>CM049415.1:19740000-20340000 GCA_026929865.2 Hyperoplus lanceolatus | reverse complement strand
ATAATTAGCACAGAGGGAGAGAGAGGCACAGTACAGTAGAGATAATCAGAGTGTCTTAATGTCTGCTGAATGCTATTAATCAGCAGCATTACCCATAGTGCCCTTGCTTTTCTTCAGTTATCTCACGGTGCGGGGTGATGATGAGCCTCCCCTCTTGATCCAGAGCATTCTTAGGATGATGTGTGGTCTCTGTGGTTATAGCATTATATTTAACATATTATTTTTTTTACACTGTACTTTATCATCCATATGTTTATTCCTACTATACATGCACAAACACACACACACACACACACACACACACACACACACACACACACACACACACACACACACACACACACACACACACACACACACACACACACACACACACAGGCCCCACAGTTCCTAAGTATCTTGGAGTAGCAGACAGGCATTACCTTGCTGTGCCTGGATGGTTTGAATTGTCCTGGTGTTGGCTTGAGGTTAGAGTAACATGAGAGGTTTGTGACCTGAAGAGGATCCAAACTGAGACAATGAGAGTGGGAACTCTATACCATTCCTCAATGTGCCTTGTACTTCATGAAGCATTTCCCTTCCTTTACCAGAGATATGTTACCTCTCCAATGGACTGGTCACATTCAATTCAAAAGTTCATTTGTGGGAAGGAGGCAAAGTGTTACATTTTCTCCTTTTGAAAAGAAACTCTTCTTCATCCTCCAACGCAAAACCCAAACTGTCTTCTTGTTGCAGTGAATTCTGGTCTTCGGGGGCCACTGTCACTGGAAAACTTGAAAGCCTTTTCCATGATGGGTTTCCCCCGCTGTCATTGTTTGTCAGTGCTACAGCAGCAAGTTGAAAGAAGCCCTAGTTCTATGTCTTCAAGTGACTTCCCCAATCCTTGCCATTCACTTCTGATGTGTTGTCATCACTAAAACATTTTGTGTTATAAGACTCCTTTGTGTCTCTGTATCTCAAAATGATGTCATATTCTCTATTTTTGACCAAATAGCAACAAGGGAAAATGTTTCCAAAACATTATAACTGCCACTGTTAATTGGAGGCCTTTCATACGCCACTTAATAGGATGAACAGGTTAAAGATTGTTGGGAATTCATAAGGGGTAGATTTGGTCAAAGTCAAGAATATTATTAATTTCAAGGAAATTACAGACATTTATGGTTCTTAGGCGATGTATCCTCATGACATCGGTGATCCCTTTACTGAGCATAGACACATAAGGTTTACAGTTTTAGGTTTGAGTGAACTATTAGTGGATTGATTTGAAATTGAAATTTATAAAAAGTGAAGATATTCTGGGTTCCTGGAGGATAAAATAGTCTAGTGATCCCTTTACTTTTTATCAGGCACCACCATCAGGTCACAATTTGAAGTTTGGTTTATACCTAAAAAGCGTAACATACTCCCATCAAAGGTAAGCATGCTAATACACTCAACTAGGATTAAATAAAGCTCTGGAAAAAAAATGAAGAGACCACTCCAAATGTTCACTGTCTCGTGAATGACTATTTAAGGTTTATGTTTGAGTAAAATTAACATTTCAGGTTTATTTTACAAACTACTGACAACATTTCTATCATATTCCCCCTCAAACATATTATAATTAAGAGCATTTCCATTAAGTAATGTAGAGGTAAAGATTGAAGAAAAATCCAGACTGATCTCTTATTTTTTTTCCAGAGTTGTATATTCAAATTAATGTAGTTTTTGTAAACGTATTTATTTTGCTGAAATGCTCCACTGTAGGATTCAATCATTTGTCTTTTTCATTAGCTGTGTTACCTCTCACTCCTGTCAGGCATTGCTGCAGTGCATCCAGGCCGGTCCACCTCTGCACATCATTTATCACTAAACATTGCTCATTGCTTTTAGCGCAGAGATGTTTATTGTTATCATTCACTCATAGGCCATTTATTTAACGTGCTTTCTCTCTCTCACTCTGCACGTATCTGTTCATTGTGAGGACTGAGTGTATTGTGAGAAAATCAAACACGTATTTTAATGATAATGGACTGATGTGTGAGTGAATGGGGGGGAGATAGGAACAGAACGTGCAGGAGAATCAGATCCCACCATCTCCAAGGTACAAACATAATAGGAAGTGAAAAAGAATGCCTTCGCGCCTCAGCTGTTGTGAATTCTCCTTTTGTCAGTCAGGGCCCAGCCATCCCTGCCATTGTTCCGCTTTTTAGAAAAGGAATTGGATTTTTCGTTTTCAGTTTTTTCTCCCTGTGCCGGCGGCTGACTTCCCCCGCTCACCAATGGGCAAGACTTAATTATGACATTTCTTAGTCATTTATTCACAAAAAGACACTGGCTGTACCTCTGACCAATTCATTTTGAATGGAAGAGTACAATGCCTTCCAGAAATTGCTAATGGCATGTCGGGAAAAATAAGCAATCAAGCAGCTGGGCAATGATTTATCAAAATGAATTCAGGCTTTAGATGAACTGCTTATTGGTCTTATCCAATATCTTGTATCTTATCTTATTGGTTTTCCAATATGCTTTGATCACAGTAAACGAAGTACAGAGGTTTGTGGGTAAAATACAAATGAGTGAATGAACAACAAGGATAAATCAAAAGCTGCTGACATTTTTCTCCCACTTCCTTTTCCACTTTATGATTCTTATAATAAACACTGTAAATGGATTGAGACAGAGTAGGTGTGTGTGTGTGTGTGTGTGTGTATAGTATGCATATGCCTGTACTCATTCACCTAAATGACATATTGCCCTTTACCTCAATACATTGCAAATGATCGGTCATGCAACCAAGTTAATGCAAGTTATTATGGCATTTAGCCAACACACATCAGCTATACTCACAAAAGGAAAAGGTCAGCATTTTAATGGCTTTGCTCCCTGTGGTAATCGCCTTTTTGGTTAGGCGTGCAAACTAAATGAGAAGATGTGGGCCCACGTGTGGGGTTAACCTATGATGCTCCATTTCAATAAGTGACATGCCATTAGCCTTGCCCTCCACTGTGAGCTCTTTGAAAATCGGGTAATCCACTGACTGATTTTGCGGCCCATCAGTGAGCGCTGGGGGAGGAGATTTCCCTGTTAAACTCTCATTTCATCGCCATTATCTCAACATGACTCTTTCCCGCCATATGTCTGAAGAGTTCAGAGAATTTGGGCAGAATCAAGTTCATATGGAGTCAGCTCATAGTTTGTTGTTATCATTGTTTAGACTTTGGTAGAAATGTGCCAATGTTAAGGTTAACTCATTGTGAGTCATGGTTAAAACAATTCACAGGTAATTCATCTGAGGGCAGAAACAAGAACACATTTCAAGTCTTGTTCAGTAATTAGATGCTTGGGCTGAAAACGAATCAATCCGTAATTTAAAGAAACATTTTAAGATATTAGGGAAAACTCTTTCTTGGACAGAACAAGATTAACCCCTCCCATATTTGTATATTTAATGTTTCAAAATTTGATTAAAAAAATATGGCAGCTGTAGTTTAGCCACTACAATAGCATAAAGACTGGAAACAGGAGGAACCGGCTAGCTCGGCTCTGAATGCAATTTTTAAAAATCCTCATATCAGCTCATCGTAAGCTTTATTAAAAGTTGTATGCCTTGTTTGTTTATTCTTTAATGAAATACAAATGTTTGCCTCAGCCTCATGTTCAGTGTATAGCTGTAAGGGTGGCATCACCACTGACTAGAGCCTCCAATAAAACAATACAAGAGACTTCCTATTGGATACTCAGTCCGTCACTTTACTCAGTAGACTTTGGGCCAATCCGAATAGTCTTTTTTGCATAGGAAATTTCCTTTCCTATCGAGATGACCCGGAAGTACTCGGCAGATAGGTGATCCGAATTCTCAAAATGCTTAGGAAAGGCATAGGAAAGGAGCCTCGATTCATCCTTTAACCCTCCTTTAGCATAGGTTACTCCGGACCAACCTATGCGAAAGGAAAGGAGATAGTGGTATCCCATAATCCTTTACGGCGGCAAGATTTAAAGCAGCAGGCCACCGCCGGAGTTTACAGACTCTACACGAATACGAACAGAGGTTCCCCCCCATCCATCCATCCCCATCTTCTCCCTTTCCCTTGGGCCGGGGGGGCGCTGCTGGCCCCATCCTCCAGGCCACTATGGACGACAACCATCACCTCACATTCCCCTGCAATAAGGATCCAATCAACAGACCCCATAGCATGTTTTGGAGGTGGAGGAAGAGACCGGAAGATTTAACTCCGAACTGCAAACCCACAAAATACCCCCCCTCCCCCATAAATAATAAAGAACTCATAAAAGACCAACATCATAATAGTTATTTTCGTAGCACATAATTTACACCATAAGAAAATAAAATACCAACTTCACATTTAATGAAGTTACTGGGGGCAGTTCATTTCAACATCAACATAAGTGTAGCCTTTTTATTCCACATGTGAATATGGGAGTGATTCTCACTCTGTTGGCGACAACCTGATTAAAATCAATATGAAAAGAACGCATGGATCAAACGAGCGCTTGTTGTAGTCAATTTTCGGCGAATAGGCTATAGTGTAGTTTCACGCTAGTGACTCACGTCAGCAATACTCGCCGTCGCGCAATGACGTCGGTTAGGAAAAGTGGAGTCGAATTCTTTTGAAACAGTGCTGTCTTTTCCTATGTTCGATAGGAAGCACCTTTCATCTCTCCTTAACCCCAATGACGTTTAGGGCTTAAGGTATAGGAAAGGAGACTTATAGGTTAGGAGATTGGACTATTCGGATTGGCCCCCAGTGTCCCCAGAATTGCATGTGTATCACCATAGATAGCTCTGTTCAATGGCCATTTACATAAAATAGTTATTATGTGGGGGCTGCAATTTAAATGTAAAAAAGTGAAGGTTTCATTTAAGAAGATGTTTGCAGTTTGCCATGTCTTCCGTCCTTCATTGAAGAGTCTGTCTGTTGCCAGACAAAACAAGGCAAGATTAATTCTCCAAATCTGCATTCTTGTGAAAAAAATCTAATAAATAGGATTAAACAGGCTAAAAGGAATCAGCTGAATATAGCACAGTGATCCACTGCACTGCTCCCCTCTTACCCTCCTGATTGGTTGAAGAATGCAAGCTTGCACCGATAATCAGCAGAAATATATGTGAAGAATTTCATAAAGTCCACAAGTGTGCCCTTCAGGGAGGAGAGAGGAGTGACAGAGGGCTCCCTAGTCAATGTTGTTTCCACACTAGCTGGCGCGCGTCACGTCCTAATCCTTCCCCCTGGAACCCAGGCAGCGTTAAACTAGCTGGAATGAGTGCCATGCAGGGAGTAAATGGAGGGAGACGACCATCCACAATGGCACTGGAAAGTGGCTGCTCTTGTAAACGGGAGGATTAGAGGGAAGGAAATCCTCCTCTCGTTGTGTAGGCGTGCCCACAGAGACAAAGCCCAGTGTTTACACTGCCGCTCTGTGCCTTTAGTCCTCAATTCCCTAGGTCCACTGTGTTATCATCCAAGTGAAGTAGGAGCTATACCAACTACTAATACCAGCCCATATCTATAAAACTAATGCATTTGAGCAATAGAAGTGTCCGGACTGTTATGTTGTCTTATAACTTTATGTTTACACTGGAGGTGGCAATTGTTTCACGTTGTGTAGGTTCTTCCAGAAGATCTCTATTTCACCCCATATCCTTTGTCTTTCTCTATATCTAGATTCAATCCTCTGTAGGCAAATACATTGATAGCCATTCATTGGTAACACTTTATAATAACTATCCGTTGTAACTCGTTAATAGATCATTAGTAAACTCTTAATTAATGATTATTAATGATTTGTTAAGTGTTTGTTAGCAGTTTGTTAAGAATTTATAACAATGGTAGATAGCTAATAGCTTAATAATTGAATCAGTTCATCTGGGAGGTAATCCGAGATTAACTGATCACGTCACGTTCAAGTCCATGGCATGCACAGTGTGTATTGAGTTTATTTAAAAATATTTGAAAATGGGGTTGCCCTCAGTTGCCCATGCACTGTGTATAGTCTATAGCCTATTTCAGCCTCGTCCCAGATGAACTGATTCAATTATTAAGCTATTAACTATCTACCATTGTTATAAATCCTTAACAAACTGCTAACAAACACTTAACAAATCATTAATAATCATTAATTAAGAGTTTACTAATGATCTATTAATGAGTTACAACGGATAGTTATTATAAAGTGTTACCCATTCATTCGTAGTTGTAAAGAATGCTTTTTTATTTTTTTCGTGCAACTGTGCTGACTAGTATTCGTTTAAACATACAAACATGTTATTTGCAGTGCACCAAGTGAATTCTGCTTTCCATTGTTGCTAGCCTGCACACATCAACCAGGTTGTAGCTAATCAAACGGCAGCCATCTTTCTATGTCATATTAATGCTTTACAGTGAGCTCATTAAGTGGTGGCCCTCGAGGTCTTCAAGCCCTTCAGAGTACAAGCAGGCAGCCAAGGCCGCCATTTGCATTCTGCACCTGACGCCCTGATAAATGGAGCAAAAGGCTCTCCAGGTAACATAGACATGCATTACTGGAGAGAACACAGCAGCTCACCCCTTCCACCTCCCACAAACCCTTGCTCCTTCTCTCTAACCACTGATGCTGCACTCATCTGTGCTCTCGTTAACACT
Source organism: Hyperoplus lanceolatus (assembly GCA_026929865.2). Taxonomy (NCBI): domain Eukaryota; kingdom Metazoa; phylum Chordata; class Actinopteri; order Uranoscopiformes; family Ammodytidae; genus Hyperoplus; species Hyperoplus lanceolatus. The sequence continues at coordinate 20,333,374 of CM049415.1, read as the reverse complement.
TTCCCTCGCTCTTGGTTTTCAACTCCAGTGCTGCCCCCATTTGTCCAACTACCACCCTCCCTTTCTTGTTTCTCTGCCATTCTTGTCAGATTTACTTTTGTTTTGATGTACCCTGCACCTGCTTCCTTCCTGCTTTGTTCTGTTATATTAACAAATACACAAGAAACACTGCAAATAGTTGCTTCATTTTATTTTCCTCCAATGGGTGGCATTTGAGTGAGGTGAGGAGAAGGGCTGGAGCACACCATCGCTCGTTGAGTCAGTGTATCTGTCCCTATGTTATTACATCTGATGATCTATTTAGAGATCCATACAGCTTAATGAGCACTTCATTTCCAGGCCCTGCAGACTCTAATGACACATAAATAGCAGTGCAGTTCATTGCAGTAATATTTACAGACAAAGGTGTGGGCTGAGAGGCATGGGTGGGATTGTGCCTTGTGTTCTGTGTGTGAATGGGAGTGTGTGTTAGACAGCAGACTGTGTTGGGTTGATGGAGTCATTCAGTCTAAACGTGCCCCCCAGAAATTATCTGTGGTCGGATGCAAGGCAACCTCTTTCCTCCCTCTTTTTCATTATTCCATTTCCTGCAAATAAAAGTAAAGCCTCATTCTCTAATTGAAAATTATACATGTGCAAAAAACAGGCCTTGGTTTTTTCAATGTGGCATCAAATCATTGGTGCCCCTCTAATATTGTCAAAGATTGATTTACAAAATGTTCAGAGAGATACAAAGTTTAGTGAAGTGAAACATCGAACACATGTTCATTAATAATAAGTCTTTGGTGTAAATATGGAAGCTAATCAGACAAACCTCGCCTTATGAGGTAATCAGGCGGTGTGTGTGTGTGTGTGTGTGTGTGTGTGTGTGTGTGTGTGTGTGTGTGTGTGTGTGTGTGTGTGTGTGTTGTGTGTGTGTTAAGGTGCATGTGTGTGTACAATCAGGCTCCCAGGTAATTATAGCAGACAGCTGCCATGGCATCGTGGATCAGTCCCACGTCAACAAACTGCAAACACACCCTTTACGTACACACACACACACACACACACACACAAAACAGGTCCCACATCAACATGGCATCATTATTAGCGGGTGGATGCCCAGATTTGTGTCACTTTATTCAACGTCGCAGACAAGCTCGGGCAAATTGTGTCTGCGATGCATCCAGAGCGGCTTGTACAACGATGAGATGCACCTGCCGCGGCGCAAAGCAGACGGAGCTGTCGAGATAACGGGGAGACAATCACTTCAAGGCCCGCCACGAAGGTGTGCGGGATGCAGACGCTGCTATGCTAAACAATCCCTGATTTGTGTACAGTACAGGAGATAGGGACGCCGGTCGGTCTAACCCGGCCGCCAGAGGCTACAAAACCCTCTTCTACCTACACCTGATCTTTTCCTTGATGCACCCACATCTGTCAAAAAAAACCTGCCTTCCTTCCCTCCCTCCTTCCTCTCTTTCGTCTGTCTGTCAGCCTCTCTCTCTGTCTGTCTCTCTCTCTCTAGTCTGTGCTGTGTTCGCCAGACTTGGTGTGGTATCATGCCTGCATGCATCATGGACCCGCTAACAAATTACATAGAGTAGCCACTCCGCTTCCCCTCTCACTCAGCTGTCAAGTGGAGCCACTGAAGCATTCTCCCTCCTCTCCTCTCCTCTCCTCTCCACTTCCATCCATCCCTCCATCTCCTCATCCAGTCCTCCACTGCCTGGCACGCTCCTTTCCCTGCTCAACCCCCCCCCCACACACACACACACACACACCACCCTCCTTCCCCCAATTTCCCATACCTGTGCTCCCATCAGGGCTGCACAAGTTATCTCCCTCCCTTTCATCATTTCCCTTCATATATCCATCTATCTATCCGTCTATCTCACATTACTTCATCACTCCTTTTGTCAGCTTTCTCAGACATATTGAAAGTATCTAAAGGGACAGCCATATTTTAGGACATAACTATAGAGCCATTTATAAATGCTGTCCATCTGAGTTTCAGTTACTCATTGCTTTAAAGGAATATAGTTTGATTATATCATCATTGAATTAAATGTTAATCCCAGGCTATTTGATTTTTGGTTTGATAATCAGGACAATACGACATATAATACTGCCTCTATACAAGAGTAGAAGCAATGTATACAGCTTACAAGGAACTCTTAATAATAACAAATGTATGACTCATTTACACGTGACCAGGCCACACATGAGGTCAAGAGAAATGTCATCAACAATGTAGAATATTCACCCTTAGCTTGCTGTGTCCTTTTGCACGTTTTGCTGTTTTTTTTGGGTAGGGGGCAGAAACATGTACTTTTATCATTTCAGTCTATGATTACATTGTCACATACCACAGAACAGCTGGTGTGTTCTTGCCTCTCATGAAAATATTTTAAAGTCCCTTTTTTGTCAGTACAAGCAATAATTCCAGGCTGACAACAGGCTTCTCAGTGGTGGATGTTTCATTTGATTACCTGTTTGGGGATTGGTTCTTTGACGGATCAGACATGTGGGCAGTGAGCCTGAGCTGTGGCTGTCTAACCTGACACTGAACACGCTGAGCTCTGCCAGTCTCTGCAGCAGAGGAGCCAGACTCCACTGTGATTAATAGGCTAATGCTGGAGCCCTGACCTATGAAGGTCGCCAGGTTGCTTCCTGTTTGACTAGCCAAGTGAGCACACACACACAGCACACTTATTCATAACTATATTCAAAATCGCACACGCAAGCTGGGTAACGCACGGCTGCCTCCGCGCCAATTCCGCCGAGACAATATTCAGTGTATTAACTGGCCGCTGAGGAGCTTTGAATATCTGCGAGCCTCAGGTTTAGCGGTGTGATAAGACTCCTTGGCTTTCATTACCATGTCCCGGGCATCATAACACTTGCCCTGCCAAATGACGGGACCAAGTGGAGATCATAAATAACCCCATAGGGTGCACCTGAAACTGAAACTTTGACTGTATTTCACAGGCAGGTGTTAATTAGTGAATGTGCACGTTGTCTTCTACTGAGGGAAGAGGGGAAAGGTGAAGGGCAGACTTCTCCCCCATAAGTCATGCTAGTGAAGCCATGTGGTTTCAGTCATCATACCTAGAGGAGCAGAGGACGGCCGCGGGCTGGAATCGAACCAGGGTCCGCTGCTGGCCGAGGCCCATGGGGGGGACGCCCTACCAACTGAGCTAAGGGCGCCGCCGGCATGTTCTTTTTGAGTATCTTAGGTAAATGTAACTCTTTGGTTTCGGATGATTCCAACCAGAAACACTTCTCTTACAAACCTAGTGCCCCAGGTGTGCAGCTGGTGTTCTCTACTGGCATAAATTTCTTGTATTACTTTTCATAGAAATGGGGGGGGGGGGGGGAATGCTTTTCACAGTGTAACTGTAATTGTAGTTCTATTCAGAGTGACTTTGAAAACTAAACTTAACCCTGTAGGTTAGAATTATGCTGCCGTATGTTAACCCGTGAATAATCAGAGGCAGATTGTCTTTTTGCCCTAGGAATATAGGCACAAAGAAGGCAGCTTAATAAAGCATGAGGGCCTTCACCTATGCAATCGCCTGGATATACTGTATCATATAGTAAAGTGATTGCTATTAGTGCAGCAATAGAAAAAGGCAGAGTGACAGCTTGGCATGTGTTTTGCTACTACTGTACATCATTGTTTCTACAATGGGTTTGTAGAAATGGGTTTGTTTCTACAGGGTTTTTCATAGAAGTTGAGTTGCAGATTCTGTCGTCTGTGTGTTTTGATAAGGTTCTGTCTGCAAACTAGTATTACACACAGATTATCACTGAGGGATTAAAATTACAATAAACTTCATAATTTTCTCACAAAGCCATTCAAAAAAATTGAAGAAATGCTTTTCTATCGGTTACTGTTTAGTGCCATGTGGAGGCCTCTATCTCTCTTGTACACCAGTCACCAGTCAACCTTACTGCCAAACACAGAGCAGCAGTGATTCAAATGTTACACGTGGCACTGTTAAAGGAAAATGGTAGGTGTGAAAGTGAGAACCGGTGCCTGTTATGAGCAACTTGGTGAACTCCAAGAAGACTTGACTTCACCAGCAACAACCTCCTACAGAGTGAACTAAATACGTGTGGCTCTGACAGAGCCAGAATCTCTCAAATTGCCCAGTGTTCCCTGTTGTCCCAAGATGGCCGAGCCTCTTCTGTGCTGTGTTGCAGCTGCAGGTAGTAATTACTGATTAGGCTGTGGAAAGTGGGGACAAATGCACTGTATAATCAGAGAGCCCGTCGACAGTGGGAGCCCTTCACAATGGCTTGTAATTAACAAGATAATTGGTGAGAGATGGCAAAGATTTCTTGAGTTCTTCCTTATTTGCATGTCATTTTGCACAGAGGTCTTTATGACTTCTTTTTTCATCTGTGAAGGTTGAGGCGGTAATGATACTGTGTCCCACGGTGTGACTTGCTTGTTTTGTGGTCTGAGAGCGTGCAGCCCAAGATAGAAGTGAAGCTCCATGTGTGGCCTGCACCTTCACACTCGCAAGCTACAATATTTGTTTTGTGTGCCATTTCCACCGCTGCTCATCACCTTTCCATACAACATCTTGAATGTGTAACAGCAGGCCTTTTTAAGCCTGTGATTATCCTGTAAGCCCTAGAAGACTGCTTCAGCATCAGAGTTCCTTCTTTTGCCCCTGAGGACATTTCTCCATGTGTATTCATTAGTGTTATTCATACAATAACTGCAGTAATGAGTGCTCAGGCAGCTTCCTGTGGAATACTGTTCAGTACATCACACTCAGATAGATGTTTATCAATCCTTTTCCAATTATATTTCTCCAGATTAAGGTGTCGCCGGGGCACTTGTTTCCTTGACAACGCCGTCGTTATTTCACCCTTCTTCCAAGTACCCTTAATCTGAGCGGATATGAAAACTCTTCATGTGTATTTTTTCTCAGTTAGCCACACAAGTGCTGTCTGTCCAACCCTCTTAAGCCCGCATCCAGTTCTGTTTTGCTCCAAACACCCACTGTGACTATGAAGGCACTGCCTGTTGAATGTCCTACGTGGCACTGGCTCTTACCTTGTCGGATTAAAAAAAGGGAATAGACGTCACGAACAAACACTGCGTTTATTAGATTTTGTCTCATGGAAACAGAAGAGAGAGAGAGAGAGAAAAAGCGAAAGAGAAAAAATAATCTACCTCTGTAAATTGATGAAGCATGAAGGGTGTTAATAATGTATAAGGTTTTCTAAATTCAATTTGGAAAATGTGCGCCGTTGGAAGAGGGGTGGGGAAACAGAGCGACATGGAACAGAGTGTATATTTGACAGGTGACATGATTCCTTTTCGTGTAATTGATTTGCTTTGCCATTTGTTTCCCCCGTTTTTCATCTTTTGTGGAGCATGGGAGGCAGCTCCTATGATAGATGAACCTGGCGGAGTTCATTTCTTCCCTCAACACTGCTAGGTAGCCTCCAGTGCAATGAACGCTGGTGCTTTCCTGTGCAGGTTATGACAGAATAGTAATGTCGCTCACTGAAGAAACATGCGTCTCTCGCTACATGTGGAGTTCCTGTCCGCAGTGGTATTTAGATTCATTTCTAAAAAGCGGGCAAGTCGGGGCGCTCCGGTGGCGTAGTGGATAGAGCGCATACCGTACCGGCTCCGGCCTTCGTTGCAGTGGTCGCGGGTTGAAATCCAACTCGTAAACCTTAACTGCATGTCATCCTCCCTCTCTTTCTGTCTCAACATTTCAACTCTGTACTTTTAAATAAAGCTTAACCCTCCTGTTATGTTCATTTGTCAGGAACAGCAATGGTGTTCCGGGTCAATTTTTGACCCGAGGCATGTTTAAATCTCCAAAAGATGTCCTAAACCAAAAAAAAATCCAAGCAGTGTGAACATGTCATTACCAACTCCATTACTAACTATTCTATCAATATTTAGTGCAATGTGGTGTTCCATACCTCTAACAGGTAATGGTTCAATAAGGATAATTCACTCGTTTTTCATAAACAAAATACATGTTCAAACTTTTTTTGTAATGTTTCACCACTTTATAACTTTTGAAACACTGGAGAAAATGTGAAAAGTCTCCAGAGACATTGTGGCTTGAAATATAGCCCTGCCTGTCTCTGCATCCCACAGACTGGCTGTCGATTCATCCTTTGACCCCAGCCGGGATGAGGAGCCCCAAATACGCATCTAAATGTGTTTTGTCCAGCTCCTTCCACTTTTCCCCAAAAACACACCTCCCTTCTAGATTAGTCATTTCCAGAATGATTTTCTGTATTGAATCTGGCATGACCAGCTCAAAAGCTGACTTGATGTCAGTCACACGAGTCAGTGCCATCCTAGTGGGCCCTGGCACTGTCTTTAAGGTGAAACACGAAAAATTAGAATATCGTGCAAAAGTTCATTTATTTCAGTAATTTGACTCTAAAGGTGAAAGTAATATATTATATAGAACCATTACATGAAAGGTGAGATATTCAAAGCCTTTATTTGTTATAATTTAGATTATTATGGTTTATACAGCTTATGAAAACCCCAAATTTAAAATCTCAGAAAATTTGAATATTACATGAAATCAATAAAAAAAGGGATTTTTAATACAGAAATATCAGCCATCTATAAAGTATAATCATGCATGTGTACTCAGTACTTGGTTTGGGTCCAATTTGCATGACTTATTGCCTCAATTCCAATTAATTTTCCATGATATTCTAATTATATGAGGTTCACCTGTAGGCTTTCTGCAGACAGGTTTGCCTGACACATATTTGGGGATGAATTTAACCATTTTTTGACATGAATGTCTTGCTTGGAGGAATAGAGCAATTCCCTCATCTGGTTCAAATTCAGAATCATTAGAATCAGAATTTAGACACATCCTCCTCTATTTCACTAGCATGATCAATGATGACTTCCAGAGCCTCCTGGACTGTCATCCTTTTGTTTCTGCTTCTCATTTTGTAAAGGTCTGCCTGACAGAGTGTAATGTTGGTAGGACTCCCATGCAGAGAATATTTTATATGTTTTGGCCATCCCCTGTTGAGTGTCCACTGAATGTGTGTTGAGTTTCCCCAAGGGAACATAATTGGTTCCCGTCAAAAGTCATAACACTTGCAACTGTGTGTGTGTGTGTGTGTGTGTGTGTGTGTGTGTGTGTGTGTGTGCGTGTGGGCGTGTGTATGTGTATGTGTGTCTGTGTGTGAGATTTGGGTGAAATATGTCTCACAGTTTTAAAGAAAGAAATAGTCTTACATTTCTGACACCCTTTTACCTCCAGTTTTACTGCCGGGTCAAATTGACCCGAACAGTATCTATGTGATATAAACATGCAGGGGGTGGTTGCAAATGTGTGAGATGAAATATTTTCATAGTATATGTTGATGACCCTAATTAAGGCAAGCAGAAGAAGTTTCATACTGAAAAAATACTTTTAACTATTTTTCCTAGATCTTCAAACTTTGAAACGGGTCAATTTGACCCGGAACATAACAGGAGGGTTAAAAACCAAAAAATGATCTTGGGTGGGTGAGAAAGTGTGTATAGGAAAAGTAGAAAGACTTATTTTCCAATAGGGTGACCTTTAAGATGATTTAAATGCTGATGTTTTATAAATCACATGTCATGTTGTATTGCTCGCTATGTCAAAAAGACTTATAGCTCCCTTTTTCCTTTTTCTTTTATGATACCTTGATGATGTCATCTCCATCAGGTAAGAACTCTCTCCCTCAGTGTTGTAGTTCATGTGTGTGTGTGCTGTCTACATTACATTAGATGTGTTTCATCGTGTGTGATTCAGTCGCTGACCTCTTAGTAACAGGCCAAGGGACCTGTTTGCACAATCTCTCTGACATGAACCTCCCTGCAGTCTGAGCAACAGGTCAGCTGCATGTTGTCATACATCATGTGCATCCAGCTGTTCAGACTTATACGTCCATCTAGTATACAGTGCACTGTGGATGTAACTGCCTAACGCACAGTTAGCTTGTGCTTTCTGACTCAAGCAGTATCCTCAAGGTTGGTTTCATTAGACGTTGAATCATGGGCTCAGTCACTGGGGCTGTTTATTACATGGCTCTCCTCACTTTCTGACTAGAAGTTTGTGCCTGTACTGTAGCAGCCACAGCTGAAGCGCACAACCAGAGCTTTGAAAAGATCGAGCACTTTGACAATTAAGGCACAATAGCACTTGTTAATGCCCATTGTAATTCAGTTGTGTCATACTGCACGCCTGTAGGTGATAGCCTTCCTGTCTTTGATTCCTCCCTTTTAGTCAATGTTTTTCCTTTTTCTCCGAAAAAAAATACTCATTCAATTTTTACTGCTGTATGAGACTGTGAACAGCTTGCGAGGCGGGAACGCAGTAATTACCACGGTTATGTCAGGCAGAGCTGAGGAATGTAGCCTGGGGAGGAGAAAGGCCACAGTGCTGTGATGGCCCTCTGAAATGAATGGAGAATTGGAAATGAATCAATAGCTAATGAAAATGTGTGTTCACTCTATTACAGCTTTTATGACGGTTGTAGCCTCGGGCGGAGAACTTTGTCACCCTACTACACAGTGAGAAGTGGTGCACAGTCTCTCTCTCTCTCTCTCTCTCTCTCTCTCTCTCTCTCTCTCATCATATTCATCTCTCTCTCACCCGTAATGTTTTCCATTTCTCTGAACCTCTCCCTGCCTCCGCCTGCTTTCATTCTGTGCTGCTCTTTATTCCCACAAATTAATTGAGGTATAAAAAAGGCTTGATTTCATATTTACAGAGAACAAATGATTGTTTGGTCCATGTTAAATGTTAAAGATGTTTTGGCTTGTATTGAAAATAGTCATCTCTATACTTGATTGTTTTTTTTGCAGTAATGGTAATTGGGTGTTCGCCAAACCCTGTCTCCCTAGTTGCAGCCTGTCAATGATAATGTTGGCAGATTTAGCAATTTAAAGTTTTACTTGCCGGTGGAAATGACAAGCATGTTACATTGCTTTTATATCAAGCTAGCTTATTAAAGTTAAAGTATACTTCACCCGTATGGAACCGGCGTTCTATCATTATAAAATCGCTATTATAATATAATAAATAAGGTTTTCCTTCCCTCAGTCTTTCCTCAGTCTTCCCTTGGCCCAGCTGTCCTGTTAATCCTAACCCTACATTTTACTAGTGTGTCATCACACTTTAGCTCCAAGACTTGGTAAAAAAACTTTTGATTGTTACAAACGTGATCTTATGCTTGAAGCCTGCTAGTTATAGGTTCAATGCTTAATTATTATTTTATAAAACAGTATGTATTCTGTACATGTTAAGGGTGAGGCCTTGATGTTGAAGTTGAGAATATCTCAGGCACAGATTGTGCTCGGGTTGTTGTCAGACCAGCCAATATTATATCCAGGTCCAGCTCCTGACAGTGTATGTCCCTTTCCCTTATCAGGCTGCTTCTAACCTAACACTGTTTAGTTTAGCTATTGATGTGTTTAGTTTAGTTTATTTTACTCTATTAAGTCCCACAGTGGAATCTAGTTAGGTCCCCCATATGCATGCAGCTTGTGTTTGAAAGAAACATTAAGTTAAAGCAGCTTATGTTAAAGCAGACAGGTGCCCGGTGTAATCCATTCCTTACACTGTTGCTCTTCGGTTTTTGGTTTTGGAAAAGGTTAAAAAAGGTTAAAAAAGGTTACGAAGATACCACCGTCGAAACTCTTGAGATAGCGGGTATTTTTATTGTCAGGGTCCCTCGGCTTTGACATGTGGAGCAGGCTTGACAGGCCTGCTGTGCCTAGCTACAGTTGCTAAACTAGGATTGGATGGTTGCTGGTTGGGGTAGGGGCTTAACAAACATACAATTACCAAAGTTATTGTCAGACATAACAAGGTTTTATACTGTGGTCTTTAAGAACTGTTTTTATCATCTGTGGAAAAAAGAAACCCATCATTACATACAGTGTCTTAGTTCATTGCAGAATATAATTGGCTAGGAAGGGAAATAAATAGGAGAACAGAAGAAGGAACCTTTTTATGTAACTTATCCAGGTTGTACAGGGACACAGAGCTCAATGCACATTAGTTGACTGCTCCCCCAGGATTCACAGATCATTTCTCTTCCCTGACATGGTACAAGCAGCACTGCCTTGGGGCTGCCTGACAGAGCATGACATTGCCTCTGTTTGTGCGGCGTATGTGTGCGTTGCAAAGGAGGCCCGAACCTCAAGCCATCAGCACCTCCTGCAAACTGCAAACCCTCAGGGCCCCCTGCCATTCAAGTCCGCTGTCTCACTTTGTTACCCTGCTGTATGATGCTGTAGATAAGCGCAAACTACATTTTCACAAGGTTGCCTTGGACACCATCAAATATGTCTGTACTATAAATTCTCCCTTAAGACTCTGCAGCGCTGTAGATTGTAAGTCAATGAAACCCGTTGACCACTCATTGGTAAGTGCTCCGCCCAGACAATTCAATGTGTTTTATTGTTTGGCAGAGGTGTGAGTTCCTTGAATCACACAGGTAATCCATCACATTACAAGTCAGTTCACAGTCGGAAAACTCTGTGATATTCATTTAAAGTAATTTAAAAGTAATCAATTGACAATTTTTTTTTTTTGTCTGTAGTTCCATTCAGCTCACTGTTCCCTGATGCAATTCTCATTTTTCAGATAGTCAAACTGTCATTGAAACAATGTTTTATTATCTGCTTTGAGTGACTTTTTCTAACAGCATTCAAAGTATTTGCTCTTCCATACAATAGTGTATCCTGAAAGCCTTTGTATTTGATGTTCAAAAATAGCCCCTATCCTTTTAGTGTTTTCTGAGGAATACGATTTCAGGCAAATCATTTCCACTTTCTCTATTGTAATGAAACAAGAAGTACTTTAACAGTGCCTCTGAATGGTGTTTAGATCCCGGAGCTTTGGATGGTATTTACCCCTGTACAGGAGGTTCCGGTACCAGCTCTCCGTTTAAAGGGTCCGATTCCTATCAACCTGAGGGTATTACCCGTTCAAGAATAACTAGGAATAATTAAGCTGGTGGCGAGGAGACACGCCTAGCTTTTTCTAACTGCCTTCGTCCTGAGGTCTACCCTGCTTACACTGGCCCAGCAGCAGGACCGAATAGCCCACGGGTCCTACTACCGCACCAGTCGCCTCAGTTAACGGCAGCTCTCCTCTAAATGATCCAGGCTCTTGGTATGGTTGCTAGGATAGGGTTTTAATGGCCAGGACAGCAGGCCATAAGGGTATGTTTAGTTTAAAGGGCTAGAAGTAACCTATAAGAACCATTTGTAGATGTAAGAACACACTTCACCTAGTATATTACACCCTCTAAGAAGGTAAATGATCAAATGTCCACAATGAAATCTTAAATGTAAGATTAAATGATGCTTTTTATTGCTATTAAAGGCAGGCATACAGCTCAATTCAGATTCAAAAATTATTACTTACATTGATTGGTTTATTCTCCTAAAACATCCTACTCTATCGTCTAATCTCTATCCTTGAATGTATAAGAGAGACTCAGAATCGCCAGACTCAGCCTTCCGATCCTTCCTGCCGTCCGGTCTTGATTCACCAGTCAACAGTGTGAGCGTTGAAACAAAGAGTTCTCTCGAAATGTCCTTTTCAGCTTTGGGGAAGTGGTTAAGCGCTCTTGCAGTCGGTCCTCGATGATTCAGCTGATTTAAGGAAGTTGAGTTTTCTCTAAGTCTTGCGATGTCGTTGCCGCTCTGTTTTCTCTGTCTCGTTCCAGAGACTAAGTCTTTTTCAAAGACTAAGTCTTTTTCTTCGGTCCGTAGCTTGCTTCTCCTGGGGTGGTCGATCCGAGGTCCAGCTTGCTTCCGTCCGCGAGGTCCGACGAGGCTTAACAACTTTTCTCCGCAAAATCATGCCTTTTTATACACAACATTGGGCAGTACAGCCCTCAGTTTTTTCTAACTCTTTGTCGCCTCTATTTTGTAGATTCTGATAGGTCCAGACATATCCCTGTGTGTGTGTGTGTGTGTGTGTGTGTGTGTGTGTGTGTGTGTGTGTGTGTGGTGTTGTGGCCCTGTGTGTGTGTGTGTGTGTGTGTGTGTGTGTCATTTTGTAGGTTTTGATAGGTCCAGACATATCCCTGTGTGTGTGTGTGTGTGTGTGTTCTATTTTGTAGGATTTGATAGGCCCAGACATATCCCTGTGTGTGTGTGTGTCTATTTTGAAGGATTTGATAGGTCCAGACATATCCCTGTGTGTGTGTGTGTGTGTGTGTGTGTGTGTGTGTGTGTGTCTATTTTGTAGGCTTTGATAGGCCCAGACATATCCCTGTGTGTGTGTGTGTGTCAACTCAATTCTTATACACTCTTTTAATACATTCTAACACCTCTACTGTTTCTTAAATCAACACAATAATCAATACTTCCATCAATAATACTTCAATCAACCATTACATGGCAACATAATAATTCATTACATTTTTAATCTCTTGCTTTTATCTTGCATAAGGTTACATGGTTATAATACTCTTTGTGCTTCACTTTGCATGATTGTATGATTCCCTTAAGTGCTGGTATATTCTCGGAGCCTTTTCCTAGGCCTTGAGAGGCATACTGATAGCATAGCATTATTATGGCTTTGTACCAGGTGGTGTGGGGCAGTTAGGGATTCAGATTACTTGACAATGGTCACAAAAGTAAAATATCAACAAAGGCTCTTCATTACAAGCTATTAAACCCTAAGACATTATTAACCCTTTAGGCGCCAAAGTCGCAAAATTGCGACAAGACGTTTTACTGAATCAAACAGCTGTTTTCTCTAAATAGAGTGTTATATTTTGTTCAAACTCCCCTCCACTAGTTTGCAGACATCCCATACCTAGACCTTAGCTCAGAAAAACGTCATCCTTCAATGCAAAATGTTCGAGCAAAATCCCATCCAAAAAACATAAAAAAATGTTTTTATTTTTTTTTGTCATATCCTCCTAGCGACTTTTTCTGGTGTTATTTGAGACTTGTGTGGTGTTTAGAGACTGACGGGAAAGCACGTATCACTCTGTTTACTCTGCTGTTTCTGTGCTCAACGAGCAGCGGGTGCTCACGGAGCCCCGTCCAAAAGCACTCGCGGGCGGTCAGTCTCACAGAAGCTCAGCACAGCGGTCCCAGCCTGCAGCCAGCTGAGAGAACACACACACCCGCTCCTCCTAGCGACCCTTTCTGGTGTTATTGGAGACTTTTGTGGTGTTTGGAGACTCTGATGTGAAAGCACGTATCACTCTGCTTTTACTGTGCTCAACGAGCAGCTCCCGGAGCCCCGGAGCCCCGGAGCCCCTGAGCCCCGCGCAGCAGTCAGGGCAGAGCGGGTGTGTTTCTCCTCTCTGCTCCGCTGACACCTCCGCGTCCAGGCTGCAAATGAATCGCGCATGCGTTGCCATTCCTGCCCAGCCTGTGTGCTGTGCCATGCAATGAGAGGTTCCACACTGTGACAAGCTATAAACAGTGTCATCTGGATAGATAGGCACAGATTAGGCCTCTGCAGCAAAAAGACGCCTACTGTTATTATTATTATTATTATTATTATTATTATTATTATTATTATTATTATTATTATTATTATTATTATGATATAATGATAATTACAATAATGAATAATAATAATAATAATAATAATAATGGAGAATAGAAGAAGAAAAGTACTGTAAAAGTTGTGGTGTGTAAAAAAAAAAAAAACGCCTGCTGTTTACATGCGTTTTGTGTTTTAGTTCTAGTTCTAGTTTACAAATGTTGGCTTACAACAAAGTGGGCATCATTACAAATGGATGGAGGGGGTGAATCTGATGAAATAAGTTCAACTCTCTTTCAAAATATCAGGTATTTCATGGAAATTACATAATCCAATATGGCCGCCGCCATATGACGTCATAATATGCAAATTAGATGAAAAAATGTATTCCCTAGATAAACTTCAGGACATTCTCAATATTTGTCTCATTAACTTTTTGTCTCTATCTCAAACCACTTTCAATCCAGAGCCTTCTGAAATTTAGGTGTCAAAATAAAGTATTTTTCAAAATTAAACCCGGCGCCTAAAGGGTTAAGAAAATAAAATATTTTTCACATTTATGTTCTATTAAAGTAGCTATGAGGAAATTTCAAATATTTCTGAAACACTCTCATTGTTCCTCTGATGATCATAAATTGCATTTAACAACCAATGAGACCATCAGTGCAAATAATGCTATTTTTATATAGTTATTTTGAATGTCTTTTTCATTGGTACGCTCGCCCAGGAACCACAGCTGGCATGGTAAAAACACTACTGCTTTTGGGGTTGCAAGAATGAACACAAACTGAAAGGTCCTCGGTGCACCTTTAAACATAGGATCACTGGTTACACTGGTGTCAATGGGTACTTGGATACAGTATATACACATAGTACACAGGGCAGTAGGTGGTATGTTATTGCTAACAGGTCAGGGTCACACTCTTCGGTCAAGGGATCTGACACTAAGCACTTCGCAAAAATTCAAGGTGAAGCGACTGCATACAAACTATTATATGTCTGATTTAATAATCTTCAATGGTCCAAAATGGCATATAAATCCAAAACTAATGTGAACGTATTTATAAAAAACTTGATCAATTTCGATGGACATCAAACCCATATTAGGGCCTTGGTCACAAGGAACCAAGTGGACTCGTGATCACATCTCCTGTTTTGGAGATTTTACTACAGAGTAAGCAACCCACAAAGTCCCTTTGGCTGTTTGTTGTTTTGTGTTGCGTAGTTCATTGTTGAGGACCTCGACGAGAGTGTGCCACATCTGTTCCATTAACATGCTGCTTGACCTGCCAGACCAGGAGTCCAGGCACCTCAGGGGCAGAGGTGGGTAGTAACGCGCTACATTTACTCCGTTTCAAATACTTGAGTAACTTTTTGAATAAATTGTAATTTTAGGAGTAGTTTTATTGCAACATACTTTTACTTTTACTTGAGTAAATATTTGAAGAAAGAACGGTACTTTTACGCCGTTCCATTTGGCTACGTGACGGTCGTTACTTTATTGTTTTATATATTTTTTTATTACATGCGAGAGCCATTTCTCTCATGATTTCTCTCCCTGGGGACGTCTTCAGCCAACATCTCTATCACGTGACTATTTTAACCAATAAAAACCACATTACAAAAGCTTGCCAATCAAATGCAGCCACTTGAGTCACATGACAAGTGTTGTCATGTTGTCATGTTGTCATAGGGCTCAACAATGTCTGCGGACTTTTTTAACAGCTCCGGTGTGAGTACCAGATGTGCTCGGCTGCCAGATCGGCTCAGGGTCCTCACACCGGTTCCGCACCGATGTTGTGTCCATGGCCGTGCCATGTAGGCTCCATGCAGATTTTACAGACTATCTGGATGAGTCGAGAAAATGGAAGAAACCTCTGATTCCAAGGAGCAATAACCACACCCCTGGCCTCACATACAAACTCACAAGCTCTCAATTACACAAACTCACAAAATAACAATCACACACTCACAATCACATAGACACAGACTCCCACACACTCACAATTAGGCCTACAGAGACACTGTTCTTCTTTGACACATGTCCTGTTCTCCCTGTAGTTTACTCACTGGCCCCCCTGTCTGGCTGTGTGACAGTCTGAGAGTGGTCTCTTTTTTTCAGCCTCTCTGTAGTTTCATACGTTAAGTGAGTGTGCCAGCAGGTTTTGATGTGTAACGAAGTTTAATTTTGTGTGTTTTATATTTTTGACACAACACAACCTAGATACTTTTCTCAGGGCCTGTGACATATTGTAGGAATTAGTTTAAAAATGTGTATGTGCAAAACAACGTTATAAGTATATTGGTTTTAATTAATATAATTGTGGATAAACCTAATTTATTATAATTGTATTTGAAGGGTGATATAGGCTATTTAATTTGGCAAATAATTAATGTATTATTTTATTTGTTAAGGGTTATTCATTTTATTTTTAAAAACCTTATTTATTGTTTCATTTTAAAGTATGTTATTTAAAATATCTTTATTTGAACATTGCTGTTTTATATTTTGTTCGTATATTTCAAAAATAAATCCGGAGTAATTCAGTAGGCCTACTTGTACTCTTGAGTACTTGAGTAGTCTTTTCACTGCATACTTTTTTACTCTTACTTGAGTGATTATTTGTATGAGTACTTTTACTTCTACTTGAGTAATTATAATCTTAAAGTAACTTACTTTTACTTGAGTACATTTTTTGGCTACTCTGCCCATCCCTGCTCAGGGGTAAAGAGTCCCTCGAGTAATGGAATTAAACATTCACCGATGTTCCGAGAGAGAGAGAGAGGACGAGACAGAGAGAAAGAGGGAGAGAGGAGGAAGGGGTGAGCTGCCTTATCATGCCACAGAAACCTGCAATCATCCTTGGAGGCAGATTAGTGAGTGGACCGGTGAGCCTGTGAATACCCTTCACTGCCTGAGCAGGTGGCCTCCCATACCAAGTACAGCACATTAATCCAGTCTGTTAACAAATAAGCAGGTCGGCTAATAGAGCACTGCCAGAGGCTTGTGTTTGCACCATTATAGGGGGACTCATTTAATTTGTCTCAGCTATAGACAGACAGAGCGGACTAAAGGAAAGGGGGGCGGGGTACAAAGAGGTATCAAATGAGGTAGGGCGACAGGGATTGAGAGGGAAATGAAAGAGGGAGGAAGGGGGAAGAAGGGTAGCGAAGAAGAGCTGAAAGGACAAAAGTAGCTGGTAATAGTGCCTATCTTGGCGCGCACGAGAGCAGGACTTAGACGGCGAGTTTGTGCAGTCAGCAGTATCACACACAGCCTGCTGTTCCCAATGAATGTTTGCCTGGCTTGTTGTCAATCAAGAATGGTGGTAAAGCCCAGGAGACTGGTATTCGAAATATTACAAATGTTCCCATGGTGTGTTTTATATTTGGAAGAAAAAGGATCATCACAGACCCCTCTACAAGCACAAGCACAAGGTTAAACTGTTCAGATGTGCTAACTTTATTTAAAATACAGGTAGGGACTGTATTACTATCCTTTTAAAATTATTAATTATAGGTATTTTGAAAAGGGCAAGACTTACCCCAAAACATTTTTTGGATCCTCCCCATATAATAGCCACCTCTTTGCACATTAGATTTTCTTTTTTTAACAACATATTTATTGTTTTTTCTTATTTTCAACAAGAGGAATACAAAGAAACAATACAAATATTCAAACAATACTTCTTAACAAACAAAAAACAACAACAAAAAAAATACAAAGTCATGTCAATAGAGATTAAGTTGAGGCCACAGGAAACAGTTCACATTTCAGGCCCATCAAAAATCACAATTCACACATCCAGGTTTAGGAGATTCCTTGTACAATAATAAAAGAGTAGTTAGGTCCAAGATAGTTCAAATAAGGCTGACAGATTTAGTAGAACTGGTCCACTTTGTGATGTATAATATTTGTGAGATATTTCAGAGGAATCAACACCAGTAAAACCTTCCACCAACCATTAACAGAGGGGCTCTTATCATTAATCCATTTTAACAATATATTTTTCCTAGCAGCAAAAGTTAGAATGTTGTATAACGTCTTGCCAGATTTAATAGGTAATACTTCTACTTGGGAGACTGAAAATCAACACATTCGATCCATTTCTAAATCCATACCAAATATTTTTTCTATTTCACTTAATTTGTCAGACCCATATTTCCATAATTTATGACATGACCATAGACAATGAGTTAGGGTACCTATTTCTATTTTACATTCAAGACAAATAGGAGACAGTGCTGGGTTGAAAGAATGCCTGTGATTAGGAGATATATGAATCCTATGTAATATTTTTAACTGGGTTGCTTTTGTCCGAGTACAGATAGAAATATTTTTAGCATAACTCCAAATGTCCACCCATGTCTCGTCATCAATATTGACTGATACTTCCTTCTCCCACAGACTTTTGATCCTCTGTGTATCAGTTGTAGAGGTACCAGCTATTACACCATAAAGCAGACTAATAGACACCTTCCCTGGAGGATTAAACAGCAGTTTCTCAACAGCAGAAATCTAAGGGTGTTCAATAAGGGTTGTACTCTTAGTAATATAATGCCTTATTTGTAAAAAACGGAAAAAAATTAAGATTATTATTTATTGGAGTAAACATGGAAGTGAATTTGTCAAATCTAGGCCGCCCATGGAACTTGGCAGCTGCAAAACTGGCATTTTTAATCTAGATCTGCGTTTACTCAAAATAAATGAACTGAGCCAGCTATTGAAATCTTTTAAGGCCCTATTTGAAAACAGTATAGGAATCATTGGAATGGGATAAAGTCATCTGGGTAAAACATTCATTTTAATCAGGGCTATTCTTCCTAACTAAGAAACAGGGATTGAGTTTCAACGTTCTAGATCTTGTTTAATTTTTCCAAATAATGGGACAAAGTTGGATTTGTACATATGACTAAATGATGGGGTGATAAAAATGCCAAATAGCAAAACCAGCGGGTGACCATTTGAAAGGAAAGGGTGGTATAGTATTAGGTATTGTTTTAAGACTACACAAGGGCAAAGCCTCTGATTTGTTTAAGTTAATCTTATATCCAGAACATTTACTAAATACATTAATCATCTTAAAGGCCCACTTCACCGGTTTGAATATGAAGGTGTATTGAATTCTGAGATCCTTTGTAGTATAAATGTGCAAAAAAAATTAAAATCGGTTCATCCTAGCCTGAGAAAAGGCAGAAATAGTGTTTTTTTTAACCCTTTCTTGTGACATCACAGAAAGGGAAATATAGGGTTAAAAAAAACGTACTTTGTAAATATTACTGTGATGTCACAGTAAAAGACATCACAGCAATATTTACAAAGTAAGTTTTTTTAACCCTATATTTCTCTTTCTGTGATGTCACGAGAAAGAGAAATATAGGGTTAAAAAAAACACTCTTTCTGCATTTTCTCAGGCTAGGATGAACCGATTTAAAAAAAAATCGCACATTTATACTACATAGGATCTCAGAATTCAATACACCTTCATATTCAAACCGATGAAGTAGGCCTTTAAGGGGACTGGGACTGAGGTGTCAGGGTTACATGAAAACACAAGCACGTCATCAGCATACAGAGTTATTTTATGACATCTTTCCCCAACCTGTAAGCCATAGAGGGCTCCATTCTAATGGCCACAGCCAATGGCTCTATGGCCAGTGCAAACAGGAGAGGAGACAAGGGGACAACCCTGTCTTGTACCTCTATGTGTAGGAAAGCATTTTGATCTTAACCCATTAGTTAAAACTGCAGTTTGAGGGTTACTGTATAGAATTTTAACCCATTTTATAAAATTATTACAGAGTCCAAATGTTTCTAATGTGTAAAATAGGAATGACCATTCAACCTGGTCAAATGCTTTCTCCGCGTCCAGAGAAAGAACAAGACCGCCCATGTATTTTTGTTCAAAGGCCTGGATAACATTGAAAAGACGTCTAATATTATCATTTGAATTCCTGACTTTTATAAAACCAGTTTGGTCCTTTAATTAGGGTGGGCAAAATGTCCTCTAAACGAGTGGCTAGGATTTTAGAAAGCAACTTTCGATCTACATTCAATAGAGCCATGGGTCTATAGGAGGAACAGGACTCGGGTCATTTCCCCTTTTTCAATAAAAGCAATATGTTTGTGGTAGTTCTGTAGTTGAAAACGAATCATTAAACATTTGAAGTAGTGGTATATAAGCAGGTCTTTAAACTCCTCTGAACAGAACCCGTCGGGCCCTAGTGATTTTCCACTATGAAGGTTTTTAATAGCATTCAATGCTTCATCTCTAGTGATTGGACCATCTAGAAAACATTGTTGTTCCACATTAGATTTTCTAATGTCCACAGAGCTGCACAAAACAAAATACAATATTATGATTATTTTAGCCATTTTCTATTTTTGCAATTGCTTTTTTGTTTTATGGTAAAGCTGAAACACAAATTTGGCATGACTGCTTTCCAAAAAATACGGACCATCCTTCCTTTATTATAAATAGAAAAATACATATTTCCCATATCTGAGCTCCCCTCCTCCACACCCGTATACTTTTTAAACAGTCCCTTAGCAGACTACTGTATCTGACCTATAAAGATGCTTGGGTAATGTGAGCGGTCAGTGATTTATTTGTCTCCTTTAACTCTCTGCCTCCCTTTAGTCCAGGGGCAGCAATGCTCCCTAACGGGCCCACTGACATGTGTTCTGTAGTAATGATAACCTTCACGGATTTCCCCTTAGTTTTATCTCAGTGAGGGAGGACCCCGAGGACAAATCAATAACTGTCGCCACCAAGGTGACCATTTTCCTCTCAAATGTCCTCTTTGGTTTGTATGTCGGCCTCCAACCCGCCACTCACAGCCACTTTTCCTCTCATCGGGCGTCTCTCTCTTGCTCCTGCCATTCCCATTGTACAACCGCTCTGAACAAACAGCAGTTTATTTGGATTTTTTTTTCAGACAATATATTTACTGTATAGTATGTAAATCCATCAACAGTCTCAATGAGCATCTAAAAGTCGGGATGAATAGAACTAAACACACTGCAGCAAATGCTAATATTACCATTCACGCCCAGGGGTTGTTTTGGCTCTGTAACATTCCTCTTCTAATCATTTGAGCTCACCAGTCAGTGATATTGTTGTACTTAATTTTTTTAAGTTGTTGTATTGTATTAGAATAAACCTTTTGGGCTGAAACTGTGAATTAATGAACTGCATTGTTTTGTCATCAAGAACAGCTCAACATTAACCTTTTTAAATGAACGTAGAGCTGAATGAAATGTATCCATGCATTTTAAAGTACTTCAGACAGTGACGTGTTTTATACTGCTTTCATTTAGGCCTAGGTTCAAGTTAAACAGAAGGAACAGAGTGACAGGAATATTCCCATAATATTTGCTGGGAATGTCTGCCCAAGCTATTTGAGCAATTATTTGTGGGCTGGTCAATTGCTCATTCCCTTGAGGGCAAAAGCAGGGCAGTTAGCCAACCTCTCATCAATCCCCTCATCTCCATCAAGCCTTATTTTCTACTAATGAGGTTTATAAGATTACAACTCCACCTCACACGTTTAAGAAAAGATTAAATCGGTAGAACTGTGTGGTGAATATGTTTTTAATAATACATCCGTAATGAGTGAAAGTTAAGGAAATGTGAAGCGCGATCAGGAATAAGTCATTGGACATGCTGAACTAGGCCGCAACGGGCCAGAACACTCAGAGCGGCGCGTCATGCTGACGGATAGCTCCTAACTGAAAGTGACGTGACAGTGCTAATGAGACGGCTTCACATTACGTGTGACTCCCGCCTAAGGGACACTTTATAGCTGACTTAATGAGAGGAGATATTGTACACAGGCACTTGTGTAGTTGAGCGATGAGACCGCTGGCCTTGCTGCCGAGGTACAAGCCACCGCAGCAAGCAAGTGGTTTGTTAAAGAGGCTGACAGCTAGAGCAACAGGGAGGGCACAGGCTAGATGCTCTCTGAGGTGACTGAGGAGTCCGGGTCACATAAGGTCAGGGATTTGTTGTATTGTTTTTTTTGTTGGTCTAATTCACATGAATCAAGACAAATTTAAAACAAAGGGCTTAAGAATAGAACTCCTGTGTGTCAGTCTGGAGGAACAGTTGTTTTAAAACAAGACATCACTCCAGTCTAAAGTTATCTACTACTACTAATACTGTCTAAGCACTAAAATACTTCATACAGTATGTGGCAATAAAGGTCAAAGTTTATTTAGACATTTCTCTTAACAATCTTAACTAGGCCATTACAACACGTTATCACTACACACAGGCCACAATGTTCTATTTTATATTTATTTTATTCTGTTATGTTTTGTTTTCTTATATATTGACTTTTGCACTAAATTAATTCTTGTGTCCAAGATTCTTATTTTTTCAATTTCTAGAGCATTGTGAATAAATAATTTAGTTGCCCAAGACTTATTGACGATATTTGCACATGACGAATAGCTTAGTAGGCTTGAATGGATAGGAAACGGCAAACTTTGTACAAGTATGTACAGTACATCATTTAGCCACTACACTGTTATCAAAGTCTAAAGGTACCAATAACCAAATAGCAGCCTTGATTAATTGCTGGTGCCTAGTACGGACACTCTCTCAATACTCTTTCACTATAATTGTTTAACAACACTTTTATTTACACTGACATATATAGAAATCGACTAAATCTGAGTCTGTGATGTTATTAGAACCTGATAAAGAAGATTTTGCTTCGATAATCGTTCAAAACGTGAGTAAACACATCAACAGATGAGTGGCATAGTACATTTACTTTTGCCCCCTTATTTGCCCCCTGGCTGCCGTTGTTAAGGCGGCCGCCTTAGCCATAAAGTGCTGGGGGAAACACTGCATAAGTTATCACTTATGTACTTTTTAGTGTGTGAGCATATTTAAAAATTTTAAGTAAAGTATATTATATAGCCTTTTCTAGTCGATTTAATTTGTCAACCATCTGTTCATTTGGACCTGGGAAGTGTAGAAATGGAATTACATGCTGTATTTCTATTTTATTTATCGACAAAACTCAAACTTTGTTTTATGGCCTGTTGCAGCTATTATTCCAATAAACCCAGTCGTGGCAGAAAGTGTTGATAGATTTAGGAGGAATGACACCGAGGAGAGAGTTTTAGCTGTGGTTGATGCAGATGTGTTGACACCCTGCTCTGTGTGCTTTGGCCAGGCCTCAGTCGGTGTGTGGCTGACTGATGGATCTTCAGCCTTCTATTGACTGAAAAGGAAGGGGGAGAAGAGAGAAAGTAGGGTCACAGTGAGGTTTGAGGGGAGGGACAGTATGATCATCTGTCCAACTCTCCACAAGACACAAGTCACACCTCATTAGTAGGTAGTGGCAAAAGAGAGTGGCAGTTATGTCTGCCATGAAAGCTCGGTCTCACTCACTCACTTTCTCACACACACACACACACACACACACGCTTATTATCCCTAGAGCTGACGGGTCGAGGTATGCTGACAGGCAACCTCACGAAAGTCAGGGGGGAAGTCAAAAGAGAGGGAGGGATGGAAGGAAGGAGAGAAAAAGGAGAGAAGTGGTGGAAGGGTGAAAACAGGGGGAGTTCAGAGAGGGAAGGGGGAACAGAGGAGGGAGAATAGACAGAGGGGAAAGGGGGGAACCACATCACGTGGTAAAAGACAGAATGAAACATGTCTCACTGTCACCTGCCAAACACTGTAAATGGATGGCCCCAGCAATTTTGCCATCAGGGACTTATCTTCAAGACAAAAAAGAGGAAACAATGAGGGAGCAGATAGAAGAGAAGGAAGCTAGAAAATGGTAGAGAACAGTTTTCTTCTGTGGCAAACTCACTGAAATGTGTTACAATTTTCTAAAGACAAATATGACAGGGTGGAATTACTCTGCCACTACTGAGGCAGTCCTTTGCAAATGCCATAAAGTGCAGGTATAAATCTCCTTTCCACAACCACTTAATATGAGGCTTCTGGGCTCTTCAGCAGCAGCCTTCTAGTCAAGCATGTGTTTACAGTGAAAGGCTTATCCAGTTCTTTGTATAAAAAAAAGAAAAGAAAAAAGAAGAAGCATTGTACAGTAGCGATGGAAGTGGAGTGTACACAATGGTGACCAATGCCTGTTAATGCAAAAAAAAACAGAACTGATAGTACTGAGGAAAAAAGTTATGGAAATCTTTTTTTTTCTCTAGACTTTGGCCAGCTTTACTGTAAGTCACATAAATGTGAATATGAGATATGACAAACTTGAAACTTCCAAAAGACTTGCACGAGTTGGGAAAGCCAAGCTGAAAGCTTATGAAAGGTTTGTCCTGGTGCGCTGAGAAAGTTCTGTAAAAACCTGCAGATGATGAAGTAGAACAGCTAATAAATAGACCTTGAGTTGAGACTGTTCAACTATTAACACAGCTTTCATGACAAGGACACTTTTCTTATCAAGACGTTGTGAATGAACCTGGACTTACCTATTATGACTGTCAACAAGTTTATTTTCCCTGTCTGCAGTTGACCAATTAGCAGCACTACTGTTGACATCACATGTTTAGTGCACAATTCACATACGCTGTCGCTAGACAATACACAACAGTGCATGTTCTCACATTCTAGGTATTTACAACAGCAATGAAAGATGATCACACAGCACACAGTATTATCAGCGCATCAGACAGTGAGTGATGAGTACAGTCACTGCCTTAATTTATGCATTGCTACTCCGTCTTGTCACTGCTGTTAAGCTCCAAGGATTTTACTTCCACCATGAGGAAGGCAGGATGGAGAGAGAGAGAGAGAGAGAGAGAAAGAAAATAACAGTGGCGGGCGTTGATTTTCTACTTCCTCTCTGACCAAATCCCACCATTTCAGGAGATTAACCTCGGCATGCGATAAATGTTCAACTTCTTCTTCCCTTCCAATTTCCTTGGAGCTAGAAACTCCAGAAGCCAGCGCGGCATGTAAGATAAAAAATGATCACCTAATTCACTCAAGCACAAAATACATTTCTGGAGAGAGGAGGAAAAGCTGGCAGAAGAGAGAGAGAGAGAGAGAGAGAAAAAAAGGGACTGTGTCACCCGTGTCCTTCCGCACTCCAGCATTCAGAATTCTCTTCAATCAATTGTTATTAAATGA
The DNA here is from genome assembly GCA_026929865.2 of Hyperoplus lanceolatus. Classification (NCBI taxonomy): domain Eukaryota; kingdom Metazoa; phylum Chordata; class Actinopteri; order Uranoscopiformes; family Ammodytidae; genus Hyperoplus; species Hyperoplus lanceolatus. The sequence continues at coordinate 20,308,755 of CM049415.1, read as the reverse complement.
AGCACTTATTCAAACAGACCTGTGTATAGCAAATAGGTGGTGGCACAGTGATTGTCTGAAGGATTTCTTCTTATTTTGTTATCCTGAGGGATTAATGGCATTGTTCAGCTTTCCCCACTACCCATAGTGTACCTCACATGCGCAGCTGTGCTCAAAACGCTGTTGATTGCTGAAGGTGCCCTCTGCAGATTGCTGCTGCCACCAAGCCCATTTAAATGGAGTTGTTAATAAAATGAAGCCATGATTGCCTTCCACTCATCTCTGGTTTGGCAGATGGTTGTCGCAGGACTAATGTAGGATTTGGGCTTACCATCAGACTACACCGTAGTGTTATAGTTATACTGAAATTAAAAGGCTAAGATATCAGTATATACAGATATATTTGTTGGTAGTTTTGACTTGATTACTAATTTTATATAATAATGTAAATAACCAAAATGAGGCTTTTCTACCAAAATAGTGCATCCAAGAGATGGGTCTGCCAAAAGTCCCCATAAAGATCCATTAAAGCTGGGATGTGTTGCTTTACCAACTCCGGCTTTCTTTTAGTGTGGATCACCATAAATCAAAATAGTTTTGTTTACCTGGTGAATCCTACAATGAAAATAAATGTAACTGTTGTTAGTACGGTGACTCTAGTCCAGAACTTGGTGCTTTTCACACAAAAGAAAGGAGCTTTCTAATGCAAATATGTAAACCGCATGATTAGCTACAAATCAATTCATATGGTGAAAAGTGAAGCAATCACATTTTTCTTACTGAATAATGCATATGGACAAACATACCTCCAGCGTAGAAAAGGCTTCCCTAGACACGAGTTAATGAGCCCATTGGTGAGGCAGTAATGAGCGGTCTGTTATGGAGGAGGCGTGCAATAGTGAGTGGGTGGATTATGATGATGATTAGAACCAGTAGGGTCAGGAGGGCCCATTGAATTGTCATCAATACCGGTGAGATAGGATATCACGTTAAAGCAGTGCATCGTGTACCACTGGCACACACTCAGTGCCAGCTGGGAGAGGTATTTGAATATTACGGTAACTGAGAGGAGGGAAATACATTAACACTCCATCTTCTTGGCAGAGCCTGTTTGTCTTTCCCAGCAGAGTGTTGACTGTATGCCATGGCTGTGTCTGCCTGCATCCCTGTGATAAAAGGAGGGAAAAATGACACAGGCTCTCTTTGGCCAGACCATATTAATTAGTGAGGTATGACTGACTGGCTGCTTGAAATGTCAGTGGGCCAAGCCGTCTCCCTGGACTAATGACCTCCATGTCTGTGTGAGTGGGAGACATCATATTGTAAGGTGTTGGCTAATTCTGACCAAATGGCCAGTAGGTATGAGGTGGTACTACCTCATTGGCCAATAAGTATCAGCTGACATTATCAGCTTTATACTGTAACTAATGCATCAGACAGTGTTATTTGTTGTATCAGTGGGATTTAACAATTGTAATAGTTGCTGTGCTGAAATGAATAGTTAGTTAACTATGAGTTTATTGACTTTAAAAAACATTGTGAAGATTGATTTGTTGTTTCAGTTCATTGTAAAGCAACCAGAGTCTACAGCCATGCTAGCAGCTCTTTGAGGCTTTACTTGACCGTAGCTCTTCTTTGAGATGTATCTGTAAGAACTATCTTGTACCTGTCCAGCTATTCATCTAAATCAGGTGTCAACTTCATGGTGGAACTTGGGGATTATGAATAACTGTATAAAATGTCAGGGTCATCCAACTTATAGTTGCAGTTGCTCCAGCAAAATGAGCATTTGCATAAATTAATGACTTGTAAAAAATGTTTTAAAAAATCAGGTGTAGCCCTAAGTAACACTGGTGGATCTGCCAGCAAGTTTTCAGACAATGTATAATTACAAGAAGAGATAGTTGAGCTCTGAAAAAGATGGTCATATGTCCCACTTATGATTTTCACATAAAGGTTGACCTGAAAGTATAGGTAGCAGTTGGTATTCATATTTATATTGCATTTATGGATATGAATGAATTGCATCTTTTAAAATAGGTGTTAATTTATGAAGTCAAAACTTGAGATCTGCTATCAGTTGTCCATGAGCCTGGCTCAGCCAGATCATAACAGTGTACCAGCCATCAGGTCATGGTGGAACAGAATGCTACATGGCAACCACTTGTCCTTGCCGACACCATTGCAGCGAGCTAAAAGCCACGCAGGCCTTACATGTTAATTCACCTGACAAAATGCTCCCTTGCTGATGAGGTGCTAAAAGCCCTTCTGAGCAGAGCCAGACGGGGCTTTTTCTCCCGCACAGGGGACTGCCTGCTGCTGTCAGCTCCAATCACATTGCCTTCTGTACCACGCTGTTCCTCAAACGCTCAAACCGAGCAAGGTTTTCCTCTCACTGCCTCCCTCCTCCCTTGTTGGTTTATTCATAGGGCTCAGGGTTAATTTGCCAAGTCCTCTGTTGTAGATTTCAGAAGACAAACAGCGCCGCAAATCCACCAGAACAGTGTTAGACTAAATGGCATTTTGCTCTGCCGCCTGGCTAATCGTAAAGAAAACAGTGGCGGATCAGCCCTTAAACCTTGTGTCCTCGGGCAGATATCATGCTCAGTATTGCTAAAGGAATCCTTTTGAAGTGTTTGTTGTTTTCCAGAGGGCCCCTGGAAGACATGCTCCTCTATTTTACGCACTCCCAATCAGACACACATATGCATGAAGCAAGCGTCATGGGAGTTTACTACATGTTTTGATTACTGGTGGTGAGGACCTGTCTGTGACTTAGCACAGTTATGTCTCAGCAGAAGGATAACATGAGAGCGCCAATAAAAGCATATTAGGAGAGCATTACCACACACACACACACACACACACACACACACACACACACACACACACACACACACACACACACACACACACACACACACACACACACACACAGAGCTTAGCCCATGCAGGTGCACGCTCAGACTGCAGTATATTTAAGTATACCATTATTTGACAGGTTAACCAACATACAGAAAGATGAACACACACGTTGTGTAGACTACCGGACACAACACAACAAAAGTATATATGGTGTATTGCTTCGGGCAATAGGCTATGAAAGCATATTAGAGGAAGAAGCCCGCCAATAAGTCTAACAATTGGGGAGGAAGAGAGAACTGTGTGATGGCCTGCTTATCTTTGGGTGAGACTCAAGTCTGCAGATTTAGAACGAGGTATCGCTCCAAGAAGCGATATTAAAAATTGTTTTTTAGTCACGGTGGGCCAATTAGTTGTTATTTCTTTAGTCACATCTGAATGGCTGCCATTCGCCTACTCTTAGGTGTATATTTAGCCTTAAAGACAGATCATGTGCAGAAAATGAAGTCTGTCAAACCTTAACCGTGCAAAGATTGTATGTGTGCTGGCAGGCAATGGCAGCCACAATTTAGGCTGCCATGCTCGGCTTGATAACAACCTCAACAGCATACCCAAACTTAAATTTGTGTTTTTACTTTCTCAACAACGCATTGAACTTTAAGTGCATTTACCGTTCCACTATTAACAAATCTGGTAAGTCATGACATCACTCATGAATATGTGATGGGATCAGTTGTGGTTTCCTCTTCACCAAATGACAGATGCATCTTAGTAAGAGACATCCGTTGTCTCATGCTGTCAGTCTCTGACTCACTGACAGAAACAACTTTCTTTATTTCCCCTGTTGTTTGTCTGGACACTGCAAACTTAGCAGCATCACGACTGTCACGCATGAAGTGACCAATGAAGAGATAAGATGCTTGGCAGGTCTACAGTCCTGTCAGTAGCCAGCTGTTTGCTAGACTGTGGCAATGGGTCTGTGTATTTATTTACATTTGTGTTGGTCTCAGGTTTGTTTTGACAGTGCCATTGAGCCCTTGCATGTCTTTTAACTGTCTCTGTATGTGGGTCAATGACGAATAAGGGTTGTCATGATGGTTTTTTGAAAATCTTTCAAAAATATATTTTAAAAGCATCCTTGAATCAATTTAAAATATAAATTTCGTGTTTCTGTTAGTTTTATTTCATGGGAAATGGGATTTACACACTTTTCTACTAAAAGTAGGCCCAAATGGACCTGACAATGTCAAATGGTGTAACCACAAAAGATTAAGAAATATTCATTATTTTGTCCACCATAGTGTAATATGAGTGTAACTCATAAAAATAATAACTTCCATTTCAAAATATCACATGAAAAAAGATTTTATTTGGATAACCCCTAAATCTAAATTTTATGCGTTTTGCAATTTTGAGCGGGACGTTAGCTGGAAACATCTTGTTTTCTAAATAGTTGTTGACCAATCGTGTTAAAAGTGTTAAAAATTATTTAATACATTTAAGAAGAGTAATCAATTCTGGCCTACATCAATTTACAGGTACATTTTGATTTTTTAGGAAAAATACTGGTTACACCATTAGACACAAACCAGTTACACCACTTGACGGTGTTGCTTCTACAGCCAAAAAGTTTAATAAACAACACTGAAATCAGGCACTACAGTCAAGATAGTTACTGTGTTTGGACTTGCCATTGGATTTTGTTTTCATGTACTTAAAACATTGGTCAACAAATACCATTAAGGTGACTATGGAGTAATTATTCTATCTTTATTCACGAGTGTGGTCTTCTGGTTCAAGAGCATGACTTACTGTTTTAACATTCAGATTTTGTAATTATATGCTCTTAAACCTAAAGAAAACACTCTTAAATAAAGATATCCATGGATGACAAAAATGTTCTAGGGTCAAACTCATTTGATTGTATTTATGGAAAAAATTCAATCAACAACAAAAAGTCTTAACAAATTGTGTATTTGTGCGTTTAAGTGTGTCTATGTTTGTTTGTGAGAAAGAGCTAGGTGGATGGGTAGAAGAGACAAGGAGATTCATGTCTGTTAAGGGTCCTGCTCCTGCATGCCCTTTTAAACAGTGAATTCATATCTATTTATATCTATCTGAAAGCAAGATATTATTTGGTTGACGTTATGCCTTGTGATCTGATTACATTTAGAAAAAGTGAGTGTGAGTGCACGCTTGTTTCTGTTCATGAAAACTACCTTTCCTATCCTCTTTTTGCAAGGTAATTGGCTTGTTTCCTCTTTTGAATGTGGCATCTATTGTAGAGAAAGTGGCTCAATTCTGCAGCCTAAATTTGATTAACATTTTTACTATTCACAAATTGTTGGAGATCTAGGTATTTAAAGCTGCTGTTCATCCTTCCACATTAGGTGTCACTGTTCATATGCTTCATTTATATAATTTATTCATGTATTATGAAATTATGTGACATTAAAATGAAAAGGAATGATATAAAAATATGCATTGAAGCTAAGCATGAATTAAAAAAATCACAAAATCATGCCACTAAATGATTTTATCCTAGCCGTACCTAGCTTTGGTGATAAAGTTGTGGAAATACCAACTATTTTAGAAGATACAAACAATAATAACCTAAAACTGGTTTAAAAAGTAACGGAGCTCATATTTCATTTTAAACCAGTATCTAAAACTAGTGCATTTTGAAAAAAATTGACAAAAACTGAGATGTTTGTCAAATTAGTCAAATGGTGTAACCCGGTTACACCATTTGACATTTCGACTAAACATCTATTTTGACAGGCATTATCATGGACTCATATCTAAGGACATGGTCTTGGTGTGAATAAATCAAATATAATTCTTAAAACAAATAATACTATTTATGAAAAAAATATTTTTTCAACGTTTTATTTGGGTTACACCATTTGACATGTAACCCAAATGATACTTGACATACCCTAAAAGTGCAAATATCTTATATTTCTTTGAGAACTCTTAACTTTGGAATGCAGCAGTCATGTTCATCAGGGGTCCTTTACTGTTCTTAAAGATTTGAACAAAATGGCACCTTGAATGATGGTTACACCACTTGACAATTCAGGACATTCGCTCGCCTCGATGAGATTCCCCAAATTATTAGAACAAATATGAATGTTGTATAAAAATATAATTTATATACTCATAATGACCTCCATTTTAGGATAATGCCAAAATAGTTTATAGGATGTTATATTGAGAAATTGACTGTATTTAAGCAAGTTACATTTGTGGTACGAAGTTTTGACGGTTACACCACTTAGACATTTTTGCCTTATATCTCCAAATATTCTCTCAAAATTGAATAAAACCAAAAACATTTGAATAGGGTCTCTAGAAATGAATGTGTTCAAGTAATGTGTAAGCTTTTTTTTGTTTCCACATTTTCAAATTTAATTTAACCTTACGGACACAAAAAAATGGGCGCACGTCATTGACCCATATATATTAATATATATATATATATATATATATATATATATATATATATATATATATATATATATATATATATATATATATATATATATATATATATATATATATATCTGTCTGCCTTTATCTCTGTCTGTTCATCACTGTTGTTTAATGAGATGGCATCCCGCATCAAGGTGCATTGGCTGTGTGCAGACAAAACCAGATTTAATTAGGCCCTAGCACTGAAATGCTTGCCCTCACTGCTGAATGCACTGGCTTCACAAAATAATGATACATTTACATTTAACCATGTAACCTATTTCTAATTAGTCAGTTGGGCTGTTTTCTTTTTCATGATGGCAGAAAGTTCAGCACAATGACAAACAGATGTACTGCCACTTATGCTGCATTCTGAACAGCTCATTACTAGTTCATTTGTTTTCACCGACATCTATCTAGTTTTTGGCTCTCCAATTTGTACAAGTGAGCTTGTGTAACCGAGCTGAGGGTCGGAGCTGGCAGGACTTGAATGCTCCTCCTTGTGTCCTGACTGGCTTTGCAGTTGCACCTCCAGCCAGTTGAAATCAATGGGGGCAGTGGGCAACTGTGGCTCTGTGTGGAGCAGATGGCTGAAGAATGGCTCTTCCTCCTCTTGTGGCATACTCAGCAACATACAAATGGGTCAACTCTGAGCACTGGTCACATAATATCATGGAGTCAGGACTATGGTATAGGTGTAACGAGGGAAATGGAGTCTCTTCAAGCATATTCCCATTAGATCTTGAGTTGGATAACTTATCAGTTTATAAATACTTGAAATACAAACAGGGACAGCTGGTGACCAGTCAGCTTATGTATCAAGAAGAGTGTCTTACTGTAGACAAACAAGACCAACAAGTACAGCCCACACAAAAAGATCCTCTAAGGAGATGTGAGCGCAAAATCACATCCATAGACTAATAGCAGTGTGAGGGGCAGTAAAGTAATGCCTCGTTTCCACCAAGTAGAGCGGGTCGGGTTGAAGCGGTTCAGAGCGGGGTTTAGGCTGGACTGTGATAGCCACCACAATAGGGGTCAAAGTATGGGGCTTTCGAACAACTGTGGTCAAGCCAGCGGTCTTTTGCTTGGCTAAACCGGTCGTTTATTCCCCCGGTGTCGTGAGTGTATTACGCCGGTAAAATCATGCACAGAGACGGCTCGGTGCAGTCAGTGAGCGAACAGCGCTGGCCGTGGCAGCTATGTGACATTGTAGCAGCGTGACACAGTGTAGCCTTTTACCTTTATACGTAGGTCCGTGAGTGTAGCCCACTGATATGATTATTTAATGAAGAGGAAAAACACCACACAATAAACAGTGTGCGCCGACATTTTTCGCTACACACAACTCTTCACTCTTGCCAAGGTGAAGACACATGGCGATTTAATGCGAAAATTATTCTTTCGACCAATCAACGGACGGAAGTGTGTAGCTATGCCTTTTCGGCACCCTTTCAGGCGGCTAGTACCCCAACGGAGGAGTACCGAAAATAGGAGTGGCTTAGAGCGGTTAGGCGCACATATATCCTTGTTGTTAGAATGTCCTTGTTGAGGTTTTTTTTTTTAAATAATAGTAGTCCTCAGCAAAACAGCATCTTCATCTTTTTCTCTTTTCTTGTGAGAGAAGTTTGTTTTTGTTTGTTTTTTCCCGAGTGTCTCCCCATCCCTCCTGGGCCCAAGACAACTGTACAGGTGTTTCCCCCTTGACGGCGGGCCTGCCCGCTCACTCACGTAAACGCTAAACGAGGCCAAACTGAACCCAGCTGTAACACTTTGTGGGTGTGTTTGCGCCGGTATATATATATAGTGCAAATTCCGTTTTTGAGCTAGCCATAGCCTAGATATTGGGTCATTGTTATAAATTAGTAGACCCACAAAAGTATTTTGTTCGGAAACAGCTGACTAAAAGATACCGCCACAGTGGAGCAGGCAGGCTAAAACTGACTAGAGTGTTCATCAGAACAGAAGAATTATTCCTATTAGCCTCAGAAAGACGATCGGGGAGTTGTTAAATGTGACTTCCCTTGTCTACTTAATTCAGGTCTATTTCTTACAGCATGCATTCTGACATCTTTAATATAATGTGTTTCCAACCCCTGACCTTTCTGTGGGCTGCTTTGTAAATTCACATCAATATATACAAGTACATAATGAAGTAGGAGAGTGTTTCACGTGCCTGCTGATGATTTATGGCTTTTCATCTGCGGCTGGCTCTTAATTGCTTGACTTGCGTGTTAGTGTCAGCCCTTGCTGTGGTGGATGGATGGCTGCCAGCATGACTCTGTCACACGCCCACATGTGTTTTGCTCTGTTTGGATGTATATTACTTGTTCCTTCTTTCCACCTCCACTTTCATTTCTGGTTTCTCTGCCTTCAATCGTCTCACTGCCCTTGTGTTTCTCTCCCAGTACCTCGCCTTTCTCATCGCATCTCAGATTCTTCTCTCACTTTGCTCTTCGTCGCTTTCTTCCCCCACGTCTGTGCTGTGGATTGTCTGCCACAGCAACACGTAGCAGGTGGTGAGAGGAAGAAAGCACAGTGACAAAAGCTCCTTCCTTCCCCCGAGCTTGCTTGTAGAATGTAAAAAAAAACATCAATTACCTCCATGATTGAATGATGTTAGCACAACTCTGAGGATGTTGCCTCTGTTGAGATGAATGGTGCAGCTCAGCTCCACGTACATTTCTGTGTTGACTTGTGTTTAGCGCATACCGCCTCACCGTCAGTAATTATAGAACCGTGTTGCTGTCTGGCTCGGCCTGCCAATCAAATCATGAGAGAGTTATGCACTACAACACTGCAACATATGTGAAATGATGGTCTATGTGTCTGATACAGAGTACTGAGAGCTAACAGGAGCTCCAGTTTCACCACAGAGATAAGCTGGCAACTATGTCAGCGGAATGAGGACAATAGGATCAAATGCTGTGCTCTTTTTGACTAAGCAGTCGAGGGGGACGACAAAAATGGATTATTAAAGGTCTACACTGATATTTTGTGTATAGAAGCTACCGAAAACTAATTACTGCGATTTTGCAGTAGAATTTGATGCTGAATTATTTGTAACTGTATTTCCCCATCTATTCTTAAATCTTTACATGATGAAAAACCCTCTGAAATAGGCCTGACTTATAGTCTGGAAATCCAGACCTGCCGCTAGGCGCTGGCAAATTCAATTTGCTGCGCCTGTTGGTCTGCACACTCTCCCTTGAAGCTCATTTAATATGTCAAGAAATCCTGAGCTACCAATCAAATCGTTCTTCCTGATATGGGCAGGCCAGAGCCCTATGTATGGTGCTCTGGGGCTGACGTAACTGGATGACGACAGTGTGCCACCAAAGCTGTGATAGCAAACAGAGATTGCTCAGGGTTGCTCATGTTGTTTGAGTTTGAGACGGCTTTCGCCTCAACACTTTGCGATTTGGAAGACGGCACTCAAATCTTTCATTAACAAGTAAGAGGAATGTTCTGTTTTGCCGACCGACCACACCAAAAGTTTAATTTAACAGTTAACCCGCTGTTCGCTAAAGGAACGGGGCTTAATATGTCACCTTGTTCATTGCTCTGATTGGTCATAGTCCTATCCAATTGCTTGCAGCAGTGGCATTTGAAATGCACTGTTGAATTGGAAAGGTCTATTGATCGTGGCCAGACCCTCTATCGTTCTACATGTGGGTCGGGATTTCCAGGCTACCTGACTTTGACTTAGAAACTAAAACTCTTTCAGACCCAGGATACTGCTGCCATTATGTCAAATACTAAATAGAAAAATAGAAAACTATAAGTGATAATAAAAATCTGAAGTAAATGTTACTTTATTTGAACATCGAAAGATCCTGGTTAAAATATAAGTAACAGTCAGTTGTCAAAATGTTAGTTGTACTGCGTAGTGAATAGTGCAGATGTAATCCACATCTTGCCAAAGTTTGGTTATCTATATGACAGACAAGAGAGACGCCAGCCAGCAAGGCTGCTTTACAACACACACTTTTGTTTCTGTTTGAGCATGTGTAGAGCTTCAGTCAAGAAACCTGTTTAATCTCCCAGTGTCTTGTGGTATGTTCTTTCCTTTTCTCACTTGCACACGTCTCCTTGGTTTCTCTCTCTCTCTCTCTCTCTCTCTCTCTCTCTCTCTCTCTCAACCCCCTCCCCATTTCCCTCTAATCTCTATTTGCATTTACATCATTAGATCTTCTTCAAGTCTGGTATCATGTTCCCTTGAAAGCACTTGGTGAGGTTAAATGAGAAGTCGCTGTCTTTGCCAAGGGCCTTGACGGCTTGGCAGAGATCTCATCTGTAGATATAAAAAGTTCAGGTTGGGTTAGCTATGTGAAATCCAGGTCTGCTGAAAATGTTATCATCTATTCCAATTTGCAGGTTTACAACCAAATGTCCCGTCAACCTAAGTTACATGTTGTTAAGTGCTAGAGGAATGTTTTGGAGTGTTTTTATTGCACAAGCACAACGTGCAAAAGGGCCGGGTAAAGTCAAATATGACTGATTTTGAGTTGGAAAGGAGCTGTAAATTACACGGGATTAATCAGCTCTGGTAATACATTGTTTCTCGCATCAGATGTGTGTGCTCTGTTCTGCTGTGGGGGCCGGGTGTCATTCCTGTGTCACTTATGTAAGAATCTCTTATTCATTTATTATTAAATGCAGAATGATTAACATATTTTTCTGCTTCAAACACATTAAACATTATGTTTTGATTCCAGACATATCTATTGGTTGGACTGTGTTTCATTTACAAAGTTTATTTACATCTTTAGCATTATTCCCTCATTTCTGTGCATGTGTGGTGGTTGTTGTGATGTTACAAACTGCAACAGAAAGAAAGCCCAGCCCCACTACATGAACTGGCCTGACATTCATCTCTTCCCCAAAACTGTCTTATAAAAACCAACATGCCAAAAGCAATCGTAAAAAATAAATATAATAATAATTTCAACATTTTACACCGTTATCCCAGAGTGCCAATTGAGTATACATCAAAGTCTGAAAAATAAGCATTGATACTGTAGACGTTTTGAAACGTCACTAGAGAAGACAGAGAGCTTTGCTTTGGTGTTCATTTCAGAGGACTGCTCAGACAGACCCATGAATCAATTAATAACTAGAGATTCATGGTTTTGGATATCGAGAACTTTCAAGTACAAAACAATTTTAAGGAAATTCAATTACAGGCAGTATAGCTGTGCTTAACATCAGTGTCTCTGCTGAAACAATGTTGATACAGGCTGCCCTTACGTTCAGCTCTAGTAACAACATTTGACAGGTACAGTAATGTTTACAAGAGGCAAAGTGGGGAAAAATAGCTCAATCTTCATCTAAGTTAATGTACAAAATATGTCCCCACCAGATAAACCTGATTGTTTCAAAGGCAGCTGCATTGTTTGCCCGACACATATAGGCCTCCTTTTAGCCAGCCAATGACATTTTGCTGTTGTCTGGTGTTATCAATGTGCTAAACGTCGATAAGGAAAACATGCATTAGGATGCCGACACACAAGGTAATGATAACCTATGCCAATCCGAATAGACTGTCAGAAATCATGATTGAAATCTCTGGGTTTTGCTCGCTCTGAAAAGCCAATCAGCATGCTGGCGTTTTCTTAACGTTTTCCCTCCCTTTTCCCCGTCCCTAATGCTTGCTCTTCAGGGCGTGAATATTTGTTTTTGGAATGTCTGTGTGGCAGGTTTGCAACCATGTGTTGTTTGCCATAATGCCTGAAGGGAAGGGTGAGGGTTGTGTCATGTGCAGCTCAGACCGATTTTGTATTAAAGGGTTGTGTGATCAAGTCATAGTGATACCTTTTATCTTAATGAAGTGGTTGCTCATAAAGGATGAGTAACAGCATCATAAGCACACTGTGACCGCAAGATGATTAGTCAAGTCAAGTCAACCTTATTTATATAGCACATTTATAACAGCCGAGGCAGACCAAAGTGCTGTACAGTAAAACAAGTAAAATACATTACATGCAAAGCAACATAAAGCCACATAAAAGCAAGAATTAAAATTAAATTAAAAACACAAAACACTTGTAACAGGGAAAAAGGGTAGCAGGGCTTGACATTAGCGGTTGTATTCGGGCAAGCAAAATGTGACCCATTTATTATAATACACTTGCCCGTTCGGTCAAGTGTACGTGTAATATGCGGCGAGACATTTATTAGATTGTGCACATAACGGCCTGTCATTGGGCTTTCAAAGACTACCATACGCACACCAATCGCTTCGTGAAGCGATCCAAGTATGATGTTTTGTCTGTGCAGAGATATTTAGTTTAATTTTGTATTTAGTTTAACAAATTTGCTTCTCCCCGGACCGTAGAGTCTCTGTGTGTTTTGAGTTTGTCTCCATCATTGCGTGTAAACCAAGCCCAAACCACAGCGAGTTCTACCAGCATCCAATGCGGAAGTGACAAAAAATTCAGTTCACCGAGTGGCCACTAGGAGGTGGTGCCAAAACAGAGCAATTTCTTATTGACTCCCATGTTAAATATGCCGTTTTCACGGCATTATTAAACCTATCTACAGCCTGGTCCAAAAAAAAACATTCTAGTCTGTATGTTTAGGTCATATCTCCATGACAACACTGAGGGGGGTTGAATTTTTTTGGATTACGCTATTTTTTAAACTATCCTATGGAGGTTCAAATTTACAAATAATTAGGGGTGCGGCCTCTTGAGTGACAGCTAGATGGGCGTATCTCCCTCCCCCCAACGTCACATCAATGCCCTTTTTCAGAAAGAGGAAATGAGACGGAGTAAAAATCTGATAAGATGGCTGCGTCTCACTCACTCACTTAGGCTACGCTACTCTTGTAACACTACGATCGAGACAGATCGTCTACATTCGAGTTGCCTGCCAACAATTTAGAATTAGAAAAATCCTCCACCTCAAACGACACATCTGTGTGTCACATGTACTCACATCTTATAGCGTCAGTGCAGTTAAATGTTGTGTCCCTCTCCATTTTTCATGTGACATGTCATGTCGTTAACATTTTTCTGAATGACAGCTAGCTTAACCCCGCCTCCTCCTCTGATGACTGTCAGCCATCAGAACCTTGGTCAGAACCCATTTTTCAAAATTGTGAAGTTGGAGAAGTTACGCTGAGACAGGAAGTACAGTTACCCTTTAAATAAAATACAGTTGTTGTTTCTTTCCGCGGCGGCTTTGCTTTGTGCTCCATCACCAATGTATCTCTGTCCTTTAACTCATCTGCACCTATAAACACACACTTGCATTCTGTATGATTCTCACACATTTAATGTTCATGTGAACATGCTATTTTCTGCATGCTGGGCAAATATTTACTAATCAACTATTATTTCTGGTGCCGACTAGTGAGACGGGATGTTTAAACGTTTAACTGACTAGTCCCGTCCTGTGCATCCCTAGAAGCTATGAAGCAAAATAGTAAGAGGAATAAAATCTGGATCTCAATCAATGGACCAGAGGTGTCTGACTTCACATGTCAGGAGGCAGTGGAAACTGCTTGAAAGCACGCTACTTCAAATACAGTATTTAGTTGTAAAAAGAAACTTCTATTCACATTTTTTTTTTAAACATAGTTGTAAAATATAACTGATATACAAAAAATAAGGTATAAAGAAAACAGTGTGCACCATCCCCAAAATTCCCCTCATCAGCACCTCGAAAGCTCACTTTATTATACTATACTTAAAATGCTGTGTGTTGTTGTTTAAACAGTACGAAATCGGAGGTGTAATGTTGGATTTGGCAGGGGATTATGTGCTGGTACATTTCTTGGCTGAGAGCAGTTTCCAGGCAACCAGCAGAGTCCAGGAAGTGGCTGCTAGCTGTTTAAAGTTGTTATGCTCGTTTAAACTCCTGGCCCAGAGAAAGCATGTCACTTTTTTTTTCTTTTTTTTTACATTGAACATCCAAGTGTTGATTAAATAAACAAAGTACATTGTGTTAATTTGTGAGCTTTAAAGTTGCTGTTAGGAATCTTTTTTTAAATTGCAGACAGGGGCAGACTAGCTATGGCCCCCTGCTATCAATCTTGGCAAGGTAACTGCCATCCAGCAATTTGGCTTTACTTATATTAATGTTATAATGAAACTCTTTTTGCAAGTGATGTCAAGCAATTTCTTTAACAAACGTGTGTAACACTGCTAAGCTACACATCCTTAGTCCGCGACGAAATAAGAGTCAAATGAAAAAATGAATTCCCCTCAATGCGTCTGTTTCTTCACTGAGGCCAAACAGAAAATGTTTGACCAGATTTAACGATGTCTAAAGCTCTTTATATGGACACAGCAGTCCTGATAGTAGCACTGCCATAAGATGAAGATGCAGTTGTTTACGTGAATTACCCCATTTTAATTGAGCAACGATAAATAAGACACAAATATAACAGTGTTCAAAAAACCTATTCATTAGTGAAATGAATGTAAGTTCCTGATGGTTATACTTAAACTACCTTATCTATTCTCTCATGGGCTTATAACCCATTGTATAATCTTTCACAATTCTGTCTCATAAAGCATTTTTCACATCAACATTTTTTGTCCCTTTCCTGTCTCACCCTCTTTGCTGCTGCTGACTCGGTGAAGCAGGTAAGACAGTTATTAGCTCTCTCGTCTCAGCTCGTGTGCCTTATACGTTCATATGCCTGTGTGGGTGTGCCAATGCATGTGCAGTTGTGCCTCTGTTTATATGTGTGTGTGTGTGTGTGTGTGTGTGTGTGTGTGTGTGTGTGTGTGTGTGTGTGTGTGTGTGTCATAGGTGGGTTTAGCTGAGATGAGTAAAGCTGGGTCACATGCTGTCTCTGGTGCTGCTGATATTGCTCGTGCTGTGGGGGGCTTACTGGGGGCACTGCTGAAAGTGAAAGAATTCTGTGCAAACACACACACATAAATATACACACAGAGACACACATCTAATATACAGTCAATCAATCGAATGATACCTGAGCAATATACGGTAGCAATATAGTGAGAGTTTTTACCGATACTAAGTGTGTGTGTGTGTGTGTGTGTGTGTGTGTGTGTGTGTGTGTGTGTGTGTGTGTGTGTGTGTGTGTTTTGCTGTACACAAAAGCCAACAGAAAGGTATGCGGTTCAATTACATTCAAAATTAGCTGCGTGCACATACCAAGTTTTTCATCCATATGATTTTATACAACTTCATAAAAATGATCATCTGTTCAGTGTAACTGAAAGCAAAAGTAGAAATATAATAGGAATACGTCCATTTTTGTATTACATTTATATTAATTTGTATCACTCACCAGGTATAGTCTTGTCTATTGTCCCCCTTGGATAGATCAAACTGATGATTTGTCATCTAAATGTATGTATGAAACAAACACAAAGCCCAGTCACAACACCTGCTCTTTTTATATTTGTGTGTTTGCTGGTAAAGAGTTTATGAGATGAATCGGGTGAAGAAATTCATAATTAAGACTGCTTTTACTGAAGGAAATAGGCAAAAATAGACTTTAACCTGAAGGAACAACAGTGTAGGAGCTGCTCTGTGAATATGCAATCTAATATATTTATATTTTTTATTCTTGCTTGGTAGAGCTGTCAAATTTCAATTTAAAAACCTGTGCTGTGCATTGTAACATTATTTCCCAATTTAATAGGAAATGCAACCTGAGGTTATAACGCAGGCAAAGGTTTGAAGAGTTTTCAATGAGTGGCTGTTATTTCCTAAATGGTGAAAAGAAAAAGGCTTTCTGTTCTATTTTTCGCCCCCATTGTTCCAAGTCGCCGTCTGAAGGTTGCGCATTGGGAAGGACCTTAATTAAGATTTTTGTGCCTGGGGCTCTGTTTGCAAGCTGTAGTACATCAGGAGCCAGTGTGAGCAGATACAGATCATTGGCTACCCCGGTCAAGTCATGTGATTAGTGTAAAATATTACCATTTTCACCATGGCGAGCCTTTTGACTTAGCAATCAAATATGTTTTTTTTTCTTTTTTCAGACAGATTGAGGCAAGTAAACTCATTCTCTACCTGCCATGGCATCAACGCTTTTTATGTTATAGGTGAAAGTGACCTTTAATTTGAAAAATGGGAAATGGTTGGTGATGTGAAGGTGCGTTTGGTTTTGTACCGCAGGCGCACACTGTGCAGCCAGGGTGAGGGCATCTACCACAGCAAAATAACACCTCACAGATTATATTGATAGGAACAACTTCTTGGTGAAATATTTGTTCTACCTCTGACCCCAACTTGACAACAGCCAAATAATAACACATTTTG
Organism: Hyperoplus lanceolatus; assembly: GCA_026929865.2. Taxonomy (NCBI): domain Eukaryota; kingdom Metazoa; phylum Chordata; class Actinopteri; order Uranoscopiformes; family Ammodytidae; genus Hyperoplus; species Hyperoplus lanceolatus. The sequence goes on along the minus strand of CM049415.1, from coordinate 20,292,198 downwards.
CTTCAGTTGCCGGCAGTCTATTCTCCATGCTAGTACTGCTTGCAGTGGTCGCTAATGTGCCCAGGACAGATAAACAGATATAAGATCCCCCCCCTCAAACTGCAGCAGCTTAATATAGCCAATGATTGACAGCTGGATCACCGTAATGATTGAATCCAGTCTCTAAGTTTTGCAGTACTTCCCTCTCTCTCTCTCTCTCTCTCTCTCCTCCTCCCTCCCTCAGCTTTCTGTTTGTTTGTTTTAGTTTTGGAATTCAGGCTGGTTATTACACGGAGGGGAGAGAAGGTTATTGCCTGGTGCGAGAGGGCATCGACTTATTGTGGCCCCCTTCGCTGAGCTCGTCTGTCATTCTCAGCTTCTGGCATCCACAGTTGTCTGTTTGCAGGCCAGCCTCCATGCACATGCATGTGCTGGGTGTGTATTATTTGGATCCCAATGTGAAAACCATCAGCTGAATAGAATGAGCACAATATCAACATTCTTGCAAAAATTGCATAAGCGTGTTTAGAAGCCAGAAGCAACGCTGTTAGATTCAATAAGCAAATGGCTGAATGGGAGAATTAGCTTATTATCCATCAACAGACTTGGATATGAATGTCATTTAATACAGCATGATTTTTTTTGCTATTTTGTCTCAAGCTCCTGCAAACAGGGATAATGGGATGAGAGGTTTGGGGGGGATGGAAAGTGTGTATATGGAGGGAGAAGGCTGGCAAGAGGCTAAAAGAGACTGCTATTAGCTGTTAATTCTGAAACAAATTATGCAATTAGCTCTGGCATCAGAATGTAGGCCATGAGAGAGGACAGCATAACCTTCATTTGATCTGCTCTGCAGCGAGCCGAGAGAGAGAGAGAGACAGAAAGCGGGAGAGAGAGAAAGAGAGAGGGAGAGACCCATTTAATAGGAATATTTATTTTGCCCAAGCAAAACGCTAACAGTGTCCATAGTGCCACTTTAGCTTCCCTTTGAGTGCTTTCTTTATCCTATTTATGGCAGGATTTTCATAGGGTTTGAATGTGTGTTTTCTTTTTTTTTTAGCAATACTCGTGTCCTTAAAACAAAGAAGTAATTTGTCTGTGCATATGAGATACTATTGTCTGGGGAGCTGTGCGATTCGCTGCCCCTCCTTGACTGTGAAACAGAGGGAAGGTGTTGATTTCAAGGTATATGTGTGCATGAGTGTGAGAGCTTCTCTGTGTGTGTGTGTGTGTGTGTGTGTGTGTGTGTGTGTGTGTGTGGCACTATTAATAAGGGTTTGAAACAGAGGCGGAACAGATCGTGGCTTTACCTAAATGTTGGCCTCGTTCTCACTGAGTGTTGGTCGTTAGCCTGACACAATCAAATTTGTCCAGAGTGAGGAAGTCATTAATTCTAAGTGGACCATTCATTTAATGTTGTTAGGAAGCCGAGAGCCAAGAGTCCCTCGACAGTAGCAACGAGTGTAACTCCATTCTACAAACAACCACTAGATCACAATTTACTTCAACAAGGTTACACAGTGTAAAAAAAACACTGGGAAACTATTGGACACTGTTGATCACACCGCAACATACATGGACCCACGAGGCCATGGCCGCTGTGTGTGTCTATATTTTCACTGATGTCAGCTCATGGAGAAAATAACTGATTAGAAGTATGAATAGTCTGGTTTATTATTATTATTATTATTATTATTATTATTATTATTATTATTATTATTATTATAATTATTATTATTAAACCAGACTATTTTTAATATAATAATAATAAAAAAAAAAATAATAATAATAATAATAAATAATAATAATAATAATAATAATAATAATAATAATAATAATAATAATAATAATAAAAATTAAAAACTGGAAATGGAAGAAAGAGGCAGTGTACGGGTGGTTGTTATGTGTCACTCATTCTGTTTTAATGAAATCCTGCTAACATACAGGAAATAACATAGCTCAAGCTCAGCACACTCCTTTTCAGTTTCTAATAAAACTATACACGTTGCCATGGTTACCAAAACGACACAAGCCAAAATCAACAAAGTGAACGAGCAACCAGAGTTCATTTGAACCGAACAAATATGTAATACTGGCATTAAACATTTGCATATTGAAATTTGTTTTACAATTTTGAATGTGGAAATGTAAAGATATGGGATACAGGCCTACAGTGTGGCACATGTAGAGGCTTAATTTACCTGGTTATCAAAACAAAGCTAACCTGCCTCTCCACCTGATCCACCAGATCTGTGAAAATGATCGCCACCTTTTTTCTCTCTCTCTCTCTCTTAAACACAAGCGTAGAACCATTTCATTGGGCTGGGTCCGTTCTTAAAAGCTTAGTGTGACACAGGTTTTGGGTAATGATTAGTTATGTTATCAGTGCAGAGCAGGAAAGTAAACAGTAGCGCTATCTCCAAAAGGTTAGCCATATGGTAAATCAGTGGCAGGGGAAGGGGGTACAACAGCTGCTTATGCGACTGCTATCTAGCGACACGCACACACACACACACACACACACACACACACACACACGCACACACACACACACACACACACACACACACACACACACACACACAGAGAGGCAGACATTGATTATTCTGGGTGCATATGTGTGAAAGGAAATTAAACATATCCTACATGTTCACATATACTTGTTCTGCTTTCCAGCCTGACAGACAGACAGGCACTTAAACCAAACTTCATCACCGAAGTTTGAGCTTTCAGAAATGGCAGACACACATGTGGGTAAGACATCTGGAGAGCTGAGCAGACCAGTGATCAAAATCAAGCCAATGTGTAAACAAACAAATGCAGCTATGCAGTATTAGCTGGCCAGCTGTCAGGATAGATCTTGTGTAAATGAGTCTTTTCCTAACAGTTTGCCACTGTTCATTTGTCTGAGTATTTCCGTGCATTGAAAACATGCTAATCACTCAGACTTTGCACAGAATGAATGACATGTGTAATTGCTGTGATGCTGCATTTGTGTATAATCATACTGTTATCATGCCATTGTCTTTCGTGTCCAATGTTTTCACAGATGATTATCTAATTGGCGTACAATTTCACACAGTGGAAAGCTCAGAGACTCCTATTATGCACCACTGCTTAATTAAAGTCACATTTTCGCACTCAAATCCTGTCACAAAACCCTTTTCACAATTCCTACACGCAGTCCTCTCACGCATAATTGTATTATGGACAGCATTACATTGTCTCGCTTTAATGCACAGCCCACGGCTTACACATTGTGAAACAAAGAGTCGAGCGTATGTGGGATTCTCTGACTCCATTTGTGTCGGCTCAGACTGGGTGAAGAATCCCCCAATAGGCTGAAATCCATCTGATGTCTGATGGCCTTGTATAGTGTAGTCATGTGTTGAACATCATCGCTTGGCTGGAACTTGTACGGTTGTATTTTTTTAGAGTTTGCACCTAAGGCAAGGCAAGGCAAGGCAAGGCAAGGCAAGGCAAGGCAAGGCAAGTTTTTATATAGCACAATTCAGACACAAGGCCACTCAAAGTGCTTTACAGGGGCAAGATTAGAATACATAAAACACATTAAACATTTAAAAGCGAATAAAAAAATGAAAACTCGATTTAAAAACATTTAAAAGCAAATAAAAGAAGCAAATAAAATGAAAATTGCAGGTTAAAATGGAAACAAAAAAGTCTTCAGACTCGATTTAACCCATTGATGACTATGGCAATCTAGGATGCATGTCCTTAATGCCTGAGGGTTTTCTGAAAAAATAGTAGGAATTGTCAAGTCTACCAAAACCTTAATATCTAAGCCTGTGTAGCACATAGAAACATGAAATAAAATACATTTAAAAGTTAAGGTTCACAGGTTTTATTTAAACATGCTCCCTTAGCGCTTACAAACCAACAAATATTTCTAAAAATCGTCAAAATGAGATGAATTAGAAAAGTATTAAATATTCTTAATAAATAGATGCAATGTGTTGTGTGATTTTCGTCAGTAGTCTATAGTAGACCGTGATTCTGCGCACCAAACGCCACTAACTGTTCTGTCGCCGACATAGCCGGCGTATTTTTTTTATTATTTTGTTTTATTTTTAATTTTTTTGATTGACGTGATTTTCGGCAAACCACACAACTTTTGGGTGGTCACGTGGTCTTAATAAATCTACAAAACCCACCTCATGTGTATTTGAACCAATGACAGTGCATTCTATGCTGGGAATGCCATGAAAATTAGATAAAGTAATAAAGACATTTCGACGCAGCATCAGGCAGGAGAGCCAATGTGGCATCGCGCAGCAGCCGTCATCAATGGGTTAAAAGAACTGAGAGTTGCAGCAGACCTCAAGTTCTCTGGGAGTTTGTTCCAGAGATTTGGTGCATAATAACTAAAAGCTGCTTCTCCTTGTTTAGTCCTAACTCTAAGGACTGTACGTAGACCTGTCCCAGACGACCTAAGGGCTCTGGACGGTTCATAACGTATCAGCATATCAGTAATGTATTTTGGCCCTAAACCATTTAGTGCTTTATAAACCAACATCAGTATTTTGAAATCAATTCTTTGAGTGACTGGAAGCCAGTGTAAAGACCTCAGAACTGGGGTAATGTGATCTACTTTTTTGGTCCTAGTGAGGACTCGGGCAGCAGCGTTCTGAATTAGCTGAAGCTGTCTGATAGATTTTTTTGGAAGGCCAGCAAGGACACTGTTACATTAGTCAAGTCTACTAAAGATAAATGCATGGACAACTTTTTCTAAATCTTGCTGAGACATAAGCCCTTTAATTCTTGATATGTTTTTTAGGTGGTAGTAGGCTGATTTATTAATTGATTTTACAGCAAAGCGTCGTTATCAGAGGAGCAGATGAAGCACCTAATTGCAATCCTTCAACTGCCGCACATGACTGCTTTATGTGGTACAGTATAGACGGACACAATATCATGTTATAATAACATCAGCAGTAACACACTGTATTTCCCAGGTGACTTTAAGCAGATTTGGATGTTGAGAGAAAATGTCCTCCCAAAAAAACAGAGCAGTGTCTACCGCAGCGAGCAGCAGATAATGTAACCGCTTTACCCCATGTGTGCCCGCGTCACCACCACTGCCGACACCATCCACTGAAAAACACGCATCTGGCAACTCCACATTCGCCACTTAGCTAAATTACATTACTTCTAGCCTAGCGCCTCTAACAAGGTGCATTTCGCTTGCTGGGAAAATAGACAAGAGAACATGGCAAGAGACAAAGAAGTAGAGTTGCTAACATAGTGTTAACAATTGCTCAATGACTTCCTCTGTTTCCCATTACACACACTTTGCTTCTTTTAACCTTGTTAGCAGGCCACAGCAGCGCACCGCCCCAGAATGCTTGTTCCGTAATTAAGGGTGGCTCAGGTGCTAGATTTATGGAGATTTTCAGGTCTGTGATTGCAATTTTAATTTAATTCTGGTAATCTGACGGAGGTGCAGAGAGAAGAATATTGAATGTGAAAGGGGAGGGAAGAACGGTTTGGGTGGTTGGCTATAGCCACATATCAGTGGGAGATACTTCACACAGGCTGTTCAAACATGGACTTAAAACAGGCTTATCTCATAAAAGGTTAATGAGGAGCGGCTGGCTGCGCCTGTTACAAACGCACAACAGAGGTCTCATCTTCTACTGCGCATGTCAGTCACAGAAAAAACTCCCATACACACACACTCTCACACTCATACACACTGGCTGGATAAGCTGCAGGCATCACAAGCCCACAGCCTGACTAACTCAGATGACTTAATTACTTTTCCTTTTGATGCGACTCACAAGAATAAACAGACTCTAGATGGAATCGTTCTTTTCTGCATCTGTGTCTCTGTTTTCCTCAGTGATAGCTGATCATTTAGTTGTGACAGATGGCTAGGTAAGAATCTGAAGTCTGTTTCCCCCGAGTCGTCATATATCTTATGTAGTGCACAGTTCATAGTGCAGTCTTGGTGGTGACTTGTGTGTGAACTTGCTCAGTGTGTGCAGTCTAAATGATAGTAGGCAGCTTCGTAGTCTCACATGGTGGTGGTGGCCTAGAAGTGGTGAAATGCTTTGGTGCTTTGGACCTCCACAAAGAGTGTCAAAGACAACAAAAGGAAAAAAACAAGACAAAAAATAATTTGTGTAGAGAGGTACACACACTTTTACTCCTTGGCATGGCTCAAACAGTATGTGGCCTTGCCCCATTCTTCTCTTCTTTTATTATTTTTGAATTTTTTTCTCTAACTCCAGACCAGCATAAAAGTGTGCCATGTTCTTTTCTACCTGGAGGTGCCCCATTTACAATTTGAACCAACCCTTTTATTCCCCCTGTGCATAAGCGTTTCATTCTATTGTTGCCCCTAAAATGAATAGAGGCTCTGACATTCATTCCAGGGCTTCATACCATGCATATCCTGGAGGAGAATATTCTGCAGATTTATGTAGATGCCATTGAGGTGTATTGTAAATGCAGCACTCTGTGGGAGGCACAGTATGTGGATGTCCACCTTGTTTTTCACCTGCAGAGAAGCAAGTGCTTTCTCTGTCTTATCGGCACATAGGGGGAGTAGGCCTGGCAGGGGGGTGTAGCTCTGAGTTTATGTGTGGAGTGGGGGTTCCCTCTGTAGTTTCATTCAGAGCTGTTTTTTTATTATTGTGTATGTGTGTCTCCAGCAAGACTCTGCTGGTTGCCTGGCAACTGCTCAGATACATAACCACCATAGATATATATATATACATAGATATATAAACATAGATGCCGCCTTCGCCGCTGCTGTCCGTTGGAATGATGTGCCGTCGTGGCTTCCATCTAACCACGGGTAGTCTTGCCTGTTAGTCAATGGAGGCAGACTTCTGTCAATGATCTAAATCCTCATAACTGGATGAATTTTCAACCGATTTTCAAGTTGTTTGGTTTATTATAAAGAGCAGACTTGTACTTATGGTATAGGATACTTGGTTAAATAAAAAAATGCAGGTTTTCATACCAAAATCCTTCATATTATGTTGACAGGCCGGCTAAACAGTGGTTCCATAGAAAATTCATATCTGCTTTTTTACATTTTAGGGTGCACTAAAATTTATATTATCACATTGTTTCCTTGAGTTGCATTTATTAGTTGGCATTATTCTAATAATCAAATGTTGGCTTTGTAAGTGAAAATAAATGACTCAGGGCTGAATGTCTATTCAATGACATTAACTGAGATTGAAAATAAATTTAATTAATTCAAATATAAAAAATTAGGGGAGAACGGGGGAATCTGAGGCATCGGGTAATGTGAGCCATCCCCTGTATCTAAGCAACGGAAAACATTTGTGGTCATGTGAGATATATGTTTTCAAGCCCCTCTCATTTCCCCATGGCCCTGAAAAAGAGGACCTCATGGTGCTGTGGTAAGCATGTTTTTTTCACCAAAATAGGTATTTTGAATGTAAAAGTAAATTTTCTTGCTGTCAACTTAATCAACTGTTGTGCCAAAACAAATGTATTCACGTAGAAAAACTTCTATCATACGTGTTGATGAACTACCAACATATGAAACCATGTGATGCTGATAACTGAGGATTAGCCTGAAATGCTAAGAGAGGTAGTTTTTTCTCAAATTGTGGTGGTAGGAGAAAGTGAGCCAAATGCTGTGGGGGAAAGTGAGCCACTGTCTCACTTTCCCCCACCATGACGCACAAGTTAAGTTTAGTCTTAAACATATTTTAATGTAATATTACATAACATATGTTTTATTTTAATGTCATACACTTAGTAGAAAAGCCATCATGCCAAGGAAATACCTAGTTCTAGAGTATACTGTATGCAGTGTATATATATATATATATATACATATATAATTGTAATATAATATAATAATATATAATATATTATGTGAATTTTTTATGGAACTATTGTTTAGCCGGCCTATCAACATAATATGAAGATATATATATCAATACATAAGCCCCAGTAAAATGGGAAATTGTAGATTTTACACTTCACTCTTTGTACGGATATTATTAAACAAACGTGTGTGTGTGTGTGTGTGTGTGTGTGTGTGTGTGTGTGTGTGTGTGTGTGTGTGTGTGTGTGTGTGTGTGTGTGTGTGTGTGTGTGTGTGTGTGTGTGTGTGTGTGTGTGTGTGTGTGTGTGCGTGTGTGTGTGTGTTGGTAGGTGGATTTTATTACCGTCAGACAGAGCCAGACTGTCTTTGTGACTCACCCAAATGACACTGCACATTTCCACATACATGCTTGATAGAGAGTTTTTGCATGCATGCGATTGTGTTGGTTTTGCAGCGGCTGCATCAGCAGGTAGCAGTGGCAGCATGGCGTCTCTCTGGCCAGGGTTGTGTCATACAGAGATGAATAGCCCGCTGCACTCGGCCCACTAAGTAATCCAGCCAATGATGAATCGCTGCTCTCACTGACACCCACATTGGAATCATTGGGTCCAGGAGCCAAAACTGAGAAAGAAAATAAATGGAGGACCTCTGGCGTTAGCGACTATTCATCCGTTACTGTGGCGCTTTCTGAGGCTGTACAAGGTATCCCCAACCCCCACTCTGTGTGCTCAAGGCCTCGGATAAGAAGGGAAATAAAGGGCCTTTCAGGAATGTGTCACATTTATATCCCAACCCATCAAAATGGTGTCACTATGATAATCCCCATTAGGTGTGTGAGGGTTACTGATAAACTGATAGCTGCAGCCAAGGCCTTTCTTACATTGGTCATGTAGTGGCCAATCGTCTTCTCTCCTAAGGTTTTCCAAAAACATGTGAGATGATTTTAAGCCCTTCTTTCAACATTGATTAGTTTTCCATGTACATTTTGTATTTCCTCCTCTGCCTTAGCACTCATTCTGCTAGCGGTGGCCTGAGTCTGTTGGCGGCGCATGTAAAACAAATCCCCCAACACAGGGAATGACTTAATGAACTTAATGAGGTTTTGTAATTACAGAAGGAAGTTAGCCCATGTCAAATGAGCCTTTTCTCCCTTCCTTGACATGGATTAACTGGCGGACTATTAAAACCCCGGCCCTACATTACAACAGAGGAGAGACTGAAACACAATCAGTCATATCTGCTGTAATTCTGGCCTACATTCAGACACACATTGTTTCATTTGAAGTGAATGAAGCTTGAATTTTTTAGAGTGGGCTGAACAAGCCTTAGGCGCGATCTGAACCTCCACTTGAAACCGTCTACGGGATATTGAACAGGGAGCTAAACATTTGTGTTCTTGCTTTTTTTACTTTCCTTAACACGTCCTCTTTTCCCTTTGTTTTCTACTCATTTCTGCTTTTTGCTCTTCTCTCTTTCTGTTTCTCTCTTCCCCTGTCTCCTCCATGGCAGGGATGATGATTTACTTTGTCGTCATTAACACATCAAAAGAGCCAAGTGTGTATTTCAAAGTCATCTGATAGCTGATACTCTGTAATGGCGCACTGGAACAGTAATTAATTTAAAAAAACATCCCATTCATTTGTTCTGGAAGTGAATGTTCCCGCCAACATCCTGTCTGTTGCTGCAGCTCAGATTAATTTACGTGTTGCACATCCTAGCATCCTTTTAGAATTGAATTATCTCAACTAACAGGCGCTGGGTGTGTTGAATATACATTCTATGAACAGGCTTGAGACATGTGGTTTCATTCTGACTGTGTCAGTATAGACCGTTGCTTGCCACAAACATGAGGACAAAACTAAAAAATGAAGTAGGAGAAAGGGATAATATCATTGAGTGCAGAATAACACAATTCCAAGGCAGCCTCTGAATGGCACCCATCTATTCCTTAGCTAGAGTCTCATCCCAGCCTCCCTGTTCGCACACTTGATCCGACTCAATCCAGACCACAATGTGCTCTGTGGTTCTGAGAGTAGCTTTTTGCAGAAGGTGGCAGAGTCACTCAGATGACAGTCACTCCCCTAACCCTGTGATAAATGACTGATGGACACACAACTGAGTTGACACCAGGCCGGCCGAGGTGATGGTCAGAGTGGAGAACACTGTCATTGCCCCCTTTGCTGATGTGAAGTTATTTATTTTCATGTGGATGTTGAAGTGATGAGGTGAGGACATGATGGATTGTTGAGCGGTTTGTCATTATCATGGCCTGGACTTCAACATCAGCATGAGCCCTGTCTGAGCTGACAGGCAACTAGGCTTACATTTCAAACACACACACACACACACACACACACACACACACACCTGGTAAGGTTGCAACCTAAGAGGAATAAACAAGCATCCTCTACCCCTAGTGGTTCAATCTTAGTCAAGTCAATTTAATTTTTTTAGCCCAAAATACAAACTTGCCTCCCAGACTTTAACAATGGTACAGCCTATCCCCGTTAAGAGAGATATATTATGTCCTGCTGTAGTGTAGTTCCACAGTCTTGTAGACAAGGAGAGCACAAAAGAAAAGGAAATAATGAGGAAAATGAGTATTGGAGCCTTATTCATTATATTTTTACATTTCAAAAGGGCTATATTTTCCCTTTAAATTTACTTTTACTTTACTTACTATTTACTCTCATTTAGCTCTCCCACTGTATCAAATAAACTGTCTGGGCTAAATTGAGTTGAAATTAATTTTGAAATTAAATATTACTTTCAAATTTAAATGATAGGAACCGGTCAAATAGTGTAAGAGGCTAAGGCAATCTATTAGACGCATTTAAATCCAAATGTGGTGCAAAACATCCAGAAAATCAGCAAATTGATTTGCGCTTCCATCCGATAGTGTGGAGCCTGGAGATAAACAGTTGGTGGCCCATAGGGTGACTGAATTAACAGAGTCAAACCACAAATCTTAGAAAACGATGTGTTCAACGTGTTGGAAATATGGCATTAAGATGTGATAAATGTATTAATTTGAAGAATGTACAGTCTCCATATCACTCCACACAGATCTGATGAGGAGACATTATTTCAAGACAGTATTTGCCAGGATTAAGCCTTAATCTGTTCATATGTGTTTACATGTTATTTCTTGGCTGCTTGTGTATTTTTAAGCTTTAGTTGAGGGTGAACATAATTTTTTTTCTAGTTTTTCAACAAATGAGTCAAGCTTGGTAAGACTCATATAAATTGATTCAGTAGCATAAAATATGAAAGACACTCCCACACGCTGAGAAATTTCAGGCTGTTTTTCGCATACATTTTTAATTCCAAATCAAACGATCCCTTAAGGTGGAAGTCATCAACTTTTAAGTTGAGCTGGCGATACATTGTGCTTTTACTCATTTATCATTTATTGCATATTGATTTCCACCACTTGATGCATGGGAGCAGGGCCGGCGGTAGCCCGGGGCCAGGGTGGGCCGAGCCCACCCAATCAAAAAAAATATTTATTTTTTGGTGGAAGTCCAGACCCACTATTGGACGGACCTGTTCATTAGCTGTCCAAGAAAATGTCAAATAAAATTCAGACAATTGATTAATACTAAAGAATATACCATTACCCACCCGCTTATAGTGGTCACTGGTCAGCAGAGCCGGCCCGAGGCATAGGGTCCCGACTGCCAGAGGGGCCCCCCCAATTTTTTTATTTTTAGTTTGTGTGTTTGATATCAACATCATATTATATAAATGTAAATTATCATACAATAAAAGGAATACAATGTTTTGGTAGATATTTAATAGCTTAATAATTGAATCAGTTCATCTGGGAGGTAATCCGAGGTTAACTGATCACGTCACGTTCAAGTCCATGGCATGCACAGTGTGTATGGAGTTTATTTAAAAATATTTGGAAATGGGGCTGCCCTCTGTTGCCCATGCACTGTGTATAATCTATAGCCTATTTCAGCCTCGTCTGTGGAAAAAAAGATAACTGGACAACAGAGTTCTTCTGCTTCGTTCCTCTCACTGCATTTAAATGAATTCATTATATTACAGAAAAATATGTCCCATAAAAGAAAAAGAGCTTTAAGCCCAACCCAGAGGACCCTGCCTAATATTTTATTTCAAATTTATATTTCTATGGAAAATCCATGTGTCATTCTTCAATAGCTTCTAATTCATCCGACCCAGTGTCTCCAAATTATTTGTTCACACAAAATTCCTCAGATTTAGCCTCTTAATGTTCCTCTCAAAAAGTGCGCCAGATTCATACATCACTTTAAAAAGGTAAAAAAAAATCTCCCGGGGGGGCATACCCCCGGACCCCCCTAGCAGGGTCGTGACCTCGGCTGGCTACTACTTTCACCCTGCTGGACATCGGAGACAATAGTGGACAGACTGTATACAGTATCTATATAGTTTGTATAGTATATAGCTCTGGACTACCACCATCCAGGTTTCCCAGTCCCAAAGCTTTCTCTTCAATCAGCTCAGGCTGCCTACAGCTAATACTGCGATTAAAAAAAAAGATACATTATGTTGTATATAATGTATATTATATGTTATTCGTAAACATTTGGGAAAAAAACATGCAAGAATCAAATCTCCCACACAGCAACACTCAAAGTTTATTTGCATATTGTGTTCTACACAATTCATAGTAATGCCAAAAAGCAGACGCGCTCTGCGCGCGCTCGCATCTTCGGTCTCTCTGCCCAGTGTGCCCACCTAAAATTTCTACAGGCCCACCCTAATCTAACTTTCTAGAACCGGGCCTGCATGGGAGGGACTGTTACTGTAGATTAATTCCTTTCCTTTGCTTTGTTTTTTTCGACAGGCAATTCAAATCTTAAATCGGGTTTGAGTGATGTACATGAGTTGAAATATGGCAATAAAAGAGTTACAGCTCCCTTTCTTCTTTGTGTTGACAGTGGATTCTTGCAACAGACACACATGAGCACATGCGAACAGCCGGACAAACTGAAACACACTCGCGCTCACACAAAGTCAGCATGATTCGTTGGGGATTTTCTCACAAATCGTCCCCCTAAAGGGAAAGAGGCCGGCATAAATCAGCTGGTGTCAGGGCTACAGACACCCAGGGCTCCTTATCACCGCACACAGGCGGACACACTCACAGATTGATAGGAAGATAGTGGGTCTGACAGGCAGGGCGACAGGCAGCCAGGTACAGAGGCTTGCACACGTGGGTGGAGGCAGACAGACAGGAGGAGGCAATAACACGGGCAAACGGCATTGATTACAAGGATACAAGTCACACAAGTCTCACACTAGATACTGAGTTGATGATCCTATTTTAATTCTTATTATCTATAACCTTTTGCATTTATGTCTCAGATTAACTAAACCGGTAGTAAGACTTGATGTCCTACGCGTTTCATTCTTTCATTTTTTAAATGCAACATTAGGCTCTACAGGATTGTTTCCCCTTGTGAACTAATTTGTAGGCTTTTTGAGGTTGAGAAAGCCCTTTGAACACATATTTGATGTCTTTCCTTTTATACTATCTAGCTCATTAAAGATGGGGTGGAGGATTTGGGGAGAAAATGGCAGTTGGGATAGAGATTTGAATCCAAATACCTCAACCGCACCACTTGTTCTCTTTGGTCCCTCCCCTATCTGGTCCCTCCCTGACACGCTCTACACCAACAAAGTTGTGCCAAAGTGAATGGACAGTCCCAACAGCCAATAAGAACAAAGAATGGGAGCCTCGCTCTGATTGGTCAAAGTGTACAGCTCATGTTAACTTTGACCAATCAGAAATCACATACCCCAGCTTTTAGCTAACTTCAGCCCAGGTGGAAAATGCTGTATCTGGTTGACTTATTGAAAACGAGTATCTTGTAAATGTGTTGGCTACATAGCCTACTTTACATGACCTAGATTTAAAAGACTGAGACTAAGCCACCTGACATTGGCAAAAAGTCAACATTCTTGCTGTCTGATGGTAGCCTGGCATTCCCAGACCTGCCACTAGCAAATTAAATTTGCTGTGCCTGTTGGTCTGGAAACTCTCCGTTGAAGCTTTTTCAAAAAGACCAGAAATGGCTCACGTTTCAATTGGTTCTATCTAATATGGGCGCGCCAGAGCCCTTTGTATGGTACTCTGGGGAGGACGTGACTGGATGACGACAGTGACGTGCATGCGACGTCGAAGCCGTGATAGTAAATATCAAAGATGGCTGCGGATATGTTGTGTGAGTTTGAGACTGCTTTGGCCTCGACCCTTTACGTTTTGGAAGACGGCACTCAAATATTTCATTAGCAAGTAAGTGGAATGTTCTGTTTTGCCGACCGACCACGACAAAAGTTTAATTTAACAGTTTAACAGCTGTTCGCTAAACGAACAGGGCTTACGTCACCTTGTGCATCGCTCTGATTGGTTGTAGTGCTATCCAACTGTGTGCAGTGGCATTTGAAATGCACGCCTAGGAGCCGCCCCTTGAGTTGGAAATTACTATTGATCGTGGCCAGACCCTCTATCGTTCAAGATATCAGGGTCTGGATTTCCAGGCTATTTTGATGGTCCAAGTAAATAAAACCTCCATTTTGGCTTCATCACTAAAAAGGCTGTGCCATATCATACCGTCCGCGATAATACCGGTATACATTTCTACATGATAAAAAAGTGTGTTTTGAAAAAGTTTAATTGATCCAGAGATTTGTAATCTAAAAAGTAAACAGACTTGATTGAAACAGTAAAACACGCAGCTCTCACCTTGTTGTAATATACTGTAAACTTTGAAATAGGTAGTCTGTCATCAATATAGCTAGATGGAAGAGAAGGATGGGAAATGCCCTTAATTTTCTCTGCAATAATTCATGTTGCCTGCAGTGTACAATCACCAATAATATGTTATTCATAATTTTTCTATATCGTCATAAATATCGTTATCGCATACTTTCTTGAAATATCATGATTTCATTTTGAGGCCCTATCACACACCCCAGTCTCTAAACATTTTCTTTCAGTGGGGGATTGTTTACCTCCTCAAATCCAATGAAGCACTTAGGCTAACGTTATCAGTCATGTTAAATTCTAGTGGCATCCAGAATCGGCTTTCATGATTGGGGAAATGTAACAGTGAATGTGCAACACAGGTCTTTTTCTCAAATAAAAATCTTGTGAAAACAACGTAAAACAAAGGGAAACAGTAAGCTGCAAGTACGTAGCGCTGTCCTCCACCCGATCTGTATCTCTGCATGGATCTTAACAGACGAAGGCTTGTGCTACTGTCACAGAGCATTTAGGACACACTGTATCATGCACAGCTATGTTGGGTAGCAGTGCCAAACTCCATTTGTTTCCACCCATCAGTCTACTAGAGCAGTACTAAGCTGGTGTTTCATTTCATGGGCTTGTCTCTGTTTTAGGTCATGCACCAGAAGCAAAATGCTTCGCCTATGTAGACAGCAGATAACATCTCTGATCCCATTATTTACCCTGTAGAAGACTTAAACATCACTGTTTTTTTTCATTTATTTATATTTATTGGAGATTTTTTTTTTATCAGTTTTCGCCTGGTTACCCAACGGATGAGGTCACACCATTCTCTGTCTGCTAGTTTGCTAAGAAGTGATTAAATATGTGGTATCACCCTAGAAATAGCAGCTACCAACTTGAGATCAAGGGAAATGGCTTCACAGACTGATACAGAGTAGACAAAAGACGCAAGCACACAGTGCAGCCAAGTGCGGTAGTCACACAAAAACACTAATGTGGGAAACAAGGTTAATATTGTAATATTCTTTAAGAGGCTTTGGAGCTGTGTCACTGGTCTCCTTGAAACCATACCTGGTGTCATGGAGCAAATAATGAGAAATGACCAGACAGGTAAAAGACAGGTACATGAAGCTATTGATTCACTGTGGGTGTCAACTTACAACACTGAAACTAAAAGTGAAATTACTAATGTTGTTGAATTTTTAAATGGAAGAAAATGTAACCGATTTACATTGTAACATTGACACATTATAACATTGATATGATTGAAAGAAAACGTTTTGCTCAAAAATGCTATAAATGTGAATGCATCTTTAAAAGAGTGGGCTAAGTGTTGCTGCTAGCGGATGATAAACTAGCTTGGGCTTTCATTCCAGCTAAGATTGACAGCAATAACTGTGTTTAATTATGCTCAGACGCAACTTTAAAACAGTAAATGAACCGTTGCAAAATAATGTACAAAAATAATTATTAATTGAATATTGCAGCGAGCAAGACATGACGTAGGCTGTGTTTCACTCAGCTCCTCCACCCTCTGTAAATTTAAATTAAAATACGCTAATTTTTAAGCCTTTTGACGGTGGCAAATAACGCATAAAGCTCTTAGGCACCGTGTCCACCTAATTTTTTTTCGGGCGTTTTTTTTTTTATAAAAATAAAACTTTGTCCCAGGCCATTACTCATTATGACTGGTTCTAGGCTGGGCCTGGCCCAATCACACACACAGCAGAGGGCTGCCCATTCAGAGGCTGCATTGAATTGTATTATCACGCATTCAACTCAGGCCCAGTTCTAGG
Organism: Hyperoplus lanceolatus; assembly: GCA_026929865.2. Taxonomy (NCBI): domain Eukaryota; kingdom Metazoa; phylum Chordata; class Actinopteri; order Uranoscopiformes; family Ammodytidae; genus Hyperoplus; species Hyperoplus lanceolatus. The sequence goes on along the minus strand of CM049415.1, from coordinate 20,275,844 downwards.
CAGTCAGATTAGGGTGGGCCTGTAGAAATTTTAGATGGGCACACAGGGCAGAGAGACTGAAGATGCGAGCCCTGCGTCTCATTTTTGGCACATTTACTGTGAATTGTGTAGAACACAATATGCAAATAAACTTTGAGTGCTGCTGTGTGGGAGATTTGATTCTTGCATGTTTTTTTCTCCAAAATGTATATGAATAACATATAATATACATTATATACAACATAATGTATCTTTTTTTTTAATCGCAGTATTAACTGTAGGCAGCCTGAGCTGATTGAAGAGAAAGCTTTGGGACTGGGCAACCTGGATGGTGGTAGTCCAGAGCTATATACTATACACATACACACAGCTGGGTGAAAATAGTAGCCAGCCGAGGTCACAACTCTGCTAGAGGGGTCCAGGGGTATGCCCCCCCGGGATATTTTTTTTACCTTTTTAAAGTGAAATGCATGAATCTGGTGCACTTTGAGAAGAAAATTAAGAGGCTAAATCTTAGGAATTTTGTGTGAACAAATAATTTGGAGACACTTGGTCACATGAATTAGAAGCTATTGAAGAAAGACGCATGGATTTTCCATAGAAATAGAAATTTGAAATAATATAAAAATATTATGCAGGGTCCTTTGGGATGGGCTTGGTGCTCTTTTTCTTTTACGGGACATGTTTTTCTGTAATATAATGAATTCATTTAAATGCAGTGAGAGGAACGAAGCAGAAGAACTCTGTTGTCCAGTTATCTTTTTTTCCACAGACGAGGCTGAAATAGGCTATAGACTATACACAGTGCATGGGCAACTGGGCAGCCCCATTTTCAAATATTTTTAAATAAAGTCAATACTAACTGTGCATGCCATGGACTTGAACGTGACGTGATCAGTTAACCTCGGATTACCTCCCAGATGAACTGATTCAATTATTAAGCTATTAACTATCTACCAAAACATTGTATTCCTTTTATTGTATGATAATTTACATTTACATACTATGATGTTGATATCAAACACACAAACTAAAAAAATAAATAAATAAATTGAGGGGGCCCCCCTGGCAGTCGGGACCCTAAGCAACCGCTCATTTTGCTTATGCCTCGGGCCGCCTCTGCTGACCAGTGACCACTTTAAGCGGGTGGGTAACTTGGAGGCAGGCTGTCCTGCCCACCCAATAATACAATTAGAAGCAATGCATGGTAATGGTATATTCTTTAGTATTAATTAATTGTCTCAATTTTATTTTTACATTTTCTTGGACAGCGAATGAACAGGTCCGTCCAATAGTGTGTCTGGCTACCGCCGGCCCTGATTCAACATCTACTCAGTAATTATGACCATCTGACGATTGTCAGTTACGTTCAGGGCCGTCGGACTGCGGTCAGGCTTGGGGGGGCCCAAGGCAGAGGGGGGCTGCACCCAAAAAACTAAAAACTTATTTTTTTAATTTTTTATTTTTTTTACTGGCTCAATATAGGCCCCTGATCGTTGAAGGCCCAGAAAAATATTATTTAGGGAAAAAAATATATCAGGGGCCTTTCATTCGTCAGTACATTTGTTATTTTTTAAATAACATTGTTCGGGGGTTCGAAGATCAGGGCCTATATTGGGCCATTAAAAAATACAAACGAAGGGAAAAAATTCCCGAAGCTGACTGGATTTTTTAAACATGTACATTTCTTCTTTCTGCTTTTTGGTCATTCTGTGTCTATAAATTATTCCAGAAAATAGTACTTATTAGCTTACATAGGAAACAGTTGATTTAGCCTTAGTTTTCTCCTCAAAGTGCACCAGATTGATGAATTTTACTTTAACATATTAAAAAAAAATCTTCCAGCGGAGCATTCCCCGGACCCCTCTAGAAGGTCCAGGGTCCACGACACAGTCTCCCAAATTCCTGTGAGAAACACTGTGTGTGTGCATGTTTATTAAGAGTCATTAGACCAGGGGTTGTATTCAAGTACGCGTAATGATTTGGTCATTTATCAATAGAAACATTGTGTTGTTATCTGGCTCAGAGAGGGACCAGTCACTCATACGTTTTGGACTATAGACAAACATAGCTTTTACATGTTTGTATTGTAAGACCGCCTCTCAGAGGGCCAATCAGGACTTCCTGTATAGGGGCCCAGAATTTGGTGCAACTCCCCTGCCTCCGCATATCGTATAAATAATCATGGTGGGCTGCCATAGCCAAAAATGCCAGGGTCGATTTTTTTGTCCCAGTCCAGCCCTGCGTCCAGCTACATCAGCACGCAAATCCAAACCGCAGCAGCCGAAGCTATGGCCTAATTGACTGGACTGCGAGCGCCCGGGATGCAGTCTGTCGTCTCTAATGTATATTTATATTTGCACGTGAGGCCTACTTACTATGTAGGCAGATAACCATGGTTATCACCAGGCATACAGTATGATTGAATATCGTCTTGAAAAGCTTTGAATGTTCTGGCTTAGTAGTGAGATATTAAGAGATATACTGCTCCTCACTCGTCTGCTCACATAAACATGCCGTGCCCACAACACACACATTTACATCCATCTCCCTTCTTCTCTCACTTGCCTGCGGTGGGGAAAACACTCTGGGCCAGAAATCACTCAACACAAACACAAGAACATTTCATTTCAGTGCGGCTTCCCACATTGCTTCCATTCAGCATTCAGAGAACTATCGCATAGGCTCTTCTCAAAATAGACCACCATGCTTTAGCTTTAAAAAGCGGAAATGAGCAGCGGCACCAGTCTCCCCCCGCTAAGAGTCAGGTGTGCTGCACACTTCAAAGTCAAAAGGAGTGGTGAATGCGGCACAAATGAAGGCTCCGGTGTGCCCATTCAAACTTTCACATCTCGATAATAACCTCACTCTCCTACACGATTACTCATCAATTCATTCAGCCACCGCTTCGGTGGGAAGGTAGCGCTGGCTGGAGGATTGTTGGCCTGCAGGAGGTGATAGGGGGGCGGGAGGCTTGTGTGAATGGAAGCCATGTGGAGTAGTTTGGATAAGACTCCATGATGCCCCCTCCGAATAATAGTCAATCTTACTTCCATGTGACGTTTTCATGCTATCTTTGGATAAGGGTCTTTTTTATCTTTAGTTTAAATACGCTGTGATTGCTGCTCAAGACTCTTCTGTCAACAGCTTACTTGAGTTTGATGCTACCTACTATAACGCCATGAATCCTAAATGAGTCCTAATGTCAGCCTGAAAGGGTGAGAAACTCTATTTATGAATTTGAATTTGAGCGTTTTTACACTCCAATCCATCCCTGCATGATACTAATTCATACAGTTTTCATATAAAGTATCTATATAGTGTATATAGTTTGGATCTATAAAGAATATAACCCTAAACCCAAATACCTTTCCCACTAAAAAGTCCAATTACCTGTTAAAAGTGGATAGTTACACTACATATGTATTTCCAAAATCTATGAATAAATGCCACGGACATCATTCTGCACAGTGAACCTAAAAACACCCAAATGAGTTAACAATAATGAAAGCACTTTTTTGAGTGGTGGGGAGGGCTTTATAAATGTAGTCTACTTGTGCCCCATTTGAGCCTTTTTTAATTTGATGGTTCCAGCTGTTCTAATGATCTAACGATTTGCTACTATTCTCTGTTATATTTCTGTTCTCATTTGATAGTCGATGGAATATTTGTTTTGGCTGTTGGTAGGACAAAGCAAGCACTTCACAGAGGTCACCTTGGAATGCTGGAAACAGTATAGACTCTCAGCTTGTCACACGCTGAAAATGTAAATAAAATCATTTCCACTTTCATAACCTATTTTTTCCAGGTCAATAGGATTTCACTGCTAATCTGTCTGAGATAATAAAAGCTTTAGAAACATGGCAATATGCAAGATGTGGGACAGTGAGTTATACACACTGGGACAGTGAACATTGAAGAGTTGTGTTCATGATGACAAAACACATACAGGATCTTCATCTTGGTGGTAAAAATACAGCAAAAACCTTTTTTTTGCACATTCCACAATTTGTCCACATTATTCAGCACACCTATTGGTGACAGTTTGAGAACTAAATATACCTTCTCCCTTTACCATCAATTCTTCTTCACCGCACATCGTTTCATGTGAAGGCTTAGATTTTTTTAATGCGCTGCATTAAACCAGCTGTACAGTGATGTGTGCTCCTGCATGCTGCACGCATGTCAAACAAGTGTGACAAGGACACAGCTTTCTCTGTGGGGCCTCCCAACCATTATTCAGTGAGTCAAACCAGTGACCAATGTGTGTTTTTGTATGAAAGTAGGGGAGAGTGGCCTAAGTTGTGCAACTTTAAAGTAAGGCCTTGACAGTAAAGTCTCCAACTCAAATATGTACATATATTTCAGGGTGTTGTGCATCCCTGGCAATAAAAACTTTGGATCTGGAATAAACTGTTGAAGAAATATAGCTTTTGGAAAAAAAGTTGTCTTGATGCACAACTTGCCCCCGGTGTGGTGTAAGTTGTGCGGTTGGAGAGAATACCATGGGGTAAATTGTGCCAAAACTATATGGGCCGGTTTCACAGACATGGATTAAGCCTAGTTCTGGACTAAATTGTACTTTCAATGGACAATCTCCGTTCAAAACTCCATTTAGTCCAGGGCTAGGCTTAATCCATGTCTGTGAAACCGGCCCAATATCTCATAAACTGTAATGCAAGACAAATCCATTAGACAATCACTTATTTAAGGTGTATTTAAAGTAAATAGTTGACAAAGATTGAAGGACAAATTTCTTAAACAAGGCCTAGCAGATCTAATGGTTTTACTTGCAAAGCTCACAATGACAAAGTAACCATCATCATCTTTCTGGCCATCTGAACTCTCATCAGTGGTGTCGTTAAGTGGAATTGAGATGTCACTCTCTTTTGGTGACCAGCGTATGCAGCCATGCCACTGGCACAACTCTCAGAAATGTACTTTGCACTAGTTGCTCCGTGCTTGTGGAACCAACTGCCACCTGACAAATGTGATTCCCTACATGTCTGCCTTTAAATCAAGGCTCAAAACCCATATGTACACCCTGGTGTTTCCTCCCCATTAACTATCTTACCTCTGCACTACTATCTGTGTTTATGTGGATGTATGGGCTTTACGTCTTTTATTTTGGTTATTGTTATTTTACCTTCATTGTTTACCTACTGAATGCACTATGTACAGCACTTTGGACAGTGCAAACTGTCATAAATGTGCTTTTATAAATACATTTTACTTACTTACTTATAACTCACCCAGGCCCTTTGGCACAAATCACCCCAATCCCAGGAATTTAGATAATAAACATGATGCAGCAATTTAGGGCTGACATCGTGCTAACTGTATAGACTCAAAATGTAGCATACCAAAGCACTAAAACATGTGTCAAATGTTTTCAAACTTGTCTTTAAGTGTTCAGACACAATAATCAAAAAACCTTGATCATGGAAATTTTACTTTGAAAGGCAAAACACAGTTTTTTGAGCTTAAATGTGCTTATATCTTATTCCTTGTGTCTCCCTTCTTTACAGGATGAGTCAAATGGATGGATCACATTTCCCATTTCTTCCATGGTTTTCTAGAAACAAGGGGTGGCACAACTTCCAAAATGCAAAACTTAGGCCACTCTCCCCTATATGAAAAATGTATACTTTATTTTTTACTTTATGTTTGAAATATGATGAAAGAACACTATGCATGTGATTTATCCAGTGAGCTTACTCCCTGTTCAAGAAACATGCACTCTCTCCTGGTGGTACCTTGAAATAAAAACCCTTCTTTTCAGACTTCACAAATTCAGTCTATTGAATTACTGTAAATCAAATGTTCCCCCTCAACCCTGTTAAGTAATGTTCAGTTATTTCTACATGAATTTGGGCAAATTGGAAAATTTGTTCCGAGTTGCTTAGGTCTACATTGGGCAAGCCCTAAGGAAAATGCAAAACCTTTTTCCCCTTTTCAATTGAAGTAAACGTTAACTGATTTCTCTAATATATTAAGTGCCCTGGAATTCTCCAAGTCCCTTCACAGCCAGTATTACCACAGCGTCATCCTCCCCTGCAACATTAATGTCATTCTCAAGTAGCCAAGGAAAGTGCTTGTCGTCAGATAAAAGTGTTTTTTCTTTCCCCTGAAAAATAGATAGATGTGCAAGCACCGAGCCATTTACATTTCACTCAAAGGCCCCACTTTTCCCGTTCCTCTGTCAGTCGCCTTGTGCCTGTTTGTATTATATTTTGGATAGAAATGAATCATGAAAAGGCTGCATGTCCTCCAGAGTGCTTTTCCAAAGGTTTCCTAGGTTAACCATACTCCTTGAATACATCACTTATACTGTATGGCCTGTGGCTGTAAATACAAACATGAAGACCACCACAGTCATCTCACAATCTACCAGGCTGGTGCTTAGTTTCCAAGTCTGACTGCATCAACATCAAACAGTTATTTAATTGAATTAGAATCACACTAAACATAGAGCATAGAATGGGAAAGGGGATATTATGAGCTGTCATATTGCATTCATCACGTTCTTCTTTCTTTTTCCTTTTTTCGCACTGGGGTCATATGGAAAATTGAGGCTTGAAAAGATGGGCTGAGAAACCCGGGAGAACTTGGCGAACAAAATATTTCCGCCACCATTCGTGTCAGTGTGTGAAAATTTTTGCCATGGTAGGCCTGTAAAGCTTTGGGCGTGGTTCCCCCTTTTTCTTTTGTCTTTAGCTTTTCCAAAACCAAATACACGAGTTAAGGGATTGACTAAACAGTTTGTTCTGCACAGTGATGAAAAGCAAAGTTAGAACGTCCCGTTACAGTCAGTAACTGAGTGTATCAGTACTTTTGAGGACAAGAATCACATCATAACTTGCGGTTACAGGTTAGGTTGAATAAGTAAATGGTCTTACCATGTGTTAGTAACAACCTCATGAATATACAATGTACTTAATTAGAAATACATACAAGTATTTATAACTGAGAAAATACATACAAATATTTCTAACTACTGTGTGTGTATGTCCACACCCATGGCTCCTAGTTGTGATATTTTTTAATCAGTTATTATTTCTCACCCTCTCCCAGTGCAAGTTGGAGGAGAAGAAGAGAGCCCCTTCTCTCTGTAGGGCTTAGCAAACTCAGGTTAGACAGTCTTTGGCCATAGACACGGTTCACACCTTTTATAATAATGTAAATCTTCTTATTTTTCAAATGATGCATTCCTGTGATGAGTTTTTGTGGAGCCCTGAAAGTGAACATGGATAATCTCTTCACCTCACCTTTTGATATTGAGTGGTTGGGGTGTGAAGTGTACAAACCACCTACACTCTGTATCACAATTTCTTCCCTCACGTCTCCCCTTTCCCCCAACATTCAGATGGCTCGTGTGAGTGAGTCCCAAGTGGCCCCCCCAGCCGGGCTGCCTGAAACTTATGACTAGCCATGTTCTTCAAACATCATGGCGCAACCAAAGCATGGCAGGATGACAGATAGTCCCTTCAATGTATAGTGACAAACAAATTAGTGCAAAGATGCTTCTCGCTGCATGCCAGATGTGTTGGGCTCTGTGGTATGGAACAGCCGATGACAAACTGTCCACGTCCCATCTGTGCTTTTCCGCAACAATCGGTGCAGCAATTTGTGCTGAACAAAGTGGTGCAAACAGCCAGCCTGATTATATGTGAGGCAGAAGACCCTGCTGGGGAAGACCATAGGATGGAGGTGAGAAAATAAATGTTTAGGATGTGAGAATAGGTGAGCTAGCTGGAAATACTAATTTTCTTCAGCCCGCCAAACACATAAATGTTTGTTAACATTAACTTGCAACACAAAAATCTCTCTCCCTTGCGATATTTTTTTATCCCTCACGCCTTCGCTCTCCTCAGTGTGTTGCTTTCTGGTCCTTGCTGCCGTCCAGGCTTGTGCTGGTGACTGAATTGCTGTGACACGAGCGGGCCAATTTGTATCTAACCTCACACCTACCTATTGACTCCCCCACACTCTGAGATTGGAGACTGCGGGGTCACATCGGCATCTGAGTGCCATGTCAGCTTGGTTGTGCACTTACTGCCAAGGCAACACAATGTTTTTTTTCTCCATTTCCAGCGCAGTGATGGGACAAGGTTTCCGCTCTAAGCAAGCACACCGACCTAGAGAAAGATGAGAGAACAGTAACAAAGAAAGGCTTCACAAGTCAAACTGAAGAATGGCAGCATTTGATATTTTCTTGCTTTGCATCGGTGGAGATGACAGCGCTGTGCACAAGAGAGGAGTGTAGTTGTCTGACAGACAGAGGGATAACCATGGGAGGGAGATGAGCAACAACACACTGAGAGGTAGAGACATTCCTGACCTGCTTAGTGTCATTACTTATCTTGCTCGCGCCGCCTTGTAAATACACTGGAGTGCTTGTTATCAAACGAGCGAGGCGACAAACCTCATCCAGGTTTGAGTCCTCAGCTCCCTTTGCATGCTTGTAAATGAGTCATTCTCATGGATGGCAGCCTACATTAATATTCCGTTAGGGAGGCAAGCGAGTGTGCATTGAATCCGCCACTTATCAGGTGGTATGCGATTCTGATCTGTACAGAACTTTGAAGGGAAAAAAGCCATGCCTGTTGGTTTTTAATTGCCAAAAGTTATTCATGGGAAGGGAAGCAACAGCAAATGGGATATATGGAGCTTATTTCTATTCCTTGTTCCTACCCTGTGCTGCACTTGCATTTCAACGGGGGTTGGTGTTCAATATTAGGATGAAGTGTGCCTGTGTGTTTCCTCTATGTTGCTCTTTTCAAAGAGGTCCAGAAGAGTATTTGGACCAAGGTTTTTGAAGAAAAAAAAGATTTTGCATAATGCACTTTGAGAATAAAGGGGAAATACAATTTTGTGAATTAAGAAGAAATACAATGTTGAGAATGAAGACTAAATACATTTCAAGACTGTGGTTAAGCTGGAAAGATGTTGACAAATTAAACTTCCGGTATCAATAACTTATAAATAAACAGTAAAGTATCATAACACAAACAATACATATTTGCTATCGTTATAATGGACGGATAATGGACGACAACCAAATATTTGCAAAATCGAGACGTCCTCTGAGCTAGACTGTGGTCTGTGAAACGAGAGCAATGAGTGAAACCTATTATGCAATACCTTCACTCCTATACAGTAAACTACAGATATCAGCTGAGCATAAAGGATGTTTAGTTTCGGTAAAATATCAAGATTGTCTTTTTTCTTGAAGTGCATAATGAAAAGAACCCTTCTCTTTTCTCTCCTGTCACCCTAATACTCTTCCGCTTACAGGCGCCTTTCAGCACTTTATGCTACATTGTCCAGATGCTGCTATTTTAGCACTAAAAGCTTTTGCAGTCACACACAGAACAACATACTTCAAAAACACAAAAAAGCTTGCAGTGAAAAATTCATAATTCTTGTTTCATCAAAATCCATACTTTTGCACAGTTTGGGCACGATAGGACATCAAAAAGCTTTCATCGTGACAATGCTTCCCAGTCTTAGCCCTGCATTGAAAGAAAGCGTGGCTTACAGAGGTGAGTGTGTGAGCGCTGTAGGGGTAAGGGCGGGGGTGTGGTCGACCAGGCATAGAGTGGTTGTGATCATAAGCTGTACCACCACCACCACAATATCTGCTGGGTCGCTGTGACAATCCAAAGCCGTCACACATTCTGAGCAGGTTCCTCAATGACACTCAGCCATGGCAACTTGCCTCTCAGGAGCACAAGAGTGTACTCTGTGTCTGGCTGTCAAAAATGGAATAGCAGATGGAAAGAAAAGTGAGAGAGAAAGTGTCATCGAATTTCTCTCTGTGCCACAATATGACTAAGTAATTCTATGTCCAGGTGTCCACTGGAGTGGTTCTGCTCATACTCTCCAGTGGAATACATTGTTGGATATCCTTCTAAGTAAAGTATCCCCCCGCTGCCTAGGAATTCAAAAGGCTCTGCTGAATCTTATATCAGTGATTCTTGAGAAGTGGGACAAAACAGGGTGCTATCTGAAAGAAAAAACTATGTTTAGGCAAATTAAATTAAATCAACACCGTGAGACACCAAAAACAACCTCAATGTATGCTAGACCCATGAGATGTATAGTGAGCACAAATATTCAACAAGACTGAAAGAGGCCACAACAAATATTTTCAAAATATATATGAATATACATTTTTTATATCGATTTTCCTCTATGTTTTTCCTCTATGTTCTTCAGTTGAACTGTGTAATATAATTTTTACTTTAAAATGAACAGCAATCAAGATGTGTCCAATGTGTTTTCAGACTCTGTGGACTAATATGCCTGTGTGTGCTCAGATGGTTGCATGTAGTTTGTGGTGTTGTAGTGTTTCTAACATTACTAGTTGTTGCAACAGCATGTGAAAAAACTACAAAGTTTGTTAAGCCAAAAACAACTTTAACCTCGCAATAAAAAAATGAACGTCGTTAAAATGGGTTTGCGTTAATGCCTTTTAATAATGTGTTTAACTGACAGCCCTAAAAATGCATTTTGCAATATAGTGGTTGAGGTTCTGGTCAAGAAGCGTGTTTATGTGTGTGCACGTGCAGAGGCAGATTTAGCCATCACGCAAAGCAATTTCCTTGGACTACCAGTGGTCTCATCATCATCTAATATATATGTTTTCTACTCCTCATTCATTCATCAGCGATTACGTGCAGACGTCAGCATCGCACTGGGAACTGAGGGACACGTCCTACATTATTGATAATGTTACTGATACTCGTGATCAGCTGAGGCATGAGCCCCAGTGCAGACAGCTGCATGTGAAAACAGTTTTATTGGTTAGGTCCACGAGTGAACATTGCGTCTGAGGCGCTCGTCATCTCTCTCCATCTCTTTTTTCTGTCTTCACTTGCTGAGTCAAAGTGGGCAATCGCCAAGTTTAAGAGGGGCACGCGACCCGCTATAAACAGCAAATTTTGGTAGAAAAGCGTTTTTTTTTCTCCCCTCCTGCACTCTCTCACATGACCTGCCGGGCCGTATATAGGCTAGTGTGTGTGTGTGTGTGTGTGTGTGTGTGTGTGTGCATGTGTGTGTGAGGAAAGAAGATATTTGTCTAGGCTTTATTATGCCCAATTGTATTAATGATCTGAATTGAGTTATTTGTAAAATAGAGCACTTGATGGTATGACAGACAGTGACAATTTGCTTAATGCAATTATATTGTGTTTTTCTCTGAGAACTGTCCACATTTATATGAAAAGGAATTGGTGAAAAGGCTCTTATTACTAGTCAGCGCAAAACATAGAAGACAACATGTGCTCCGTTGGCTCACCGGTAGAGCACTAGGCAAAAGTCCTTGTCGCAGCTGACCCGGGTTCAACTCTGTCCGGGGCCGTTTTCTGCATGTCTTTCCCCTCTCTCTCCCCATTTCAAAGATGTGCTCAACAATGAAAGTAGAAACACCCAAAAATATAGCCTATAGAAAAATAAAAGACAATATGCCCAAAAATACATGCAACATGCAGGGTCTGCATCCACAATTAAGACTCTGTCCTTGGCACTCATGGCCATTGGAGCAAATGTACAGCAGATGGTCTGGCTAGTTTGTCCTCAGTGCCGCAAACAGGTGCTAAATATCCATCAGTCTGCGTTAATATGTCCCCCTAACTGTATGTCATGCCCTTGTGCTGTATTAAGCCATTGTAGTTGTTTCATGATTCGAAAGACAGAATCTCTCATTTGACATTGAAGAAGTACTGAAGACAATAGCTCACATCCTGTTGGTAATTATCACTGAGTGGTTGATGTGAACATGTTTCTCCAGCTGACACTTTCTTTACTACACACCAGTCAATAGTTATTGAGCCCAACACCAGAGAACCTGGGAAATCACCCATCCAACCGAACAATAGTCTTGTTAGAATATGCAGCACATGCTGAGAAAATGGGTCCCCAGGTAGTGCTAGTTTTATTTTTAGTTACGGTTTGTTTTTTGAAGCAGTTCCACACGTTGACGTATGAGTTTAGTTTACAAGATAAATATTCACACTCTTGTGTCTTTTCCTCACGTCTTAGTCCCTCCCTGTGTAGATGCACAGGTGTTAATAGCTTCATAGTGTCTTTTCATGCCTTGTTCTGCCTATTTGCACATACTGTATATGTACTGTGAATATAACAGTAAGTGCACACAAGTGCTATTTCTTATGTCCTCTAACATAATACATGTTTTCCGTGCAAGAAAACTGTATTATATTCTGTGCATGGACTATTCAGACACAGAATTCACATGACGTGAAAAAACAAATTTGCATCTCCATTTGTTCATTACATATTCTGTTTGCAAATTCGTGATTTTCAAATCTAGGTTTTATTGAATGTGTTTTATTCAAGACACAATCTAATCTCCCTATCTAAAAGCAAGAGTTACACCATGGATGCTCTCTGTATCCTCACAGATCAAGTACCAGAGAAACGATCAAATGAGGGAATCTGGGATGTACTGTATGTCCTGCAGACATCTTGTCCATAAATTAAACTGCCTGGCTCTCTCTACATCTTGAAATGTTCTTATTGTTCTAATAATAAGTGGGGTGATGACTCTAACTACCAGCACACACACTGGTTAAACTTTTGTGCCGAAGATTAATTGCACTTCTTCATTGTGTCTCAGGAGCAGACACACACACAGACATGTTTGTGACTTTTTGCTGCAGCTTTGGTAATGAACAGTGAAGCCGTGGAAGGATAGATTATTTTATACTGTATATAAAGCATGCATGGACTTGTTAAGTGAGCCCTGTGTTCACAGTTCATAATGAACACAGAGAAAAAAGGTGGAGAGGTCACAACTCTGTCTATTTTTACATCGCTTTTTTTTTGGCTGTGAGAAGTGACAGGAATGGGGCTTTGAGTGCTTGGAAGAAACAATGCAGCCTCTCATTTAGTGGCTCAGTGGCTTTCAATCTGAGGCTTCGCAGAAAGACGCGGAGAGAAAGATAGACACAGGAGAGAGAGAGAGAGAGAGAAGCAGGTGGTAAGCAGAGAGAGAGAGATAGAGAGAGTCAATGATTTCCCCCAGCGCCTGTCTCAATACTGTCTCCCGTCGCTCATCTGACCCATTGGTTATGATGAGCCATGGGGAAATCTGATTGGGCTCATTACCCGCTCCTCACAACAGATACAGGAAGTGCAAGTAGAAAGAAAGGCAGAGAGAACTCATTGTGAATGGACTCCCTCACCAGCGTTGTCACCATCAGGAGTGTAAGGTCCCAATCTAACCTGGCTCTCCTCTGCCTCCTCTGCCTTTGTTGGCTGGAGAGATGGGGGGATGGACCCAGCCAGCTCAGACTATTGAAATGCAATATTGTCTCGTGCACCCGGCTGGCTGCTGAATAAGAATGGATAGATGACTGATAAAGGTCATGTAAGGTAACAGTGTCCAAATCTTCACCAGTGATTGCTGAACTTTGCACCGGGCAGAATTTTTTTTCCCCCCTCCCCTCTTTGAAGTGAGGCTTTAACAGAGAGGATTGTAAATTCATCTTATTAGACCAAATATAATTCTGATGTCATGTAAGGTCACTAGGAGGATATTATTGCACACAAGAAGGGACCAATATGGAAACGCGAAAAACTGCCCTCACTGCAGACAGTTTAACCTCTGTGTCACCACTGAGTAACGCGCTCGAAGGACACATTAGGTTTGGAAGATGTGGTCTACCGAGAACCCACCGCATGATTTCCCAGGAAGGAGCTTTGAGGGTGGTCTAACAGTCTGCCAGCCATATGGATTTCCTCCACAGCATTGCAGTAGCTCTGTTAACAGCTGACTGTGTTTAATAACGGGCAAGACTGTGTCAGAGATGACTTTAAAACAAACCATATTTTTCATGTAGAGTTATCTTTCTAGAGTGGGGTATATTTATATTGTTCAAATTTATACTGACCGTACAACACACAAAACCACCACAATAGTTACAATAGCAGCCTCATAGTTTTGAAGTACATAAAACAAAGAATCAAAAAAATCTCTAACTTGATCAAAAATACTTATACTACAAATACTTCTCTTAATATGCTAATTCATTGTTATTTTACAATCCTCCCTCCAGTTTAGGTGTGGTATTGTATACTCACATCTTGAAATACCTTGAACCATCTGGTTTCAGATAAGGCTTGGTTATGTATAGCTTTTCTGTAATGCTTTATTTTAACCAGCCTGTACTTTCCTGCAAAGAACTATGTAGGTTTGTACTAATGGGGAACATGGAGACACTTTGAATAGTAACACTTTCTCAATTCCAATGAATTGCTAGTCTAAGCCTACAGAGACTTGTAGTCAGTGTTACCCAGGTCAGCTATACATGCCAAAATGAAAATCCCCAACATACATTTTAAGTTTCCATCAATAAATTATTAATTCATGGCTATTTGCTTATTTCTGAATGGGGCTGTTTAAAAAGGTCACTTCCTCAAACTAAAGTTTTCACAAGTTTTGAATCGTTTAGGACAGCTGACATGCAACATAATAATGTTAATGTGTAGACTTTACAGTTTAATACCAGATAATTTTTGTAAGCCCTCCACGGTGTTCTTTCATTTACTACGTATGAAAATATGCTGCATCTCTGTAGGAAAATCAATACATTTCAAACTGTAAAGCACTACCAAAACCTGCCCGTGACATTATTCACAGCTGACTCATAAATCAGAATGATGTGTGTGTTTTTGCTGGCGCTTTATAAAGCTATCAAAAAAACGTTCAGAGGTGGCATTTCCAGGATGACCTCTAAACCGCACTGCTTGCCACTGTGCGGTTGATTCTGCATCAGACTAATTGAAAACACAATGATATTTTGCACTCAGCGGCTACGTCCTCAGACATTTGAAATGAATCGCGGTCCATTGAAAGCGAGAAGAATTGTTTGTGAGGGTAACTTTGAAATGATACAGACCTGAAAAGCTCTATACAGGAAAGCTAAGCTGAACGTGAACTTTGACATCTAACTAAATGAATCCTCTGAATACAGAATAAAAGGGTCTATTGAGGCCTTTAAGCAGCCCAATCATGTGTCCAGCACGGCAGCATCTGGCCAATGGTTGCCTCTTCACAGGGATGGAAAGAGTACTAGAACATTTTACTAATTGTATGTTATATGATGAAGCTATTATTTTAAAGAACCCCTGCACCTTAGGTTTTAAAATAAAATGTACACTGCCCGGCCCAAAAAAAAGTCACAACTTGGATTTTACTAAGCAAAACTGCAGTGATTAATATGTTCCAGTTGTCAAGAATAGCTTCTTATTTCTTAAACAACCATGTCAGAAGACACATGCTGTGGTTTTGGAAAATATGTAACTCTGTTCAGAGGGGTGAAATTATTGGCCTGCATAAAACAAAGAAAACTACTGAGGAGAAGATGAAACTACTAAGATTGTGTAAGAATTGTCCAACGCACGTTGCGTTCTTCTGACCAGATATCTGAAAAACTAATGACATCAGTCTTAACTGCAAAAAGAAAATTATGAAGATACTTCTTAAAAACAGCATGTTAGCATTGTCATTGTAAGCAATGTTATCTCAAGGCACTGCTGGGCCCAAACCAGATAGAGCTGCCAGGTTAGATGTAGACTTGTAGCATTGCATATGCGCGTGTAGTTTCATAAGCATCTGTTCTGTGACCTGAGAACACCTTTCCTAAGTGTGCCGTGGCCTAGGTAGTGTACTTTGCTTGAGTACGGAAGGGCACACTCACACTGGTCCAACGTACTAGCAGGCAAATGTACTTGGCCACGCCCCATTTACACCCTGGTATTACAGTATGTGTTCCCTATCTGGGTATGTTCAGACTGGCCTTTGCATTTCCACCTATTAATCTAGACTTTCATTAAACTCACATTCAGATTGGTTGGACTGTTGACAAATGACAAACATGGCATAGGAGTCATTCACTTTTTTACGAGAGAAGATCTGCAACAGACATGGTCAGGCTTTTCTGATTCTGCTTCGATCCCAATGCGTTCTGCATACATGTATCTATTGTATTACATTGTGTTTTCCTTATCTGAATAGGATATACAAATAAAGATCACATGTTAATTCCAGGTGCAATTGAGACCAAAGTCCTGTCTCATTCCTGGAGGTCTATCTTTTGACAAACAGTATATTTGTGCACATCAGTATTTGATTAGAAAAACAGCTACCTACAATAAAAGTGAGGCCTGTTAAATGTACTGATAACTAATACGAAAAACGTGTTTCAATTAAGCAAAAATGCCATCAATGTATTCTCAGACGAATACACATTTGCAGCCTCTGGTTTTAAAGCTTATGGCATATTGTTCATACAACGTTCATATGTTTACACCAGGCCTTGGTATTCCACTGCCCAATGGGCCCTTTAAGGTGGCAGAAGCTGTTGAGTGGGTGGTTCAGACCCCTTGAGAAGACATACTGTATATACATCACAGGCATTTCAGGCCACAGTGTAAAAGCGTCGACTCCCCTGTGTTAAATTGCCTGTAAGTTTTCTGCCGTCTCTGAGTTCACCACTGATATTCAGCATGACTGGTAAGGACAACTTCGGGGTCTGTGCACTTGGGACTCGACAACGCTGTCATGTCTAAAGACCAGGCCGCTGGCTCAGATGTCCCTACTACACCATGTCCTCCAACTTCAGGCCTGTGGCTGCTGTGCTGTGTTTGATCACGGCAAGGCTCCTCTGCGATATCTGTACTGACCAGCCCCGCCCGATGGTGCGCGTGGGTTGGGGGTGCCAATGTATATACCTGATCAATGGTTTATGCAATCTGGGTGTTCAGGCGTCTACGAGGCTGGTGGGTGTTACATTTGTCTAGCCCCGCCTCAGGAGGGATGTAAAGACCTGGGCTAGCTTCAGTTTGGCCTGTCAGCGTGTGCAAGGTACACACAATACCAAAGCCCCCTTGGCGTCGATTCTGGTCTCAGAGAGGCATTTCGACCAGGTCAAAAAGGACCTGGTGGGCCCCCTGCCTTCCTCCCGTAGGTTCACTGACCTCCTCACCTTGGTGGGCAGCACCACCAGGTAGCCAGAAGCCATTCCTCTGTATTCGCTGAAGTGGACTGGGCATTCTTCTGGTTGTGGGTGGCCCGTTTTGGTATGCCGGCTGACCTTACCTTGTACAGGGGCCCACAGTTCACATCCGAGCTGCATTACTAAGGGGTCGCAACTGGGTTGACTGCCTCCGGTGGTTAATGTTTGGCCTGCTCTCTGCCCCTAAGGAGGGCCTGCAGTTTTCATCTGCTGAATTGGTATACGGACAGCCACTGGTGGTCCCAGGAAAGTTCCTTCAGGACGCTGCGGTTCTGTGGACGGGCGCGTCACATTGGACTTTTGCTCTGAGCAACTCCAGCCCCTTCACTCAGATCCCCCTGAAGCCTCCCCTACGATGGGCCCTTCTGTGTCCTGGAGGCGGGGCCCAAGAACTTTGTGGTGGACATGGGGGATAAGCTACAGCGGGTCACTATGGACCGTCTCAAGCCTGCCCATCTGGATGTGGCTGATCCAGTTTGATGAAACTAGATTGGTAAAACTGAATAAAATGTTCTTAAAAAGTAGTATTTGTAATTTAAATGGACAAGATAAAGAACAATTTATCATTTCTGTTCATCAAATTAAACATTAATATTTTTACGATTTCGGCTTTTTTTACACCCTAATAGGGCAACGTATCCTGGGAGATACAACTCATAAAACCCAAAATATACAAAGTATAAAAACAAATTATGTGGAAATATGTTTATTTGGTCTTAAAGAGATGAGTGATAACATGAAAATATTTTTAGAAACTCATTTTCCACTGTTGCCTGTTTAAGGGATAGAGCACATTTCAGGCACAGGGCCACTCAAGGTGCTTCACAGGGTTAAAATCAAATAAAGAATACAAATACAAAAAAAGGAACAAATTTAAAACATGGATAAAAATACAACATTTAAATAAAATAATTAAAACATTTTACAAAAAAAAATAAATAAATAAATTATTACAGGTTAAAAGGGAAACAAGAAAAGGAATGTGTGTACAAATGCGAGAATACACTGAGATTTGCCGCACCAGCCAATAGTCCCTTAAACACCCCTACTTTAACCACCCCTACTTTAACCACCTATGGTAAACACACCAGTCATGTGTTTTATAGGGCTTTAGGGGCATTACAAACAATACAGACTGATTTGAGAACGTCTGGATAATGACCCTGTTGGCCGAGGGAGTCATTTAGGGCCAAATTGCTGCTTGTGTTGGACTTTACTCCGTAATTAGGTCAGAATGCAAATGCCTGTATTGTGATGTTGGCCCAGGAGGACTAGCACAGCTCCAGCCTCAGTGTTTAGAGTGTATCCATGTGTGTCGGAGTGACTCATTGAGCCCCTCTAGTGCTGTGAGGAGAGAGAGAGAGAGAGAGAGAGAGAGAGAGAGAGAGAGAGAGAGAGAGAACACCGGGGGCTGAGCTCATTCACAACCTTGCGCTCTTATCAAAACATGTTTATTGCAAAGTAATGTGATGCCCCGTTTATGTAGCATTAAGCTATCTGAAATGGTTACTGCTGCTCCAGGATGGTGGTGGAAGGAGGTAGACTGACCTCAGGCTCACCCTCTAACCTTCCACACATCTACATAATGTAAACTGTAATATTCTTCATCTTGCATTTTTCTACTTCATCACATGCCCCTGCTTCTGTTCACAGTCGGTTCCTTTTGTTGCCTCTCCCTAGTCTTTCTCTCTTATCGATCATTAGCTGATGTTGGGGAGAGGGGGGTGTAATTAAGGAGCCAGACTGGTCTGTCAATTCTGCTCAGCGCTGCATTGAGTGCACCAGACCGAGCCATGGCCCTAATAGGGCTTCATACTGTAAACAACACGCACACCTGGACAGCAGCCGGCCCCAGGGAGAAACAGGAGAAACAAGTTTTGCTCTGAAAAAGGAAGGAAGTTCTTCCCCAAAGCTGTAGTGTGTGTGTGTGTGTGTGTGTGTGTGTGTGTGTGTGTGTGTGCCTGTGCGTGTGCGTGCGTGCGTGCGTGCGTGTGTGTAAATCCAATCCAATCAAATCAAAACATTAAAGGTAACATGTTGTGCAAATGATTCCGGTTCAAAATTGTAATTGGGTTTCTACTTAAACTGGTTTCATGGTGTAGAGTCTGTGGGGCGGCTGTGGTGAAGTGGGTAGGGCGGTCGACCCTTAACCATAGGGTGGTTCGATCCCTTGTCTCGCCGCCACATGTCGAATTGTCCGTGAGCAAGACGCTGAACCCCAAGGAGCATCTGATAGTTAGCCTGCTATCGGTATATGAATGTGTGTGTGAATGGCAGCGTGGGAAAGAGAACAGGTCTCCCTTGAAAAAGAGTCTCCGGTCTCAATGGGATATACCTGTATAAATAAAGGTAAATAAATAAAATAAAAAGTCAGAAAAAACTGTCTTTCTAACAGTGGCATTGCTAAATCGTCTCTTTTGAGCCTCTGTCTGAAACGCTCTGTTTTAGCTTAGCCCCACTTTCCAAAATGCCCAGTCTGTTCTGCCCTGAATCTAACTACCGGCTTAAATCGAACTGCCAGTTCGATTCCAGGAGATCTGGGGGTGTGGTTATCACAGGTGGAGGTAGTGCTAAGTTAGGGTGGTAATTAGGGGGCGGGGCTTCTACCCTTACGATGTCATAAGTGACACATGTTTTTTTTCTCCCTTATGTTGTCGTGAATGCATTGTGGTCCATGCTGTGTTCATGCTTCTACTCAGTTATGCTTTGTCTCTGTCCCCGTGTTGAGCGACACTGATCCGCCAGCACAATCAATAGAACTATCAAAACATCTCCACCACTGACCTCTTATTGACTCTGTGTGTCTCTTGTCTCTCCTCCAGAGAAAGTCAGTATGCTGTCAGCATTGATCGCACCTTTCAAGTACATAAGCCCTGGGACCAGCAGCACAGAGGACGAGGACAGTTTAAGTAAGCTACAGCCTCTTCTCTTTCTTTCTGTCAGCACATTGTTAACTCCCTACATGGCAGTCCTAATATGGAAATTATCTCTCTGTCACCCACATAATTAATTAATTGGGAAATGGGCTATTTGATAGTGCACGGGTGTCATCTGGTCTGTTAAAGTCTGTTTTATCTCATAAAAGTGAGCTATCGAATATTAAAATGTAGTTTTGGTGTTAAATAAGTAATTAGATAGGTACGCACTCTTGCATACACTATGATCTTGAGCTATAATCTGTTTCAGTCCACAATCAGTGAATGTCAGCACTTGATCCCAGCTTCCCACTCCACCATTAACATTCATGTGGCGAGATGTGAACGGCCTATTTTTTCCCATCAGAAATGCAATACGCCACCACTTCCTCGTAACTAGGTTTGAAAAGCGTTTCACAGCTATTCAGACGTTGCTCTTGCAGAGGATAGAAGTGTGAAATAAAGCGAGCGACAGACATGTCATCCTTTCTTGGAATGTCTGACACTCCGTACGACCCCCCCACCTCCCCATTACAAATAGAATGAATGCATTTCATTGGCCACAGACACCCATGTTTCCCACTTACAACACAGATTCAGAACCAATTTGGAGTCAGATTACAGAATGGTATGGCAGATAACATCGCCATTTTTGGGGATTTGTGTTTGGATTTTAAAACACTTACATTTGATGGAGTACTGTGCTATGAAGAGGGCTCGGCTCAGGGAGATGATGGTAGCTTTGTTCATTTCATTGTGTATCAAGTGGCTAAATCTGCCTTGGGAGATTTTTGATTTGGTTCCAGGATAAATGTAAGTCACACAGTAATTACAGCTTTTTTTACTCCTGTGTTTAAAGTATTTTTATCACTCTGAATGACATTGTTCTTCCTGTTTTTATTGAAGGTACCAGCAGTGCTGAGGTAAAGGAAAACCGTAACATTGGTAACTTAGAGGATCGCTCTATAGGATCCGCAGAGTGCCAATCGCTTTTCTTCTCCGACTCTGCAAGAAGCGGCAGCTCTGGTCTGAAGAGGAAACGGCCATTGGAGGAAGACAACAACAGCTTGTGTCATCTCCGCCTGATCTATAAGAAACTGTCCTGGTCCGAGGCGCCCAAGAACGCCTTGGTGCAGCTCAACGAGCTCAAGCCGGGCCTGCAGTACAACTTGGTTTCTCAGACAGGCCCAGTCCATGCTCCTGTCTTCTCCATCGCTGTAGAGGTGAACGGGCTGATCTTCGAGGGCACAGGCCCCACCAAGAAGAAAGCTAAGATGAGGGCCGCCGAGCTGGCCCTCAAGTCCTTTGTTCAGTTTCCCAACGCCCCTCAGGCCCACCTGGCCATGGGAAACATCTCAAACGCTTCGGCTGACTTCACCTCAGATCAGGCTGACTTTCCCGACACACTCTTCAAGGAATTTGATTCTTCGCCGTGCTCCGATGGCCTGTCGCTCTGCAACTCAGCAGCAGAGAGTGAGCTATTATCCAGTGAGCTATTGAGACATGGACGATTGCTCCGCCATACCTTGGACCTGATGGTGCAGGCTCAGCAGAGGCTGGGTGGGATTGTTCCAGAACCAGAGGCCCCCAAGAGCCCGTTGGCATTGCTCAATGAGCTGCGGCCGGGCCTGCGCTACGGCTGCCTTTCGGAGCGAGCTGAAGGAAGACGGCTGCGTAGCTTTGTGATGGCGGTGCGCGTGGACGGGCGGATATTTGAGGGCAGCGGTCGCAGCAAGAAGCTGGCAAAGAACCAAGCGGCCCAGTGTGCTCTTCAAGCCCTCTTCAACATCAGGACAGCTCCTGAGGGGAGGACAGGCCTCAAAGCCAGCAGGAAGAGCTGTCCTCATTTACCACAGGTGAGTGCTGACACCATCCCAGAACCTCTCTTCTGCTAAGCGTCTTTGGCAGCTACTCCACTTCCTACAGGGGCCTGTAATGACCAAAGCAGCATGCGTGCAGCGAAAAAAGCCAAACACCTTCCGACAAGTAATTAAGAGGGACAAGAGATAGAGGCTAAAAAAGCAGGGGGTTGGAAGGGGAAATGGTGGCAGTGCTGATAAATATATCTGCTAGCATGCTGTTGCACACACATTTGTAAACTGTATTTTCACTATTATGTTAATTTTTTGTTTTGGGTGCATTTGTGTGTGTACTGCAAAGAGTAGGTCTAACAATAACTGTTTGTTGGTCTATTTAAATAGAAAAGCATGTAAATTAAGCTCATTATTGTCCTTGTGCCTCTGACACGAGAGAAATCTGCAGCAAAACCTAAATGTTTTTTTCCGCCTATGTGTTTGTAGAGCAGTAATTGGAGAGTTTTCACAATTTTGCAAGATCTTCTGTTTTCTCATGTGTGGCATCACAGGGTCTACAAACATTAATCCAATCTGTTGCCCAAAGGAGAAAAAGCAAAGAGCAAATCGACAAACAAACCACCGAGCCCAATCCCATGCTCATTTACCCAAATATGTAAATGGCAATCAGAGCGAGGAAACTAGTTTTTGAGAAACTTGAGGAAATTGGAGAGCCTAAAGACATAGGGGCTGGATAAGCTGGCACTTGTTGACATCCATTTAAAACTTGATTCCAGCTGAAGAATATCATCTAAAGTGAAACTGCCCTGAATAGATAGTCACACTGATTTTATTGTTTACCATTGTTTGCTTAAAGAAAAACCTTACATCCAAGCTGTCCAAGTCAGTGGGAAACTGGCAGCTGAAAGTTTTCCCTCTACTGTCTTAATACAAGACAAAGGACTGTGCAAAGCGCCATGAATCTAAATATTAAGCCGTACAAATCCAAAGCGTCCTTTCCCTTAAGCCTTCTGTCGACACACGCCACCATATTGTGCCCCTGTCGGTCCTGTAGGCTATGTGTCGTATTAATATTTTTTCCAGCCTCCAAGAAATAAACTGGCGAGAATGTCCTTCCCCAGAGCACAACATCAACCCAACAAACCTGCACATGTTTGCCTGCGAGAATTTTTTTTTCTCCTTGCTGCCACGGTGTCTAAAAGGATTTTAAGAGGATTTGCCGCACCCGTTTAGTTCCAGAAAGCACTCGCTTGTGGAATTTCTTGAAAGTCAGCCGTGCTGTCTGCCAGGCTCGAGAAGCATTTTATTTTTTCACTGGTAAAGGACAAAAGTGCAGATACAATATGTATGCGTGCGCGTACACACGTGACCCGGCATGTGTCTGTGGGCATGATGGGTTACATGTAATGTTAATGCTGAACCCCGCCAGCTCACCTTCACTCGCTCTATGTTGGCATCTGAGTCAATCCCCTTGCCGAGCACTGATTGCATGGGCAGTGGTTGACTACACTGCAGATGTTATGCGTAGTGTGGGGGTGGTTGGAAGCTGTTGCCTAGGGGGAATGCAAACGTTACGGTGGTATGCCAAATTATATTTGCCATCTCGTTCTTTTTTTCCCAAAATTCCCTATGACTGTAACTGTTGCAGTATAAAGCTTTGTGGGGACACCTATAATGGTCCTAAACAATATAGTATATCGCATTAAGCCCTTTCCTGACCTTAAACATGATATGAAGATCTATCTGACATTTTTGTAAATATACAGTATCTCACAAAAGTGAGTACACCCCTCACATTTCTTCAAATATTTCATTATATCTTTCCATGGGACAACACCAAGAAATGACACTTTGATATAATGTAAATAGTCATGTACACTTTATTACAGTGTAAATTTACTTGCCTCAAAATAACTTGACACACAGCCATTAATGTCTAAACTGAAGGCAACAAAAGTGAGTACACCCCTAAGAAAAAATGTCAAATTGGGCCCAAAGTGTCAATATTTTGTTGCCACCGTTATTTTCCAGCACTACCTTAACCCTCTTGGGCATGGAGTTCATCAGAGCTTCACAGGTTCCCACTGGAATCCTCTTCCACTCATTCATGACAACATCACGGAGCTGGTCGATATTAGAGACCTTGCGCTTCTCCATCTCCCGTTTTAAGAAGCCCCAAAGATGCTCAATAGGATTTAGGTCTGGGGACATGCTTGGCCAGTCCATCACCTTTACCCTCAGCTTCTTTAGCAAGCCACTGGTCGTCTTGGAGGTGTGTTTGGGGTCGTTATCTGTTGCAATACTGCCCTGCAGCCCGTTTAAGAAGGTTGAGTGCACGTTTTCAGCGTCATACCAAGAGGTTGGCTTTGGAAAATTGACGTATGAGTGCTGCCAGCATTGCTGCAGGGCTTGAAGGGGTTGGGGGTCAACCTGTCAGTGCTCAGACCATACGGCGCACTCTGCATCATATTGGTCTGCATGGCTGTCGTCCGAGAAGGAAGCTATTCTAAAGATGATGCAAAATAAACCCCACAAACAGTTTGCTGAAGACAAGCAGACTACGGACATGGATGACTGCAACCATGTCCTGTGGTCTGATGAGACCAAGATACATTTATTTGGTTCAGATGGTGTTAAGAGTGTGTGGTAGCAAACAGGTGAGGAGTACAAAGACAGTGTGTATTGCCTATAGTCAAGCATGGTGGTTGGGTGTCTGGTCTGGGGCTGCTGAGTGCTGCCAGCACTGGGGACTACAGTTCATTGAATACCAACATGTACTGTGCCATACTGAAGCGAACATGATCCCCTCCCTTCGTAAACTGGGCCGCAGGGCGTATTGCAGCATGATAACGACCCCAAACACACCTCCTAACGACCACTGGCTTGCTAAAGAAGCTGAGGGTAAAGGTTATGGACTGGCCAAGCATGTCCCCAGACCTAAACCCTATTGAGCACTTTGGGGCTTCTTAAAACAGGAGATGGAGGAGCGCCGGTCTCCAGTATCCACCAGCTCCGTGATGTTGTCATGAATGAGGGGAAGAGGATTCCAGTGGCAACCTGTGAAGCTCTGGTGAACTCCACGCCCATAAGGGTTAAGGTAGTGCTGGAAAATAATGGTGGCCACACAAAATATTGACACTTTGGGCCCAATTTGGACATTTTAACTCAGGGGTGTACTCACTTTTGTAACCGGCAGTTTAGACATTAATGGCTGTGTGTCGAGTTATTTTGAGGGGACAGTAAATTTACACTGTTATATAAGTTGTACACACGCACTTTACTTGTATCAAAGTGTCTTTTTCGTGGTGTCCCATGAAAAGATATAATGAAATGTTTGAAGAAATGTGAGGGGTGTACTCACTTTTGTGAGATACTGTATATAGGGGAGAACGGGGTAATCTGAGCCACTTTTTACATTTGCTCCCCTCTAAGCGAGCTAAAATGATTTATCACTCAAATTGACACATTTACCATTAATTCAGGATGTTTCCTAGAAATGGGCACTAGCAGAATTTTTTCAAGACAAAGGGCAGTGAAAATATGATTGTTTTAAAAAAAAGTTGTCATGTGGCTCACTTTACCCCAGCTGTGGGGTAAACTGATCCACTTACTTTTTCCACTCTGAAACTACCATAACAACACATATTGTAACAGTAAGAATCCTGAAAGCAAGCCACACATTCCAGAACTAATGTCGGACTAGTAAAAGAATGATGGGGTTAGGTCAATTAAGCAAAGAAAATGTTCTAAACACTTGAAAGTAACTCTGAACAAAATCAAATACAACATATTATAATTCAAACGGTTTTAATAAGATTCAAATGAAAGATAGAACCAGTTAGATTAGAACACAGTCTGGAGGTCAGACCACAGGACCCTTAGAGCCAGCTTGTGTCTGGGGGTCAAAGCATAGGAAAATCAGAACCAGCGAGAACAGCCTGGGACTCAGAACACAGGAGAAGACCCAACTGGATTATAACATCAGCCTGTCATACTCTACAACTAGGCCTAATCTACATTCCAGCCCTGAAGGTTACAGGGAAAGATGAGAAGGTGCTCTTTCCTTGTGGTTGCCCCAGGTCGTCTTCCTGGTGTATTTCCTTGGCATGATGGCTTTTCTACAATGTGTATGACATTAAAATAAAACATATGTCATGTAATATTACATTAAAATATGTTTAAGACTACACTTAACGTGTGCCTCATGGTGGGGGAAAGTGAGACAGTGGCTCACTTTCCCCCACAGCATTTGGCTCACTTTCCCCCAACCACCACAATTTGAGAAAAAAACTACCTCTCTTAGCATTTCAGGCTAATCTTTAGCTAATATCATCACATGGTTTTTATATGTTGGTAGTTCATCAACACGTATGATAGAAGTTTTTCTACGTGAATACATTTGCTTTGGCACAACAGTTGATTAAGTTGACAGCAAGAAAATTTACTTTTACATGCAAAATACCTATTTTGGTGGAAAAAAAAACATGCTTACCACAGCACCATGAGGTCCTCTCTTTCAGGGCCATGGGGAAATGAGAGGGGCTTGAAAACATATATCTCTCATGACCATAAATGTTTTCCGTTGCCTAGATACAGGGGGTGGCTCACATTACCCGATGCCTCAGATTCCCCCGTTCTCCCCTATATATAATAATATAACAATATTCTTATTCATATTTTGAATAAGAATATTAATATTACATTTTGTCGTATGTATTAATGGCTATGATTTGTAAAAAGTAATTGTCATATTTCCAAAGGCTTCTGAACAGTGATTGTAATATCACCGCTGTTCTAAGATACATTTAATACAAGCCCTATGTTGAGTGTTGCGGAAGATCTAGACTGGAAAATAGTCCTGACACAAATTAGCAGCTGTAACAGCCTGTACCTATGTGGATATTCCTCTATTTACACAATATCTTGCCTTCTGGCAAAGGAAACAACAACAGCTCATCTTCATCATTCATGCTGTCATGCACAACCTCTCCATTGATTGGTTGACTTTATTAAAGAACCACAGTGTAAACCGCCAGCTAATATCTCACAGACAGAGGTAAAGCTCAGAACAACACTGCTACTTCCTTCCTGCATAAAGAAAGTGGGCAAGAAGCGAGAACGGGCAGTGATATGATATTATTAACAGAATGGAAAATAAAGATGAAGAACAAACTCTAGCTGAGCTGAAACGGATGGCAGGTAGCTCCAGCATCCATCACCCCAATGAAATATTTAAACTGGACGGACCTGCATGGTGCTGTCTTCTGCCTCACACATATATACTAAAGAATAATACAGCCAGAGTGACAGGACAAGCATACTATTACACCTCCTCCACACATACAATTGCCTCTCTCCAGCAGTAATATAGCCTATAATTTCACCATTCCTCCTATGCCCATGTCTCTGGGAATTGAGTTTAACAGTCATACCGCTGCTTGACATTAAAAGAGCTATTTGTCTTCCAGCAAATACTTTCATTTTCTTATTCTTCATTTAACCTGTAGTTATCCGGGGAAATCAAGTGAGAATGCTTTCTATTATGGGAGATATCTTGCTTTACGTCGACTTCATTCTACTTATCCACAGCCTAGAGATGATCATTACTTAGAGCTATTGGAAATGAACTGCCTTGTTTTACTGCGTTATTCTCAGCTGATCCAATGGAGCAGCCCTCTTGCAACCAAGCCAATTCACTAAGGGACTGTAAGAAAATGATTGGTGGATAAGGATTGGTGCTTGATATTATTTTGTATTTTTTTTAACAGGAATGCCCTATCCGGCATTATTTATATATTTTTTGGGGGGCATCAACTGAAAAATTGAAAGTTTCATGATAATATATGTCTGACAAATCTACCAATATTGTGAATACACAGACACTTTCCACTGTTGAATAGAAAGCCATCCTATGAATTAAGTTGGTACAGGCAACAGCCCTATCTCAACCCTGTCTCCTAGTAATTATGTTTGTATTTTACCAATTTGTTTCTCCAATTAAATTGTGTTAACACGTGTAATCGTTGCCTTGATTATGTTCACAGAAACATTCCTTTGATTGACAAGTATGTGCCACATAGAAGTGGAAGGGAGATGGTAGTGTATGGTGGTCATACTAAGCACAGGACAGGTCATACGTTTGACATGACGCACACATATGCGTCATGTCTGTTGTTTAGTTTGGGCAATACATTGATGGATATTTTAGTGGAAAACCAATTGACTGTGTTTGGCCGTCAACATTTTACTGTTACATTCAGTGTCTATAGAAATATGAATTCATGTAATTTCCTCATTGTCTTAATATAAAATGGTATTTCTACAGCATTACATTTCCTTTAAAACATACTCCTGTTGCAGGTAGGAGTATATAAAACAATTTCAAATACACAGGGCTGATCCCATATCCTGTGTATATGGAGTAAAATGTAGCTGTATGTCGCACATTACTAAATTTGGGATTTGGGAATTACTCTCCTCCCTTTCCCAAAGAAGCTAGACAAGCACTCTGTCTGTCTCTCTCTCACACACACACACACACACACACACACACACACACACATACATACCTACTGAAATACAATTTCACACAATCCCTAACCTCAAGGTTACATTTGCCTCCAATCATAACGTTTCATCTGTATTATTAATCAGTAGGAAGCTGTTCTTTAATCCAACACGAATCATTTCAGTTAGCGGAAAATGTCTTTGCCCTATTAATGCCTGCACCGCCAAGTGAAAAAGTGCTGGAGTAATCCTGACACTCATTTCAGCAAGTGGAATGATCACCCCACTGTTCGGGCCTTGATTGGCCACTTAATCTCCCCTCGCCGTCACAGTGCACTGCGGTGTTGCCAAGTCAACTGCCTGGGACTTGTGTGTGTGTGCAGCAGTAGGCACACAGTCAGCGGGTCCACGTGGAAAGGACTGTACAGGGGTCAGTGGTCAGGACGCCACGCTCTGCCACCTTGGATTAAGCTCCATTTGAATAGGAAAATGTGCTTGCTGGCAGAGAAGAATGAAAATGAAGCTTAATGGAAGAGGGGTTGAGGTGAGAATGAAAAGCTGCAGATGTAAAAAGTCAGTGTATGTCTCTCGGTTATTACAAAGCGAAAATTAGAATTTTTCATCATATCAGCTGAGATAGAATGTGGCGGTATAGTCCTTTAGTTCATGGCGTTTCACAGAGATTTGATTTAGTTATCTCCTAATGTGAACCATCATAGATAGAGGAGGATACAGGCCGGTCAAGTGGAGTCATTTTCCCCGCCTCCGCCACGGCAAATTGAATATGATTTGAGACACACGAAGGTGACCCCTGTCAGCCGCCATGCCTCGCGCAGATTGTTTTCTTTGTCTAATCTCTCCCACTTCTAATCTGTCTCAATATAAACAGCTGTGACAGGCTGATCATTAATTAATATTGCCACAACAAATTAGCGACAGTGAACGCCCAGCCGAGCACACCTTCTAAGATAGAATTCCACCACTAAGTCAGAGGGAGAGAGAGAGAGAGGGAGAGAGAGAGAGAGAAAGAAGGTGTGAACAACACATTAGATTAGAGAGGATTGATTAACAGCTTCAGAGACCTTGCAGATAGTGTGACAGCCTCAGCATGCGGACAGTGACAGCGACAGATACATGCCTAGTGTCGGCAGCAGACGGCTCTCACAGGATCAACTGTGATTATCACCATAAGTGCTTCAGTGCAAATAGCCCGCTAAAACATCTGCATTCATCACTGTCTACTGATTCAGTCAAACAAACGGCCTCTTCCAGTCTACTGTTTCTCCAGGCATGTTTAAGCAAATGTAGAAACATGTACATGTCATACAGTTGTAATATTTTTGCAATCACCCTTTAACTTTTATTTAGTAAGTGTCGACATTTCTGGTGCAAAATGTCAGTAACAATTATACATCTGTAAAGTATTTAACATCATCTTGTTGAACAGCTGTTATTTTGATTAATTGATTAAGTATTTTTTTATGAAAAACATGCCAAACAATCCTGTGTCCAGCTTCTCTAATGTGTAGATTTACTTAAAGGTGCTGTAAGCAGAATGGTTCTTTTAGCTAACTTCCTGTCAGTTACTGCAGTTAGCAGCAGTCCCCTCGCTCATCACCACAATGCACTGCGGTCTTCAAGCAGCGAGTTATCTAGCATCATCTCAGATCCATAAGTGTGATAAAAACATGATAAAAACCATCAAAACAGACATTGGGAAAGATTTTTACCTGCTCCGTCATTTTAGGCGCATAAACATTCACCCATCTGTCGCTCTGGCGTGCATCGGCAGTGAGACCATGAGTGAGATGGGTGTCGGTTTGTAGCGTTCTCTTTTGTGATTGGATATTAATTTCGGGATCCCCCGAAAAGTTTATTGGCCGATTACACGCAGAGCAGCTGACTGAGAAATCGGCATTATGAAACGCGCCCATTATGAAAGTAATCACTGTATGAATAAATACATAAATTTATTGTATTTATATTATAAAAACAATAAATATAATACTTATATTAACATAAATAAACCTCTTACTTCACCTTTAACTCCTCTGTTTTATGGGCAGGGTGTAGCCTGGCTCCGCCCGCCTACCTACTTCCGCTCAATTTTGATTACACTTCAGTAGTCAGTCTGGGGCTGTGGTGTATTCATGGTTTCCTGCTCGAATAGATTTCATGCAGTCCAGTCAGCGAACAGAGCGAGTGGCTGAGAACGATGACGTTGAAGTTGCGCTGCAGTTTCAGTTGAAGTCAGAAGCCGCCTCATGACATATGTCACGACCAAACGTTATGCGATTGGTTGGCCTCTCCAGAGTGGCACTGGGCAGATCCAATAGTTTTAAACTTTAAAAGACAGACCCGCCTCCAAGTGAGTGAACATTTTGTCAATAGAGCAGTTCCAGACCTTCTGTACAAATGAAATTAAGTACGATGGTCTGGTAGGACCAGGCTGGGGGGGGGGGGGACATCTGTATCATATCATTGCAGAATTTGGTTGAGTGCTGTTCATCAGAAATTGCAAGATTGCATAGATACTGAATAATATTGTTTCTGCAGCCCAAGCAATGTTGCAATCTGCCCAGAACGCCGGACTTTGATTGAAGCAATATTGTCATAATTGAAATTAAATGGTCCAAAATATTCAAATAATAGCCTATTGTATAAGCTAGAATTCTATCTAGTCTCTTAAAGACTACCAGTAGCTCTTTTGTGTTTGCATTACAAAAACAAACCTGATCTCTGACCTCTGTAAATCAGAGTGAAAAGGGAATAACTCGTTACATTTTGTCACCTGACGTACAATAACACATTGAGCTTAAAGCCTCTGTTTGCTTCTGGACTGCCCTTTAAGCGGCCACTTACCTCCTCTTGTGGTATTGAAATAAAAAGCAGCATGGGAGAGTGGAAAATTACGTGGGAAATTACTGAACAATAATTTTGTTTCCCTGTCTGAATGGAAGCACCCTGTACATTGCAGGTTATAATCTTCCTCAACTGTCTTATATGAAAGCGAAATATGACCTATGAGGCTCCCAGGCTGCTGAGGCTAATGTACCATCTCAGCTTGCAGCTTTGAGGCAAAATCCGTTAGCAGGGACCAATTGAAATGGGCTTGGTCGGGTCAAGTCACCTCAAATATAAAGTAAAACACCCCTATAATCTATTCTAAAGAAGCGTGGTGCTCCCGTTTGCACCTGTGCTAACCGTCCAGTATCCTGAGTCGCTGCTACAAAGTCTTCATTGTTTGTGACAGGCCTTTCATTTCTCCCTGTTCCTCCTTTCCCCTCCACAGCCCCTAGCTGTGAGCCAGAGCATGGCTATAATCATTTCTGAAGAACCTCTTACACTTCATTAAAAGCATAATCAAGTTCATTATAATTTCATAGGCGTTCAGGTACCAAATGGCTTCCGATAAATCATGGCTATTGGTCCTGTGTGGCTGGCATGTGTAGGTTTATCTCTGGCTCTCAGGCAGGAGAGAGGGGGAGAGGAGAGGAGAAGAGAGGAGGGGTCTGGATGTCTGGCCTTTAAATGACCTTCCAGCCTGGAGCAATGGAGCGTTCTGTCACACACGCTGAATGGAGACATGCACACACCCAAATCAGCACACATCACAGCTGGGTGATTTATATTGTTCGTGAAGCCCAATGCGGTGACAAACAGTCGACAGGTCAACAGATGTGGCACCAACATAACCATTTTTAAACTGAACACGTGCTGATTTGCTGTTTGCTGTTATTATCTTTAAAACATTCTGTCAAAACAACATTCATGTTGAAACTGAAAGTTGAGACACAATGGAGAAAAAAATAGGCTTGCTTTCTAATCATGAATAAGTTCATTTGGGTTTCACAACCACTCTACAGGTATATTGATGTTTCAAGCAGTTTACTGAATTACAGTCGTCTTAGCTGCTGATTGTTGATTTGGCTTTATCATCCATGACACCATTTCCTATCATCAAAATAAAATAACCTTAAAATCCCTCCTATTCTGCCCTGCGACACAGACAAACATCCCTTAACAGCGACTGTCCCTGTCCACCTACTCATATGCCTGGCTGATCACTTGGACCCACTGTGCCTCCCAAACCTCTGCAGATGTTGTCCCAAGAGCTCCCCACGCTTGCATGGCTGAGGCAACATTGCTTGTGTTCTTGATATGTTCTGCTTGGCTGTGCAATATAATTCTATTACTGGGAGTTATTTTATGGCTATTATGTTAAAATGCTATCTGCCAAAACTGTATTGATTCAATCTCGTTTCTTCATAGTCTTACCTCACATGAAAGACACAAGCCTTTGATGCCACTTTCATGCCTGCTAACCAAGGTGAAACTACAACCTTGGTGACAGTTAGCTTAGCTTAGCATAACGACAATCAGCCTCACTGTCCTAAAGTAACAAAATGTGCTTACCAGCACCTCATCTGCACAAGAAAAACAAAATGTAAAAACAATACGCCATTCTTTTGGTGACTGTTTCTTTGCTTGAAGCAGCCAGTGTAGTCTCCTCTGGTTACCCTAAAAACAATTAATTTTTTTTTTACACTAAGGTTTTCTTTACATATTTTTGGAGTTGTTTGACAAAGCCAGGGTAGCTTTACCTCCCTGCTTATTATCTTTATGCTGAGCAAACTAGCTCTTGGCTGTAGCATCATATTTAGTATACAGACAAGAGGTATCAATCTTCATCGAAATTCATAATTTTAGTATACACAAGAAAGATAATGTATATTATATTATATAAACATATGTATATCCATATTTCTGAATCTTGCTTTAAAGACTGAACCATTTTGGGTTGCACTCTTAGAATGATCTTTGTATTACAATATAGTCTGCTGTTACTCATCTCCAGTGTATTCACATTGCATGTATTCTATGTATACATGCATGCAAAATACAAAACAAAACAAAAATTCTCATATGAGCATAATTAGTAGAATACTGGGAGTACATTTAACGACTCTCATCCATTTTCATCTTGACTAAATAACTAAAAAAATGGCAAAAAAAGTAAAACATTTGTTACCTCTGTCCTGCTCTCTGGGACTGTACCGCACCTCCTTTGGGTTAGACAAAATGGGAGAGGCTGGCATAGGTGTATGTCTGAGAGACAGACTGTGTGTAGATGTGTGTAGAGGGAGAAGGAGGAGGGGTAAAAAAAACCTGGCTGGCAGAGAGGCAGGCAGGGGGGGAGGACGGATGGATGGAGTGCAGTGGGGGGAAAGAGAGGAAAACCTCAGCGGAACAAAAGACCTTCAGGATTAATTAGGCGTCAGATTGGTTGCAGGGCACGGCGGGGTGGGGGGGGGGGGTGAGACATAGAAGGGGAGAGAGAGAGTGACTTTAGCATTCTGGGAAGACCTCATGTCCACAGCCCTCATATTTCAGCCTGCCTGCCCATGAGTATACAACAGCCAGCTAGTTAAGGGCCTGCGCTGTGCCTGGAACCACTGTCCATGGGGTTATGGATGGAGTCCCCTCTACATCTCCATGTATTCTTATGTTATGCCATTGGGCAATAAGAGGAAACATAGGTCATATATGTTACGCATAATGTTTACATGATGGTTTTCACACCCGCGTTAGGGTTCCCCGCATATTTCATAAATGTAATCAGGTGTGTGTTTGTGTAGAATAGGGAAATGGGTTCTGTATTTCATAGTATTCACTCCATTCCAATGTGCACCGAGTAGTACCCGTTCACAATAGCAGAGCCCCGCCAAATTAGATGAGTATAAATGCACAGAATAAATGCAGCTGAACTCTCAATGAACTCCTGACTATTTTTTGCTCCTATCAGTAGATTTTCTATGTATTTCCTGTTTTTGTAACAACTGCTTCCAGAACAGCTGAATTGCTGATTCGGGTCACAGCCGTCACCTCTAAATTCAAGAGGCTGGCCCCGGAGCTGCCTGTTAATACCGTCTGCGTTGTCATTGTCACAGAGGGGTGTTTCCAGGACGACCTTTGATGGCACTTCTTCCCCTCCAATACAGGAAGCGCTGAACTCTGCATATAGATGACAGGCCGGGGTTGCCATGAGTCATGATATCTTTTTCGCCAGACGTTGTCTCTTTCGCAAAAGCACTTTGGAGATCAAATGAGAGCCATTCCGGAGGCTAGAGCAAAGCATGCCCTTAGAAGATTTGTACCAATCATTCACACCATTGCAGAGGTGACTCGTACGTTCAGCCTTCGAGATATCTCCGCAGCATGAACTTTAGAACAAAGTCTTCTGGCTAGATGGGCTGATTAGCCATTCGATTGGCTTCACACAGCAGTGATAAAGCTTGTACATATTGAGATATACGGAGGAGGAAACAAGATCCGCGGCTCACAGCATGAATAGTTATCATATGCTTTAGTCAGAGGTGGCTGAAAGGAAAAGTTTTCAGTCTTGGTGACTTTTAAGCTTGTAGACCGAAAAAACTGTGACCCAGCTCTCTGCACTTATCACATTTGGTAAAAGATGATGAATTACTTATAGTCTTGGCAGAGCTTTCCTCACAGTTGTATATAGAATGCACACACTATGGCTTTTAATACATCTCTACCGGCGCTTTAGCACCTGGTTGTACGTTAGCAGGAACATAACAAATCCATTCCCGCTGCCCTGTTTCCTGTCCCTGCATCCTAGCTGAATTTCAAGGCCTATATTGCACTCTCCTGTGCTGGATGATGAACAAGCACCATTCCTGCTGATGGAGAAATGGAACACAACAGTCGCAGACAGACATATAGTTTGACAAGGAACGTTTTATGCACAGTTGTATGCACTAAAGGCATATACAGAAGTTGACCTAGCTTACAACATGCCAGTGGCATTTGAAGGTGCATTCAGAGTCAAGTTTCCATGCATGAAAAAAAAAATACAAAGTTGGAAGTGACAATGAAGGTGAAAGCCATGACCAAAGTAATCAATGAAATAAAATGCATTGTCACAAAGCTAAAAGCAGCTGTTTTGCTTAACTCTAAAAGTTGACATTTTGGAGATGAATGGTTTGCATAGGACTAGAACCAATGACTTACCAAGGAAAATAGATCATTCAATACATAATTAAAAACCTGAACAGTAATTTTAACAGTCTTAGGGCCACAACCACTAAGAATGGATAATGCATGTGAATAGCTCCATGAATTGCGGTGAAATAGCGCCCACAAAGAATCCATCATTATGGTTGCACTGTCATCCATCCATTAGAGCCAATGTACACAATTCACTCCACCCTTTCCACTTCTTCTTTATTTGTCAGTTTCATGTGAATGATCTCTCCCTCCTGAACCACATGAAACACATTTACCGTTCAGCCATTGCATTCTCTCAGTGCTATTACTAAAGCTTAACCTTACCTGCTGAGATAATGATCTCCCTGTCTTAAGGTGAACCATTCATTTGTTTCTGTTCCTTTTACCTGACTACACTTCACCTCACCCTCCAGCATAGCAACAGTGTGCAGCACTATGCAGGGATGAACAAGGAAACATGACAAGGGAATTTGAGAAGAAAAAAGAAACAGCTTGTTAAATCTCCTGTACAACATGCATTCATTAGAGAGACAGCGCCGTGTATGATGTTCAATCGAATGCATAGACTTAAAAGTACAACCTGCAAGCACACACAGTAGGCACAGACCCATAGCGTTCTTCATGGCTTTTTTCTTTTCTACCGTACTCTAGTTCAATATTGACTCTCCTTTCAGTCCATTGTCATGCCTCTCCTGCTCTCTCTGCCTCGCTGCAGGAGCTTATGAAGTATGTGTGTGCACTTGAAAGCTTTGGCAGAAAGAAAGGGTGACAATAGAGAACATGTGCATTTGTTACAGTCTATCTGCCGTTCTGCTTACCTCTACAAACCCCCCACGTGATGGAGTCTCACTATATGTTAAAAGAGCAGGGGCCACAGACTGATGTATCTGGCTCACGCTCAAAAGGCTTTCTCACACAGCTGTGTGTGTGTGTGTGTGTGTGTGTGTGTGTGTGTGTGTGTGTGTGTGTGTGTGTGTGTGTGTGTGTGTGTGTGTGTGTGTGTGTGTGTGTGTGTGTGTGTGTGTGTGTGTGTGTGTGTGTGTGTGCGCGCGTGTTTGTGAGGAATCATGCACACTTTAAGCCTCTTCTGTCAGGGTATGTTAGTTAGAAGCCACATTCATCAGTGCAGAAAGAGCCGCGCTTGTGCAGGTGTAAACTTCCAGCTTTGTCTGCATAGTAATATCACTGTTGTTGGGTAAAACCTCACATGTCCACAATTCTCTTGGCACCTCACGATTCGATTCGATTGCGATCCCGAGGTCAACGTTTCGATTCAAAATCGATTCTCAATGCATCTTGATGCAATTTTTTTTTACGTACCTATGTGTGATTTTCAAAAATATATTTATATACACATCTGAGTTTGCTACTCAGAGTTTGCTAATCACTTCCTACTATTGTGATGATCATTAAATACAATCAACAGATGACTTACCTTCTCTAATATTGTATTAGAGAAAAAGCTTTTCTTGTCACAAATATGACTTTCTATGAACAGTGCAATAATCAATGCAGCTTTCAACACAATATGGAAGTATGTAAAAACTAAACCGATTCAGTTTAATTTTCTTTCTACTCTTGTAAATCATATTTCTATAGGATTTCTATTCTATTATTTTCTATGTCATTTCAACACATTGTGCAAAAAGTATGGCTTGGAATTCAGCTCTCATACAAAAACGTAAACAGACACAAAGCCAGTGCAGGTCACATGGGTTTGCTGCTCTCAGCCCTTTTGTCGCCACTTTTAACAACTCACACTTGTGTGGTGTGCATGCGCAGTGGCGCAGGAAATACTAATATTAAATACTAGTAAAATATATATATATTTATATATATTACCCCGGAGACCGGGGTAATCTGAGCCACTTTTTACATTTGCTTCCCTCTAATGGAGCTAAAATTATTTATCACTCAAATTTACACATTTCCCATTAATTCAGGATGTTTCCTAGAAATGGGCATTAGCAGATTTTTTTCAAGACAAAGGGCAGTGAAAATATGATTGTTTAAAAAAAGTTGTCATGTGGCTCACTTTACCCCAGCTGTGGGGTAAACTGATCCACTTACTTTTTCCACTCTGAAACTAACATAACAACACATATTGTAACAGTAAGAATCCTGAAAGCTAGCCACACATTCCAGAACTAATGCCGGACTAGTAAAAGAATGATGGGGATTGGTCAATTAAGCTAAGCAAATTTTCTAAACACTTGAAAGTAACTCTGAACAAAATCAAATACAACATATTATAATTCAAAAGGTTTTAATAAGATTCAAATGAAAGATTTAGATTAGAACACAGTCTGGGGTTCAGAACACAGGACCCTTAGAGCCAGCTAGTGTCTGGGGGTCAAATCATAGGAAAATCAGAACCAGCGAGAACAGCCTGGGACTCAGAACACAGGAGAAGACCCAACTGGATTATAACATCAGCCTGTCATACTCTACAACTAGGCCTACTCTACATTCCAGCCCTGAAGGTTACAGGGAAAGATGAGAAGGTGCTCTTTCCGTGTGGTTGCCCCAAGTCGTCTTCCTGGTGTATTTCCTTGGCATGATGGCTTTTCTACAATGTGTATGACATTAAAATAAAACATATGTTATGTAATATTACATTAAAATATGTTTCAGACTAAACTTAACTTGTGCCTCATGGTGGGGGAAAGTGAGACAGTGGCTCACTTTCCCCCACCATTTGCTCACTTTCCCCCACCACCACAATTTGAGAAAAAACTACCTCTTTTATCATTTCAGGCTAATCTTCAGTTATCAGCATCACATGGTTTCATATGTTGGTAGTTCATCAACACGTATGATAGAAGTTTTTCTACGTGAATACATTTGCTTTGGCACAACAGTTGATTAAGTTGACAGCAAGAAAATTTACTTTTACATGCAAAATACCTATTTTGGTGAAAAAAACATGCTTACCACAGCACCATGAGGTCCTCTCTTTCAGGGCCATGGGGAAATGAGAGGGGCTTGAAAACATATATCTCACATGACCACAAATGTTTTCCGTTGCCTAGATACAGGGGGTGGCTCACATTACCCGATACCTCAGATTCCCCCGTTCTCCCCTATATTATTTATTTTTTTAATAAATCGATTATTAACTTTTATGAATCGATTCGGAATCGTTCAAGAGAGAATCACGATTAAAATCGAAAAATCGATTATTTTTCCCACCCCTATCCACAAATACAGCTGAATACATGGCATTCAGTGTTGTTGAAAGTGATGGGGCTTCAAGACATTGATCATTTAAACTCTCACCGGTTCATAGAAATGTATAACAAGCCTGCATGGAGTGTCCGGATCTAAACAACTATGAATACTTTCAGTGTACTTTAGTGCAAAAAATACTTAATTTGCCGTAATATGTATCATCAATAGCTTTTTGTGTTTCTTGTTAGATCTGCACGGCAGTGCTAAACCAACGTATGAGTAGATGATTTTAATAACAAAAGTACCTGATGTTTTACTTGTTTCTCTATCCAACGAAAAAAAACTCTACATTGATTTGAAGAAGTTACATTTTATTTATTTTATTCAACTCTTGTGGGATTGACTGAAACCAAAATTGATGATAGAATTATATCAAATCCTGCCTCCATGAACACAAACAGTCCCAGACCAAAGGGGCATTAGCTCAGGAGAAAGTTTGCCCCCTGTCCCAGCCACCTCCATTATTTTTACCTCTCCCTCACGTCATTTAGGCGCCCCAAACCAACACAACATTGACATTTCCCCGTGATCCCTTGTTGACTGTTAGGAATTCAGAAAGAGCACCGAAAGCCATGAATCAAATGTCAGACCGTGGCGCTGTGGTGGAACCGCACCAATATCTGATGATGTATGGCTGGCTGTAGGGCCACAGACATGACACATAGTCTGCTCCACACTTACTCACTAGCAGGGGGAAGGCTGCTGGATAAATTACTCCTTCACAAGCTAATGGACTCACTGCAAAATGTCCAACTGAAAAAGTCAAAAGGACTCAGAAACAGTCGTAAAAATTACAATTCTTGACAAACACATAATCCAAAAGTCAGACAGGATATTGAAGTTACTGTTGTACTTTTTAACCATGTTAAATATTGCTATCTTGTTGTGACCTTTAACATTAAAGCTCATTCTGTATGTGTTAAAGGTCAGCAATTCTGGAAAATGCTTTTTGTCAAAATCACAGTTTTTTTCAGTGCACTCAGAACGTACAGGTAGCAAATCGTAAGGAGATACTGTATTCACTGATTTAGTCAAAAAGTGAATTTGAACAGAAGCATTCTCCAGAATCACTGAGTCCACCTTTAATGTGAGTGATGATAAGTGCATGTTTGGGTATTAGCAGCACACTGTACCCTTGACAGTACATTATGCTACAGGCATGGCTTGACAAGGAAACAGAAAAGCTGCTGTAAAAGCTACAGTGTTTCCCCATCGTCTCTAATCTCTGAGAGAAAAGCGGTGCTTGGCAACAGACGTTCACGGGCTCTGTTCAAAGGTTGGCGCCGGTGGTTTTGAAGTCTGGTTGCTGATTGCCAGGGTCGAGGCCACCAGAAGAGCCACGGCCGTATCTTCAAGAGTGGCAGAGATGGAGGCATGGTGTCTGGGCGGAGGCTGACACAATGTCCCAGCCCTTTTGGAGGGAGCCATGGTGGCACTACAGAGGAACGGCTTGCCTTACCATACATGAATGCCTGGGATAGATCCTGCCTTCCACCCAAATGTTTTAAAGTCATCGCTGCAGCCTCTACACATCTCCATACAGCGAACACTTGTTTTGTTGTCATTGTTATTTCTGCTCGGCTTTGACTGGTGTAAAGTATTACCTATTCCAGACAGAAATTCCCTGTTGGAAAATAATAAAAATAGAGGAGTAATACATCTGTGAGAGCACACATCGTGCCAATATGTGCCTTTTATTAAAATGTCAACGTCCCACACATCTGTTATGATAAAGGTCTGCCTCTGACCACAGCCAGTTATTATTATTCTGTTGGGTTTATTATTCTATATCACATATATGATGCATATGAGTAAACCTGCATCGCCCTGCCTTTAGGAGCTGACCCCATCTGTCCCACACTTTCACAATTGTGATTTAAGAAATGACAAGAGGTAAACTGACGAAACCTGAGCATTAGACTGGACCAATTCCTGTATTTATTGTATATTTTGCCTGTTTCTGACCCTACTAAAGTTTCCTTTTTTTGATGTTCGAGGATAAAAAAATTAAAGCCCAAATATGGCCAAATATTCACTTTTGGTAGCTACAACTTAAAAAATATCTTGAAAAGTCACGTCAATTCAGGACTAAAAGAAGCATTTTCAAAAAATCAATTGTGGAAAGTAATCAACCTGGAAGTCACTTACACAGGAAAAATATCCAGTCTTCATAACCGGTGACATTTTAGTGACAATTAGCTGCAGTTGATAAGCACTTATTGGAGAGCTTGTCCCTTCAGAGCGGCTAATAAATCTCGTAGGCATCTGTTCAATACTACGACAAGTCTTAATTGTTACTGATGTGCATGAATTCCATACTACACCACAGTATGTCATACTGTATATGCTTTATAAAAACATCTGATACAGCAGACCACAAGGGTTGCTCTCTTCACTCACTCTCTCTCTCTCTGCTGAATCATGTGCAGATTAATAGGAGTGGTGTACACAGCCCTCTGGGGCCTTTGGAGTGGCCTCCTCCTCCTCCTTCATCCTCCCTTAGTCAACTACGTACTGTGGATGATAGACTCTTGTTAAATCCTCATCGCTGACCCTCTCATTTCCTCCTCTGTCTCCATCCCTAAGTGCCTGTCTGATTGTCACACATATCTCCCTTTCTCTCTCTCTCTCTCGGTCCCTCTCTCTCTCTCTCTCTCTCGGTCCCTCTCTGTCTATCTCGTGGGTGGGGGGGGTCATGTTATCTTTTCACTGGAGTCCCTCTGCTGGCCTTTGGTGCATAATGTATCAAGCTGCCGGTGTGTGTTTTACAGCGTGCCTGACATTATTAAGCGGTTGCAGGCATATCGCTGCTTTTATCTCCAGCGTGGAGGTTAATCAGAGGGGATTTATACCAAAACGACTTAGACGCGCTCCAACCGTTGTCACCCTGAGCCCTTTTTTTCTTTTTTCCTCCTCTGATGTTCTCTGTCATTTTCTCTGCGCATATTTTACAGACAGATTCAAGAATGGGATGTCACTTTAAACGTGGAAGTGTCTTATAAAGCAGAAGTGAATAAAGCAATTATTTGGGAGGTCAGGGAGCAGCCCTGTGGAGCAATTGATACGACGAGTACAGCATATCCTAATTACAGTGATGTTGATTACGGTAATTATTGCTTAATGTAATCCAATCTAGAAATGACAGGCGTAAATGTGACGCAAAACGTATGTTATATCAGACAGAATTTTATTATCAACTGACTTCTACTGTACCACCTTCTTAGGAGATGAGAACGCACTCAGTATCAGGATTAAAGCCATTATTCTAGATGATCTCTTTCTGTCTTTTCGAGATTGTTGTTGATATTCAGCTTTTATTTCTACTCCTGTAGTTCATCTCCTGTAGCTACACCATAGCCGAGGTGCACCTCCTGAAAAAGCTGATGTTGACATCGATGTTCTTAGTGTATCGCTAGCATCAAGTAGAAATCCAGCTTTATTGTGTTTTCTTTCATAATGATGAATACATGTGAGAGAGAAATACTTAAGATTTAAAGCCAGGTTTTGTGGGACTTTTAGTAACTGCCGAACTCGAAGAGGCAACTAAATGGACTGCATTGTCCATGTTTAAAATACATGTCTGTTTTGTTTTTTAAACATATTTATTTATTTATGAAGGACAACGTACATCATCAAACCAATGAAGTAATGGGTGAAATGTAAGACCCCCTGAAGACAGTTGCAGAAACATAATAAATTATTGCATGGTTTTTCAATTAAAAAAGCATGATAGAAAATAACAGGAAATTCACTTTCTATATTTCAAAGGTGCCACAGTGGACACACCAGCTTTTATTCCTCCTGTGTGATGTACCATCCAGTGTCAACATCTAGCA
This sequence comes from Hyperoplus lanceolatus, assembly GCA_026929865.2. Lineage (NCBI taxonomy): Eukaryota > Metazoa > Chordata > Actinopteri > Uranoscopiformes > Ammodytidae > Hyperoplus > Hyperoplus lanceolatus. The sequence goes on along the minus strand of CM049415.1, from coordinate 20,233,488 downwards.
TTAAAATGACATATCTAAGCTGCGCACATACAGAAGAGATATGTCTCTTACTGTAGATACATTGTATATGGTCTACATGTTGTGAAACTACTGTTTACTTTCAACAAACAGTTTGACTTAACAAATAAATAATATTTTGGTATATTATTAGATATTGTAAGATATAAAGAGGAACTTTCTTAAGGTCAAACAATATGGTATTCTTTAAGTAAGAGATGTAGGCATTTTAACAACCGGAGAGGCCAAGTAACTTGTTCCTTTTGTCTGGGACTTTCTATTTCCTCCCATACTTTATCTGTTTATATGTTTAACATTAGAAAAGACAATTGACCCTGTGGCTGTTTTTTAAAACCTTCAGCAGAATCAGAGATGCCTCAGTGGAATACACACTGTTTTGATGCTTTTTCGTCTTTTAGGCAGAATACTCGGGTGAACCACACAAAACATCGATGCAGAAGTGGGCTGGTGAAGGTTATTTGCGAACCTGGCAAGCATGGTTTCCAGGTCACAGCCACACCAAACATGGTGCCACACATGGGCCAGGCTCTGATAGCGTTTATGTTGTCTTTACTGGCTGTGCTTGTTTGATCAGATGAAGAGAGTATAGATTGAAAATGAGTTTTAGAGTCAGTCGCACTTAACATCTGCAGTTGTTGGTTGTGATTCAGTGGCTTCGGTTAGTTTTGGCTTGAATGTTGGGGTTTTATTTCCCAAATGGATGTTTGGGTTTAGGCTTAAGAGCATTAGTAGCTGTGAGCGGATTGTACCCTATCAGGGGACATATTAAGTTGGCTGTGACCAAAGTTTGGGTTACAGAAGTTTATTTTAGTTTTATGTTATCCATGAGGTACCTGAGATGTATACAAAGAGAATACGTTTCTCCAGTCACTTTTAAGTGTTGTGCCATCTTCATAGAATATGTGATATGTTCTAAGATACTGTCAAGATAGTGACATAAGGGCTACAGCTATTGTCACTTGAACATGAGTTGAGATAAGAATCTAAAATGTGGACATTCATTATCACATTTTTTGCAAATTGACATATTAAAAAAAAATTGTCTGTTATGTAGCTTCTGGGACTGCAGAGAAATAACGTTTTCCTTATTCCCGAGTTTCTAAGCAAACCGTTATAAAGACTAAGGCTCTAACAGGCCAATGCTAATATGCTGATGTGCAGCTGGTGTCAAATCTACCATGTTCACATATAATAGCGTGTTGGCATGCCGACAAATGTAATTTGTTTGCAGATGCTTGGTCATAAACCAAATTTGACCTTCTGATGGCACTAGATGAGAGTTCATGGCATTACAAGTTATTACATGAATGGCTGCACCAAAGTATGTTTCAATCCATTAAGTAGATGTTGAGATATTTCATTTTTTATTTAATCAAGGGATGTTCCTACAAAAAATGGTTTGATGGGAATCCATCAAATTGTTATTTTATCCAGTAAACAGTTTGACCAACCAACATTACCATCGCCCAAACTGCGCTGCTAGGATGGCTAAAAATATAATACCGTATCTCAAGCTATCAGGGGGATAGTTTCTTACAGAAAAACTGGGCCATTGGGATTGATCGTGGCCCCACGGTGGAGAATGGTAAAGAAATAATGATCCCCTTCTATGTTTAGCGTCCTCACTAGGAAGTGATGTCCTTAGTTTTTTGGACGAGGCTATCTTTCTTGTGGTAGCTCATCCTTGGCTCTGTTCCTTACCACTTGTGCACCAGGCTTATCCTCTTGGTTTCCACCTTTTTCAAGCCTAATGAGGAAACTCAGCTTGAGCTCTGCTTTGCTGTTGGAAACCTGTGGCGCAGCATCCCTTCTCTCCCTCCTCACCCACGCCGGGGAAAGAAGGTGGGGCGAGCTGTGGCAAAAACAGATCAATTGCACACTAACATCATATCTCCCATCAAGCATGTGGTTTGAAAGGGGAACAAAAACTCTTCTTATGATGATGAAGGCCGCACGGTGCAGTCTGGCCGTCTGATCTGACTGACAAGGCCCCGCTGTTCAGGCAGAGAGTTTGACACAAAAACACACACTGAAGGAAATCTGTTCCACAGGCTGCAGGGCCATCTGGCCATCACAAGAGAAAAGGTTGGATGTAGTTAAGAGGCAAAGTGCTGGGGTGCTTCACAGTGGTCTCTTCTAAATTTGTTCACACTTCAACTTCTCTAGGTTACACTTTGTTGTCATCACATAACACAACGGCATCTTTCACTGTCAATAAAAGAGGAGTCAACAGAACAACTTGTGAAAGAAGACCCTGGTACTAGCACTGACATATCTATGTTCTTTGACACAGATCTTGAGGACAGAAAGAAGGAGCAAAAGATTTTAAGAGTGAGAGTGATGCTACGTGTCATATGGAGAGCAAACAAGAGGGAAATCTGTCTCGCTGCGAGGAGTATTGCACTTTGAGACTCTAAAAAGCCCCCAGGGGCAATGCTTCCACCAAATGAATAGATATCCATTTTCAAAAGCCTCATGCTTGGCATCAGGCGAGGGACGGGGGGCGGGAGAGGGAATGGTGGGCCTGGTGGTGGTGTTGGGGGGGGGTGGGGTATATCTAGGCAGAGGGCAGACACTATTAAAACTCGGGAGAATGAATTGTTAAATACCTCTATAAAGAAATATAAGACATGGCCTCATTTTTATCCTGCCTTGGCCAATCTGCAGGCGGGCGATAAGGTGGTGAGGGTGGTGGGTTTGGATTGTGTGCGCGTGTGTGTGTGTGTGTGTGTGTGTGTGTGTGTGTGTGTGTGTGTGTGTGTGTGTGTGTGTGTGTGTGTGTGTGTGTGTGTGTGTGTATACGTGCGCTTTTCTGAGAGTGGGGTTAAATCGAGCCCACATCCAAACGCCTACCATGAACATGAGCAGCGATGTTGAGGAAGGAGTGACAAGCTGTTGCCTCAGTCATAAACTCAACAAAGTAACACTGTGTGCAAGCATATGGATATGGAACGTTATGGAAGGCCTTAAAATGTAATCATTTATGAATCTTCAGTCATATATATATATATATGGGGCCTTCTTGGTAAACAATAAATAAAACAATTCAGCATTTATTTTTTCTCTCTCACAACACACAGACACTCATACCATCCGCAGCATACCCAGACTTCTAGGTCAGGCAGCAGCGGAGAAAATTTCCCCGTTGACATTTTGTGTTTCTGGCAGAATATTGACTTCAGAAGGAAGGCAGCAGGAGGATTGTTGGTGACATTCCACATTACCTTGGAGATAGATGCTGAAATGTTTATGTCCACAAACATTTGGGGGGGGGGGGGGGGGGATTGACAATGAGGGACAGATTAGCAAAATAGGACAGCGCCGCATTCGAGATCTCCCCTATAGCTCTATACATTTTTGTAGGATCTTTTAGCTTTTAGTTTTGATTTTAGAGCAATGTAATCTACTTTACTGTTTTGTGGATCTAGAGAAGGCGATACTGTGGGTGAGTGTTGTAAGAGTATGGGTTGAGGCGGTCCCTTTTCGGGGCCATACGATCCCTGTATGCTCAAAGCAAGAGTTGTGTCCGGCTTCTCCGTAGTAAGTCTGACTGGTTTCCTGTGGGGGTTGGCCTCCGCCAGGGCTGCACTTTATCACCGATCCTGTTAGTGATATTCATGGCCAGGATATCGAGGTGAAGTCGTGGTGGGGAGCGGTTGCAGTGTGTTGGGCTAAGGATCTTATTGCTGCTTTTTGTGAATGATGTGGTCCTTGATGGTATCATCGGTCAGTTACCTTCAGCTCTCAATAGATTGGTTTGCAGCCGAGTTTGAAGCAGCTGGTATGAGGAAAAGCACCTTAAAATCTGAGGCCATGGTATTTGAAAATTAAAATGATGAATTGTTTACTCCAGGTAGGAAATGAGTCCTTAGCCCAAGTGAAGGGGTTCAAGTACCTTGGGATCTTGTTCCCAAGGGAGGGGACAATGGATTGTGAGATTGGCCAGAGAATGGGAGAAGCTCTTTACCACAATGTGTTGAAGAAAAGAGAGTTGAGCCGGAAGGCAAAGCTCTCAATCGCCCAGACAATCTTTGTTCCAACCCTCACCTATGTTCTTGAAGGCAGGGTAATGACCGAAAGAACGAGATTGCGGGTACAAGTGGCCGAAATGGGTTTACTCCGGAGGGTGGCTGTTGTCTCCCTTAGGGAGTTGTTTCAGGCCGGTCCAGGTGGGAGGAGGCTTCCCAGAAGACCCAGGACTAGGTGGAGAGATGATATGAAGCTGGCCTTGGAACAAACTTCTACTGTTTTGGTGCAATAATATGCAGACACAATACATACAAATCATGGACCATGCACTTGACATGTGTATGCACATCAAAGTGCAAATTCAACAGTTTAAAGTTACTGCTTAAACCTTTTTGGATGGGGCTGTTGTGCGATTACTGTGTAAATAGGCCTACTGTGATGCAATAGCCTGTAATTCATTTATGGTTATTGTTAGCCTACTTGCTTGATTTCTTTTTAAATACAGAGGTTACCGGTCATTTTGGAACATGTATTTCCCAATTTAAAACATTGAAAGCATAGCATTGAAAATTCAGAAAATAAATCTTGCACTAGCTTGCTGTTTGAAAAATGTAACTCAATAGTTTAAATAATAAATACAATGTGTTTTCCCCTTGAAAATAACTAAATGTATTTCTCCAAAGGTCAAAGACAGTAACAGTGTGGCACTTCTGTAAACTTACTGAAAGTTGCCTGGGCCATCACTCTCATGCATTCTTCAAAATGTTCTCTGCACTGTCTGAGCTGATAGATAGGTTGTGTTTCCACGGTGATGTGGAGTCTTAAACAGTTCTAGCTTAGCACAGCACTTCTTTCTGTTCAGCTAAATATCCTCATAGAGCAGCGCTGCGTTTATTTTCACCACCATTTCAATGACGGCTTGCTTCTGCTCGTTTACTCTCCCGCGTACATGCCGTAGTCACGTGTGGCGCACACAGAGCCGCACACAGACCAGCTGATAGAGAAACGCTTTGAGACACATGTGCACATTTATTTACCGCAAATCGCGGCCTTTCGCGCAGTTATGACCATGCACGAGCACACATCTAGCTTGCTAGTACATTAATTGTGCAGCACTAAAAATAAAAAATATATATATATTTTTTTTTTTTTGGGTCGGTTGTCAAGGCTGGCGTTGTTAAGGCGGCCGCCTTTGCCATAAAGCGCTGGGGGAAACACTGACATTGATGAGCAAGGCTTGAAATTTGTCTTCATGTGTTTTCTCTTACAGCCCACACAGTTACCGTAGTTAAACTGATCCTAGTACCAGCTGTTGAAAGATAACCCAGCTCGTATGTCTTCTGTATGAGCATATGTGTTTAAATCACTTAATTCGATCGGCCTGAGATTCATGAAAAAATAAGTATAAATGGGATAAGGCCAGTGGATCAGTTTCAACGTTTTTTTAATCTTCAACACCTCTTCTTCAGTAAGAATGATTGTGGTATTGCTTCAATGAATCCCATTTGCTTCACCAGTAGCAGTTACTAAATGACTTCTGCTGCTTGTTTTCTACAACCTGGGGAGACCAAAAGGAATTGCTAAGTAAATTGGTCAGAACTAATGCAGGAAAGACACCAGGTTTTCTGCTCTGAGCAGTTTTCTACCCAGGATATATTCCTAGTGGAGCTTACATCAGTTACCTGAAACAGATTTTGAAAACCAAATTCCCCAATGTAGCTTCATGGAGCAACAGTAACCTTGATGCTCATTCAAGAGGACGCCACTTGCCGGCCGGCCCTCCTGTCACTGTGTGGCAGGAGAAACAAGATACTTGGCACCATTTTTCTGCCACATTAGGCCCCACACTGAATGTGGCACTGAACTCCCCCGCTGAGGAAAGAGAGCGTGTGACCATGTGCACATGTGTGAAGAAAAATGATAGGGGAAAACATGAGCACTGCAGGTGCTGGCAGATGTATGTGTTTTAGATATAATTGATTGACTGAGATATAAACTCACTGAGGCAAATGACCATTTGTGATTGTGGGGCTATATAAATAAACACTGCTTTTATTTGATTTGAGATATTAGCTGATACAAACAGAGAGAGAAAGAGAAAGGCTTTTATTTGTGACAGAGGCAGTAAATCACTGCCTATTTTTCCTTTTGTCGGTGATGTAGATTATGTTGTTTTCCCTGTTCGAATCACAGGGAAATGATAGGCTCTCACTGAAGGCCCTTGCACACTGAGTCTGTATTTCTCACTTGCATTTTTTATATCTTGATCCTGAGCAGTGGCTGGCAGTATGGTAGGAACCCACATACACTCAATGACACGTGTAGGATGTGGAAAAAAATGACAGACGCATTATTTTTGAGGCAGTTTGTAAACGTGATTGACACAATGTGAGCTTGTTCGTTTGTATGAAAAATAGGGACTTTGTGTTCAAATGCCTTGACTATTGGCGTATTTGTCCTGGCACCTCAATGCCCGTTATTGTAAAACTAATTAAGAGAGGGAAATAAATTTGACAAATAAGGAAAAATAGGATGAAGCAGTGTGGCTAAATAAAGCAGAAAGGGCGAAGATAAGGGGAGGGATGAAAGACGACCAGAATGAAAGAAAACCTTAAAAAGGTACTGGGAATAAAAAAAAGGTGAAATCTCCATAAAGAGGCAGCGGTACCGGGATATAAGAAGAGAACAAAAGAGAAAAGGAAGAAACAGGACGAGGGAAAAGAAAGCTTGGCCACGTGCCAGGCTCTATTTCACCTTTGCTCCCTAGGCCTTTCTGATCTGCCACCTTACCTCACCTCTGTAATGTCATCAATGAAAGGGCCTTTAGGAAGGATGGAGGACTTGACTCTGGGTTCAGACTGTGACCGACACCAGCTGATGCTGCCAAGCCGAGCAGGACTCTGTTAGAATTAATTGGATGTCACTTTCAGGTACAAGGAACAAGGCAGGACCCCCTCCCCCCTTCATTTGACCCAAGAGAAAGGCAACAATCCTCACATGAGAAGCCTTACCTGGAAAAGGCTTCATAAACAATAATTAACCAGTCAGTTATACAAAGTGCAGCCAACTCAGGAATTGCAACAAAAGAAAACTATCCTTACATCTTCCATTTCCAATCATGTCTTTTCTGGCTGGTATTAAAAGGTTGTAAGAACACACACATAACATGAAAATCTCAGTGGATTTACCAAAAAAAGGCAGATTGTAGACTCAATAGACCCCTCTGGGTTTGACTTAATTCAACTAGACTGTATATCTTGTAGCCTTCTTGAATATTTCAAAAAGTTAAATCAACGGTTACTTTATCAAACGAGTTAATGTCTTTGTGTGTTGAATTCATTCTTTGTCATTTCGAATCTACTGATAATATATGGAACATGTACCCGTCCATCTGATTTTTATGTTCATTGTGTCCCTGTCACTGCAACATGAGTGAGTGCTCAACAAACATGCTCTTAGACAGGATTGATCATCCATGCATAAAATAAACAGTTAAAGAGAAATACCTTCCTCTCATTGTGGCCTGTCATGTAACTGTTGCAGAGCTTGATGAGGCATCATTGCAACTAAAGTTCAAGTCCCCCCAGGTGTTCAGGTGGACACAGGTTCCAAAGCAACAATATATGCATGTGCGCACACACACACATGGAAACTCACTCCACCCACACACCACAACCTGTGAGCACCTCGACCGCCAGTTCCATCTGTGAGAGTATTTCACAGCCCTGACGAAGGCTATCATGTGCAATATGCTCACTAATTCACTCACCCTCTCTTTCTTGCTGTATGTTTTCACCTTTAATCTTTTTCCCTCTCTGTCACGCCATACAACCGTCGCCCTGGCATCTGTCGCTGTCCTTTTAGCTACTGGGGGCTCAATCTGTCCACACGGCCCACTTTGCTGCCACTCAGACGCCATCTCCTAGATGATCCATTTATGCTCTACACTTGGCGTGAAGGCCACTGGGAGACTAAGCCGTTAATTAGTTCTAGAGTAAAGAGCATTTGAGGGTTTCTGAGAGGCATGGATGCGATCAGCGTGTTTTTATAGTGTGGATTTATTGGCTGTCTAGAGAGAGGTGTTGATTTGACTGGAGAGATGGATAGTGAAAAGAGGATGAACATAAGTTACATACCATACCATAGTGTATTATCTTTGATGAATCCTTACCTTTGTATTGTATTGTGAAAGACTGGTTCAATTGGTGGTAAACCATCTGGGTTGCTTCATGGCAAAAAGTAGTTTTTGTCTACAGCTTGAGAAAACTTGGAAGACTGTACTGTTTCACTGCAAAGGGATCTGAAACTTTCAGAGTCTACAATGGAATATGTTGTATGTATGTTAAAGTACTTAACAAATGTGAAGGCTACCTCACCTACACCAATGAGTCACCATTGTTGATGTCTTTGTACATGCAGGGTGAAATAGGAAATAGTTTTTCCACCTTGTAATCTGATCATAATTGTAGTGTAGCGAATGTTTTTTTCTGTCTACTCTGTACATGTTTGTTCAACAGAACTATCCCGCCTTGGTTTACCTACTCAATTATTTGAGTAGGTAAACCAAAAAAAAAAAATTATAATTTGGATTGGGGACCAGTTTGTTACATGTTTGAATTTTGCCTTAGGTTTGGTTGGTACTATTCACACAGCAACATTTACAAGTAGACGATCATTTTTGATGCGGGAAGGAATTACTCTCTAATTGGTTAAATCTCAAATATGGGAAAGCTCAAGTAGAGCACACTCTATTACAACGTTTGTATCTATCACTTCAGGAAAACGATAGTTTGCAAATGAGACATGACTGAGGCTGGAAATACATTGGTGGATGCACCCCCAGGTGGTCAGAGCAGGAGGAGGTGTAGTGTCAGGACCCCTGATCCTCAACACGGGTACCCCCCAGGGGTGCGTTCTGAGTGCACTGCTCTACAACATTTACACGCATGACTGCATAGCCTCCAGCAGACCAACCTCCATCATCAAGTTTGCCGATGACACCGTGGTGCTGGGTCTTATCAAAAGAAACAACGAGCAGGGCTACCTGGACCAAGTGGCAGACCTGGCACTGTGGTGTCAGACCAACAACCTGGCCCTAAATATCAATAAAACTAAGGAAATGGTGTTGGATTTCAGGAGGAAGCAGGGCAGTGGGCTCACCCCACTCATCATCAGTGGAGAGCCCGTGGAGAGGGTCCCCAGTTTCAAATACCTAGGGGTGCACCTCACTCAAGATCTCTCATGGTCTCTCCACACACAGCACTTGGTTTCCAAGTCAAGGCAGCGGCTGCACTTCCTTTGGCGGCTGAGGAAGTTCAAGGTCTCCCCCTCCATCCTGAGGACCTTCTACTCTGCGCCTGTGGAGAGCATCCTCACAGGTTGCATATCAGCCTGGTATGGAAGCTGCATCGCAAGCGACCGGGTTGCCCTGCAGAGGGTGGTGCGCTCAGCAGAGCGAACCATCAGGTTACCCCTCCCCACCCTGGAATATACATACAGCAAGAGGGTGAGGGCAAGAGCCAGGAGAATCTGGCAAGACGCCTCTTCACCCTGGTGCCGTCAGGCAGACGCCTACGCTGCTCTCTCGGACTGAGAGACTGAGGAGGAGCTTCTTTCTGCAGGCAGTTAGGCTGCTTAACTCCGGTGGACTATAGCTGGCACTCTTGCACTTTCTGCACCACGTTCTAGGCACTTTATATTTATATAACATTTTAATTTTTTTTAAATGACTGTTTATGGCATCACCTATAAGGGATGTCCTTTTTTAAATTACTATAACCATTATTTATTCAGGTTCCAGAAATTTGCACGACGACAGAGTGATAACCCTTTTTTATTTCGCTGTATAAAATTTTTATTTTTATATGTGACCAATAAAACTTTGAACTTGAACTTGAGTTACCAAAGGTGCATAATTAATCCAAAAGAGGTGCAATGCTTCTTCAGCTGGGTTGTATGGAGGTCGGATTATGTTATCAACACTAACAAACTGTAGCAGATTGCTTCTGAACCTACTGAGACCTCCTCTTCAACAAGGTCTCTGTGAAGTCAAGTGTGGGTTTTTTTGGTCAGCATTGGAGTATGATAGCTGTAGTCACACCTGCCCAAAGGGACAGAACTAAACAAGGCAGGTGTGAAGGTACACTTAGGTTGAAGCTCTCCCCACAGACCCAAACCTTATTTGACTTTCTGGTTTTTTTTTCGAGTCCCTCGGGGGTCGAGTCATCCTGGCTTTTTGGTCAGAGCATTATACATCTATGAACATATATGCAATTGATAAAAATACTCATAATACTTTATTTGTCTACAGTTTAGGTCAACCTAACATTTAAGTAATGAGAATGTTAACACTCAATCTCCTGTGTATGTCCCCTGCTGACCCTTAAGTAAACCCTCATACAAGTTGAGTGATAGTAGCATACTAGCAGTTTTGTGCTTTCCCTATACATATAAGTAAAGTGTTTCTAATGGCAGACTCCACACTCCACAATGAAAGATTCATACTGTATGTTTGTCACCTTAAGTAGTTCCAGTTTACTGTACATTCAATATGTGTAGAAATTATATAATGTATACTTTGTTTTTGTTATTGCATGGCATGAACTAATCAGACTAAAATCTGTTAAGACGAAAACCTAAGTCTCTTTTGCTGCTGGTACATGTTTGGCAGTGCTGTAAACATCACTGTAATGATGTCAGTTTGTTCCCATAGCCAAACAGGTAAGTTTGGCTTTGTGCCAATGTCCAAAAAACTCACAGTATTTGTTTAACAGAGGAAAGTGGCATATTATACAGCAAAATGAAACCTGTAGTGTGAGTCTCCATAGATTGTGTCTAGAAGAAAATTAAGGGACCAATTGTGTTTTTCAGGACTTCGCTGACTCAATTTTCCACTTGGTGAGGGAGAAGTACCGATCGCTGGTGGGCGGCTGCAGCCCTGCACACGCTCGACACAAATCCCTGGCAGGCATCGTAATGACCCGAGGTATGGCAAATTTCATTGACTTTTATATATCAGCTTGAATTATTCAATGGTGCAATATATAAAGAGAGAGAGAGAGCGAAAGAGACATGAGAAGGGGGAAGGAATTCTAGATAGAGAAATAAATTATAAACTGGGGATGGGAAGAGAGAGTTTCCACTCCATGCTGTGCCTTGCTCTCATGCAGGAGGAGTATACCTTCCTGATGAATTATTGACCATTCAGAATCTCAGAGGAGAATGAGACATGGAACTGAGTTTCAGTCAGCCCCAGTGCATGCTGGACTTGCTGTGCTCTGGCAGCTTTGACAGGAGTTTCAGATGCCACAGTGGAAATCATAACTAGATCATCTGAAAACTTAATCTGAACCCCGACTGAGTTACACACTGAAGAAACAGTGTGGAGGAGGAAGCTTCACAGTGCTGTTCTCCTGCAGCATGAAACAATGAGTCACAACTGACTACACATTCATCTTCAATGCTTTATGTACACTATCTTTCACTTGTGGTGTTATTGTAACATTTGTACTAAGCGAGCTGTAATCTTTATCTATTTTTTGCATTTTTATTGGAAAACCACAATTTCACCACAATTGCCAACATACGATCCATTTCCCCCACTTTTCCCCCCAAATAGAACAATATAAAAATACCAAAATAAACAAATACAAACCCTCCCATTAACGCACAGAATAAATAAGAAGTGACAACAACTTAAATAAAATCAGGTAACACAAACAATATCTTGATGCTTATCACACAATGTCAATATTAGGACACTATATAATCTAAACTTTATCTATCAGACACAGTCCAAGATAGCGAGTGAACAGGCAGCAGGAGAAAGCACTATGTTAAGTAATCTTTGAATATTTGACGACAACTGACGACCCCTGACCAATCCAGTTGGTCCTCAGAGATAATACATGGCAGACATGGATCCAGACGGCCTGCCAGAACATTAGCGAGAAGTTTGGCATTAAAAAATAAAAAAATTAAAATGAGCACAAGTCCATTCTGTTTCCACTGATCATCCTAGAGATGTTTCTACAGCTTAATTGGAGTCCACCTGTGGTTAATTCAGTTGTTTGGACATGATTTGGAAAGGCACACACCTGTTTATATAAGGTCGGGACTCCCCATTAAGACTGAAGTTAAAATGCTGGGACATAATGTTATATGGAAACAAATACATTATTTCTGATTGGTTGACTATGTGAGGCTGGCCGTAGATGTTAGTCTTGGCTTCCCGATGAAGTCTTCTTCTTGCTGGTCTTCATAAGATACATTTCATGTTTTACACTACCCTGCTCATAAGAGAGGTGAAGGGAGGGTGCGGGGTTGTTGCTAGGCCGGTTGTCATGTGCTGGCACATCCCACACAAATAGTTCTCCCCTGACCTTGGGCAAAGTATCTACTGAAACTGCCTGCCTCTGTATATACAGTGTTTTTATGTGCACAAACATGATGGTGAGCCTGTGCTCAAGAATGTGAAGTTAATAAACATACAAAAGTATACAAAATAAAGTATAAGTGTAAAGAGCACAATATGTACAATTAAAATTATTCTCACAATAATAATCACCAAAATGATCAGAGGCCTGTTTCAGGTAGCTGGTTTTACATACTCTGAGTTAAATCCTGTGCTCTGAGTTGGTCAACTCAGAGCGCAGGGTTGACAAGCAACTCTGGGTTTTCGGTTTTAGAACAGTGGATCAGCGTTGGGTTAATCAACTCTGAGCGTGTTCACTCTGGGTGGAGCGTGTGCGTAAAAGCCATCGTCAATGGATTGCTGATAACATGATTCACCATGGAAACAGAAGAAACAAATGATTGATCCTCCCACTTCTCCACTTCTCAAAAAAGAAAAGAAAAAAAAATCTCCGCTCCTCCCACTAGGGTTAGAATTATTAACAAATGGGTTTATGGTAGCCTATGGAGAAGAATTAACGGGGATATTGTCTAATAACTCTGATCTAATCTCCTCTGCAATTCAGAAAAAAACAGAGCAAACATTTTTTGTCAAGAGAATCATTTTGCTTCCGTATGAGAAGCCATAGTCTATTCTAAAAAGTTACGCATATCAGCAGTAAAGTATTAAGCTGGCGCGGCATAGCATTGCTGACAGTGTTTTACATTCGCTGTATAATATGTTGGCAAGCTATAGCCTAATACTGTGCAGTAAACAGACTGTCACTTCTTTTAAATGGGGATTGAAAGACATCAGCATCAGACACATTAGGTGACAGTTGCCATTGAAGAGCCCGATTTATTTATTACCAGATCATTTTCCTCAAGTGATTACAGTTTAAATTATTATATAATTTTTATATTCATATTAGGCTATTTAACGAGGCTCGTCTGTGACTTTAGGATCGCACAAGTGAACAGTATTGATCGCGTGCAGCTGCATGGTTACATGACTCCACCTGACATAAATCTGTTCAGTGACAAAGAAGTTAAAAAGCATACAATACAAATAGGTTTATTAATCTGAATGTAGAGCATGCTCACGATGTGTTAGGTGGCCGCCTATATGAACGGACCGAGGGCTGAGAATTAGGCTACTGATCAGATAAATGATCGATCAAACGTAAAATCATCAGTACATGATAAAAACATCCTGATTTCTATGGAGTGATTTTGCTTCAAACTGTACATGGACGCGTTGTGACAGTGACTCTTTCTTCAGTCGGAGCTGCAGCGTAAAGTGAAAACACACTCAGGGTAGGTCTAACCACCTCCCGAGCAGGTTAGACCCACGGCGTATGTTGCCACAGTAACTGACTCTCGGTTGCGCTGAACGTGCTTCCTGAAACTGAAAACCCAGAGTTTCCACTAACTCAGAGCAAACAAACTCTGGGTTGCCTCAAAACTAGCTTCCTGAAACAGGCCTCTGCTTTATGCCAAAAAAATTAACAAAAAACATAATATAAACAGGCAGAAATATTAGATTACTTGATACATACAGTTGCAGTGATATTACAAAACAAAGGCCCTTCACTTTTTGGGGGATTATACTGTATAATACAAAACAAAAATGAGCATTCACTGACGCAGACACACACACACACACACACAGGAGCGTTATCTCCTTTTGGGGCTGCAGGCTGTGGGGGTGCTGGGGGTCAGTGGGGAGGGATTGGTATCTCTGCTGTCTTTGGAGTGCTGCGGCTCATCAGTGTGGACTTCAGTGAGACCCACGCTCATCCTGACCTAATCCAATCCCTCTCTCCTCTCCTCCTCCTCTCCTCCTCCCAGTAATTGCTTCCGTTTTTTTATTAATAGCGTGCGTTATCTTCAGAGATCCAGATGTAGGGCTGCCAAGTGTTCGCAGCGAGGCGGCAGCAGCGGTGTTCGTGGTGCGGCGGCCAGCTTCCGTACAGTCACACAGCAAACTTGACAGGAACACTGGGGAGCCCCACACACACACACACACACACACACACACACACACACACACACAGACACACGCACACACACACTCACACACACATAGACATAGACTCTTTGCCTCCCCCCTTTGCCTTTGCATCAAGAATATTTATCAGGGTCCGTCTTTGAACCGGAGACAGACTCCTGGACTCCCGCCGAGACAGTTGAGCCGCAACCTGAGCGAGATTAGCTTCACCACCAGGCTGAGAGTTGCTGTGACGACAGCCAAAGCCAGCCGCCAGCACACATTGTCAAATACTGTGGAACATTTAATTTGAATCAATCTGAGATAACATTGGGTGCCTGGAAGATGGTAAACAGTGTTCAGATGTGCTCAAAGACATGACAAATCAGGAATGTCCGCTGTACCTTCTTTCTCCTTTTTTTACGTGTTTGCTGGGAGGGATGACAGAAGCTTCTTCTTTTGAGGATTTTTTTTTCTCAGTCAGTCGGGTGATGAGACTCAGAGAAAAAAAGAACGCAGGACTCACAGAGAGAAGGATGAGCAAAGGGTTTCAAACAAGTTCATTACAAATGACGGTTAAGCTATGGTTCTCAGTCTGCATATCCATTTTCAAACGGGGGATTTTTCTCTACTCTTTATCTGGTTTTCAGGCTGTCGCAAATTTTTTCTAATGTTCAATAATCACATCCGGCAACAAAGAAGGCTTCACTGAGAGGCAAGAGATGTGCCCAGGGTGTGTCGCAGTAGAGAGAGAGAGAAGAAGGAGAGTGAGAGAGATTTTAGAGTTTCAGACACATTTCACAAAGACATCCTTTTATGTTCAGAGCAATTATCTGTTATAAAGCTAATAAACATTCAACAGGGTGCATTCTCTACTACTGCCAAGTTTTTCTTGATTTCTTTTTTTTTCTGTTTACACTGAGATTTTCTGTGACTCAAACGACACATTCTCTGCAATCATCCAGCATCTTGTGCCGAACGCATGCAAGATAGGATTTATGGAGCTAAACCTAAATGGCATATAGAATAAGTTTACTAAAAATGGACCTTTTGAATTGAGAGCTTATCTGCTTCAGAATAAATGGTTTTAATGTCTTCTTCATTGTGCTTGGAGATAATGGGTGGCTTATTAGGAAAAATGGTTCCCTGTTTCCTGATCAGAGAGAATAAAAAAGGGATTCTGATATAGCTTTGCAGTTGCCTTGTGTACAAATGGATCACTGCAAAGTTCATGGTTATGATATGGTATATTATGAATGAATAGTTATTCACTGATGATGTCCGGTGGGCCGGCAGGCATTTTGGGCCGGGCCGGGTCCATAAAAAAAAAAAAAAAAATTGACCCTCGGCTGTGTGACTCGACTCGGCCCGGCCCGGCCAAGTCACACAGCCGAGAGGTCCCTTCCCTCTCGGGAGTGCCATGGACATATACATGTGCGTTCAGGCTGTCAACTTCACCTGAAAGTTAAATAAAACTTTGTCCCAGGCCATTACTCAATATGATTGGTTCTAGGCTTTGCCTGGCCCAATCACACACACAGCAGAGGGCCGCCCATTCAGAGGCTGCATTGAATTGTATTATCACACATTCAACTTCAACTCGGTAATTATGAGCATCTGACATGGTCAGTTACGTTCAGGGCCGTCGGACTGCGGACAGGCTTGAGGGGGGCTGAACCCAAACAAATAAAAACGTATTTTATTTATTTTTTTATTTTTTACTGGCTCAATATAGGCCCTCGATCTTTGAAGGCCCAGAAAAATGTTACTTAGGGAAAAAAACAGACATCAGGGGCCTTTCCTTTGTCAGTACATTTTTGTTATTTTTTTAAATAACATTGTTCGGTGCTATGAAGATCAGGGGCCTATATTGGGCCATTAAAAAATACAAACGAAGGGAAAAAAATCCCGAAGCTGACTGGATTTTTTAAACATGTAGGGGAGAGTGGCCTAAGTTGTGCAACTTTTCACTCAAAGTGACTTTAAAGTAAGGCCTTGACAGTAAAGTCTCCAACTCAAATATGTACATATATTTCAGGGTGTTGTGCCTCCCTGGCAATAAAAACTTTGGATCTGGAATAAACTGTTGAAGAAATATAGCTTTCGGAAAAAAAGTTGTCTTGATGCACAACTTGCCCCCGTTGTGCGGTTGGAGACAATACCATGCGGTGAATTGTGCTATTGATATATATCTCATAAACTGTAATGCAAGACAAATCCATTAGACAATCACTTATTTAAGGTGTATTTAAAGTAAATAAAGTAAATAGTTGACAAAGATTGAAGGACAATTTTCTTAAACAAGGCCTAGCAGATCTAATGGTTTTACCTGCAAAGCTCACAATGACAAAGTCACCATCATCATCTTTCTGGCCATCTGAACTCTCATCAGTGGTGTCGTTAAGTGGAATTGAGATGTCACTCTCTTCTGAGCTACTGTAGACAATCACTTTCTTTTGGTGACCAGCGTATACAGCCATGCCACTGACACAACTCTCAGAAATGTACTTTGCACTAGTTGCTCCGTGCTTGTGGAACCAACTGCCACCTGACAAATGTGATTCCCCTACATTTCTGCCTTTAAATCAAGGCTCAAAACCCATATGTACACCCTGGTGTTTCCTCCCCATTAACTATCTTACCTCTGCACTACTATCTGTGTTTATGTGGATGTATGGGCTTTACATCTTTTATTTTGGTTATTGTTATTTTACCTTCATTGTTTACCTACTGAATGCACTATGTACAGCACTTTGGACAGTGCAAACTGTCATAAATGTGCTTTTATAAATATTTTACTTACTTACTTACTTATAACTCACCCAGGCCCTTTGGCCCAAATCACCCCAATCCCAGAAATTTGGATAATAAGCATGATGCAGCAATTTAGGCCTGACATCGTGCTAACTGTATAGACTCAAAATGTAGCATACCGAAGCACTAAAACATGTGTCCAATGTTTTCAAACGTGTCTATTATTGTTCAGACACAATAATCAAAAAACCTTGATCATGGAAATTTTACTTTGAAAGGCAAAACACAGTTTTTTGAGCTTAAATGTGCTTATATCTTATTCCATGTTTCTCCCTTCTTTACAGGATGAGTCAAATGGATGGCTCTTCTTAAATATGTGGTCACATTTCCAATTTCTTCCATTGTTTTCTAGAAACAAGGGGTGGCACAACTTCCAAAATGCACAACTTAGGCCACTCTCCCCTACATTTCTTCTTTATGCTTTTTGGTACGCGTAATGATTTGGTCATTCATCAATAGAAACATAGTGTTGTTATCTGGCTCAGAGAGGGACTAGTCACTCATACTTTTTTGGACTATAGACAAACATAGCTTTTACATGTTTGTATATTAAGACCGCCTCTCAGAGGGCCCATCAGGACTTTCTGTTTAGGGGCCCAGAATTTGGTGCAACGCCCCTGCCTCCGCATATCTTAGCCTATTAATAATCATGGTGGGCTGCCATGGCCAAAAATGCCAGGGCCGATTTTTTTGTCCCAGTCCAGCCCTGCCTCAGGGTAATCTTTGCATGGGGGTGACACTTTGCTATATTTTTTAAAATCCTTTTACAAACCTGCAGTGTGGAATTTGAGACGTAAGTATTTAGAAGGTAGGGGAGGTTGAATGAAATACGCTACCGAGTTGTATTATGGGACATATAGGATCCAGTTTTTGTAGCTTGACACTCATGATGACACTTACCCCTGGAACACACATCCTACCTCTACTGCGCGTCTGCGTCTGACTTTTTTTTTCGACGACCATTTTAACACACTACAGCAGCGACACGTCCAATCGAATCGCTCTGCTTTAACTGATAGAGAAATACTCGGTTGACAGTCATACCAGCAGCATTCACTCTAGTTTCACGGTTTGTTTGTTTCAGAATAAAACTCCCCACAAGCGAAAATGAGAAGAAAAAAAAGAAAGAAAAAGGCAACAAGGCACTAGGATTACTGTCGAAACTCTATATTTATCATATGCATCATAAAATGACTTGAAACGCCTTAATATGGGAAATTATGTGATGCAGGATGTGTGTTCCAGGGGATACTTAGAACACATATGGAGTTTCTTTTTTCCTTGTGTGTCCTCGGTTGACATCGATGAATTTCTCCCCAAAATCAAAATAGAAGTTTAGGTTAAGGACGTCTGGTCTAGCAGCCTAAGTGACTTGCTCACAGTCTGTGTAATGTAGTGTGATGTTTCCTGGTTGTGAGAGGCCATTTTGCCAACATGCAAACGGAGCAAGTGGAGAACCAGGGTTGTGGAGTTGAAGTAATGCAACATTAAGCACAAACACAGAGGTAATATATGCTCTAGCTGTTTGATAAATATGATGAATCACATTCTAACGTAAAAAGGAACTGGCTCAGCAAATATATTTCCATTTTTTTGCGAGCGGGGGCGCTCTTACCCACTGCGCCACGAGCGCCCCTCCCTTTTTATTCTTGAAAGGGAAATTGCCGTTCTCTGCTTGATTGTTATGACACCCCGCAGGTTTCAGGAAAAATCATCAAAATGCGCCCTGAAAAACAAAGTCTCTGTTCCATGTGCTTTCACAAAGAGTGTTTACCTTGTTACCATAGTGTGTGCTTTGTCTTGCTGTTAGAAGCTCTTGACAGTATTGTGCAGTGAGCGGTATAGTGCGGTTGCCATAGTAAGTAGTTCCAGGTTTCAGTCTGTGATGTACATGTTTTTTGACAGTGCTGTTATCCTGGGGTGTGACATCTTTGAATCACCAGTAACAGATGTGTTTGTGTGTGAATGGTGCCCCAGGCTTTTGACTCTACTCTACCTTGTTCCGTTTGACCCTCTCTTTCTGTATTTCTGTGATGCAGCTGATTATTCCTGGTTTAGAAACAGCACACTGCCTGTGGTGCGTTCTTTCTCCTTTGTGTGTGTGTGTGTGTGTGTGTGTCTCTCTCTGTCTCTTTCTCTCTCTCTCTCTCCCTCCCTCTCTCTCTCTCATTTTCATTCATCTCTCTCTTACAAACTGAAGGCAACCTCGCAGCCAATTTCATGGCAGGGCGGTGAGCAGCACAGCAGAAATTATCCACTTCAAAATTGATCTAAACAATCGCAAAGTGGAACAGCAAGGAAAAGCAGGAGAATGAAATTTGGAGAGTCTGTTACCTTATTGAACTTGCTTCATCACAGAGGAGGAATTTGGTTGCATTGCTCTAGGGAATGCCAATAATAGAGATCATGAGTAAGAGATAGTCATTGTGATAAACGTTCATCAATATTGTCCTATGCATTAGTACAGTACGTACTGTATAATGTATTTGGATAAAAATGTATATATGTTAATGTATTCAATTAATTCAGCCATATGCACAGCTGGAGTGAATACATATGTGTAATGACTCACTACAGCAGCAGTGATAAAGAACCATTTGTATTTGCAACCAGAGCAGAGTTTTAGCATTTGATTTAGAATCAGGATCGACACAAACCAGTCCAGAAAACTGG
This sequence comes from Hyperoplus lanceolatus, assembly GCA_026929865.2. Lineage (NCBI taxonomy): Eukaryota > Metazoa > Chordata > Actinopteri > Uranoscopiformes > Ammodytidae > Hyperoplus > Hyperoplus lanceolatus. The sequence goes on along the minus strand of CM049415.1, from coordinate 20,213,633 downwards.
TCTAAAAGTCATTAAAAAAACAAAAAGAGTCTTGTTATTCACAGTCTGAGTTAAAAAGAGCGTAAAATGCAGTCTCTTAGATTTCATTTCATTTTTAAAAATCAGAATTAAGGATGCAGCATCGAAAGCAATCTTGTCAATATCTTTATTTCTACATCGACAATGTTTCCGATGACTACTTGTAACTTGAACAGTATTGCTGGTAGTGAGAAACCCACAGGTAACTATCACCCTATTCTGCATTTCCTGCAGTTCTCTTCAGCTCATTGTTTTGGTTTTCAAGCCCAAACCTTTGCTGTGTTGGTTGTCTCTCACCATACTGACAGACAAATCTAGAGACTAGGTGGTGAACAAAGTGGAGCCGTCAGAAGTCAAAGAGCATCAATGAGGGTCAATATTAGACTTGCATTCACCATTAGGATAGAAACAAAACTCCCAAATGAATACCACTGTTGCTCTGTATCTGTTGGATGTGTTTATTATTTATTGTTAACGGATCCCCATTAGCTGTCAAGTGGGACGAGCTAGTCTTCCTGGGGTCCACAAAAAAATTAACAATGACAAACTAAAAGCAGTAAAACATTGTAAACATCATTATAAACATCATCAGAAAATATTCAGAATACGTTATTACAGTGTAGCAGGAACCCCAGGTGTCACCTGAATGGCCAGAATGGTCGCTGGACACCTCCTCCTACCCTGTGGTTGGTCACCTGTCGACAGGAGGCTTAACCTTTTCCTGAGTCGTATAAATAGCCATCCACAGCGTTGTCCTTCCTCTTTGACCATGAATTTGTTTGCCAAACATTGAGGATGCTCTGGTTTTGGAGCCACAAAGGAGCGTTTCCCTCCTTTAAAAAGAACAAAGATACGTTTTTCTTACTCCAGCTGGCAGTGGAAAAAGTTGATTGACTGACTGTGTTAACAATGCTTCACTGAAGCCAACGAGAAACACTGGCACAACTTCCTTACTTCCCGCTCCGCCACACTATTAAACTGGAAAGTGCAACTCTTGTCTAACATCACATTATTTTTAATGAGCTTAAGATAATTAGAATCATTATTGTCCACATTTTGCCTTAGTGCATAGACCTTATTTATGAAGAAATAATTCACATAATTTGCTATATCAGATGGTTTGGTCAGAAACCTGCCTTCTGATTCCACAAAGGAAGCCCCGCCAGTTGTCCGTCTCCCCATTATTTCATTAAGGGTTTTCCAGAGCTCTTTACCATTTTGCTTTACGGCATTTAGTCTTTGCATGTGCTGTAATATTCCTTTTTTCATCAATCTATTCAGTTTTTAACATGATTTCTCAGTTGACCGTACTTGAATATGTCCTCTACTACTTCAGACTTTACTAATGTAGATTTGGCTAAGTCTCTTTCCTTCATGAGGCTCTTTAGAGTCTCATTCAGCCATGGAGCTGGTCTCGCTTTTACAATAGACTTTCTCATAGGGGCATGCTTATCAACAATCTTCATGATGCTTTCCATAAATATATTTAAGGAGGCCTCAGGCTCCTCAGCAGCATACACATCAGTCCAGTCAATATAACCAACATCCTCCAAACTACTTTCCAGAAAGAATTTTCGTGAGCATCCTTTTAAGTACTATCTTGACCTTAAATTTAGGAATTTTAGTTTTCCTGGTAATTGCTATAATATTATGGTCACTAAAACCAACAGATCGAGAAACTGGTTTAGTGCAACATTCAGGAATATGTGTGTAAATATGCTCTAGGCAAGTGGCACAGGTATTGCCAGCACTGTTAGTAATGACTGGTTGGTTGAGAGATCATCTTAGACAGATTACAAGCATTGATTAATGAGGCTATCTTTTGTTTCATTGGACATTGATTCGCAAACAAGTCCATGTTCATATCCCCAAGTAAAAAAAATATCACCATTCACATATGTAACTCTGTCAATTAACACACATAAATCATTCAGGTATTGCACATCAATCCCAGGAGGTCTATAGCAGCAGCCTATCAGCACCGGCTTAAGGTGAGGAAGATGCACTTTGACCCATAGATATTCTAAACTATCTGAGATAAACTCAGAGCACAGTGTTGCCGGAAAGTTATTTCTGATACATAAATGCTATGCCACCCGCATGTTTATTCCTGTCCCTTCTAAAGACATTATAGCCATCAATGGAAATCTCTGTGTCAAGAACAGTAGCATCCAGATAGGTTGAGTTCATGTAACTTAATCTGATGCTGCAGACATTCAAATGGGCTATAACAAGACGAGTGCCCCCGTTGGTGCCTTTCTGATGCTTTTGGGAACGGGGATTGACAATAAGCGTGCTATGTCGGATGTAGGCTATGTCGCCTTGTTCTCTGGCAGCTTTCATGTAGTCCTCATTCACATAGATGTTGGTGCCTTTCAGATCCTTAGCCTTAGAACGGCCATTGTATTGTTTCTGAGGAATTTGACCATGATAGGCCTATGTCTCTTTCCAGAATATCCGGATGGATTGCCAGTCAAATGTGCACGTTCAATCATCATCTGACCACTGTCCAGGTGAAGTTTCTCATTTCTCAGGAATGCCATCAATAACAAGGTTATTCTCTCTCGTTTGACCCTCCAAGTAGTCCGCTTTCTCAGTCATCTCTAACAATTTGCCCTGCATTGTTTTGGTTTCAGCACAAGCAATTGTTCTGACTCAAGTCTCAAATTTTTATTTTTTAGATCATCAATGTCCTTCTGGGGGAATTGCAGGCTGCTTATCAGCTCCTTTCTCTCACTGGTCAATTTGTCAATCCGAGTGTTCACATTGTTCACAAATAATTCCACAACAGTCTTAAAGTTACTTTATTGCTGCTGCAGAAGTTGCATGAACAGATCCCTTTGTTGACTCATTAGATCTTGTACCTGTGAGAGCGAGACAACTCCTCTCCATTACTTTGGTTGCTGCTTTGGTCCTTCTTGGGTGGCATGGTGTGCTGTGATTCTCTGCTAGGAAATCCTCAATATAATGTGTAATAAGGAACTGTTTGCAAACAAGTTAACCACATCAACTTAAAAAGATTAAAAAAAAAAAAATACAGTATATTTATACAGTAGGTTTATGTTATACCAACAAAATAATGTGTTTATAATGTGATTTCATAAAAAGTCAAGATTTGTTTTGGTCAGTGACTTTAAACGGGAATAAAATCAGGCTTACACGTCCAATACTCTTTCAAAATAAGTTAAAAAAATGTGTCCACCGGCAAAAAAAAGTAAATAAAAAATATGTTACTGTTATGTTGTTACACATTACATAATTGCTTCACTACATTAATCCCATTTTTACCTGTTATCAACAACCCTAACCCTCAGCAAAACAAAGATGTAAAATCCATAAAGCACTAGAGTTTTTAATTTTTAAGACTAATATTATTGGAAGTTTTTGCCTGGGCTTCCTGGATTAAAAGGTGACCTGTCCCACCCTTCCTTAGATGTTCCTTTCTTCTTTTCTGTACCTTTTCCCCCCTCACCTCCCCCCCACGCCCCCTCCCTCCCTGAACTTCCCATTCCTCATCAGTGGAGATGTCAGGCCTCTTCCACCGCAGTGCCATCTGGGCCGGGGCTGATAAAAGCTCATGTGCCGGGTCGGCGATGCCCACAGGTCTCCTAGAAGCTAGTGAAGCCTGACTTTCAGAGGCGATGGGAGAGATTAGCGGCAGCCATGGAAGGAATGGCATGCCGTTAACGTGCTGATCCCCCAGCCCCCTCCCCTCTCCCCCCTGCACCACCTCAGTTTATCTGTCAGTCACATGGACCTGCACTGGCCTAAACCATCACTGAGAAAAGTGTTTTTTTCCTCAAGGAAAACTGACAGGTGACAGACTGACTATGTGATCTACGATCTCATAGCACACATTGAGAATGTTGCTAAGGTGAGATGGATTAGTTAGAAGCTGTGATGATGCTGTCCTAGACAGAATTGGATGGAACCTAGGTACGGAGTGTCAGGGAGGGAACAGACCATTTACCCCCTAAAGTTGGCTGACATGACACCAATGCTCATTGAAAAACCTCCTCTCACAACAGCAAAATCCTTATACTGTCTTTCCAGTACCTCCATCATCCCAAACCTCTCTCTCATGTTATCTTCTCTGCACTAAAGTTAATGGGGAAAATGTCAAAAACAAGTTAAAACGTTACAAATAATGTAGGCCCTTTATTTATTCATGTCAATGGGTCAGTGAAGAATGTTTATGCATATCAGTATGTGTTTGGTTGCAACTCAATATAGCTGGTTAGTGGTTATAATCAATTAGTTAGTGGTTGTAATGAGTCATGATTGGTGTTCCCGGTTTACAGATTAACAGAAGATGGAGACAGACAAATTAGTTTCCAATTAAATGGCGCTGGATCTGTTGTAGTGGTGAAGCATGTGGTACAAACAATAATGCACAACATCTTTGACACGTGCAAGTTTGAAATTGTTCCAATAGAAAGCACTAAAGAATATGAACAATATGTTGTTTCATGTAACCTTATGCATCGTATTTAAATCATATTACTGGTGTGATGTTATGAAAAAAGTTATTAAGTTGAGCATTTATGATGTGATCTAGAGGAGATTTGAAATATATCGGGAAAATACTTTGGTAAATATGCAGAAACTTAGTCAAAGTGTGAAATATTTGACCAAAACATGTGCCTGGTTATCCACACTTAATTACTGTCTGGTTTAACAATATGGTTTGTCCTGCGATTACCCCAATGATGGCTTCTACAGCTACAACCCAATAGGGTTGCAAAATTCTGGGATTTTAAAAGATAAAATAAATAGGAATTGTGGGAATAACCTGGATAACCAAAGGTTTGCCCTTAACAGTGATTTTAAATATAGTTGAGGAAAATGTTATTTTAGCATAATCCTGACTAAAACAACCAGATTTCATGCCAGTACACTTGAGAATATATGGTATGCCTAAATCACTGCTAGTGCATGGGTATTGAGGTCACGCCACCTACTGTGCACTGTGCATTACTCCATCACATGTACAGATGATTTCTAGAACACTGCACTATTTAGGCCACATTTTTTAAGACCATTGGGGGGATTAGTAATATTTTACTCAGCATAGATGTTTTGGTTTGATTGTTCAATACAATTATTAAAACTTAATAAAGTTCTGCTTACACATAAATCTGTTGAAATGTATTGTTTTTTAATTGTTTTATTTTGCATGGATGTCTGCCTATGATACAGCCAAATGTTTTTATGTATGTTCGGATATGATCCAGTTTATTTCCAGTTACTGTAATTTATAATCCCCTATTATGAATATTTCCCAAATTCCCCAGTTTAACTTCTCAAGGAAGGTTTCCGCCCCTTTGCAACTCTACCAACCAGCAGCATAAATGTCTCATGAGTCTGCTCTCTGGTACTGAAACTGGGCTAAAAATCATGACGCTGCTACCACTTTGATGGTCCTCCAGGTGAATGTGGACTTAATTAACATCCCAGGGCCTCAATATTTGGTACAGCTGTCACATACTGTAGATGCAAAACAGTGTAAAAAGAGGGATGATAAAGCTTTGAAGTTTATCCAGGAAGCCATCATTCCTGTGGTTCAATGCTAGACATTTACTATGGCTGCGGTATGCCAAGGAACGCACGGATAGTCCTTTGTGCCCCTTTGAGGGCCCTGATTCCCAAGGTATGTTTTATGAAAATAAAAATAAAGCATTTTTCCTGTAGACCAACCTGCCTCGACTTTCACTCAATCAGACAGCCCGAAAGCCTCTTTGAATGTGGAGAGCAACGTTTGGTTCTCTGCTTTTTCTGTTTTCCAGGTCTTTGTAATTGACTAACTTATTGGGATGTTATAGCCTTCTCACAGTACATAACATAGAGGATATATCAGGTTTGATTCTTAGAAAATAAACAATCAGTATCTAGTCCTTCATACATACAACAGTAGTTGTAAAATGAATTTAGGCGGGACAAAGATATAAGACATCTTTTGCTCATTGCAACAATCGTAATGAAACCACAAAGTTGCACAGAAAACATCTGTTGAACTTTTGTTAAAAGAAAGTGCTTAAGAGTCCCTCTGTGGTGTGTGACTGAATGCAAAGAGGTGAACTTAATGAATGAGAAGCTATGGTGCCAGTCCAGTTTTTTAGGTGAAGGATATTTTCCCTCCCTCTCTCTCTTGGATCCAGCTAATCCTGGCCTGTATGGTTTGTGATAGGAGCTTCTAAAGAGATTCTCAACTCACGCTACTCAGAACTGTTGTTATGGAAATAACCTACACCTACCAGGATTACATTTTACCCTGTTCTTGTATGTTTTCTTATTTAAAGGGATTAAGAATTTTTGAAGTGGGATTGTATGAGGTCCTGACAGAAGTCAGGATTGTATTGTTGCAGAGGGGGCCAGAAGAAAAACTTTTTTTCTCCTCCTACATACAAATGCTAACCTAAAAAACTAAATATCCCTTAAATTTCACAGGTTTTTCTATTTTTCCGTCCACCCATCGCTTTTTTTATTTTATTGGCTTTTTAAAATTTTAGTTTGTCTAACATTTTTCAAAGAAAATGTTTTATACAATAGTTTTATCACAATTTTTACATCATTATGCCATCTGTATATTTAAAGTTGGCCATGTCTGTGTTAGCACATTGAGCATGATCTTAATTTCACCCCACACAAATTAAACGTAATATAACCGCTTGTCCTACCTTCTTCAGTATGTTTTTTTAAGCCAACATGTGCCGGAGGTCGTTTATGCAATTTATGCATGTCCTCTTCCAAAGTGAGCCTTTATTCATTTTGCGTGAATATATTCACACAGAGAAATAATAGTAACATTAAGTGTCAGAGCTTTCCCCTTTAGCACCTTGGTTAATTTTTATTTTTTATAAATCTTAGTAATGTAAAGGAGCATTTTCTTCCTTTGTTAATATCTGTGTTCTTGGACTGGGGAAAGACATGCATCATGTATTAAACACTGATGGATACTATGAAGCTCCTAAATTAAGAAATCAATTTAGAACATATGACAAACCCAATAAGGAGTATATATATCTGTGTGTTTTTGTTGAACAGGTCTGGACCTGCGGCACGCCCAGGTGGTGGCGTTATCCACGGGCACCAAATGTATCAACGGAGAGTATCTGAGTGACCAGGGACAAGTGGTCAACGACTGTCACGCTGAAGTAACAGCGCGCAGAGCCCTGCTACGCTTCATCTACTCTCAACTGGAAGTCTTCTTGAGGTAATAAATCTGTCTACTGCTGTAAAACACAGACCTTCTGAGAGTGCTGTACTTACATTTCCTACAGCTCTGAACTCCCTGTGGTATTTACTAGGGCCCGACGATATGGATTTTTGAGTGCCGATGCCGATTATTTTCAGAGAAAAATTACAATAACGATTAAATATATGTATAATATATATAGGGGAGAATGGGGTAATCTGAGCCACTTTTTACATTTGCTCCCCTCTAAGCGAGCTAAAATGATTTATCACTCAAATTTACACATTTCCCATTCATTCAGGATGTTTCCTAGAAATGGGCACTAGCAGAATTTTTTCAAGACAAAGGGCAGTGAAAATATGATTGTTTTAAAAAAAGTTGTCATGTGGCTCACTTTACCCCAGCTGTGGGGTAAACTGATCCACTTACTTTTTCCACTCTGAAACTAACATAACTACACATATTGTAACAGTAAGAATCCTGAAAGCTAGCCACACATTCCAGAACTAATGTTGGACTAGTAAAAGAATGATGGGGTTTGGTCAGTTAAGCTAAGCAAATTTTCTAAACACTTGAAAGTAACTCTGAACAAAATCAAATACAACATATTATAATTCAAAAGGTTTTAATAAGATTCAAATTAGACATAGAACCAGTTAGATTAGAACACAGTCTGGGGGTCAGAACACAGGACCCTAAGAGCCAGCTAGTGTCTGGGGGTCAAAGCATAGGAAAATCAGAACCAACGAGAACAGCCTGGGACTCAGAACACAGGAGAAGACCCAACTGGATTACTCTACAACTAGGCCTACTCTACATTCCAGCCCTGAAGGTTACAGGGAAAGATGAGAAGGTGCTCTTTCCGTGTTATCAGCATCACATGGTTTCATATGTTGGTAGTTCATCAACACGTATGATAGAAGTTTTTCTACGTGAATACATTTGCTTTGGCACAACAGTTGATTAAGTTGACAGCAAGAAAATTTACTTTTACATGCAAAATACCTATTTTGGTGAAAAAATCATGCTGACCACAGCACCATGAGGTCCTCTCTTTCAGGGCCATAGGGAAATGAGAGGGGCTTGAAAACATATATATCTCACAAGACCACAAATGTTTTCCGTTGCCTAGATACGGGGGGTGGCTCACATTACCCGATGCCTCAGATTCCCCCGTTCTCCCCTATATATATTTTTTTAAATCCCCAAAATATATATTGAAAAAATTTACTTTTTTGAACCCTTAAAAATATATAAATACTTGTTACTGTCGATAGGTGTACAGGAACTTTTTATTTATGCATTATCTAAAAAAAAATTAAGTGTTACAAATATGTCTAAAGTCACATGACGCATTTTTAAACTCAGACATTAAGCATTTTATGTAACTGCACCCAACCCTCTGGAACTGCCTCCCTCCAAACATCAGCATCTCAGACTAGATACACTCATTCAAAAGCCAACTCAAAACTCACCTCTTTAAGAAAGCATAATTACACCTGACTCCATTCCAAACCTTATCTTTAATTTGTCTGTATTTTGTTTTCTTTTTCTATAAGTATGATTTTCTATGTATGATGTTAAGTGTCTTTGAATGACCTCCAAGAAAGTACTATATAAATTCTATCAATTAATATTAACAGTCAAAAGATGACCAATGACTCTGCTATTGGTGTCAGGGGGAACTGTCAAGTGTGAATTAATCCAATGTATTACAACACACCTGCTGCTGCTGTTAATAGGCTATAACTTTAATGCTATGCATGTAGGCTACTTCCGGGGCAGCAATGCATCTCACTCAACATGATTGCTTGAATATAATAAAATAAAATTAAGAAGAAATTTTTTGACGATTTTTCGGAGATTTCCTATAATCGGCCGATATATCGGTCGGGCCCTAGTATTTACATTCTCAATACCGTGAGACAATGCTCGCTATAGCTAGTGGATTGGTTGTCTGGAAGGCTGGTTTACTGTTGAAAAATAAATCGCCTTCATCTCGTGCGTCTTTTTTTTGACCATATACATTTGAACTGACTTGAACCGCCGTAAAATGGGTTTGTGTTAACGCCGTTAATAATGCGTTTAACTGACAGCACTAGTTATAATCATTAAAATAAAGATGAATATGGTTTCTATGGTGAGGACTAAAGTTGAAACAGAAGGTTATTTTTTAAAAATGGTGGAAAAATACATTCATGTTATTGTTCTGTTCTGTACATACCAATTTTTGGTGCCATTTTCACACATTTATGAAAATATATGAATTTATTTCTTAATGTATGTAAAATGGCCTTAGGAGCGGGCGTTCGTGTCGCAGTGGTCAGAGTGACCCCCCGGGCCCGGGCCTGTTCAAAGCCCGCCCATGTCAGTACTCTGCATGTCTTCCCCTCTGTGCCCCATTTCAACTCTGTCTCTCCAAAATCTGTCTAATGAAAGTAAAAATGCCCAAAAAATAATAAAAAAAATAAATTGGCCTGAGGAGGTAGAGTTTTTTAAGGGATGCACCAACGGTTAAATTGGGACCCATGGCAAACATGACATTAAAACAGCATAGGCAGAATTGTGCGGTTTTGACTGGGGTCAAATTGACCCCTATACATTTGTATTTAAAAAAAGCACAAATTAAATGGGAATCAGAAAGAAATTATATGAGGTCTTTGGGTACACATTGATTGACATAGTCAAGAAAAATTGGAAAGATAGAGTAAAGCGATGACAAAAAGTTTACCTCCGGGTTTAGTTTAAAATGACTCCTTAACAAGTACTGCAAGTGATGCATTCAGCATTTGAAAACTACTAAGTTGTAACCAACTAAATGAAAATGTACTCCTTGTATTCCTCCGGTGAATGCATTATGCATTATGCATATTTGAATAATATAGCTGCAAAGGCTTTAGAGAATAAAGTGTCCAAGGTTCTTTCCAGCAATGTCCACATGCATTACATTACATTATGCTTTATAGGAAGGTTAGCTTTAAACATGGTTTTGTTGTGAACGCAGTGCCAGACAATACTCTCTCCTCTATGATAAGCTCCATGGGTACTGCTTTGTTCACCAGAGACTTTTCCATAACCTGTTCCATGCTGTTCTTTCCAGCTAACTAAACATGCTATCTCATTATAACTACTTCACCTGTGGGAATATGAAGGTGTATGAACTCTGACATCCTATTTAGTATAAATGTGCAAACATTTTTGAAATCGGTTCATCCTAGCCTGAGAAAAGGCAGAAAGACTGTTTTATGGTCTCACTGTCTAACCCTACATTTTACTAGTGTGACATCAAACTAGTAAAAATGTAGGGTTAGGATTAACAGGACAGCTTGGCCAAGGGAAGACTGAGAGAAGAAAAACCTCATTCATCATTATATTATATTAGCGATTTTATAATGATAGAACGCCGGTTCCGTATTGGTGACTGGTAACTTGTTCATGGTTTTTAGGACATCTTTAAGTGTATCAACTCTGTGTGCCTTTGCAACCTGTACATGTGCGCACACAAACACTCACTAAGATTTTTACCGGTATCAAGAGACAGTCTTGATGAGTTTGGACTCCTATCTGCCTCCAGTGCATGAGCATGCATTATGCTTTTGAGCTCCCTGAGGAAGTTGATAGCAAGCTGATTCATCAGATTAGTGGCTTGAAGTCTAGATCGTTGAATGTCATATTTGCATACACAGCACTGACTTTTTGTCTTAGAACAATGTTGGGTGGCAGGTACAGAGACTTTGTGGCTGAGTAAAATGGCTAATGGGGAAGATAACTCATAATGAAATGACCAAACAAAATGCCAGAACTGCCATATTTACGCTCTGCGAAAGGACATCGGAGAAGGAGAGGTTATATAAAGAGTGCAGCCGTGCTTTGCATCATGATGCATAGTTTACATATACTATGTGTACGTACATATGTGTGGGTGTGAGCGATGAAGGCTTTATTCCTGCTCAAAGCAGAAACAATGACCCAGTTTTGTCGATGTTGAAGTATATATTATTTTATATTATTCATCATAGTGTATTCTTTTTATTGTTACTGGATGGGGAGAACTTTTCTAAACCTGATTTATTCACTGGAAACTATTATCCTATTTTAAGCTTTTATCACTGAAGCACTTGACTGATCTTATGTTTTATCACGTCATCAGCTTTTCTAATTTGAAAATCAAGTGTAATGGTATGCATACATTTATGTCCAGTGTCAGTGTTTTTGGCTGAACCACAGCAAAGTGGGACCGACCATATCAACTTGGCACGCTGTTACTGACTGACTGATGAAGGTACACCATTGGTGGGTGGAAAGATTGAGTTTGGCCACTGGCCTTGGCTCTTGGATGTTTGTTTGTTAAACATATTTTACATCCGCCAATTCTATACTTGACCTTCGTGCTGACACCTTCATGACTGAAATGCAAAGTATGTATAGATCACAGGTTACTGTGTGCCCCTGATACATTTGGACAGTTTTGAATGTCCAGGCGTGCGTGTGACAGCAGGAGAATGGGACTGCTGTCATGGAGGCGGGACAGTGTCCATCTCTCTCTCCTTCTCTGCCTCACTCCATCACCGGAAACGAAAAGTGGAAATCTATTTCTTATGTTGTGATGAATGGTGCTACCTTTCTCATCAGTCCTGTTTTTTTCTTCTCTTCTTCACCACTAAAGTAAAAGAGCGGAGGACTGGGAGGAGTCGATATTCGTGCGGCACAAGGAGTGCGGCTACAGGTTGAGAGACGACGTCCATTTCCACATGTACATCAGCACATCGCCGTGCGGGGACGGGAGGCTCAACTCACCTTATGAAATCTCCTCTGACCGTAAGACACCAGTTTCTACTGTTACATCCAGGTTGGCAGTGCTGAAAAGTGGATAGAAAATAGCTTGATGCACATGACGCATCTCTATTTAATTTAATTTAATTCATTTTCTTTATCGTTTAATTCTTTCAGTCAGTGTTGTAGGTTTATAGAAGGATGATTTTCTAAAAGCCACTGCTCTGCTTTTTCTTCAGTCAAGCATCTGGCATCCTATTGATGTCCCATTCCTTCTTTAGCCTCTTTCAGCCACGCAGTGCTGACTAGATGACATTGTATTGCTTACCCAATAAAAATAAATTGTATATTCATGTAAGACGGTTTGCCCAGCATTTTTGTTGTTGGCGTACAAGTTCAGAAATGTAATCTGGAATGCAGGTTCCATCAGTAGAATGTGTATATCTCCCCCAGTCCTTTCAATGCAGACTGAATCTGCTATTCACCTCTATGAATAAACACTTCAGTGCAGTACACAAGGAGGTTTTCAAACCAGTAAGGATGGAAAGGGAGACGGGGAGAGGAAGAATGGAGAAGCCTTTGAACCTGGTGTTTTTTTGGGGGTCGTTAAACCTTTTTAAATGTTCTGCAGTATGCTCTCAGAGATTAGAAAAACAACTTGGTACCTTTTCCTATTTGTTTTTAAACACTTCTGAGCTGGAAATCAGGGCTTATTTTAGCTTCTGTCATCTCAGCCACAAGCAACAGCCAAGGAGGAAGAGAGGGAAAGGGAAGTGGAGTTTAAGCCTAAAGAAAGAAGAGGTTATTACCGGTAAGACAAAAACAGTGATTATGAACATACACTGAGCCACCCTTATTAGGGAGATTTTACTTTAAGCGAAAAATAATAATAATAAAAATCTACAAAAAATATATATATATCTACAATTCATCCTTTTCCTCGGTTTGAGTGTTTCCTTTTCCCTGAAAGTCTTTGTTTTCTTATATTATACATACTACTTATGAATACCCTAACTTAGTGTTAAAACAAGAACAGGTTTTTACTGTGTGTTTTTCTTTTCTTTTCTTTTTGAACATTGTATTTATTGAGTTTTTCAGGTTGTATACAGGGGGAAAAAAGCAAAATGCATGTTAGGTTAAGATAATAACGGATCAACTTAATTACACATGGCATCTGCTAGGTTCTGCTATGAAGCATAAGCAATACAACACATCTTCATTTACAGCATCAGATACAGTATGTGTTTTATAGACAAAGGATTAATTCCATGTGTACATAATACACAGTCTATAGATTACAAATAAATTATATGTGCCATCCAATTTGACATTTCGTATAATCTGATTAGTACAGACAGGCATTAAAGGGTGACCCGTTAGGTAACAACCGCAACCAAGAGATAGCCTGGCTCCGCCCGCCTACCTGCTTCAGCTCAAATTTCATTTTCCGTTCAGTAGTCAGTCTGGGGCTGTGGTGTATTCATGGGTGTGTGTGTGTGTGTGTGTGTGTGTGTGTGTGTGTGTGTGTGTGTGTGTGTGTGTGTGTGTGTGTGTGTGTGTGTGTGTTGTTTCTGACAGTTCACAGCAGCAGGCACCTCATGAGAAAGCACCGTAGCCACCTCAGGACCAAACTGGAGTCAGGCGAGGGCACAGTGGCGGTGAGGTGCCGGGGGCCAACACAGACGTGGGACGGGGTCCTGCAGGGAGAGCAGCTCATCACCATGTCCTGCACTGACAAGATGACCAGGTACTGGTAACATCTTACTTATCCTTTACCGTCTGGGTAAAATGTTGGGATTTTCAATTGGTTATCTATATCTGTCAAGTGGTGGGCATAAATGATTTCATCTTGTCTCTCTTTTGGTTTAAACTGTTTGTGACAGATTTAGTGCTATCCTTTTGTTGAGATTACTTAAATTCCTAAAAGGTCACACATTATTCTCGTTTTTTAGGTTCAAAATTGTTATTTGGGTTTCTAGTAAAAACTGTTTTCATTGTGTAGTGTCCTAAACAAATGTATACTTATCACAGTGCCATTGTTGAATCTCCTCTATTTAGGCTCTCTTCTAATGTTCTGTTTTAGAGCCTGTCACTTTAGGCCTCCTCTGCTCTGATTGTCCCTGAATCTAACTGCCCTTGTGACATCATGGGGGGGGGGGGACAATCTGGACAGGTTTTCAGACCAGGTAGAGGTGGAGAAAAAGAGAGAAGGTTGTTTTTTTTTCCCTTACTTTGGTGTGATCTCTATAGTCAAACCGATGACGCATATTAATGTTAAAACCATGAAAATGTTTATTTTGCTGACTTTTAAATACAATTTCCTCGGTTTCAAGTGCATGGATTGGGTTGGTTTTGCTGTACAGGGTGATAGATACCCTAACATAGACTCCTAAAGAACCAAGGTCAACACGTCCTTTCCCCAAGGAGGTCTGTGGCCTACGTAAGAAAAGGAAAGGTAAAAGGATTGATTCAAGGTTTAACTTTATTGGGAGATTAGCTTCTTTATGAGAAGCAGTGATCTCTGTTTAAATAGCCCGGTAGAGTTGTGTCTGATATTTACCTTAGCGCTCCGTTGTACTATTGATTTCCCATATGTGACGGCTAATCCCATTCTAATGAATCAGTGTATTAATCACGTCATTGTTCTTAATCTCCAGATATGTTGGGCAGACTCTCCTCTTATCTAACATAGCTACGAGTCATAAAACCCTTTACCCAATTTGGGCTTTATTCTGTTATTTATCTCTTTTAGCATCTCAGTTTAGTGTGTTGACAAGCTAAAGCCTGACACACATCCAGCACATTACAGCTCCACACATCCAACCTCCAACGCCCTGCCAACGCCTGGGAATGATTGGACTGTAATTATAGTTAAAGATATTTCTTTACAAAGCAGAGAAATAATCATTTAAAAAAAGTATTAAACAATTTGGAACTGACGGTAATGCATCTGGAGACCATGAACATCAGAAATATTTCAGAAATATGGACCATCCTACCTAACGACAGACCCATACTGCCCTAGTTAGAGTCATGCCACTAGCAAACACACAATTAAGTAGTGTAATAGTAATTCACATTTGAGGTTCCTCACATATCTGAAATCAATGTGTAATATAGTCTTAGTGTTTCTGCCAGGACTGGGCCTCAACAGGAACTGATCCCATGAATTTAGCTTAGTAAGCATCACACTGTGCCAACTGAGCCATACAGGCCTACACTGTTGTGTGTGTATTTGTGAATGGATTTGGCACAACCACACGTAGAGAGAGAGAGAGACAGCAAGTGTCTGTGTAAGAGAGAGGGGTGAACCCTTCTCCTGTAGAGCCGCTGTTAATTTGACCAATTTGATTCAGTTGGCCAGGGCTGGAGATGGTGTGATTAAATCTACCCAGGTCACCAACGGGGGTGAAAGCAATTACTTCACAAAAAGAAAAGTGACGGTGAAGGGAGAAGGGACACCCTGCCTTTCGTTCCTTCCACCCCCCACCCCCCATTCCCTCCATCCTGCCTGGCCCAGACAGCAGACGCACTCTCTTTGCTCCACAGCTTTCTCTTTTCCCTTTTTTTTCCTTCTTCCTTTTTTTATATCGCTGTAAATGATGGGTGGCCCGTCGTTGAAGTGAGTGGGTCACCAAGGGCCAGTTTATCAAGGTCAGGGTGGTGAGTGGAACTGAGATCGCAGGCCACACACACACACACACAAACACACACACACACACACATACACCTGCGCTCAGTGATTCCCTGGACACTCTTCTCGTCCTCTGTCACACTCATTTTGCAGCCTCCCATTACTTTTTTATTGCCCCCACTTCCTTCCGGTCCTGTACTTTATTATAGTCGGTTCAGCTTTGGATCTTTTCTCTCATCATAACTGTTTTTTGATAATGGCCCATCCTGGATTCAACCTGCTGATCATCATTTAGTTTTCTTAAGCCAGGCCCCGGTGACGCTCCTTCGCTAATATTTGACTTGAAGTCGACAGCTGGATTTAATTGAGGGGCCGAAATGGCTTTTTATATAACGATGATGTTCTCATTCCACTGCAGTTTTATGCAGATGAACACATTACTTTAATGGTCGGCGTTTACCGGGGGGAGGGACGAAGGGATAGATCTAGATAGAGAGAGAGAGAGAGATAGAGAGAGAGAAAATGAGAGAGAGACTCTCCCCTCTCCTCTCTTTAAATTCACACACCCAAGCCAGATGGCTGTCTTTTCTTGCATGAGATTAGAAGATGTTTCTGATTTGCGGTGTAGCTTTCTGCGTAAATTAATATTTCAGGCTAAACTATTTCTGTTTTGGTGGGAGCTGCGAGTGTACTGTGTGTGTGTGTGTGTGTGTGTGTGTGTGTGTGTGTGTGTGTGTGTGTGTGTGTGTGTGTGTGTGTGTGTGTGTGTGTGTGTGTGTGTGTGTGTGTGTGTTGGGTGGGTGTGTATGTATGTGCATGCCCTTTTTCCTAAAAGAGCTCCTCCTCTCTGTTTTAGAGGGAAGGACAGATCTTGGCAAACAGATCGCAGGTAAAGCGTAGGCAGGCGGCCGCTGCTTTGTGAGCAAGTTAAGCCATTTCCCAGAAATCCGATGATGTTAATTGAAGCTGTAATGAGTGATTATTAAGTCGGTGAGAGGGAGAGAGAAAAAAACAGCCAACGTAATTGCATCAATGATAAAGAGACATTTGAATAACAAAGAGAACAATAATCTAAACATTAGTAGCTCAATGTCGAGCCTTTTGATTGTACCTTGCATAAGTTTATTAGTGCACCGGCAAGTACACAGCAGATTCTCTCTTTCTCTATGAAGGGCAGGAATGATATAATAAACATGGTAATTATCATTTTCCATCCATAAATTAGCATCTGCTGGTTAAATATAGGGGATTGCTATAGACACACATGAGCCGCTGGCTACAGTGTCCGGTTGGCAGGATTAGCCCCGCCAGTGATTTGGTGTCACTCGTAGATCTACCTAAACAAATCCTGTGGTGATCGCCTCTCACACCGAGCGATCGACAGGAGCTTTCCTGTAGCCCCCCTGTGCAGTGCATTAACCTCAGTGGCACCGATGAATGCACACATGGTAATGTGTTGTTCCATGTAATGAATGCTGATGCACTGACCTTTGGCAGCTGTTGTTGCTGGCGGAGGCGATGATGGTTTGCGAGGAAAAAGAGGGACGTGTGTGTGTGTGTGTGTGGGGGGGGGGGGGGGGGGGGGGGGGTTCAGCCCAGTAGCTGTTATTCATCACGTCCCACATCAAGATAGTGATCAAATTGTCTCTACCTGTCATTGAAGCTCTCAAATCTCTCTCTCTCCCTCTCCATCCATCCATCCATCGCACTCTCTCCTCCCTCCCCTCAGATGGAACATCCTGGGCCTGCAGGGGGCGCTGCTGAGCCACTTTGTGGAGCCTGTGTACCTGCAGAGTGTGACCGTGGGCAGCCTTCGCCACACGGGCCATCTGGGCAGAGTGCTGAACCAGCGGCTAGAGCGCCTGGGCCCACTGCCTGCCACACACAGACGCAACCAGCCCCTGCTCAGTGGTACGACCACCACACACAGTCACACACAGTCAGACACGTGACAGTGTGATTAATAGTCTTAAAGGTGGAATCAGCAATTTTCGAGATGTATAATAACTAGTTAGCAAACAGTTGCCTATTTACACTGTTATGCCCTGGTGTCATAAGCCAGAGCTACACCCGCTGTTCTGGTATACGCTACTGGATTAAGACGTAAAGCACCAAAGAAAAACCAAAACCAGAGCTTAATGCAACACTGGCTAATGCGTAGCTATGCTCACCGAGTACGCCGAATGCTAACAGCTCCGTCTCCAGCCGCCAGTGTGTTGTGGAAGAAAGATCCTTCCTTGAAGTTGTGAAAAGCTTAAAACAAAGAGACTGTTCGTTGACGCGTAAACTTCTCAAGTACCGCTCCTGTTTGTGTGACTGCAAGTGTCTGTGTCCAAACATTTCGGCCTCCGAACTGCACATGACGTCACCCCCTTAGGGTAGTCACGGACACAGCACTCACAGCATGTCAACAATCAGCCCTCGTACATAAACAAATAACAAACTGGAAAGGAACCTAAATGCGGTGGTAACACCAGGCCTAAGAGAAGACCTGAGCATAACATGAAGTTGACTCTCCTTTTCCCCAAAGGAAGACCAGTGAGACAGCAGAAACAGTCCATGACATATAGTTTTATTAACTGGTAGATTGGGCGTCAGGGTGAGCACAGCCAAAACAAAACACTTCTCAGCAACTAACTTTCCTAAAATTGAAGCAAACGAAAACACCGGCACCTACCTCCCTAACCAAGAAACAAGAGAAAAAGATACAAAGAATTTTCAGGTTCCTATTTACAATAGCAATCAACAAGATACTGTATACTCGACATACTAGAGTGGAAGCAGGGGTGTCCAAAAGTTTTTAATTGAGGGCCAAATACTGAAAAATATACCAAGGGCCAGGCCATTAACTAGAGGTGAAATATATCGAAATCACTCGAAATATAGCAAAATCAATTAAATGTTAAGAAATCACAGCTTTCAATTAATTAATTAATCATGTTACAAAAAGGCAGTACATTCCCAAAACAGCAGCCTCAGATTGCCTCTTAGTCAGGTTGGTGACCCCCCCTTCACAGCCCTATATAAAGAGGAAGAATAGGCTATATTCCATGCTTGTTATGCAATAAGTTAATGGGCTTGTTGACACATCAACCTATGTTTGTTAGAAATGGTTATCAACTAGTATTGACTACACAGCGTATTTCCACAGTGAGAAAAAAATATATATGTGTACTTCTTGAAGGGCATAAGAGCTCCTCGCTGATCCGGGTAACAATTAGATGCCATGAGGATGAATATTTTGTGAGGCCTATCCTCATCAAGATTGATAATTGTGCTGAATTGTCCTCTGGTGGTGACGGCTGGGACACATTTATCATTGAAGCCTCTGACCATGGAGCATTTCTCATCATTTGACATGTCAAGAATGGAGTTTTTTGGTTTTATATTTTACAAACTGCTATTCACATTTAATGAATTATGGTCAGGCATCATGCTTTTGATCATCATTTTTACTTTATTATAATATCAAGTTATTCACTCTGATTGTTATAAAACTTTATAATAAAAATATTTTTTTCCTCCCTTCCCATCCAGTAATGGGAGCATGATGCTGCAGAATTTTCTTACAGGTGGAGTCAGTGATTCTTGAGAACGCATGTTGTCAAAATCACTTTCTGTCAAAATCACTGAATGTCTCCCCTGAATTCGCAACCTGTCCTTACAGTGTGTGCGCTCATAAAATATTCTGGTATTAATACACTGCCTAGGCTCTTAAAACTGACTTGTAAACAAAGGCTCTGTAAACAACGAGGCCCAGTTTACAGAGCCTAGTCTGTCTATTAACACTTGATGTTTTTTAGCGGACACACAGTACGGACAGGCAACAGAATTGTGAGGATAAGTTAATTGATTTTGACAGCATACTTGTCCAGAATTGCTGACTCCACCTTTAACTCTGTCTCTTAGCTTATGGATTTAGACCAGCTTGTTACCTTGAGACATCCTCTTTGTTAAAAACAGAGGTGGCCTCTGCTTCTGTGTGTGTGTGTGTGTGTGTGTGTGTGTGTGTGTGTGTGTGTGTGTGTGTGTGTGTGTGTGTGTGTGTGTGTGTGTGTGTGTGTGTGTGTGTGTGTGTGTGTGTGTGTGTGTGTGTGTGTGTGTGTGTGTGTGTGTGTGTGTGTGTGTGTGTGTGTGTGTCCACCCATCCCCAACTGTCAGATCTTTGCACCTGCGCTACCTTGAGTAGCTTTAGTCTATTGAAGGGTAGAAGGGTGAAAGAAGGGTAGGAAAGAGGGAGGAAGACGGACAGACAGGGAGGATGGCCCTACACCAAATCAATGTAATCACTGCTCTTATCAGACAGCCATTCAATCCAAGGGAGAGAGAGACAGGCTGAGGGGAGGATGGGGAGAAAGAAAAAGAGTGCTTTGGTTGCATTCAGATGTCCCCCTCACACACACACACACACACACACACTCTTCTCATCTCCTCCATCCTTTCATTGGCTCTGATGAGCTACGGGAACCATTGTGTGTCCAGGGTTATTTAAAAGCAACACCCCCGGAGGAAATTTCTGGGGATGGCATGGGGCCCCGCTCTTATCGCACTGAGCCAAAGCAGCTCCACCTGAACCCCCCCGAGGGCCAAACACATCGATGGACTGACTTTGTCCTTCACTCCTGCCCTGCCACTCACTTCCTCCACAGCGTGAGCAGAAACCATGGCAGGGCTTTGTCGTTTTGGGATGAGACAAATCACAATGACAGAAGATAGAGGGAACATTAATAACGGTTGTTCACCAGAATACAGAACACTCTTACCAAGTGTTTAGGGATTTCAACCGGCACCCCTTCAGTCACATCACAGCCTTTCTCATAAGTCACTGCCCCTTACACAGACAATATTTTTCACATACGTGTTGCTCCTCCTTCTGCTGCTCCAACCCACATGAGAAATACTTTTGGAAACCCTGATGTACTACAGTAATGCAGGATAGATGCAATGTGTACACATACACACATTACTGTTATGCAAAGTCTCAGACAGTGAGGCTGCTGTACACTTATGAATCCTGTAAGCAAAGGCTCTTATTCTGCCTCTTTCGTGTATTCCAAACACTTCCCCGATGAGAAATTGATCAAGTCTTCAATGAGGGAAAAAATCAAATTGGCTGTTACAGAAACAAAGGAGTTCAGTCCATTGAAGGGATGAAATGAGGCGTGAATGGAGCGAGAGAAAGGGAAAAGGCAGGATGGATCGGAGGGCCTTTTGTTCAAAGAGGTGCGTCTCCACAAGAGAGAAGAGATGGGTAATAAGAGACTTGGAGGATTGTTACCGTGGCAGGCAATTCATTCCAGCTCCAAGGAGCTACAGAAAAGAAGAGCAGAGATGGGTGAATAGAAGAGTGAAGACGGGGAAAATGAGTTTGGCAAGAGAGAGAGATGATCTGCAGGCATGTATTGTGGAATTGTACATCAGGTATTGTACTATAACAAGCTGTCTGTCTGACGGCTAGATCAGAGGCAACTGTTGTTCGCCCGTCGCACACAATCTGTCTGCTCATTTTTTTCTATGGTACCTTTAACATTGCATGATATCATAAATAACTGGGTTGGAAGACGAGATGAAATTCCATCACAGCAATTCACCTTTTGAAGACAGTTTTACAGATTTTGAGTGGATATTATGTTGATGCTGCACTTTGTTAGCCAAGATGCTCAATGTGAAGTTTGTCGCTGACACCTGACACTGTAGTATTGTCAGTAATAAGTAGAAAAGCACATATGTGACAAAACATAATGCAACATATTGTTATGTCAGTTGTAGTAAACACTTTACCTCACACACTTTTAACTTTGATAATATTTCAGAGTAACACAAGGGTGAGCTATCAGCTAGCCTGAGGAAAAAAAGTTAGAAATTGCTAATTTTTTTGTCCTTTTATTTTACTATTATTATGATACAATATATTATATACTTGTGCTTTAATATTAGCATTTGAGTTTTAACACTAAGAAATAGTTCAAGATGTATGGAAATACACTAGCTAGCTTCATTCTTTCTTTGCCAACATGAGAGTGGTATCAAGGTTCGCCTCAAACTCTGGTTAAGAGAGCAACAAGAGCAATTTTAAAATGTTTCCAATGGTTCCTTTCATTTGTATCAGTAAGAATTGTTTCATAGAAAATCCCCCAAAAATACCTTTACAACCATTAATAGCTAACCTTACATCAGGGATAGCAGTTAAACATTAGCCTTTTGGTTTACACCTCCATTTATAGAGTGATCAAATGGCATATGCCTCGGTAACACTTTATAATAACTATCCGTTGTAACTCGTTAATAGATCATTAGTAAACTCTTAATTAATGATTATTAATGATTTGTTAAGTGTTTGTTAGCAGTTTGTTAAGGATTTATAACGATGGTAGATAGTTAATAGCTTAATAATTGAATCAGTTTCATCTGGGAGGTAATCCGAGATTAACTGATCACGTCACGTTCAAGTCCATGGCATGCACAGTGTGTATTGAGTTTATTTAAAAATATTTGAAAATGGGGCTGCCCTCAGTTGCCCATGCACTGTGTATAGTCTATAGCCTATTTCAGCCTCGTCCCAGATGAACTGATTCAATTATTAAGATATTAACTATCTACCATTGTTATAAAACCTTAACAAACTGCTAACAAACACTTAACAAATCATTAATAATCATTAATTAAGAGTTTACTAATGATCTATTAACGAGTTACAACGGATAGTTATTATAAAGTGTTACCTATGACTCTTTACCACTGCTCCATCCCCGAGCAGTACGTATGTGTTCCAACATTTTCTACTGCTTCAGGCTACAGTCAAACTGACTCACAACTTCTCCATGACATCTACCCAGCATAAACTGTGAAACTGGCTCCTATGATTCACTCACTCTGGCCTCCGAAGGACATTTTTGCTCATTGGTTCTCATTCTCACTCCAATGTCAGATCCATATCCGCCACGGGCCCGGCACCTCTGCTAACACCTTAGCTCTTGATGTTAATTATCTCCATGTAACCCAATGTGACTGCCACTCGCCTCCACTTTACCTCTGCCTGTCGTTTTCTCTCCTCCACTGATTGCATTGTGTGCTTTGCTAGCGAGGCTAATGGTTTCAGTCAGAGGGCGGGACAGAGAGACATACAGTTCAGTGTATGGGGAGGCTTCATCCTTGTGACTGGAGACAATATTTACGGCTGTTAACACTCAAACACCATTAACTGCAAGGACTCTAGAACAGGCTGCTTACACCCTCACAGGGGAATAACCTGAATGCAATGATGAATAAACCCACCTAAAGTCATTCTCTGTGTTGTCTCCCCCGTAGGGCTGAGCAGTGCAGAGTACCAGCAGTCCGGGAAGGCCTCGTGTGTGAGTGTGAACTGGACGGTGGGAGACACACAGTTGGAGGTGGTGAACACAGCCACGGGGCGCAGGAGGGAGTCAGGGACACCATCGCGGCTCTGCAAGCACGCCCTGTTCACGCGCTGGAACAGACTCTACCGCAAGGTGAGTGAAAAACCTCCCTGGGAAGGTAAAGTTGGCTCAGCTATAGAGAATCTATGAGAGGTGTTGGCTTTTATTAGATTGCAAGGTTGTAAGGTGACATGAAATGAGGGGATGAGAGATAAACAAAGGATAAACAGGGATGTTGCAGTTCACAGTCGATGTCTTGACCCCTTAACTACAGAGGAGTCCCGGAGTCAGAGTTGAGATCATTTAAACTGATAGTTAAACGATCTAGCTGATTCTCATGTCGCTATTTTGAGGAACGTTGAGGGTGTAATTACAGGAAATTTAAATGTACAGTTGTAAAAATACTGAAAGAACTTGTTCTCCTCACACTACGTAGGCGTTTTTATGTTACGGGTAGAAAAAGCACAGGTGTTGCATTAATGATTTAATAATAATAATTGTATTTATATAGCACCTTTCAAAACATAGTTACAAAGTGCTTCACAAAACAAGATAAAAACAATATAATAAAATCAAAGTGCAGGGACTGCCACTATGTGCGGAGAGAGTAGGATAGTCAGGTCAGAGCTCCCAGACTAAACACTTTTCTGAACAATTTAGGGATAGTTTTTCACTGCTAAAATAGGCCAACCGGGACAATGTCACTGGCTGATTTTTGGACAAAGACGCCGGACAGTTGAAGGGTTCTGCGACCAGTAAGTCGAAGCAATCCGTCTGGCTCAGAGACCAGAGCTCCTGACAGGGCCGGTTCTAGGCAGTAAGATTAGGGGTGGGGGTTTCCATGATAGCACTGCTACGAGCAGCTTTCCACATCAGTGTTACAACCAGAGCCAAAGCATTCATGGGGCCCTAAGCAGAATTTGATTAGGGGGACCCTCTCAAAACACGCTGCCCAAAACATTGACTAATTGTTAAATATCATTCACACAACCAGTGTGTTACGCTATTGCCTCCGATGTCCAAGAGTGCCTATTTGCAGACCCATGGAGAAACGGACCTCCACCGGAAGCACGATGGGGCCACGCCCCGAACTCATTTCATTGGTCAGAATTGTTTTCACTTTACGCTGCAGCTCTGACTGAAGAAAGAGTGTCACTGCCACAACGCGTCCCTGTACAGTTTGAAGCAAAATCACTCCATAGAAATCTCCATCGGGATGTTTTTATCATTTCCTGATGATTTTACGTTTGATCGATCATTTATCTGATCAGTGGCCTTGTTCTCAGCCCTTATGTCCTTCATATAGGCGGCCACCTTACACATCGTGAAAATGCTCTACATTCAGATTAATAAACCTATTGTATTGTATGTATCTCATTATTTATTTATTTATTAACAGGAGTTTTTCAACGTCTGTGCCACTGAACATAGGCTATTTATGTCTGGTTGAAATGTAATTCTGCGGCTGCACGCGATGGTTACTGTTCACTTGCGTGATCACAAAGTCACAGACATCGATCGTTCAATAGCCTAATATGAATATAGAAATTATATAATAATTAAAACTGTGATCACTAGAGGACAAGGGATCTGGTAATAAATCAATCAGGATCTAGAATGGAAACTGTCACCTTTTTGTGTTTTATTTGTAAGAGTTTATATTTGTATGTGATTGACCTACTTGTGATAATTGTGAATTAAAGAGACCGATTTCGGAATATGTACACAAAGCTTCGTTGCTTCATTCATCTTCTACCTCAACATCTACTTTTTACCACTGTGCTGGCCACTTGGGACCCTTAACAAACTGACTTATTTTGCTGTCTACTAGCACCATAACCGGTGGAAACTGTGTCTTGTTATTATTCACCGCTAGGTGAACGCCGGCAGTAAAACAAAAAGAGGAAGAAACGCTGGGTGATCGCCGCTAGTAAAACAAAACGAAGAAGAATTTTTGTGCTTCCGGGGGTGCTCCGCTTCCCCATGGGTCTGCAAATAGGTGCCTCTCCCGATGTCCATCTGGGTGCAAATAGTAGCCAGTCGAGGTCCAACCCTGCTAGGGGGGTCCGGGGGTATGCCCCCCCGGGAGATTTTTTTACCTTTTTAAAGTGAAATGCATGAATCTGGTGCAATTTGAGAGGAAAATTAAGAGGCAAAAGGAATTGAGGAATTTTCAGTGAACAAACAATTTGGAGACACTGGGTCGGATGAATTAGAAGCTATTGAAGAAAGACACATGGATTTTCCATAAAAATATACATTTAAAATAAAATATTATGCAGAGTCCTCTGGGATGGGCTTGGTGCTCTTTTTCTTTTATGGGACATATTTCTCTGTAATATAATGAATGCATTTAAATGCAGTGAGTTGAACGAAGCAGAATAACTGTTGTCCAGCTATCTTTTTTTTCCACAGACGAGGCTTTTTTTTGTATGATAATTCACATTAACATAATATGATGTTGATATCAATACACAAACGAAAAAAAAAAAAAAAAAAAAAAAAAAGGCAGTCGGGTCCCTAAGCAACCACTTATTTCACTTATGCCTCGAGCCGGCTCTGCTGACCAGTGACCACTATAAGCGGGTTGGTAACTTGGAGGCAGGCTGTCCTGTCCACCCAATTAGAGGCAGTGCATGGTAATGGTATATTCTATAGTATGAATTAATTGTCTGAATTTTATTTGACATTTTCTTGGAGAGCAAACGAACAATTCCGTCTTATAGTGGGTCTGGACTTCCACCTAAAAAAAAATAAATAGTTAAATTTTGATTGGGTGGGCAGGGCGCACATTTGGGTGGGCTGAGTCCACCCTTGACCCTGGCTACCGCCGGCCCTGGCTCCTGATCACATGGCGGACAGCGATGAAGTATAGCTTCGCAACTAAGATAAGTGAAGGAGTGTTTGCAAGGCTCAGTGCCAGCTTGGATACTAGACTCGACCAGATTGCCAAATCAGTGAGCTCGGTGTGTGACAAAGTTGTCGAGAAGAGGATGGGCGTTAGCCTGGTCCAACCAGACCATCGTACTTCATTTCATTTGTACAGAAGGTCTGGAAGTGCTGTAATTGGCAAACATTAACTCACTTGGAGGCGGGTGTCTGTCGAAGTTTAAAACTATTGGATCTGCCCAGTGCCACTCTGGATTAGCCAACCAATCGCATCACGTTTGGTCATCACGTGTGTCATGAGCCGGCTTTTGATGGTGCCTTCCAGTTGGACAGGGAACTCGGAAATTTCCAACTTCACTACATATTGTAATCTATGAATCTACCGGTACCTGGCAACAGTAACTTGTTAGAGCCTAACGTTTAGTTATTTGGACGAGAAAGGTTTTAGGCGTCCATACTTTCGCGAGCAGATGCACTGGAACACAGACAGGTCGGAACTCGGAACTACCAAGTCGGAAATCTCCTTCTTCCGAGTATAAAGGAACGCAGCATTCAACTGAAACTGGAGCGACTTTGACTCAGCTCAGCCACTCGCTCTGTTCGCTGATTGGCGATCGTAGATTCTCCGGAGAATCTGGGAAATGCGCTGTACACCCAGACTGACTACTGAAGGGAAAATGAAATTTGGCCGGAAGTAGGCGGGCGGGCGGAGCCAGGCTAGATGGGCGTTGCAGAGCAGAGGATTTCCGACACGGAATACACGGTAACTTAAACTTAAAGACTTAAATCACAGATGTACACTAAAAAGGCCTTCCTGTAAGGTGAATATAATACCAACACCTACAATAGCAGGGACAACTAAATGGAATAAAGCCATTATAGATATTACTAATTACACCGAGCTCTGCCTGTTATGATATGTTGAAAAGGTTTTACTAATTTAAATGTTAATTAACACCCCCTACCGCGCGCACACACACACACACACACACACACACACACACACACACACACACACACACGCTGGATAAATATTAAGATGTACAATTGAATTAAAGCTGCAGTTGATCGTTTCAGCCGTTTTCAGCCGTTGGGATCCCAACGGCTGTTTTCCCAACGCTCTACCTGCTGTAGCTCCTCCCTCTGAACGACAGCTACGCACGTTCATGTGAATTCAGTTACATTGACAGGAGACAAACACCATGTCCGATTCCGAGGTGATTAAACATTAGTATAATGATAACTACATACGTACATATTGAGCATACATTTTAATCACAGACATACCATGTATGTTAGCTTAAAATCATTTTAAGTGTGCTGGTAGGCCTAACAAAAGTAGCTGTAACTGCCAGGCAAGATAGCAAACTAATTGTAACAGAGCGGAGAGGTGTGTGTGTATGCTCCTGCTCTGACCGCAGCTGGGAGGGGCTGCTCGGGCAGTGTTGCCAACTTAGCGATTGTGTCGCTATATTTAGCTACTTTTCAGCCCCCCTGGCGACTTTTTTTTCAAAACAGCGACAAGCGACACATCTAGCTTTTTTTCTGGTGTAATTGGTGACTTTTTCGTCGAAGCAAATATCACTTGTAACGCTTCTCAACGAGCAGCGGGAGCCTCCCGGCCCGTCTCCCGTCACAGAGCACTGACAGACGGCCCGGTCCTCGCGCAGCAGCCCCTGCCAGCTGCGGTCAGAGCAGGAGATAGGCTACACCTCTCAGCTCGGGGCTGCTGCGCGAGGAGCGTGTCAGTGCTCCCGCTGCTCGTTGAGAAGAGATGATACTTGCTTTGGCGAAAAAAGTCACCAATAACACCAGAAAAAAAAAGCTAGATTTGTCGCTTGTCGCTGTTTTGAAAAAGTTGCGATAGGTTCGCGGTCAGAGAGGTCTTGATGTGATAGGGCAAGAAGACATGGCCGGTGTACTTTTTTTCAAGCTCTCTCCGTCTCCCTTTCAGCAGTTAACTTTTCAATATTCGTCTTTCCTCGTTTTTTTGCTGTCTTAGCGGTGTTAGTTGTTAGTATCCTGGGAATGGTAAATTGAGGGTTCGTTTGTGAAGACATGCTACTCGCTGTCCGCCGTAGTAGCCTTGTACCAAACAGTAGGCTAGTGTCAGACTGCTAGGGTCGTGAACGCTCACGCAACTGACGCATCAACGTCGTTGCCAAGGTCCCACAGCCAATAAGAACGGAGAATCTGACCTCGCTCTGATTGGTCAAAATTAACATGAGCGGTGGCAATTTTGGGGGGCAGCACACAGAGGCAGCGGGGAGCAAAGTGATAAAAAAATATTTTCAGACCACTTCACCTACATATAGCTGAATGGCTATTATGACAGTTTTGCCAAATATTACAGTAAAAAAACTCTCAACTGCCGCTTTAATACCACCTCGACCAATAGTAAAATTTTGAAATTAATAATAATCTGTTGTAAAGCGAGAGGCATCACTCAGTTGACGTCGAAAACAATGTTCAACCCCACAAATCATATGCGAGCAGGTAAACAGTCATATTGAAACATTAATGTTGTTGCACCAGACATCCGCTCAGTGCCAAAGCACAGGCACGTGTTATTACAGTCAGAGGCTGCAGGTGAACGCTCTGTACCGTGGATTTTCCTCTCTGCCATTGGTCCGTTTGTCGGCCCGGGCAACATCTGCTGTCTACCGGCTTATCACAAACTGCCAGCTCGGATCTTTACCATCAGCACCCAGAGCCGCTGTGCTTTCATTTTCCATTCTCAAACTTGTATCTAATAGACAGTGCCTGTGTCGCCAAATGACGGCCGTTAAAAGTATAATGACTACGAAACCATAATTATTTGGAGAAGCTACGCGAGAAGGCCCCAGTTCTAAGTGCTCCCCGCGCGCACAATACCAGGGCCACGCAAGAGCAGTCACACTAATCTCCAAAAGAAACTTTTACTCTGTCCCCACTTGTCTCCCCTTCGATCTTCATTGTTTCCCCCCGACAATAGGAATGCGCAAAAGGCACAGAGAATGTTCAATTGCTTGTGAAATTTAAATGTGGAGATTACACAGCTGTTGAAGCCCACCACACCCCCCACTACCCACCAACCCAAATCCATTTGTGCCGGCTCATTCGTTTTGTTTGGTCGCTCCTCTTCTGCTCCCCACCCAAACTCTCCTGAAACCTTTAGCCTGTCTGCCCCGCCTTTATACCTATCTCTTTGTTTTTCCAATCCTATTCTACATCTATTTATCGCTTGTATCTGACTCCCAAATGCTCTCTCTCTCTCTCTTTCCTCCCTTTCTTTCCACACTGCTCGCTCACCCTCTTCAGCTGGGGATCCACACGTCCAGCTCAGCCGACAGCCAGCTCATGTACTGCGAGGCCAAGATGGCGGCGCGTCCTTACCAGACCGTCAAGCAGCAGTGGTTCAAATCTCTGCAGGAAACGGGCCTCGGAACCTGGGTCAAGAAACCGCCCGAGCAGGAGCAGTTCCTGCTGTCTGTCTAAGGAAGTGTGTGTGTGTGTGTGTGTGTGTGTGTGTGTGTGTGTGTGTGTGTGGGTGTGGGTGTGGGTGTGTGAGCCAGATTGTGTTGTTTAACCTTTATATTTTTTTTTAGAGTAAGAGGATTCCATGTTTTTCACCAACACCCTGCTTCAGACCTGGAAGTTACCCTGTGCAACCTCTAAACTCATGGCTATCACCCGTGTGTGTGTGTGTGTGTGTGTGTGTGTGTGTGTGTGTGTGTGTGTGTGTGTGTGTGTGTGTGTGTGTGTGTGTCATCAACCCGATAACAAAAAAAAACGTCAAGCGGAAGGTCAGGGCTGAAGAGAAAAACGGACATAAAAAAGACGGACTCTTTCTTTCGACCGGCGCCTTCTTTAAACACTCGAGAACACACGTTTTAAGCAAACACACACCTAAATACCCCCCTCTCGGGCTGTCATGGAAGGGTGGGGTAACCTTGAGCAGGAATGAAAGGCAGCTAGCTATCTTGTCATCAGCTATTTCCGGGCCCCGAGGCTCCCGCTGAGGAGCAGAGCCACGGGGGAGAGACAGACAGAGAAAGAGAAAAAAGAGAGAGAGAGAAAGAAGGTCCACGTCCAATTACCGGCCCTGTCAGGGTGACGGGTGATAGAGGAAGGGAAGAGATGTGAAGACAGAGCCAGAAAAGGATAAGTTCACATTCCCTCTCATATTTCTATCTTGTCCTTCTCTGACTCACCCCTTTGACTCCTGACTTTTTCCTCTTTTTCTCTCCACCTCTCCCCCCTTACCCTCTCTCCATTCCCCTGCCTACTCCACCTCTTTCCTCCTCTCTGTCACACTCTCTTCTTTGCTTGCGTCTTTCAAGCGCAGCGGAAGTTAACACGACATGGCGACAGGTTAATACACCTTTTTTCTGTTTTTTCTCCCTCACAGTCTAGAGAAAAAGTAGATCA
Organism: Hyperoplus lanceolatus; assembly: GCA_026929865.2. Taxonomy (NCBI): domain Eukaryota; kingdom Metazoa; phylum Chordata; class Actinopteri; order Uranoscopiformes; family Ammodytidae; genus Hyperoplus; species Hyperoplus lanceolatus. The sequence goes on along the minus strand of CM049415.1, from coordinate 20,183,317 downwards.
TGGAGGCTTGGTACGTCAATGCAGCCAATACAGCACACCAGAACACAGGTGGAGTGGTACCTCTTTTCTCTTATGTTTCATGCCAAATTTAGTCTCTTTCTCTTTACGTCTTTTGACCTGGACAACCTCAGTTTTCAGTCTGTCATATCTGAGCTGCTGTCATCAATAAAAGCCAGATTGGGTCCTGACTCCATAGCGAGGCCTTGTTGACCTCAACGACTTGTGCTTCTTCTCAGTGATCATGATAACTGCCTACACTCCGCCTCACTGTCCACACACTCAAACACACAACCTTCCATGTTCGATTTTAAGGTTACAAATGTGGACTTCCCTGTTCACTACCCATGTGCATTGGTATTTTACACTGTTCTCCTGTCTTCAAGTATTTCATGATGTCAACATAAACACTGTGTGTGATTGTTTTTATGCAGTTTAAGTGCTGATATTCATTAACATCACAGCTGTGTTTTCCTGTTATTGTTGTATTTCCTCACACGTATTTTAGACGGCTTCAAAAGTGCCACCAGCACGGCTCAGTCAGCAGCTTAATCTAAGCAGTGACAGGGACATCTAGTGGTGACTTTCTGTTGTTGTCTTACTGGCCTGGCTCTGGCAACATTGTGTGCTCCAATATCAAACTACAGTGTTGATGTCTGGCCAATTAACGTGTACAATAAGACCTTCAGTGGAGATCAGTGTTCAGACACACAGACAGATATACACAAAACGGACTCACGTTGACCATTCACTAGACCAATTATTACTATTTATAAGCTCTCTTTCATGGTTCTTAATATTGGCCAATCAGATATGTAAATTTGATATGCACATAGGGGCACTTTGCAAAAGTCATAGCAGCACCGCTTTTAAGGAGGTTAAGAAACCTGAGATCTCATATTTCAGTGATTCTTGAGAACCGGGACAAAAGGCCGTCTTCCATAACTGCTGTTATGTTTAAAACTAAAACTATTTAAAATTATAGGTGTTATTAGGGATTAAGAATAGAATGTCTGGAGCACAATTATCTCATTAAATTTAATTTTATCATTAATATGTCAAATATATGACACTTGTTATCTTCTCACGACGTCTAAAACAGTGTGTCCTCAGAGAAGGTTTCAATCTTTCATACAATAAAACCTATTAAAAATGTAGTTTAGGGGGCGCCCTTAGCTCAGTTGGTAGGGCGTCCCCCCTATGGGCCTCAGCCAGCAGCGGACCCGGGTTCGATTCCAGCCCGCGGTCATTCTCTGCATGTCACTCCCCTCTCTGCCCCATTTCAACTCTGTCTCAACACTATCAATAAAGCATAAAAATGGAAAAAAAATATCTAAAAAAAAAAAGTACCTTAATGATTAAAAATTGCTTTTTTCATCAAAAGCAACATTAAATAATCTCTCATATCAATAAAAACAGTTTTTTCTACAACACATTCATGTTTTATAAGGATGGGACAACTTTACTGAAAGTCAATACCGTCAGACATTTCATTATGTAAAATGTAATAAAATCAGGCGAAATAAGGGGCAGCTGTCAGTTTGAAGGACCTCTTGTCAAATTCTACCTCTGCAGAGTACATCAGAGTCAGACAAGCTCTGATAAGTGTTGTAGTTTTAGAATATTTTACATTCCGAATCTTGAAAGTCCTGTGTCACAACCATGATATGTCAACACCGACTTACAATTTCTGAAGAAGTTATTTGAAATGTTTTGATAATTTTATTTTCCTGAAGTAGTTCATACTAGCACCTAACATCAACAGAAAAACGAAATGGCTACTAGATAAATTCCATTTGTTATGTTTAAGAAACGTTAAATATGTCAACACCGTCAGACAGGAAATCGGACGGAGTTGACATCTGACGGTGGTGATAGGCCAATGACGGTAAAAAAAAAAAAAAAGATGGGAGGTTGTGTCAAAGCTTAGCTCAGTAGCTTATTATGTTGGATACATACATGTAATTTAATTTGCCGAAACATAGGGTTTGTATTTGTTTTGTCCCACTTCTCAAGAATCACTGATTTATATATAGCCTATAGTGTTTGGATCACAAATTCGACAAGTTTGTATGAATTATTTTTCTTTTAAACAATTCTGTTTCATACACTAAATGATAATGACTAATTATTAATAACTTTTCGACCTAAAGATAAACCTGAGCATCCGCGATACCTTGATAAATGAAGTTGGGTCAGTCATCCGTCGTACCCCTTCAGTCGTCCAAGTGGATCAATGAGCCAACACATGGCTTGAACATCATATTTGATCTTAACTGTAGGACTGTGCTCTATGACAGCTATGCATCAGCAGTAACGGTCCACAGCAGGATTAAGCTGATAGGGAATATTCCTGTATCCTATGTGCCTCAAATCTCAGTGTGAATAATGAAAACAACATTTTACTCATCTCCTGTAGTTTCGTTTTGTGAAAGCAAATTATTTCCCCACAAAGTGGAAGAAAGAATCTGATGGAAAAACATACCTTTTAAAATGTTTCTTGAAAGTCGCAAAATGTCCAATAAGACTGAGTAGGTCTGCTTCCAAGATTACATTATTAAAAATATTTCATTGTCTAAAAACGTTTTCATTAGTGTGTATGTCCCCTGATGGTCTGCATGCCATTTTTAAAGGCCTCATCACGAGGAGAATACAATAGTGGAAGGCATTACTTTACTGTGTCATGATAAAACACTGGAAGTCGGTTTTCAGGAACTCAAAGCATCTGATTCTTTGTTCAAATCTTAACCAAGCACTGGAAATCCTGAATCTGGCTTCCCATGGAATCAGCTTGTGTAAGTCTGGTCTGTGTGTATCAGAACAGAGTCAGTGCTTGTCTTTCATCAACACGAGGCACAGCTCGTTATTGTCCTAGTGTTTGTCATCAGCCTAGGCTCTGTAACTGCAGACTGATGGTTAGTGGACACAGTTAACAACCTTCCTCAGCGCCTCACGCCGTTTTTCATTATGGCTGCGATAGCCACACGAACAGATTTGCAGATTTATTTTGTGAGAGATTAAATATAAGGCATGTCTGAATGGCAATATTGTAACTAAGACTGTAAATATGTAAAAAAAATGTATACAAAGATATTGACAAAGATGTGAAAGAGATCCTGAAATGTCATATTATGATGTATATTAAAGTATATGAAGAACTGCTGCTAAGGTCTGTACATTGCACTTCAGTAAGAAATAAAAACGTGAATGTTTGTACTGTATTATGTGAATAAACCCACAACATCTTGCAATTTTACCTTGGCTTGATGTTTTTTTGATTATTCAGATTTTGATGTTACAGATCTAAAACAAAAAACTGAAAGAATGAGCAGTGATATCGGGGTGTTTCCTCTATGTCAGCTTCATCATCAGGTTCAGGAGCATCCAGACTAATATTAAAGAGGCCCTCCTTCCTCCGGTGTGTCCCAGGGGAAATCCAGGGGGAAATGGTTATCTCAGTTAGGCTCGGTAGCAGGTGTCACACAGACCAGCCGCCTAATAAGCCTGCAGGAAGAAGAGAGGGGGGGGGGGGGGGCTAGAGGTATGCCCCCTCAGCAGCATCCACCTTTCCCCCTAAGGCCATGGAGTCCAATGACTGTGTGCTCTACAATAAACAGTGTAATTGACAATTTGCTGCACTGGCTGGTCACGGCCAGCCAGCTATAATCTAATGGACGGGGACACAGAGGTAAGACACAGAATCTTCTCTCTCCTAGTCTCTTGCTGTTTGTCATTGAAATCTGACAGCCATAACTCACTATAAGTATAACACTATTTTAACATAGGCTTAGAGGTTTAGAGTTCAACTAAACCTTTCACTGGGTCTCAAATAAACCTGCAATAACTCTTTTTGGCCATAAAAAACTGATTAAGAAACACAACATTAGCCGCGTTTCCAACAAAACTTCCAGGAACTTAGAGTTCCAGGAACTCCTCGATCACAAACCTTTAGTTCCTGGGCCGCATGGCAGTGTGTGTTTCCACCACGGTCTGAAGTCCCTGGGAGGTTATGCATATCAGGCCCATGACGTATGGAGAAGGAGTAACAGTATCTGCACTGCACGTCATTTTATAACAGGCTACACTGTAAAAAAAAAATTGTTTTATATTTTACAGGAACTAGTTCCTGCGGTGGAAATGCGGCTATTGACAGGTTTGCATTTAAAACCTTATATTCTTTATTTTTTCTATTCTACACCCTACATCTGACCATAAAAAGAATCTACTTAGGATGCAGTCAGGCCCCCAGGAAGAGTGCCTTCTTTCGCAGTCCAGCAGTGGCCATGCCTGGTGCTGCAGTTGTTTGAGCCGGCTGTTGACGGGTCAGTAAATTCATACGAGTCCGGAAGCAGATATCCCCGTTCACTCCAATACAAGCGGGAAACAGGAATGTGTCTCAGCAAAAATGTTTTGGATATAAATCAAAGTCTCATACTTATCTTTAGACCATGTACTAATAAAATGAAAGTTTTCTATTTTCAAATCGCCACCTCAAGCGGACCTACGACTTCGAGCTTACAATGCTGGCGAACGAGAATATTTCTACATCATGCGCTAGGGCCGTTAGGCACCCATGATGCGGATGAAAATTCTGATCCTGTATGTCTCTCTGCGCCAATGAGCAGCTTTCATAGGAATTAATGTGCGCCATGTTTTAATACTGTATCCTTTTTCTTGTTATGCCCGTGTATGCAGTAGGCATACACTTGGAGACCTGGGGGCCTCCAAGCAGATCATAATAATAAAAAAAAAAATCATCATCATCATCATCATTAACTTTATTGAAAAATTCTCAATACATAAATCAAAGGTAGGGGAGAGTAGGGTGAGTTGTGCCACTTTTTTTCAGAGCAGCAACATGCTTTTTTCAGTTGCGATTTTTAAGTCAGACCACTTTTTCTTCACCTATGTAAAGCGTCATAAAATTGTAAATGCTATCTTATATAATTTGAGCGATAACAGTGATGTAAACCTAAAATTCACTATCCTCAGCTGGAGATTGTTTGTCAACACCAACGCTGTTGACTGCAGCAGTTATTTCCTTCCTAACTGCTGCCTTCTGACGTTATATCTGTCTGTCAGCTGCTAAATGTCTGACCATGTCCAACAGCTTGTCTCACAGTGTATCTGTGTATTGTGCAGTGAGCAGGTTGGGTACCGTGAGTTATTGGAGCTTTGTCATTGAAAACAGCTGCCCGCTGCGGCCTAACTCCACACTACAAGAGTGGCGAGAGCAACCCAAAACAGTAAAGTTGCAGCTGGACAGCTTAACAATGAGCTGACACTCACTATAAAGCTCCATAAAGCTGAGGAGAGCTGCCCATTCTGGTAATAATATTCTTTATGTTGATTACGATGAGTGACCCCCTTTTTATAATGTTATTTTTCACATTATGATCACTATATCAATAATGGCCCCATTTAATAAACATGTGTGGCCAATAATAATTAAATTATCTTTAATTTCACAAACACAGCGATAAACAAATATCTACAGATGTGTGCAGCAGAACTGGAAAAGCTTCATAGTAACCTAAACTGACAATCAACACTTCAGTGTTAAAGTCAGAATATGGGCCTTTTTCATGGAGGACATTTGTCTAAATGTCCTCCATGAAAAAGGCCCGTATGACATGTTGGAGGTGAATGTAATAAAATTAATGATGGGCTTAGTTCCATTTAGCTGCTTTAAAGCTCTGCGTACTGTGAGCCATCAAATGTCTGTGAAAAAGGACTGTAGGGACTACATCTAAACTGAGAGAGAAGACAATAGATACTCCTTTATTTAACTCACTTCAAAGAAGAGTGTGTTACTAAAATGTGGGAGAGTATACAGTGGAGGAAATAAGTATTTGATCCCTCACTGATTTTGTAAGTTTGCCCACTTACAATGAAATGAACGGTCTATAATTTTAATGCTAGGTTTATTTGAACAGAGATAGACAGAATATCAAAAGGAAAATCCATAAAAATCACATAAAAAAATATATGAATTATTTTGGATTTCATTGAGTGAAATAAGTATTGATCCCCTATCAAAACATTGCTTTGTACTTGGTGGAGAAACCCTTGTTGACAAGTACAGACGTATCTTGTAGTTGATAACCAGGTTTCAGACATCTCAGGAGGATATTTGGACCACTCCTCTTTGCAGATCCTCTCCTAATCTTTAAGGTTTCAAGGCTGTCGCTTGAGCTTCAGTTCCCTCCACAGATCTATTGGATTAAGGTCCGGAGATTGGCTAGGGAGGCCACTCCATGACCTTAATGTGCTTCTTCTTGAGCCACTCCTTTGTTGCCTTGGCTGTATTTTTAGGTTCATTGACGTTCTGGAAGACCCATCCACGACCCATTTTTACGGACCTGGCTGAAAGAAGTTGTCACCCAGTATCTCATGGTACATGGCCCCATCCATAGTTCCCTCGATGCAGTGAAGTCCACCTGTCCCCTTCGAAGAGGAACACCCCCAAAGCATAATGCTTCAACCTCCATGCTTGACTGTGGGGATGGTGTTCTTGGGGTCATAGTCAGAATTCCTCTTCCTCCAAGCATGGCGAGTCACTATGATACCAAATAAATTGATTTTGTTTTAATCTGACCACATCACCTTCTCCCAAGCATTCTCTGAGTCCTTCAGGTGTTCATTGGCAAACTTCAGACGGTTCTGTACATGTCCCTTCTTGAGCAGGGGGACCTTACAGGCACTACAGGATTTCAATCCTTTACGGCATAGTGTGTTACCAATGGTTTTCTTGGTGACTGTGGTCCCAGCTGCCTTGGGATCGTAAACAAGCTCCTCCCGTGTAGATCTGGGCTGATCCCTCACCTTTCTCATGATCATTGATACCCCACAAGGTGAGAGCCTGCATGGAGCCCCAGACCGAGGAAGATTGATGGTCATTTTGTGTTTCTTTCATTTTCGAATAATCGCACCAACAGTTGTCTCCTTCTCACCCAGCTTCTCGCCAATGGTCTTGTAGTCTATTCCGGCCTTGTGCAGGTTTACAATCTTGTCCCTGATGTCCTTAGACAGCTCTCTGGTGTTGCCCATGATGGAGATGTTGGAGTTTGATTGATTGACTCTGTGGACAGGTGTACAAATTGAGACAGGTGTGTTTATACATGAAACTAGTTGAGATTAGGAATATTTTTTTAAAGGACGAGGACTAATCTGTGTTAGTCAGAATTATTTATGGTTGGTAGGGGATCAAATACTTGTTTCACTCAATGAAATGCAAATTAATTTATATATTTTTTTATGTGATTTTCTTTTTGATATTCTGTCTATCACTGTTAAAATAAACCTAGCTTTAAAATTATAGACCACTCATTTCATTGTGACTGGAGAAATTTACAACATCAGTGAGGGATCAAATAGTTATTTCCTCCACTGTATCTGTGAGACATGCATTTGTACCGGAATGTGCCTAAAAAGGCTTTATCTGAGCCAGAGGGCTGTAACCACCTAACTTTACACCAACATATATTTAGCCTCATAAAAGCCACAGGTTGGAATAACTCCGTTCCTGTTTGCATTCAACACATCTTCACACTGGTTCTGCTCTTGTTAACACCAGAAAGTGTGACTTTCAAAATGATACATATCTTTTTGAACTGAACAATATGGAGAGAGGGCTTTGTGTTTAAAAAAGATGAAAATGAGACTGGGAAAAGGAAATCACACATTTTTATTGGAAAGTGTCAGAGTACCCGTCATAATGAAGTATGCAAAGTAGATCACACAAAGAAGTTTGAAGTGAATATGATTCGCTACAATTAAGCAAAGCCGATCCACTATTTTTACTCTTCCAAATCTGGCATGAAATAATTTAATCTATCAATCCAAAATCATATTTCCTCTGTGCAGGAATTCATATGTGGGTCTCAAAACGGACCTTTCTACCTGCAGATTAAAATGACATCGATATCAGTGGTCGTGAGATTGAGTTTCCTGAATAAAACACAAATCAAAATTCCAGACTGCTCTGTGCAGTGGAACCCAATGAAGTTATTTAACAAGCCTTTTGAAAAGTGCATTGTTGCTCAGATGGATAAGGCTGACGCACCATTTTCAATGCATTGGAAAGGCATTTCTATAAGGTTATCAAATGTGTAGGTTCACGCTACTTCTAAATCCATCCTCACTCTGTTGTTGGTAGGAGCAGCGGCAGTGACAGGTATTCCTGAAGCCAACTCCTGGGCATGTTCTGCATACGTACGCACACCAAACTACAGGTACACCAGTCACACAAGTACATGGGATCCTCTATGGGATTTACAGCACTGAAATAAGTTAAACATCTGATGAGCAAACACTTTACAGCATGACTTCATGTTCAGGATATTGCACATGTGTAACAAAGAACTGCGTTTCCTGCATTCAGTGTGTGTACTTCAAGTCATATATACTGACTTTCCAAGACAGAAATGGGCTTCACTTCGGAGCACCAAAAACATATAGAGGAGCTTGGTTATTGCTTGTGTATTTGGATGTAGACAGCCGCTCTCAGACTCTATATAAACTAAAAGGTGCAAGAGTTCATACAAGGCTGAGGGTTCAATGCAAAGTGTAAATACTACATATTGACAGGCTGTCACTAACGCCAGATAACTATAAGTTCACTTTGGGGGTGAAACATTACAGCAACAAAGGGCTATGACTTGGCAACAGTACGAAGAAGATGGTTCTGTATTTTACCAGCACAAGGAAATATGGGTACATAATGTGGCTAAAACACCTAGACCTGCAATTTATAGGGAAAGCTACATTTTGATAATATTCAACACGTCCAATTCACAGACCTTCAAAAGATTTGTAGACAACACCAGTGCAGTGGCTTTCCCGTTACTGCAATGCTCTTTGCATTCTGACAGGTGAGGCAGAATAGAGCAATACATTAACAAGGAAACCCTATTGTATATGTGAAACAAGGCAGGTTACAGCATCATCAGTGTGAAATATTGGAGAAAAAAAAATGGAAATACAGAGACTGGACGTGAATAGAAAGCATCATAAGGTAACAGGCAAGGACTCAAATCTGAAACACGTTTAGACAACAGACACATTATATGTTTTGTTCCATGAGAAATATTCTGAGTAAACTGATAAAAACATTTCACAGAACAAGGTTATCTCTGGCAAACAGTAGATAACTTTATAAGACACTTAATCCATGAACTAGCAACAGGTCACTTAAATCAGGCCACACAACATAATATATACATAGCTTCTCTATATTGTATTCTACAGACTCTGCGGGCCTCATCATGGTTCAGACACAACTTCACAAGTAACATCGCAAAAACCCGAGTTTATCTAAATGCAATAGCAACCATTCAGCAGTAACTAAATGACAGTGATGTGAACAGCAGCCTGTACACTTTTGATACATGAACAAAAGAACGTGCTAGGGATAAGAGGATCAGCTTAGCCAGGCTCACAATTCACAATTCATGCTAAAAAGAGTCAAAGAGTGTAATACAGGAGATCTGCTCTGTGGCCTCATACACACAGTAACTGAACACCAGGGAGCGTTCCGCAGGTTTTATATGAACTCAAGAGATGACAACCATCTTTGATCAAACAATGTTAAAGCCATAGTGCTAACGTCTGTCGCCGACTCGCCACCATGAGGAATTCTGAGTAATTACAACAATACTGGTGCGTCTACATGAGGTAAGCCTTCGGTGATCGTGCATGGATTTTATACCTTCTGCTATACGTCCAGGTTATTTCTTAGCAGTAGAATCAACAACTCAAACATTTCGTGGGAGCTTCATATTCTGAGCTCCTGCACCAGGTTTGTAAACACTGCCATACTGAGAAATACAGAGAGAATTTTTTTGGAGCTGATAGGTTTAATCAACTTTGTGTCAACTCTTTTGGCAATGGCTTGAATGTAACCAACATCCATATATATGAAGCAGTTACGCACTATAGCTTTAATATCTGCATCCTCAAAAGCAACGCAACTGTGATAATGAACAATGTTTTTAAACACCTTTCAGAAGCTGTGATACGTGACAACTATAATGCTTCACAGGGTAAACGCTTAGTGGGCATATGCGAGGCCACAGATGACAGTGTTTGTTAGTGTGTGTGTGTGTCAGCGACATCACTTCTCCTGCAGCAGGGCAGGGATGTTGATGTTCCAGCCGATGGCCTGGCGGTCGAACCCGCACGTGAACAGGTTGCAGGACTGGTTCTCTTCATTCCACGCTGTACAACACACCATTCGCCTGTGACCCTGCGCACACACACACACACACACACACACACACACACACACACACACACACACACACACACACACACACACACACACACACACACACACACACAGATAGACAGACACACAAATATTTCCTATCTTTGTTTTAAAGATGCATATAGAGTAATCAGATCCTGCCTGTCCTTACCATCCTGTTGCTGCGTGGCAGTCTGGCCAGCCTCACCCCGCTCATGTCAAACAGTCGGACTTGGCGATTGTCGTGCGGCAGAGCGATGATCCTTTGGTTGGCAGAGACGCTTAACCTGAAAGATCAGATCAAGTTCACTTTTTCAGATTTGGTTAGTAAAGTCCTCATGTGTAAGCCTGGACTTTCATTGTGTGGAGGGATTTGGTAAAATAAACTATCACTGTCTCATGATTCATAATTTATGGCGTAATAGTCAATTCAAATGAAGCAATGCCATCGATGATCAATTATGCAACAAATATGCAACTGCTTTTGTTCAATGAACAACATCAGATCTAGGTTTTTCATTGGACAGTAGCAGAAACCATATTGCCTCATCCAGTCCCATCCGTCCTTCCACCTACCTGTTCACTGCTGAGTCAGTGCGGATGGTTGCTATAGGTGACCTCATGTTCTTCAAATCCCACACCTTGACAGTGCGATCGTCACTCCCTGAAACCACATTGTCGCCCACCGTGAACACTGCAGACGTCACCGTGCTACAAGAAAATGGACACAGAGCGATTGGTTGTTACACAAAGAATGTTGTATTCTTGGTGTGTGTGTGTGTGTGTCTGTCTGTCTGTCTGTCTGTCTGTCTGTCTGTGTCAGTTTTGGGAAATTCACACTGTTGTCAACATCCCAATTTAAGTGCAGTGATGAAAGCTGATAGGAAAGTACAACAAAAGTTCTTCCAATTCAGGAGAGGGAAGAAAGAAGGTACAACCTCCGGACGATAACACTTTATGGTTCTAGATATAAAGTGTGATTCTCCACTTGAACACATTACTAGGCCTTCCATCTGGTGGAAGGCAATGTGGGCAGGATCCCTCTCGCACTGTATTTTTGTCACACAGGCAAAGCTGTCAGAGCAGCTTAATGCCTTAAATCAGGGGTGTCAAACATACAAAAACAAACAGACTTGTAGAGCATCAAAAAGTAAGTCTCTAGCACATTCCTGTGAGAATGTTTAAAGAAATAACCAAAATGCTCATTCCAGTCGCTAGGGGGCAGACAAAAAAACAAGGAAGGAATTCCTGGAAGAGCCCAGGTTGACTTAATAAGTTGAACTTTCTGAGTACTAGGTAGTATCTGCATTCCATTGTTATGAACAACTTAAAATTAAGACGTTACTTATATACTCTTGAAATCTGAAACACGCATCAATTCATAGCAGGTGATCACTGATAGACTCTCTTTATTCTCCATCATATCATTAGCTATGTCGGGCACATTGGGGACAGAAAAGTGCTTTATATGCATTCAGCATACCCCCATCCTCCCACGCCCTGTATCCAACCAGCCGTGATAGCACTGCTCCACATGAAAGCACTGAGGTCAGGCCTAGCCATTCATTTAATAGACCTTTAATATTTCCAATCTATTACTGTGTGTCAGTGGCTCCTGTGAGGCTCTTCTTCTTCTTTCTTGTTCATTAATGTAGGGAAGGTTATTTTTTTCTTTTTCAAAAAAGCCCAGATTCTTGATTAACTTTAGCGTTGAGCAGTGTCCCTTCCCACACACAAGCATTGTCTGCGGTTTCCACGTCTAGTTTTTCTTTCTAAAACTGGCTTCCCTCTTAATTCAAATTGACACGCCATTAAGGGCAAATTAGGGGACTAAACTTTGTCCTATTAGAGGGGGCCGAGGCTCAAGGAAACTGCCGGATCATTACAGGCACCTTCTGACATTGCAGGGTACAGCCCACCAGGGAATACAGGAGGGCGGTGGGGGAGAGGGGGGGGGAGAGAAACGGAGGAAAGGAAATGATAGGAGGTGTGTGGGGAGTGTAATCAGACAGGTTAATTGATTAAAAGGTTGATTAAGGTTAAAGGTTTTTTTAGAATGGCTGGTGAGGAGGGAGGGGAGTATTCACTGCTACTTAATGGCATCTCAGCAGTGTGTCTGACAGCCAAGGTCAAGACTCCCTGCAATTCGGAGACTTTGGGAGTTTTGAAAGGAAGAGATAGATACATACATTGTACATACAGACAGACAGACAGACAGACAGACAGACAGACAGACAGACAGACAGACAGACAGACAGACAGACAGACAGAGGAAATCATGGGACATATCTGCAGTTTAAGGAGAGCTGAATATATCTACCTAACCACAAGGTCATTTTTATATACAACTGCTGTGTTATTTCAAAATTTGGGAGAGACACAAGTGTTAGAGAGGTGCAAGTATATTATTAGATGTCCGTCAAAACTGCTTCAGCCTCTACAAAGAAATCAAAATTCCATGTCACAGACTTAACAGAGTTTGGGTAATTATGCTTTAAATTTGCCACCTTTGTTTTTGTTTCTAATGGGGACAAAGTTTGTCAGTCTCGCCCTTTCCAAATGAAAATAATCACTTTCACATTCACAGCTCATTGCCTCACATCAATGTAGGGGAGAGTGGGGTTAAGTGAGACACTTTTTAGGGGGCCAAGCCCGAGCAGGAGGTGGGACCGCGTTTTGCAGAGCAATGCGGTTCCCAAGCGGCGGATGCATCACACTCTTTGTGCCCGTTGCCTCTGGCCTTGCTTCGTTGGCCGGTCAGGCAGGTCTGCGCGGATTGGTCGGGTCACCACGTTCGGGGGTTCGGCTGTGTGGTTGTTTCTCATGGCGGCGGTGCTTTGCCTGTGTATTCTCTATTCTATACTGTCTATTCTCTATTCATGCTTCCGGACCATTTCAGGACTGGTGCCGCGCTGGGGCTTGCTCTCTGGCGGCGGGGGGCTGGCGCCGTTTATGTGTTGGCAGAGAACAGAAGAGGTGGAGAAGTGTTAATTGTCTTCATAGTGTTTAATAGTGTTAATAGCGTTAATAGTAATAGCCTGAGGGACGGCCTTGGTCTCGGTTGTCTGGGCCTGAGTACTGATGTCCGGCCACTGCATAAATGTCCTGCCTATGCAAACACTATAACTGATTATAGAATATCTATTCATCCATTTCCTTAACATTTGTGCTCCTCTGTCTATCTCCATATCGAGCGATGCCTCTGGGGTTCTCCCCCTCTGTCTACCAAGCACTCTCCATGCTACTCTACTGACTCAGAGTTCTGTGCGAAATCAGCCATCCTAAGAACGGACGCTCCCCGGTTGCTCGTGCCTCACATCAGCATTGATTCACCATCCAGCAGGATTGTACTCTTTCTACTCGCATGCCTGTACACTCTTTATGTTCATTTTGCTTCGCTCAATGGTTGTCTGTCTGTCTGTCCTCTTCCAGTTTTCTCTGGTGGAGATGAGACGGTGTGGATCAAATAAAACTGATTTGATTTGATTTGATTTACCCCACTGCCACAATTTGAGAAAAAAACTACCTCTCTACCTAACTGTTTCCACACAGAAATGGGATGAATGAAAACAACTCTCTTTGGATAACGGAGATGTGATGTCTGACATTGTAGTTGGTTGTGGATTGTAAGGCACATATCAGATGCTAGGTGGATGATGGGCTGGGACCAGACAGGAGAACATATTAATAATAATAATAATAATAAATTTTATTTATATAGCGCTCTTCTCTCACTCAGAGCGCTTTACAAAAAAAACAAAACAATAAACAAACAAAAATGTCATGTAGAGTTGGGTTGGTGGGTGAACTAGGGGTAGGCAGAGGAGAAGAGATGGGTCTTGAGTTTGGACTGGAAGATGGTGAGGGACTCAGAGTCACGGATATGTTGGGGGAGGCTGTTCCAGAGCCTGGGAGCTGCCCTGGAGAAAGCTCTGTCACCAAAGCTGCAGAGTTTAGATGTGTGGGTGGAGAGGAGACTGGCTGAGGAGGATCTGAGGGCCCGAGGGGGTTGATAGGGGGAGAGAAGGTCAGTGAGATATGGGGGGGCCAGATGGTTGAGGGCTTTGTAGGTGAGGACCAGGAGTTTGTAATTGATCCGGAAAGAAATGGGGAGCCAGTGGAGCTTTTTGAGGACTGGGGTGATGTGGTTCCACGAGTTGGTGTGAGTGAGGAGACGGGCAGCTGCATTCTGGACACGTTGGAGTCTGTTGATGGAGGTGGTGCTGATGCCGGCGAGGAGTGAATTACAATAGTCAAGGCGGGAGGAGATGAAGGCATGGATGAGTCTTTCAGCAGCATGGGGTGTGAGGGAGGATCTAATCTTTGCAATATTACGGAGGTGATAGAAGGAGGTTTTGACAGTGTGACGGATGTGGGGTTCAAGGGAGAGGGTGGGATCAAAAATTACGCCAAGATTGCGGGCCTGGGGGGAGGGGGAGACCATGGTGCCATCAATAGTGAGTGTGGGGGGGTTGTACATTTGCTGAGGGTGGATTTGGAGCCAATTAGGAGGAGTTCAGTTTTGTTGCTGTTGAGTTTGAGGAAGTTATTTTTCATCCAGAGTGTAAGGGAAGACAGGCAGGATTCAATGTGGGAGATGGGGGGTTGTGGGGGGATTTGGTACTGAGGTAAATTTGGGTGTCATCAGCATAGCAGTGGAAGTCCATTGAGAAATGGCGAAGTAACTGACCAAGGGGGAGGAGGTAAATGATGAAGAGGAGGGGGCCGAGTACAGAACCTTGGGGAACACCTTGTGTGACGGTGACTGTGGCAGATGTGTGGTTATGGAGGGAGATGAAGTTAGATCTGTCAGAAAGATAAGAATGAAGCCAGCTGAGTGCAGTACCTTCGATACCGAGGTTGCTGAGTCTGGTGAGCAGGATGGTGTGGTTAACAGTATCGAAGGCTGCACTCAGGTCAAGGAGGATGAGGAAGTTGAGGGAACCAGCATCGGCAGAGGTGAGGAGGTCATTGAAGACTTTAAGGAGAGCGGTTTCTGTGCTGTGGAGGGGGCGGAAGCCAGATTGGAGGGATTCAAAAAGGTTATTGGCGTGGAGATGGGATTGGAGTTGTTTGGTGACTATGCGTTCAAGGGTTTTGGAGAGGAAGGGGAGGTTGGAGATTGGGCGGTAGTTACAGAGGGAGGCAGGGTCGAGACCAGGTTTCTTGAGGGTGGGGGTGACAGCAGCAGATTTGAAAGCAGAGGGGACAATTCCATGGGACAGTGAGGAGTTAAAGAGGTTAGTGAGGTAGGGGCAGAGAACGGGGAGGCAGGACTTGAGCAGGGGAGTGGGGAGGGGGTCAAGGGAGCAGGTAGTAGGTTTGGAGGAGCTTATAAGCTTGGAGAGTGCAAGAGGGGTAACCAAGTCAAAGTGGGAGAGACGGCAATGGGGAGGAGGGGTTGGGATGTCCAGCGAAATGGGTAGGGGAGGGGCCATTGAATGTGCAGGGGGTTCATGTACAGGGAAAAGTGAAAGGTTGATGGTGGTGATTTTGTCAGCGAAAAACTGGAGGAATGAGTTGCAGAGATCTGGGGAGGAGGTGGAGAGGGTGCTGGTCCGGGGTTTGAGGAGGTTGCTCACTGTGGAGAAGAGGGTTCTGGGGTTTTGGCAGGGGTCAGAGAAGATGGCAGAGAGGTAGGCAGACTTGGCAGCGGTGGGGGCGTCTTTGTAGACAGTGAGGTGGAGTTTGTAGGCTTGGTGGTGGACTGTGAGTGAAGTTTTTTTGGAGAGTCGTTCGAGTTGGCGGCCAGTCTGTTTCAATTTGCGGAGTGCGGGTGTGAACCAGGGGGAAGAAGTATTAAAGGAGACAGTTTTGGTTTTTAGGGGGGCCAGGGTGTTGAGGGAGGAAGACAGGATATAATTAAGGTGGTTTGTAAGCTCATCAGGTGAGCTGAGGGTTGAGTCCAGGGGGAGGGTGGAGGAGAGCAGGTCACAGAGATGGTGGGGATCAATGGATTTGAGGTTACGGAAGGTGATTTCTCTGAGGGGGCGGGGGCAGGGGGTGGGGGAGAGGATGGTGAACAGTATAAGTTTGTGATCAGAGAGGGGAAAGGGGCATGGGTGAAGGCTGAGTATAGGGAGATTGATGGAGCAGACAAGGTCGAGGATGTGTCCTTTGTCATGGGTTGGGAAGGTGACATGTTGGGTGAAATCGAAATTGTCCAGTACAATGGTGAGTTCAGATGAGAGCTTGGAGGTGGGGGAGTCCATGTGGATATTAATGTCACCGAGTAACAGCAAGCGTGGAGAGAGGGTTAATGCTAATGTGATGAGTTCGGTGAAGTCAGAAAGGAAGGAGGGATTAGGTTTGGGTGGCCTGTAGATGAGGATAACTGTCGTGGAGGAGGGGGCTTTAAAAGCAATGAATTCAAATGATGATACTGAGGGGAGGGTGAGTTCTCTGATCAAATAATTATGTTTGTGGATGACGGCGAGGCCACCGCCACGGCGGCAAGGGCGGGGTTTGGCGATGTAGCTGAAACCAGGGGGAGATGCTTGGTTGAGGGAGAAAAAGTCATTGGGTTGTTGCCAGGTTTCAGTAAGTAATAGGAGGTCCAGATTATTGTCGAGGATGAGTTCATGTATGGCGGGGGCTTTATTGTTGAGTGAGCGGGTGTTGAGGAGGGCAAAGTTGGCACAGCCAGAGGGTGATGGGATAGGGGCAGGCTGGAGAGGTCTGAGGTTAGCCAGGTTAGCTGTGCAGAGGGGCGGAGGGGAGGGGGGGAAACTGGGTGGAGGGGTGGTGGTGGTTGAGTATATAAATGATTGGCCATTTGATGAAGTGATGTGTGGGTGAGGGGAAAGGACAGCAGTGAAATCCAGTCCATGTTTTCTGTCCTGCCTGGTGAGCTGCTGCCTGACAGAAGCGATGAATGGTCCAATAGCGGCCGCGGGTGAGTCCTGATGACGTGGCAGAGGTGCGACGGAGCTTGCAGGTAACCGGACGAATGGGATGGAGTTTCTGTGCTGGGTCAAAACAAACCCACGGCGGGAGCCTCTGTGGATGTAGCGGCGGCGGCGTAGGAGTCCAAGTTGTTGAATGACTGAGATGGATGATGGGATGAGGTGGTGGTTGAAAAGTCCAAACAGCTGTGCTGGTGAATAGGTGATCATGATGAACCAGGGGAGACCATGCGGAGTGAGGAGGATGGATGCGACCAGATGTAGCCGACGGAGCAGCGATCGTTAGCCGCCACTCGGTAGCTGAGCGAGGGCGACCCGCTTGCAGAACACAACACAGTGCGATCAGAGAGACCAGGAGGCGGCTGAAGCGGGTGGGACCAACGATGATGGTCAGCAGGCACCCGAAGATTATCCGACTGCCCAATGTTGGAGGACAGCGGCAGCAGGTGTAGTGGCGTGTGTGGCTATATGAGCAGTGGCGAGAAGCAGCGAACAATCAGCAGCAGCGGCCTCTGCCTACGGTTGGTACGTCCCCTTCAGTTGTCAACACACGAATGGTGTTATGAGATAAAAGTCCCCGTTCAATCATGAAGTAAGCTAGCATCCAATGAATCGTTGTTCCCACACAAGTAGTAATGCCAGCGGATTGAAAAAATATTCCAAGTGAAGCTAATCACACTGTCCGATTAGTTCATGGAAAATAAAATAAATAAAATTAAGTTATTGAAAGTTAAAAAGTTTCAAACAGTTCAAAGTTACCGGCGAGCAGCGGCAGCAAGTTGCCAGCGTTCACTCGTTGCCATGGTGATATATTACCATATTAGACATTACAATAGTTCCTAATCAAATACATCCTCTGTAGTGAGACATTCACTACTATATACTGTATGTTATGTGACATAGGAAGGTGGGATAAGAAAGAATGGGATAATATATAAACATGAGACAGAAGGTATGTAGACAAGGTGTCAAGAGAAAACCACTGCTGGGACAGAGTATAAAGAAGGATCTTATTAATGGAATCCATATATGTCTCTGTTCATCTGTTCATCTTGAGTTGTAGATTGGTTTTATTGGTTTTTCCTTGTTGAGCCTTTTACATATTCATTTCAGCTTTGCTTTTACTCTTTGAGAAGACAAATGCTGTCATCTCCAATGTTCCAATCGGACTCTACACACTCAGACAGGCACAGGCTCTTTAGAGTCAGAGTGGCACTGCTGTCACTTTGAGTATTAAGCTACTAACAGAAGCACACTGGCAGTGGAAAACCAAGGAACGCATAAACTGGTGACTGCATGACATGAGTCTTAATTAGGGCCCTATGATTTCCGCGATAACGAAAACACGGACGGAATCACGGAATCGGGCAATAAAAACGGAATCTTCTTGTTAACACGGAATGTCACGGAATTCGCCATTATTTTGGTGAAATTCAATTCCCAAGGCAAAGGGAAACAACACGGTTGAAATTAAAGCAGAACTAGGGAGGAATTTTGGTTTGGCGACATCTAAAGACCAAACCACTGCCGTGAAAAGTAGAGCCTGGCTGCAGGATCGCTAATGTAACACACAGCGCCAAACCCCTTTCACAAATCTGTCTATTCAATGTTTACTTATGAATGTATCCATGTATGTAACTCTGACATGTACATAACTCAATTTATCGTTAATAATATGGTCTGTTTATAAATTCGGCATATGATTAAAGCATCTAAAAGCACGTAATCATGTTAAACGTTTACTGTTTTTAAGTTATTAATGCCACTCGCTCCCGCAGATACACAGCACAGGGAGGTCTTATATTCAGCCATTGCTAAAGGGAGTGTTGTATTATGGAACGGCCGCTGTGGTACGAAATTCCAGTCTCAACAATGTTTCCTACACGCAATTATAACTCTAGCGTCTACAGCCCGTTGTTTTCGTGTAGTGTAACTTGTGTAATGTGTTACATTATTCAGCTGTTGCCGTGATGTCGGCTGACGCTGATGCTAATGATAACTAGATCTCCGTCGCACAATAGACTGTATGTTGGTGTTGCAGTCCGCTGTTGGGTGAAGCGCTGTCCCACAGGTAAAAGCCATGGACTTATAGAGCCTTGTCCAATTTTCACTCTAGTCCAGCTTCTTGCAAAGTTAATAAGGACTTTATTATTTATGTAAAACTAATATTTAATGTTTCACTTGAAGCACAAAATGAATGGCTTTATTTTCTGTTATAGCCTATACCCAACACATTTGTTTTTTCGCTTTTTTAAGCACTAAAAACAGTGCAATGTTGTGATGTATTTTAAATTTAGCCTTATATCTGATTAAATTGTTAGAACATTATTTGTTCGCAATAATTAGACACTCGTTCTGATGACGAAATGAGTGTTAATTGTAAAAAAACCGGAAATCATGAGATTAAAACGGAAAAAACGGAATTTGTGAAAAAATAAAACGGAATTAGGAAAAAAATAAAACGGATTTCATAGGGCCCTACTTAATGGATACTATCTGCTATAGAGGACGTTCAACTCTACTCTTTGGGTAAGCGTAAGTATGTATCAACCACGTCATTAAGTTTGCAGGCGACACAACAGTGGTGGGTCTTGTGAAAATGATTAAACTGCATACAGGATGGAGTTGGAGCAGCTCATAACGTGGTGCAAATCCCACAACCTCGCACTCAACATGGAGAAAACAAAAGAGATGGTGATTGACTTCAGGAGGGCAGGCAAACAACACCATACACCGCTGAGCATGGCTGGGCAGCTGTTGAGAGAGTCAGCAGCGTCATGTTCCTGGGAATTCACCTGGCCGACGACCTGACTGCCAACATCAACACCACAGCAGTCATCAAAAACGCCCAGCAACGGCTCCACTCCCTCCGGAGACTCAGGAAAGCTGGTCTCCCCCCTCTTCCCCTCACCACCTTCTACAGGGGCACCACTGAGAGTATCCTGACCTACAGCTTAACTTCCTGGTTCGGGAGCTACAAGGCCTATGAACAACAGCAGCTAAACAGGATAGTGAAGATGGCCACCAGGATTATTGGTGTCCCTCTCCCTCTCCTGATGGTGGCCTACCAGCAACGCTGCACCCGCAGAGCCACCGACCTTCACCAGCCCTCTCACAGCCTGTTCACCCTCCTGCCATCAGGAGGAGATGCAGGTGCATCCCCTGCAGATCCAGCAGGATGCTGAGCAGCTTTATCCCACAGGCTGTAAGGCTCCTGAACGGACTGTTCCCCCTCCCACTCGCCCCCCCCCCCCACACACTCCCCTACCACCAAGGACACTCCTGAATATCCAGCACTTTATTCAGACTGATGTGTGTTTTTATTGATATGTCTGTTGTTTTCTTATTGTTTGATATGAGAGTCTGATAACTTTTAATTATTTATTTATACTGCCTATTTAAACACTGTATGCGCTAGTGAGAAACAGCATTTTGTTTCATTTCTTGAATGGAAGTACAGTTTTTTAAAATGGCAATAAAGTGAATCTTGAATCTAGAAGGGTTTCAGAAAACCAACTCAAGAAAATAGATTGAGTGAAATGACAGTTCCAAAATCCAAATCCAGGTAAAAAAATAAAAATAAAATAAAAGTACATCTTAGGGGTATTTAGAGAAACACTGGTTCACAACCAAACATGGTACACAACAAAAATGGATTTCAGGCAAGAACAAGAAGTGAACTGGAGTTTATTCTAGCACTGTGGCTCTGATCCTTCTACTTCTTCCTAGGGACTGATTGTACTGTATTCATTGTAAGGCAAATGCCTAAAAAAGCTTAAAAATGTAAATGAAACAATTCAAGTAAAGACGACAAAGAGGTTATAGAGCTCCAAGTTATTTCTCTGCGCTTTAGCAAAAGGGACAGTCACAGAGAACCTATTAAGTGCTGGTGTATTCCCCCAGAGATCTGCACAGAGACACACGCTGATTTCCATCAACCACAATCAAACGTCTCCGGGAGGCGTGGATGGCAGGAGAGACAGCGACATGGTTGTCACTTCGTGTTTGCTCTGGTTAGCTCGTTGTTAGCTCACATGCAGTTGTCATTACTCTGCAATTATGGCGGGCTGGTGGGACGGAGAGGGCATGCTGAACTTGTAGCTGCCGCAGTTCACTGTCAGAAGGTGTTAGACTGAATTGCCGGTGAAGGCAGTGGAAACGAGAGGCTGTCTCCCCTCAGCTAAAACCTCTTCTGCCTATTCAACCATTTACACTCTACACTGCTGGGTTACGCCATTCATGCCACGTCCTTATGCCATACTTGAGATTCTGGAAAATTAGCCAAAGAAATGGCTATCTTTGGAGGCTCTGGTTAGAAAACTGCTCACAAGTTGGAAAGAGGAAAAAGCACCAGGATCAGTAAACTGTATGGATGACTGTTATTGCAACATTTATATCTTTTTATTTAAGAATGTATTCATCTTGATCTTTGGCTTCGATTAAACACATTAGAATACTTCAAATGGGCCTGTATTATACCGCAATGACTTTTTTTTCAGACCAACTGATTGTGATAATAACAAAATCAACATTACTGTTTTTTGCTCAGCCAGGTTAAGTCAGTCACTCATCACTCAAACTTTTATTCCTCAATAATACTGCAGCTGAACTGTGCGTAAACAGCTTCAGAAAGTTGATTTAGAAAATGTTATCTGTTTTTAGGACATGTTTCAACTTTAAATCCATCGCAGAAGGACAGGTCAGGAGGTCTTCACTTGAAAGACAGTCGATGGCCGTTTGGAAAGGGAAGGAAAGGAGTAGGGCTGCTGTTAACTGTGAAACACTGCTCCTTAATCTCATTACCACCAATTGTCTATGGGAGAGAATTAAGGGTGGGATCTCCAGGAATTATAAATGTTGGGATTGTACATAATGAGCTGTATGTAATCCCCTCCCCCCACTTGCAATCAAAGGCTGCCAGACTGCCTGCCAGACATCAAACACATGCAGACATGCACATCAACACACACATACACACACTCTTCTTCTTACGTCTTTTTAAAAGCGCTGCCATTCAAAGCCACAAACGGGGCCCGACAGTCATCTTTTTAAAATGAGCGTCTGCAATTGAGTGTTAACAGCGAGCGAAGTGGCAAATTACACAGAGTGGAGGATTAACGCAGAAACGGACAGATAAATGAACAGGAGAGCGAGGGAGAGAGAACGCGGTAGGAAGAGAAAGAGGAGAAAACCGTCGATGTGAGGAGAAGTGCTCTGTAATGAATGAGAGGCAAGTGGAGGATTTGGGTTAGAGAAAAAGGCTCTGCAAATTAATGTGGCAATGTAAAAGGAAAAGGAAAAGCAGAATGTGCCCAAGGGATTCACAGAGCAAAGAGGTGTTACAGCGCCGCCTTGTGAATGGAACAGACTGCAGCCACTAACCAGCACTCTGTTGAAACTTTCATTGAAAGATTTCTCGATACATGGAGTGAGCAGTGTGTGTGTGAGAGTGAGAGAGAGACTCACTCAGTGTGTCCCTGGAAGACGTTGACAGAGTGGATGGACGGGTCTCTGAAGTCCCACAGTCTGAAGGTGGTGTCTCTGGATGAAGTGACCACCAGGCGCTGGGTGGGGTGGGTACAGCAGTGGGTCAGCTCCTGGTCATGCCCTGTACACACACACACACACACACACACACACACACACACACACACACACACACACACACACACACACACACACACACACACACACACACACACACACACACACACACACACACACACACACACACACACACACACACACACACACACACACACACACACACACACACACACACACACACACACACACACAAACAGCAGGATTTGCACATCACTAAAATGTTTACATAGAGACAAGTGGTTGCTACAGAAAGACAGAAGCGAGAGCTTTGTGCTGCCAAGTTACATTCCACAGATATGTCTTAAACCTTTTCCTAGCTGGCTTCTGGCCAATGCAAAACATGAACAATACTCAAAAATGTTAAGAGGAAAAACCTGAAAATAATGAGGGTGAAGATAACGGACTACTGGTGTTGACATACCAGTGAGTGAGTGAACCAGCTCAGACGTCTCCACCTCATACAGGTTGGCAGCACGGTCCCAGGAGGCTGTCACCACCTGTCGGCCTCCCACCAACCAATCAGCTGCGATCACTACGCCCTGGTGGCTCTTCAGGGTTGCCGTGGCGACCCGGACGGTGGGGACTTCGCAAGGGCCCTCGCCGTCCACCTCACCTTCTTCTCTGTCCGACAAGTCCTGGTCGTCATCGAAGGGAGCCTATGGGTGTACAAGAAGAAATAGTTAGAGGCCCTGTGTGTACTGCAGTATTGCTGAATTAATCACTGTGAGGACTATGATCTAGTTTTGGTGTGATTAATTTACCATGGAAAGCAAAGTGAGCTCATTACATTTATGTTAATATGTATTCACTAACTTGGGCTTTTTATAAAATCCCTAGAAAAAAAAATAAACCACTTAGAACTGCAGGGCATTTAAGGATATTTCAGTGGAAAATGAGAGGAAAAACTGTGAAAAAGCCACTCACACTGACATCTTGTGGTGGCTGGGGGGCAGGAAGCTGCACCATGTAGCGCCAGATGTGAGCCGTCTGGTCCCCAGAGGCTGCGGAACAGAGAAGACATCATTCACATTCATCAAGCACATTCACATCTACAATCATCTGACAGCTACGTCAGAGACCCCGCCACATGAAGATAATGGAAACGTTGACTAATTAGACCAAGAAATCACACGTTTTAAATCCATACCTGTGAGGGCCATCTGCTCTGTGGGGTGGAACTTGATGGAGTTGACTGTGGGCGTAAGAACAATGATGAGACACGTACATCTGCTACATCAAGTATTCCTATTATCTAACAACACAAGTCAGCAACTGTTGACACCACAGTATTTTATATAACAGAAAGATACTTTTAATTTGATATACAATGTATTTAAGTTTCTTATGCATTCTGACCTGATCCTGCATGGCCAGCATACCTCAGCAGGCATTTCCCAGTCTCAATGCTCCAGAGCAGAGCGGAGTGATCTGCCAAGAGAGGACAGGGGAGGACATCATGAAGACATTCACATTGATTTTCTTACAGTTGTCAGTTAATTAAATATATATTTAATATGTGAATGAACTTTATTCACAGTGCTTTGATTTAGTGAGGCATTTCTGGAGCACTTTAAGGGTGAGATTGTGTACAATACTATCTGTAAGTAATGAAATCCCAGGAGTTTATTCCCAGCAAACACATGAAGCTGGAGCTTCCAAAGGGGAAAAGAAAAGAATCATCATCAACACTGAAAAGAATTTAGAGTTTTGCCTTTTCCAAAAAATTGTTTTGACACTGCTGGTGTGCTAACAATGATCTCAACTATGCTTTCATTTTTTGCTAAGTGCACAAAGGTATCATAATTAATTTGACAATTATATAATGGTGTAGATAACGCATGAAGCACCTTCAATATTGACTCATTACTCTTCCTGAAAAAGACTCTGCCACATGTCCAGAGCAATGCTGCAGTGCTTCTTTAAACAGTGGTGTACCTGCAGATGCAGTGCCCAGCACCACTGGCTGAATATGGGTGACGCTGAGGTCCCAGATCCCGTCCCGGTGGCCCACATACTCCCTGAGCAGCTGGCACAAAGCCCGGGAGCCCGCCGTGGTTTTGAAACTGGACACAATCTGAAGAACGAGGGGAGAGAGAGAAATAGACAGAGGGATGAATAACTACTCATGGTAATGAAACAAACACAGCTACAACTGTAGCTTCAATTAAAGGCCAAGTCAAATGAAAGGAACTACAGGTGAACCAATGCAAAGTTTTCAGAACTGATGCGAATGCTGATTCATTTGACAATGAGCCGATATTAATACCAGCATATGTAAGGCTTTATTTACAAGCTACATTTCCTATGATGGCACAGTCACACAAAAACAACCGTTTTAATAAGTTGTGTTTGTGAGTGATGTTAATATAATTGAAAGCTGGCAACAGAATAGTAGAAAGTCCTTTTCCCAGGTGTCAGTTTATTGTTTGACAAACAGATTAGCAGTCAATGCACATGTTGTGAGCCCGCTTTCTTAGGGCTTAACTCTCTTCATGTTCTGGTGGTGCCACAATGTCTCACTCTTCTCGGTTCATAAAGGATCAGAAACAAAAGCCCAGACAGGGACGTGAGTTTACAATGAAGCAATAGAGACATTTTTACAGATCATTTAGTTATCCATGATAATTATGTCAGATTTAGGAGAAATGTGTCCACTCTGGGTTTAGAACAAATAGTTTACCACAGACAAATGCACCAAACTGTCTGTGGCTGGAGTCTACATATCTAACTAATAATGGCACTTTAAGTCTCTGTGTAAAGAAGAAAGATCATTGCTGTGCTCTGCTACGAGTGGTGCACCTCTAAAATGAACTAGCACTCTTAAATCCCTCACTACAAGCTTCCAGATCAACTAATTACAGGTTGAATTGTAGTTTCAACAGTCAGCAGTCACAGTGGGGGCAGTACATGCTGCTGCAAACAGACAGGCTGACCACGGCAACAAGCTCACATCATTGGTAGTCATTAGACGCAGCAGCTAAGCATCTGGTTCCCTGGTGTTAGACTGTGTTAGTGTATGCTCTCATTCTGTCCACTGTGTTTACAGTCACATTACAGTACAACACCATACACCTTTGTTTCATGTCACTGACACACAATGAGCAGTCAGCAACAAGAGAAATAGCCCAGTCCAGTCCAGGTAAACTGAGGAAGTAGTTAGTGCAAGTCATTAGTTTCAAGTCCCATCATGTTTCTTAGCCAGCTGATAAGTTAGCCGTACATTATGGAGCAACTAGTTAAGTCAAGAGGTTAATCCAAAATGTCCTCCCTTGATCCCTGTATCCTCTTTCCTAGATTTCAAAGCAGCAGAGGATAGTGGGCCACAAGCTGGCGTCAGATTGTTTCTTTGATTTAAGTAAGGCAACATCCAGGGGAACTTTATGGTAAAATGTGAAACCAAAGCATGGGGAAGACAAGGTCAAGTTCATATTACACTTAAGTAAAACACATCGAATCAGAATTTTGAAACATAAGATGTACTATCAACAGCTGTGCGCACAAATATTAATGTTGAAGTTCTCCCACGCATACGTGATTGAATTGCAAGCAACGATGACACCGGCATTACAGTAACACATTTTGAGAAATGTTTCAGTCGCTTTCTTGCATAGACTTAATATAAAAGTATTGATACTACTCTCATATCTGTATCTCGTTTGATTAAGCCGTACAATAAAACAACAATTTGCTGTTTCATGGCAGTTATATGCTGGTCTGGTTGGTAACAGTTGCCAGGAAACCATCAAAGACTTCATGTTACTGGTTGTGGCCAAGTAGAAGCCCAGCACACTTCAGTTTTTTAATGGATTAAACGTACTACATATTATATGTTCATACGGGAGCTTCTTTTTTTTTACCTTCAGAGAGCCACAGCAGCTGTTTCTCATTTTCCAGTCTTTGTTAAGCTAAGCTAAGCTAAGAGAGTTGCTGGCATTAGCTTCCTATTGAGAGTGCAGACACAAGAGAGGTATCAATCTTCTCATCTGATAAAAAGAAATGCTAATCTATTCCCTTAAGAGAGTTTGAAGACAACGTTTTACTAAACATCAGTCTCAATCTCAATTCGACTTTTCTTTGGACAGTGTGACGATTAACTATGATTTTGCAAGCTAATGGAAAAGTGGAAGTTTAATAAGAAACTATATAAAAAAATCCCTGGTCTCTTTTTGTTTGTTTTTATCAAATGCAGATGTTCATCAGCACCGAGTGATGTCTGAAAGAGAGATGAGGAGTCAAGGTCAGACTGGAGTTAGACACAGACTCAGCGCACAGCTGTCCCCCACAATGCTTATTGACAAACAAGAGCATTCAGGAAGTTACCCATGAATCTCCTCCCCACAACTCCCATGAGGCCACACTGAAGTTACGAGGTCCACCAAATTTGCTGTGGAAAGTGTACAAGTGCTACGTCGGCAAGAAATGAAAAAAAGGAAGAAGTCAAAGGAGATGTCACTTTGCAAAACACGCTTCAAATCAAGTTTCCGTAGTCCCTGTAAATCCAGAAAGTTTGAAATGTATCTATGCATCAGCAGCTCAAAAACAAAAGAATTTGACAGTAATGTTTAACCACTTTGTACTCTGCAACAACGTGGCTTTAATAGACTGTTAGCATTTACCCCAAGCCTTAATCCCAACAGTTCCAATTGTTACACAGATGACCCATCTTTAGAAGCTCTATAGAATAGTGTCACATAGCTGGAGCCAGGTACCTTGCTGGTAGAGGCTTTGTAGGTTGTCTTCAGCTTCTGGGACAGTTGACTGGTGCTGTGGCTGGCTGTGTGATGGAGAGACAAAGAACAATGGATGAAATTCACCACTGAGTAACAAGCTCATCGGCTGCTTTCACTCTAGCACTAATGGCCTCGTAAAGTGTCAAGGCTTTTAGACTGTGCACAGACCTACAACAATACAAAACCTTGTGCATTTCTAGTTTGAAGTTGTCAGTACTTTCTGCACGGATGCAAATGACTTTCAGAAAACCTGTGCAGAGGTATTGTGAGCGGAAGGGAGGGAGCTGGGTAACACATATTCATGCTGTTGCTTCACAAAACAATGTTACCAGGCTTGTTTAAGGAAAGGATGTTTGGTTTAAAGTGGCTACGAGGAACTTTTCAGTATTATTTACAATTTATTTTTTTCCTCTGATGATCATAAATTACCTTGACCAGCAAACATTACCATCAGTGCAAAAAAAGCTGTTTTTATATAGTTCTTATTAATGCCTTTGGTCTGGTCGGACACCCAGTCCGAATTACAACTTGCATGCAGGCTCTATGGTATTCGTATTGGTCGAGATTTCAGTGTAGCGCAGCAATGCGATTTGAGTAGCCTATCCCTCCAGGTAGGAGGAGATTTCTGTACATAAGCCTTCTTTTTAGACAGTTATTTGTAGTCATAATGGCAGGACCCTCAAAGAAAAAAAGAACATTCAGTAAAGAACAACTAAAAGCTAAAAGGGAGAGTGATAGACGGGCGAAAACAAGAGTTATACTCGGTCATGTTTTCACCAGGTGGAGAGAATAACAGGAAGCTTCGATACCGAACCTGAATTGTCCGTTTCTTTTCTGAATTGCCAAGGTGATTAGATCAGAGTTATGAGATAATATCCCTATCAATTCTTCTCCATACCATAAACTCATTCGTTAATATTTCTGACTCTAGTGAGAGGAGGGGAGAAGTTTTTTTTTTTTTTTTGAGAAGTGGATAAGTGGGAGGATCAAGCATTTGTTTCTCCTGTTTATTCTTATTGCAGAAATCTATGCAATTACACCTGGTGAATCATGTTATCAGCGATCCATTGACGATGACTTTTACGCCCACGCTCCACCCAGAGTGAACACGCTCAGAGTTGATTGACCCAACGCTGATCCACTGTTCTGAAACAGAAAACCCAGAGTTGCTCATCTCTGAGTTGACCAACTCAGAGCGCAGGATTAAACTCAGAGTTTTTAAACCCTGCTACCTGAAATACCCCTCAGCTTGTTTCAGCCATTAGTCAACCCTAAAAAGAGAGATTTGTTTCAGCTATGAATTTCTTAATGCCCTCTCTCAGGTGCTGGGAGGTGATATTGAGAAACTGTTGGGGTTGTTGGACCAAACTGGAGGCAGCGAATGATGTGACTGAGCTCGTCTACCGGTATCTAATAAGAGGGTGTGTTGTTAGCCTAGCTCCTGGCGGTCGTGCTAATGTTGCGTATTCGGTGTATGTCACGGTACGTCAGCTAGATGGGTGTATCTCCCTCCCCCCAACGTCACATCAATGCCTTTTTTTGGTACAAGGAAATAAGGCAAACTCTGACAAGATGGCGACGCGCATAAGACAAGAGGATTGGATGCAGTTGGAAGAGCCCGATAGATTATACTATCTATGGTTTAAACGTATACTTAATAGGCTTTGTAAACACAAGGTTAAGACTTGGCCCCAACTCCCTAGCTCCTCCCCTGCTACTACCCATCTTTAATCCTAAATTTATCTCTGAAGGTTCCTCTTTATTGCCTCACCATGGCTCACAGAATCAACATACACTGTTTAGTAGTTAATGGTTTATGTTTTTTGTGTGAATTTTACATGATCTGTGTTTGATGTCTAAGGTTTGTGAAACATCCCCTCTGGTGCATGCTGGTTCCAGACACTTTTATACTTTAAATCACTGCCCTATAGAAACAGAGGACAAATGGCTTAGTAATGTGCTACTTGGATGAACAATCCTACCACTGTCCAGCACCTTGGTCACAATGTTTATTTTAGCGGCTGACTGCAGAAACTTAGAGGTGGAGCAAGTTTAAGAAAGGTTAAACTATTGCATAGAATTCTATAGAATATATACTAACCTCATCTACCATACAGCACACAACTCTTATAAGTCTGTCTTACAGGCAGAATTGTTCAGCCAACAAATAAATAAATAACTTAATACATAATAATGAACAACTTTCATTTGAACACCAAGTTCCATCAATGCTCTCGCAGAAGCAGAAGTGTGTTAAAGGTTTTGAAACCTGGAAACACTGTACCTTTTGTCTTCAGCGCTCCCTTGGTGGGGTCTCCTCCATCGATGGTCTGTCCATCTCCGGTCAGACGCTCATTCAGAGAGTCGATTTCCCGGCGTACTGTAATGTTAGCACGGTGACAGGGCGTCAGTTAGCAAACACTGGTTAGTTAATCAACACCTGAAGATGAACACAGTACGGTATGTTTCCCTAGAGATCCAAATGCAATCCAAATACATTTACTTGACCCTCCCTATCAGCTACTCACATTCAAGGTTCTCGATGTAGAGATTTTCAAACTCGCGCTCGATCTGGCCAAAAAGGTCAAGAAGATTGTTCCGTACAGAGTGGGGCAGCCTGGAGTCCTGGGGAAGAATAATGGCTGATTAACCTGACAGTAAGCAGTGGCCTACAAATTAGGAAGCAAACACAGTCCACCAACATGCTCAGGAAGCAGGAATCCCTGACTTGTATTCCCTTATGTTCCTTTTTCAGTGTGGTTATCTCCTTTGATCATAATGTGAATTATTGTATACAATATGCTGTGCTTAAAAACTCAAGAGCATTTTATAATGATGCTCAAACATTAAAGCATCAAAGCATTAATAAACAAATACAGTTTTACAGTGACAAACTGTAACTTCATCTTATACTGTATGTATAAGGTTTACGAGACTTATAAAATACACATCAATTAAACTAATCAAAAGCAAAAAATCAATATCGGCCAATACTCGCATTTGTGTAAAAACTGCCTACTCACAACTGCCTAACTAAACAACTGCCAGGCTTCCACCAGACAAACTCCTTTCAGCTGACTTACCTCCATGGTGAAGGACCCAGTCATCAGCTGACCAACAGTCTACACCAGACTAGCATAGCAAAGAGCTGCCAGGAAAAACAATGGATTCAAAAGGCTGCGTCTGACAGCTCGCCTCCAGAGCGGCTGCTTAGTTCTCTGGCCATGTGAAGAACGAGGAAACCAAATCCTCCACTGTCACTCTCTCTTCTGGCACATGTTCAAAAAACCAACAGTGTGTCACGGTGACGTTAACAGCCAGACCATTCTGTCAGCGCCACATGTCAGCACACTTTCTAAACTAGCAAACAACAGGCAGCCCTTATGCATTCAAAGCTGATTATCTGTGGCCTTAAAACTTGCAGCGAACTCCAGCTCATAATAACAGCATTGAGAAAGCGGAAGAAAATGCATTCTGTGTGTGTTACATATGGGTTTATGAAACGTGTGTGTGTGTGTGTGTGTGTGTGTGTGTGTGTGTGTGTGTGTGTGTGTGTGTGTGTGTGTGTGTGTGTGTGTGTGGGAATTGTGCTGCGGGGGAGAAGACCTGGTACATAAATGGAGCCAGCATGTCCTGGCAACAGACAAAAAGGTCTGGTGAAAAGGCTTATCAGACCTGGACAAGCGGCCCATATTAAAACTTGATGAGACAACAGGTCAGTGCAAGCTGAGCTCCAGTTTTAGTGAGCTGGTTATTCAAGGACAATGTCAAACAGAGAAAGGAAATGCAAAAGGATGATAAAGGTCAAGACTATGTCAGGGCAATACTGATTAAAAACAGCATCACAATATCGCAGACTGAATTTTTTTGATGCAAAATATTTTATTTTTTTCCAGCTCAATCTTAAATGACAGACACACGACGTGATGATTCGATCTAAAACACTTGACGCTCACACACAAACCCTATAGTTCAGACAGAGGACTCATGAGGTTACTCTACAGCCAACTCCCAAAAGACCAACAACCAGGATGTCCTTGATCAAACAGAAACAGCTTTTATTATCTCGGCAGTGAAGAGAACATGACAATTTGCTACAACTATTTTACATTAGGAAATGCCTGCACATATAAAGGCTACGGCTCTTTCCTTTCTTGGATAAATAAATTGATTTTAGCACCAATAAATAACTTGGATGGAGAGAGAAAATAGCTAACTTGATGGCACCAGTGAGCTTTGAAAAGTCACAGTAGACTCCTTTGATTTAACTTAAGAAATCAGTAACCAAAAAGTGTACACCCACAACAGGCAGTTCATAAAAGGTTTAAAGAATGTGAAACCTGGACAACACTAATACTTTGAATAAAGTAAGAACGAGGAGTTTTTTTTTATAGTTAAGTAAATAGAACTTTCCTTGGGAAAACATTTCAAAAACCCACTGTAGCAATGAGCTGCGTAAAAAAACATCAGGCAAAAAATAAAAGCTATGTTGCCAAACCGGCTGGTACTGTACTCTAGTGACTGACAAGAACAGCTATACACACAACTACACCATGACAATCAATATGTTTGTACATGTCATATAAGCTACATGTTTATCAGAACGCTTGCCAGCAGCTGTTGCAGATGCTGGCAAGCGTCAGTGTGAGAATGTGTGTCAGTGTGAGAATTAAAGTCATTTCTGTGTGTGTGTGTTTGTGTTTAGGTGTATTTGTGTGTGGATGTGTGTGTGTGTAGATGTGTGTGTGTGTAGATGTCTGTGTGTGTATGTGTATGTGGATGTGTGTGTGTGGATGTGTGTGTGGATGTGTGTGTGTGTGTGTGTGTGTGTGTGTGTGTGTGTGTGTGTGTGTGTGTGTGTGTGTGTGTGTGTGTGTGTGTGTGTGTGTGTGTGTGTGTGTGTGTGTGTGTGTGTGTGTGTGTGTGTGTGTGTGTGTGTGTGTTTGTGTGTACCTGTCCCTCCAGCATGTCTCCTCTTTGAATGCCTGAGGGCCTCTCCTCTGTGCTGTTGGTGCGTCTGATGGACAGACTGTGAGCCTTGCGCTTCTGCTTGGGGTGACGGGCGGCCGAAGCAGAGCTGGCGCTGCTCCCGCCCTCCACAGGCATCCCTCCTACCTGGCGGGTGGCCCTGCCCCCTACTCAGCTCTCACCTGAGAAGCAGGTAAACAGAGACCAGGCTCTCGCTAGATGGATTGGATAGGTTGGTCTGTTATCACCACCACCTGCCTAAAGGTCAAAAGAAGGTGAAAGTCAGGTGCACAGCCATTGCAGGAGCTACTGAACATGAAGGGTATATCCCGTCTGACCCTGATATCTTCTGATGTGAAACAACAGGATTCTAATCATTTAAAAGCCCCGCTATTTAACTTAAGTCTAAAGCAAAACATACAGTGCACTTTGCAGAACCTGATTAAAACCTTTTTTCTATTTATTGACAAACCCCTACTGTTGTTCCAAGACGACTTTGGGATTATTACGCTAGAAATTTATGAAATTAGACAATTAAATTACTACTCAATTTATAGTACGACTTACTACTAAATTGGAATAATTCTGTCTAAAAATAAGTGTCCCTTTGCACATTTTTAGTCATCCTAATTTACTATTGTTAGTCGGCTAAACCTGACATACCTAAAATCCTCCTCTAATAAAAGTGTGTTTACCAAAAAAAACTTTCGAAATACACAGTATATGGAGTTTGGCGTCAAGTTTTACAGAAACTAAGAGAAAGTCATATTATGCTGGCTCGTGCTGTTGTTGTGATGGCGTTGAGAGAATAGCTACATTAAGCTAGCATGCTACACTCACCAGTGAAGTGCTGAGAGTGTGGAGATAAGTACTATAGTATGTGATAAAGGTCTGTGCATGTTTTGATGGTTTGTTTATAGGATTGAATCCAAAGCGACAGAAAGGAGAATACCACTCGAATCGGCTGTGCCACTGAGCTTCCTACTTCTGTATTTCCAGCATAAAAGTAACATTTATAATAGGAATTCAAAAAATTTCTCTTCAGATTGTGATCAATGCTTGCAATAAAGAAAGTATGGAACTCAGAAAGCAGCACATTATAAGACTACATAGGCTATAATCAACCTCTTTATTAAAAAGTTTCATCAGATTGTGCACAATTAGGCTATGGGTCCGTGTATGTTATGAACCTATTATAAAGGTTACCTTTACGCTGGAAATACAGGACTTAGTGGCATAGCTGAAGGGGCGCTGCAACCAATCAGGAGAAAGCCCGCCCACAGATGGAATAGCCAATGAGGCACGTTTATTCGTTTAACAGTCAGAAACGAGAGAAGGGAAATCAGACACAAACAAACAAACTGCTTTCTCCCGTTTTCTTGTTTCTGTCATAGTCTGTTTTGGTTTTGTACCAATAAACAAGAAAAGGAGAATTCGGCTCATATTTTTCTTTTCTGCATTCCAGCAGGAAAACGGTAGAACAGAAAAACGAGTCGGTTTCTCCTTTCTGTCACTTTGGATTCAATGCAAAAAACAAACCATCAAAAAACGGACCGACAAACTACAGATCACGCGTGTATGTATTCAACGGTATGCCCCCGGAAAAATACCTCTATCAAATTAACATGGTAAATAACGACGAATATTCTACTATGCTTTCGTGTCTTGTTGTGGCATATCCTGATATGAACCTGTCATGTCTGAAAGATAAGAGGAAGGACACTCACCGCAGTCACTGTCTCACTGACTTCATACCTGGCTTACAGTTAGCACGAATGTCCCCAAACCAAATATGCAGCAGGCTAGAGCAGGCTAACTCAAGCAATTTCCCATCATTGCGGTATCTAACGTTTAAAAGTCAGCAGCTATCCGACAGCAGACAGCGGGTATAGCCTTCCGGACTCTATATAAAACTGTGTCAACAAGTCAAATTGTAATTTCAAACATATTTTCGACGTATGGCTATGAAAGTCAACCTTATAGTTTGACAAGTATCAACATTTTTGACACATCACGAATTCAATTGGTGCCCTTACTTCCGTATAACGTGATTTTGTTTGCACTCTGTAAGCCAATGGGATGTCACGCTGATGCTAAGGCAGCCAATGAGAAACCATGGTACCAGGACGGAGTGAGGGCTAGCTCGGTCGGCCGCAGTATTTCGCTCTAAAATATCGTCGTTGACAAATCAAAGTAAATCACGTTAAAAGACGTGGTTTATCTACACGAAACAGGAAAATTCTATTGTAAGTAAGTGGACATTGTATCGGTTTCTCTGTGGGTTGTATATGCAGCAGACAATGCATACTTATGTCCAGTTGTCAGAGGCCTGGGAGGTGCGGGCCGTGCTGTGCGTTGGTCTATGGCGTGTTGACGATCAGGGTTTAGAGGGAAACACGAAGTGGAATCTGCTGGAGCGGGACTATAAGATCCCACCACTCTGTGCTGTCATACGTTCTAGCTTATAACACGTCTGCCTAGGTCCTAGGATATAATATATAGGATATACAAAATATCAACTAGAATTTGCCCACCCAGATGCTACCGATATCTGGTCCTGCCCATGGACTATAAAAAGAACCCCAACTTTCAGATGCTCTCACAGATTTTCCTAGGGGAGTTGAATCTAACCGATAAACAGCAACAATATAATGTGCATGGCATTTTTTACCGCCCAGCCTGAAATGTGTGGGCATGTTTTTTTCTTTTTTAAATCATTGTAAATCATATAGCTTACCTATGAGTTTTTGAATATTGGTAGGACGAAAGTATTTTATTTGACATTATATTGATAAACTTGATTAAACCCATAAGAGAGTAATGACATTCATGTGTTACTGTCTTCAACTGTACATTTGAACACATTTGTACATGTTCAATGGGTTACAGCCTTCACAGTTATACAACTTATAATAACTCAAACTTGGGTGCATTTACGTTCAGTGGCGCATGCTAATATAATCGTAATTAAATCGTGCCCCCCTCTTAGTAATGGCAGAATTTGATTAAAAAAAAAAGGTTTATTTTTCTCAGCAAGATATTTGGCTATGACGCAAAATGTTCCTCCTCGGTGACCCCTCAGTTTAATAGGTCCATGCTCAGTACCCAGGTGTTATCCATGGACATATAAAGAAAGTGCTATCAGCAGCGTATCTGATCCTTGTTCCGGTTCTTACCAACACCCCATACCTCCACTCCTTGTGATTGGTCTCTTGTTTCTGTCAGGCGATGGTGCGGGGTGTGTGGGCGGTGCTGCGGACGGTGTCCCGCGAGGGTGCTGCAGCTGTGCCTAAACCAAACGTACCTGGCAGAGCCACAGCACCGTGGAACAGAGCTGCGCAAACACCAGTCACTGCGTACTACAGAACTATATTCAGGTAAGATACCGCTCTTTAAAACAATTTGTGGTTTGAGTTTAAATACAGCGACACAGGAGATAACGCTACGCCTGTTGACTCTAAGCTGGGTGAGTGGTGGTGTTTGTCTGTGCTATTGATAGCTGAGCCCTGTGCTCTGGGATGAATGCTCATATCTCACTAATTAAAGAAAGACATGCGCTTGACGTTGCTTTGCATGTTGAGTGCGCACTTTGAAGACTGCAGCCCAACGCCTTTATGTAAATGTGCCCTTCATATCCTCATACAGCAGCTAAATTAAGTTGCACACAAACCATAATAACATGCGCATTGACTGTGGCATCCGCTGGAATACTAATATCAAAACAACAGTTGGTAACGAATTGTCATTAGTCCATCCATACTTCAATGGTTTAAGTTCCAAAACTGCCTGCAAGCTGCTTTAAAGGGACTATTTTGACATTTTTGGATATTATATTTTTGGATTTATGATGTCCCTTTGGCACTAGGAACTTGTTTATGGTCCTTTGCCATTTCTTCTGATTGGCTACATCAATGTAATATTAATTGCAATGTGTTAATGATGGACAAATCATCAATAATAATACAAAATAAAACCGTCATACCTTTCCTTTTTATGAACACCACTACTGGTGTGTCAAAGTTCATTCTTGAACGTGTAAAGAAAAACACATTCTTCCTCAGTGGGTTGAGTTTGCTCTGAATCTCTTACAAACTTGAGAGCTAGTGAGCAGTGAGGTTTGTTTTGGTCAAACTGTACCTGGTCCTGCTATGGTCAGAATGTTTTTAATTGGAAGTGCACAGCCCTGTTTTGAGGTGAATGACACATGTCTCTAAACTACTCCCCATGCCTCTGTGCGCCTCAGTCAGGCCAGACAGCTCCAGTGTGCCTTCAGGATGCCGGAGATAACCACCGATCACCTGGACCAGAAGCAGGTCCAGCTGCTGGCAGAGATGTGCATCCTCATCGACGACAACGACCGCAAGATTGGAGCGGACACCAAGAAGAACTGCCACCTCAACTCCAACATCGACAACGGTAGACTGCACACACACACCTGTCTTGTATGTTGTTTAGTTCATTTATTTCCGGTTTTGTTCTTATGGTGAATTGTTTGTTTTCTTCGGCAGGTTTATTACACAGAGCTTTCAGCGTCTTCATTTTCAACAGTGAAGAGAAGCTGCTCTTGCAGCAGAGGTCCGACGCCAAAATCACTTTTCCAGGTTGGTAAAAAGTTCTCAACCACTGTCTTAACCATTATCTAATTAATTAATCTAATTAATCTAATCTACTTTGTTAGTAGGCACTGATCGTGTGTGTGTGTGTGTGTGTGTGTGTGTGTGTGTGTGTGTGTGTGTGTTTATAGGCTGTTACACAAACACGTGCTGCAGTCATCCCTTACACACAGACAGTGAGCTGGAGGAGCAGGATGCCATGGGAGTGAGGAGAGCTGCTCAGAGGAGACTAGAGGCTGAGCTGGGGATCCCCATGGAACAGGTAGAGCACATGTTACGAGAGGTTTATGGAGGATCTGTGGAGAAGCTCTCCTCCCATCTAAGCTCCTCTGCCTTGTTGCTTGACCCCCAGGTGACCCCAGGTGAGATGACCTACCTGACCAGGATCCACTACAAGGCCCAGTCAGACGGCGTGTGGGGCGAACATGAGATCGACTACATCCTCTTCATGCAGAAGGTAGGACCATGTTTGTCTGTTGGACTTTGAGCTCAGTTGCATTAGGATACAGGTCTTGTATCTGGCCTGCATTATGTTTAATCACTACAGTCAAGTCACAGAGCAAAGCATTTGTTTCTTTTCATGAAAAGTGTGAACATGCACAACTTGGAAAACAGGTTAGACTTTTTTTTTTGTCATGATGAAAACGATCGGTGAGTCTTTGAAGATTCTGGGAATACCTTCAGGAAAGTATGAAGTGTTTTTATTCTACCTTCTGGAGGACAAGTGAAAAGTCTGCCAACCCTGAACTAGATTTTAATATAGAACAGACTGATTAGAGAGGCTGTTGCTGGAATATGTAATGATAAAACTTAATGTGTGCCCTGGTCAGGAGAGAGTAAGCCGAATGTTTCACTCGCTGACTACACAAGCTTGGGGAATTCCCTGTTTTCTAAGGTGTGTGACATACAGATGAAAGGGCATTCTGGATGAATTTGCAATCATCGCTCCATTCCCCTTAAAGGAACACTTCACCCATACGGAACCAGCGTTCTATCATTATAAAATCACTATTATAATATAGTGAATGAGGTTTTTCTTTCCTCAGTCTTCCCTAAGTCTTCCCTTGGCCCAGCTGTCCTGTTAATCCTGACCCTTACTGTGATGTCACAAGAAGGAAAATGTAGGGTTAGACAGTGAGACCATATACACTCTTTCTGCCTTTTCTCAGGCTAAGATGAACCGATTTCATTTTTTTTTTGCACATTTATACTACATAGGATCTCCGAGTTCAATACACCTTCATATTCCAACCGGTGAAGTAGGTCTTTAAGTGATCATATATCAGAGGAAATGTTGGACAGCAGTTGTGCACGTGATACGGCTCGACACCTTCTCCCCGCTTGTTTGTATTTGTCTGTGTGTCTGCATTACATTGCACAAAACAACACAGTCTTTTTCTACCGTCTCTTTAAAGGAGGTGGAGTTGAGTCCAGACCCCAATGAGATCAAAAGCCACTGTTACGTGAGCAAGGAGGAGCTGAAGGAGATGTTGGAGAAGGCCAAGCGCAAGGAGCTGGAGATCACACCCTGGTTCAGCCTCATTGCAGAGACCTTCC
Organism: Hyperoplus lanceolatus; assembly: GCA_026929865.2. Classification (NCBI taxonomy): domain Eukaryota; kingdom Metazoa; phylum Chordata; class Actinopteri; order Uranoscopiformes; family Ammodytidae; genus Hyperoplus; species Hyperoplus lanceolatus. The sequence goes on along the minus strand of CM049415.1, from coordinate 20,144,694 downwards.
TCTTCAAGTGGTGGGACAACCTGCACAACCTCAAGCAGTTCATGGACCACAGCAACATCCACCGCATGTAAACACAACCGAAATATTGCTCATTCAAACCCCTCGGTTGTTCTAGCGCTTTCCTGACGTACACGAACACTTGAGCTGCTAGAAATCTCCCCCGACGCTCACATGTCGAACACTGGTACTAGTAAGTGTAAGACTTCTACATCAATGGAGAAAGGCAGAGAATGTTGACGTTTTCCTTAGTGTTGATAGGCGTTCAGGTTCACAGTTCAAGTTGTGTAGCTCTAATGTGCATGCAAGGTGATGCAAGTAGGGCTAGGATGAATGAAGTCTTTGGTATTTAGAAATGTCATGTAGTCAACGCTGACAAGCTACACACTACTTTCACAGATTGACCTGCTGTAAATGAATTTAGCATTTTATTTTATAAGGCAGAAAAACTCTTTGTTAACTAATTAAAGATAGAAGACTATTTTTATATAAAAAACTTAAAAGTGCCTGGGTACAGGACATAAGGTTGGGATAAATAGTGTCTATTACCGATGTGATGTCACAACAACCGCTGACACTCTGCATGTTGATAGTGATATCAGGGAACAAGATGCATCTTTCTTCCCTTTGACTCAATAAAAGTGTTTGATCATGATCATTGGCTGGAGATGGCTGTTTTTCATTGGAGTGCAAAACACAAAGGAACACCTTTATCAATTATGTAATGTGATTTTGATGGAGTTCTTGTGGTTGTTATAAATATTCACACATGAAAAGTTGATTGTAATTAGAAAAGGCATTCATTCATTGCTATGTGAATAATTGTTTGCAGTCTTTTGGACTATGAGAATATAAACTGCCCGGCTCACTTGAATCACTTAAAATAAGTCAAATGATTTGGTGGAATCAAAATGATAGATATCGACAGTAGAACTCCCGGCTATGTTTAATAGTTAAAGTGAGAGCATTTCCACAGGCACAATGCGAAGAGAACATAAGGGATATGCACTAAGCGGATATGCACTAAGCAGATGTGAAGCCTTAAGAAACCACTTATCAGTGGGGCCAGATTAGAATAGAGCTGGATGAAGTGATGCTCCCATGCCTAATGCCTATTGTACAAGCCTGTGTGGCAGTGTACAGTAGGATCTGGGGTTGCTTCAGGTCTAGGTTCTAAGCAACGTTATGTGCCAAATAAAGCTTATCAAAATGTGTTACAGGCCGGGCAGTGTATGTGGTTTCACCATATCAATAAAGTGCATCATTCAGTAAGGATTTAGACAAATAGACAGCACACAATGCTGCTTCTGACAAGGTGTTCCAGTAGGTGGCAGCAAACACCTGAGCTTACATTTTAAATCAAGTACCAGATCCAAATGCTGGACTTTAACAAAACATGAAAGTCCACAACACTTACTTCAACCAACTGTAAATTAACTTCAATGTATACCAATTAGACCCCCGCAGTGTTGACAGCTCCCTACAACTGTTTCCAACATTTCTGTAAGAAACCTTAACCTCTGTTCAGTGTCACATGTACAGTAGTCCAATGTATATGCATATGCTGCAGTTGTCCTTATGACAACAATTAACACTTGTGGTAAAAGTACTCATTGTTGGAGAATGATCACAACATGTACAACACGCTGTTGAATTAGCTGGGATAAGTGGTGCTTTATTAGCAAGCTTGATGCACTTTCTGTACGTCAACACACTAAGGCACATCACCCATTTCTTTTGGAGCACTAAAGCCAGTACACAGTAGCAGCATTCATCAGATACATTGTTTAGCGTTCATTGTCCAACCATAAAAAGCAAATTAAAAAATCACAACAGAAATATAAAATATGCATATACAGCTCTGGAAAAAATTAAGAGAGCAGTCTTTTTCTTAAATGTTTATCTCTACATTACTTAATTACAATGCTCTTAATGACAATATTTTTATTGTGAATTTGGTAGAAATGTTTTCAGTAGTTTGTAGAATGAAACCAAAATGTTCATTCTACTCAAACATGCCTATATACATGTAAAACAAGAGACACTGAATATTTGGAGTGGTCTCTTATTTTTTTCCAGAGCTGTATGTAAGTTCTGGATCTAGTTTCTACATGGATAGCACATTTAATACTGATACACAAGCACATACGTATGCCAGCAGTAATAAAGGAAAAGTTGATGCCACATATTGGAGAAAAACTTCCTCAGTCTGGGACTTGCCAGCCTATGTCCTGAGAAATACCCCATGGTGTCTTTGCTAATCTATAACTGGAAGGCAAAGTCACCAGAAGTAACTGGCACAATGGTAGACCACAGTAAAGTGACAAACATATGAGTGATGAGGCTGGCACATTCTACAATGAGACTACTTTCGAGCTGTTATCACAACATTTCAGATTCATAATTCAAGGTATAAAGAGCTGTGGGTTTATATGTGGATATAACCCACACACACAGTTTGGCAAAGTGAGATACTCAAGAGGTCTTTGTAGTACATGGTATTATTATAGGAGTGCATAGGAAGCAAGTGCAAAAATAAACATTAAAGGTTCAGTAAGCGGAATAGTCAGTTTAGCGATCTTCCTGTCAGTGACTGCAGTTAGCAGTCCCCTCCCTCGTCCGTCACCACATTAATGCACTGCGGTCTTCAAGCTGCAAGTTATCTAGCATCATCTCAGGTCCGTAATTGTGATAAAACATGATAAAAACCATCATAACAGACATTGGGAAGGATTTTCACCTGCTCCCCCATTGTAGGCGCATAAACATTCACCCATCTGTCGCTCTGCACGTGCTCCAGCAGTGAGACGTGCCGGTTTGCAGCATCCTCGCTTCTGATTGGACGCACACTGTATAAGTGATCACTGTATGAATATAGAGCGATTTAACAAGTATATTAACATAACTATACAGCTTACTTCACCTTTAATGCATAACATTACACTCCAGGTTCTAAAATAGCAGCAACTACTTAGCTACTTGGCTAGATGCGCGAGTGGGGCTATGGCTATTTCTATAAGGATGTAAACATCATACATCCCACCAACTTACATACTATGCTTTATGATCTTTGTGTATAGAATAATTTTACACAATTACTATTACTTGATGCTGAAGCCATAAAACAGACATAAAAAAGAAAATGAATTGTATACCCTTATGGTACATTTAAAAAAGGCTAGTGCTTATGTACAATGTATTGTGTGCGGTTTGGCTGGCTGTCTTGCACTAAGCTGCATGCTAGTATTTTGTGTCAAAATAAAAGTGCAGAGTTAGGAGTGTACGGAGGACATTTGTCTAATCAGAAGAATGTCATGTGTGCAGGAGATGTGACTGGTGTGTTTGGTTCCTCCCTCCTCGTATCATCAGATGGTCCCTGAAGGGTTGGCTGTAGGATTGGGGTTAGGTGGAGTATTGGAGTTGGGTGGAGACAGCTTCATGGTATTGAAAAAGTCCACTATCTGACCTGGAACCTCTGCCAACACAGTCTTTGCCAGCGCTTCCGGAGGAGCCTTGAGGAAGAGTTAAGAGGTAAAAGTTTTTTTTAAAACTGAGAAGAAAAACAAATGTACAATCGCTTAAAGGTTAGTTATGTGATACTAATAACCACTGATTAAATTAGTTAGAAGTGAGAAATACAAGTAGAAAGACAGAGATGTACAGTCAAAGAGGAAAATGCCACCATTTTCAATAATCTTTGCGTTTCATTCCATTTTGGAAGTTTTTTTTGTTGGCAAACAAACAGAGGAGTTGCTTGTATTAGTTGGTCTTATAGATGGAGTGAGCGACAGTGGCAGCAATTATTTTTATTCTCTTTCTCTGAAATCGGTTAAACATTCAAGATTCAGATTGTTGACCAAGCGTTAACTAGAGTGTCCAACAATACAAGAAATCAACCTGCTTAAGCTCATTTTGACCTTTTTTCAGCAATACAAGCAATAATTTGTCCTTAAATCTGGTGACTGACACCAGAACCTGAACTTTGAAAATAAAATGTTTTAAAAACAAAATAATATTTCTCTGAGATCAGTCAGCAGTGCTTTAAAATTCTGTTTTGCTTTTTTTCTGGGAATCTATTGTACAACTCAGCACTGATGATAAATATTTGACAAAACAAGGAAGGAGAAGATGGAGGGAAGACATCATCACTAAGTGTGATGATTCATGCAGTGATTTCATTGAGTCAGTTACTGTATACATATAGGCCAAGCAAAGGCTAAGAGGGTGCTGGGGTTTAGGATTGAAAAATGTGGGATACCCCTATGAAGTATTGGGATCGCGGGGAGGCTTCAGTTTGAATAAACTGAAGAAGGAGGCCACTTGCTGAGGTAACTCGGCCAATACGCTTTGGGCAAGAGCCTGGCTGGGCGCCTGGAAAGAGATAAATACACAAGGGACACAAATGAGCTAAGTGAGATCTAGTTGGAGGGGATGGGAATCCTTGGGTCGGCGACAAAAAGTATACTGGCATTGGATTGGGACACTGCTATACTATGGTTGGATATGTAAGTTTGAAGCCAGTTAACCTGAGAGTAAAGGTTAGTGAAATGTTTGGAAAATAAAAAAAAGTTTGAAATGCATGCAATTTTTATCGCGATGAGTTGGCTTATGGAGAAAAATCAGAGCGAACACTGTTCAAGTATCTCATATAAAGCAACAAGGAAAATAAAAAGGATGTCATTTCACTGCGACTTACATTCTGGAACTGCCTGAAGGGCACAAACTGGACAATGTCTCGCAAGGCGGCTTCGCCAGTCAGAGAGCACAGACGTCCATCATCTCCATCCAGGACATCCATGGCTGTGAAGTCTGCCCCGCCCACCCCAACAATGATGATGGACATGGGCAGGCGAGAGGCGTTGACTATGGCACTGCGTGTCTCATCCATGTCTGTGATCACTCCGTCAGTGATGATGAGCAGGACAAAGTATTGCTAAAGGAAAAAGGCAACAGAGGATGAAGATTAATAATCAGCGCCACCTCAAATTTGCTGGAGGGAGGACACTTTCCGTTTTGTCATGGGCTATAGTACATATCAGTGTTAGCCACTGAGCTAACTAAAGCTAACCCCAGTCAAGGAAGTAAGGAGAAGCTGCTGCTCTGTGCTCTGCTGTGGGACAGCTGGACAAGTGGCAGCGACCTGAGCGCCTTCGAGCTGTTATTGGTTGAGTGTTCAACACTCTCCACGAGCACTGCTCAATGGATTGAAGCCTAGAAAAGTCCCTACCAGAGGTGGAAAGACTACAAAAATATTCTACTCAAGTAAAAGTACCATTACTTGGATGAAATTTTAATTTTTTCAAGTAAAAGTAAAAGTACTGGTCTAAAAATCTACTTCAGTAAAAGTAGAAAGTGGCTGATTTAAAATGTACTAAAAGTACAAGTTTCTGGGTTACTTTTTAACAGCGGGAGGGGGCAGGGGTCTCTTCTGTGTAGGGCATTATAGACAAGCGGATATAAATATCAAACATGTTTTGTTTGATTAATGCAACACCTTTACAAATTAAAGTGCAAAAATTAAACAAATCATGTTGCCACACATTTATGGATGTATACTTTGTTATTATACTTTAGATAAGTTATTCTCATCCGGTAAAAAAAAGAACGAGAGTAAATGTAATTTGCTACTTTCCACCTATGTCTCATACAACCCCATTTCAAGTAAACTATGACTTCACCAACACAGTTCATTTTGATGTAACTGTACATGGAGTCATATCCCTATCGACATTCAAACAGGTTGCCATTTGAATGGAACATCATTCTCCAACATAATTTGTATAAACCAATTAGACTACACAGAGCTGAGCACCTAATCTGTTAATGTGGGAATTTAATCGGTCTACAGACCTAAACAGACTGCAGTTCTCCATTCAAATTCAAATGATTTCTGTTTATCGGCTGTTTAATAATGTTAGTATATAATTGATCCAAACTATGGACATTGTGAGGTTAGGCTGCTCAATATGTCAATCATTCACGTTGTGTAATCACGATTACTATAGAGAATTATTAACATCATGCACTTATTTATCTTTCGAACATGACTTTGGACTTTAAACATATCCTAATTGAACTGAAAACAAGGAAAATGCATATAAGTAAAAATATATATTTTTAACATTTGAATAAAACAAGTATGTCAAAATAAAAATAAACTGTTGCACAATGATAGTTTAATTACGATTATTACGTTTTCATGATAGAGGGAAGCCATGTTTGTTGAGCAATGTGTCCTCCACTCCTCCTGCCGATCTTTCACTGCAGTAGTTTCCGGTGTTGTGCCATAAAAATAAAATCCCCCCGCAATTTTTCTTTTATTTTCTTGTCTGTATTTAATTAGCCTACTTTCTTTTCTTTTTACTCAGTAACGGAGGTGATATAAAATGTAGCGAAGTACAATACTTCAAAATAAACAAAATCAAAGTAAAAGTAACAGTACAGATTTAAAAAGCACTTAAAAAGTACAAGTACACTAAAAAAACTATTCAATTACAAGAACGCCAGTAAATGTAATTCTCTACTTTCCACCTCTGCTCCCGACAGAGAAAAAGAAACAGCCAGTAGGGGAGGACTGCGCAGGTCAACAGACCACCAAGCACAAGTGATCATTGAGAAACGTTGGGCCTGGGGCACTTGTTATAGTAACACTCATTACCTGGAGAGGTTAGAAGGAGAAGTGTAGGCTGTGGATAAAGTTATGTGGTATTCTCATACCCAGTTCCTTTTTTTATTGAAAACCAAACTATAAAACATATAAAACAAATAGGTATTTAGTAGGAAGTATTTGTACAACTTAGGCAAAGGCCTTTAGGCTAAATCAAATGTTTTTGGAGTCGTTCATCCACGGCTTATTTCAGACTGTGGACTCACACTATACGCCTGTGTGCACTCAGGTGGTTACTATGGCGCTGCTGCAGCCGAGGCTCCACTCGCCCTTCGTAACGAAAATGAAAGTCAAAATGAATGACTGGCGGTTGCCACTAACGTTCATGAAGCTTTTGGTGTGAGCGCAGGGTTACACGCTCTTATAATAGGTCCATGGTTACAGGCAGGCCTATGGCAAATGACAAGCTTTCTTTTTTGTTCTTTCACCGCATAGTCCCACACAGAAGATGCTACCAGTGACTGAAGCGCAGTGGGGATAGGAAGCGCCAGTTAAATGCTTTTAATGTGAAGCTAACCTTTAGGAAATGTTACTTTTGAATTAACAGTAACTTAATTGCGGGCTTCATGTATAGGTTGTATCGTAAAGAGTGGGATTAGCACATAACGAAATAAACATTATTGCAAAAAATGAAACGGTAAGACAATTTTGTTTCATCAGACGATATCTATCGTCATATCGCACAGCCCTAGTTCCAGATACGTATATCCAGCTGTTGTCAAGAACTAAAGGTAGTACCGCTCCTGGTCGTACAAATATATTATGTGTCTAAAATACTCATTCTTATAACTGGAACGTAAATGCTAAATGGCCTTGACTTAGAAACGCTTTTTAGCCGATTTTCTAAGCCCCAAAGCGCTTTACATTTTTTAACACACACACACACACACACACACACACACACACACACACACACACACACACACACACACACACACACACACACACACACACACACACACACACACACACACACACACACACACACACACACACACACACACACACACACACACACACACACACACACACACATAAACCTCTAACATCAAATGAGGGGTTCATTTTCAGACATTTTATATTCAAGGTGGGGATAACTTCACCCTCAAGATGGACAACCTCCCTACCCACATCCCACTCCACCAAAGTGTTAAACCATCTCCTTTGTAATTCATTTATGCTGGAGAATCATTTATCCGTTTAATACAGTGATTATATTACTGAAGAGAAAAAAATACTCACTATCAGTTCTCTGGAGGGCTTGCTTAGCAAAGCACGCAACATGGTTGATGATGGGAGAGAAGTTAGTGGGACCGTAGAGTTTGACCTGGGGCAAACACATCCTGTAGGCCTCCACAACACCTTCAACGCCTACACACACACACACACACACACACACACACACACACACACACACACACACACACACACACACACACACACACACACACACACACACACACACACACACACACACACACACACACACACACACACACACACACACACACACACACACACACACACAGTAAGGATTACACTTGTATTAACACCATTCCAACCTGTCTGAAAATCGAAATTTACCAATGGTGCAATGCTTTGTAAACGTACCCGGACAGAATGGATTGGCTGGGTTGAAATTGAGAGGAAACTCATGGGAAACCTGTTAAAACACGATAGCATCAGGTTTAAGGTTCAAGCTCCATGCAAACTGCTGCAGTATTGTCTACTCTATTGCATGCATTTGTAGTTAAGAATACACAGGTGCATCTCATATGATTAGAATATCCTGGAAAAGCTCATTTTATTCTGTAATTTAATTCAAAAAGGGAAAGTTCCCTATATTCTAGATTCATTTTGAATTTAAATACAGAATTTTTTTTGCTTTTCCATGAATTCTAATTACATGTGATGCGCCTGTAAATGCAAGTCTTACCTGCCATGTGGGAGGGATTTGAGCTCCAAAGCCAAAAGCTGGAAACATCTTGTCACTACACAGAGGGGACAAACAACATCAGCACATAAGTGACAGAATATTTTAGCATTTAAAAGCAATGCACTGTACCAGCCATAGCACAAAGACGTGCAAGCTACGCTGCCAATAAGATGAAACTTTCACACTTACAGTAGAATGTTTAGCTGCATTTCATAAATGTTTCTGTTCTGTAAATCAGTACATTTACAGAATATTTGTATACAACTAATTGGAGACTTGACCATGATGATGGGGTACTTTCAAACGTTTGGAATGGGACACTAATTTGCACAAATGATCATACTGTATATTAAGTGTTGATTGTACTATATGTGTCATATGTACCTGTCATAGTCCTGGATGACGTTGCCCACGGACCACATAGCAGAGAGGTACTCGTTAACGCCCTTAGGACTGATGTAATGCAGAGACTGAGGAGACCTGGGATCACCATTGGAACCTGTGAAGTCAACGGCTACCTGAGCCGGCAAACACACGGACAGACATCAATTTAGTGACCCAAGAATACAAGTTTATACACATGGGCAGTAACTGAGAGAGCCAAAACTCACAGTAAAGTTGATCTGACAGCCTCCCATAACGTAATCCAGGAAGGTGTACTCCTTCACCACCTGAAATATTACAACACCTGTTTTACAGATAGAATAGGGAGTGTCTAATCTCAAATCCAGAAATCTTTGGATTCAACACACGTTCAACATATAACAAAACAAACAACAATACTACACCTGGCACAGCTTCACGCCCACCACACCAGAGTTCTTGTAGCCTTTCTTCTTCTGTTTCTTTTTACTGTTGACACATTCAAACTCTGCCTGAGGACAAAACGGAGAAGCGTGGGTGTGACAAAAGTCCATAATTAAAAAAAAAAAAATAGTGTTTAAAAATGTAGCTCATCCACAATGACCAAACCCAATTTAAATACAATAAGATCAAATAAAAATGTAGACAGACGGACAAACAAACACACACACACACACCGGAGAAGTTCGTGACGCTTCTTTGAGGCGTGTCATTGTGGTCTCAAAGGTTCCGATGAGATCATGTGATCCATCGTTGTCGTAGTCATAACACTCGACCTGCATAAGGGTAAAACACTTAGTCTTTCACAAAGGAAAACATCACTACAACTAAATGATCAGTTTACCCAAAATACAAAAAAATAATGCAGACCACACTGTGAACAGTCCTTATGAAATGTGTTCACAGGAAGATCTATGTATTATGTAAACAGGACTCTATTCCACTGTTTTTTATTGGTCAGCAGGCATGTTCTACTAGCAGTTAGTGAGATTTTTTTTTTAGTAATTTCAGTGAACTGACCATTTAAGTTATTTACAGAACTGGAGGTGTAGAAAACAAAACAAAAAAACATGCAAAAGTGAGATTCCAAACACAACTCTTTCGTAATACTAGTATTACTACATAAGTTGGCAGTAAAATGACTGAAAGAAGAGTATGTGTAGTTTCAGACAAATGCGTCTATATGACAGGATCGACCCTGCTGGGGTGATGGCTTATATTTTCCCCATTCTACTCCATTCACACACTTCACCTATAAAGTGATATGAAGATGTCAAAAAGACAAAACACTGACTGCGACACACTGGGTAACTCACTTGTACTGTACGGTTGGAAACAGCTTCCTTCCTGTCATGTTTGCTTCAGAAGTTAAAAACATATAGAAATCATCAAGCTAGCACTAAATGTTAATATGTTTTGAGATATCTGGGAGTGCTGCCAACATCATTTAGCTGGAAAAGACTATTTTCACCTTCATGTAAGTATTATGTCATGACCATAAAAATACATAGAGCCACTGCTGTCAAACCAACTGCATGTGCAAGTGGCGGTTTTAAACAAACATCGTCCAGATGTGCAAGTAGTTAAGATTTAATCAATAGAAACAAGGGGTGCATTGAGCCTACTTTTATAGGTTGGTCCATGTCTCCTCCACAAAGAGACTGCAGGGGGATTTTGAACGGTTTCCATGTTGGATTCAAGTTGTTCTTTACCACCTGAGGACAGAATTCAGCGCAGAAAAATCTGATAAGAAAAACGTTATACCAAACGAATGAGTACATCCATCCATCACAATGTCAATGTCAATGTGTTTTTAATTATATTGTCAATTTTTTTTACTATTATAAAAGTGGAACAAAGATACAGAGTAAACCATGCTGGGCTGTAGCCTAAATATCATGTGTTGTAGTGTAACATCTAATCAGACTGATCAGATTTGTAATAATTAGAATCAGAACTTCTTCTAATAATAATTTCCGACGTGATGACATTTCTAGATTAGACAGATGGAGGTTCTGCCCAACATGCATGTTATTGCAAAGGCTGCGGTGTAACAGACAGGAAATCAGTGCTTCCCCTTTTTCACACACACAGTTATGAGAATCAAAACTAGGAAGGAAGTGTAAGCTAACAGGTAAACATCCAAGATGAACTGTTCATCTCCAAATAGTTCTATTATTTCCTCCTGTGAAAATGGGATTTTTTAGTTATGACAGCAGAGAAATGAAGAGTTAATATGACAATACGTTCTCTCCTCCACCACTGTTATACAGTGAGGAGCGGTGGTGTCAAATACATGATTGTGTTTACCTCTGTCCTGTGAGCCAGCTGCCATCCTGTTCCCGTCTGCTTGTAGAACTCCAGGTAAGGGTCGGACTTCCCAAAGAAATCCTGTGAATGAATAAAAGAATGAAACACAGCAATAAGTAGGGTACACCTTATGCTGGGTATACACTAGAGGACTTTTAAAAGACTTTGAAAAGACTGAAGACTGACACACTCTCACATCTAAAGACAATCAACTCACACCTGAAGACAATAAATCATTCACTCTGAGTTTCTTGTCACAGATTTCGCGATAGATTTCTTTTGAGATTAATATTATTTCCGATCCTGCTGCCGGAGATAAAAAGGGATTTCAGTCGCGCCCTCGACCCAGTGCTAGACAGATCCACCCAAATTGATGCAACACATGTGCAAACTAGGAAAACACTGACCAACTATATGAAAGATCTTAGATTTATTGAAATATGGAGAACACAAAACCCTAATCATGAACAACACTCTTGTTACTCAATCTCAAATTCTACAAAATATTTCAAAAGCAACTTGTGAAACCACTTCTTGACATGTATAAAGAATCTTTAGCTGTAGGCACCCTCCCAGATTCATTAAGATTAGCTCTAATTACCCTCATATTAAAACCAAACAAGCCGCCAACCGAATGCTCGTCTTACAGACCAATACGTTTAATGGGATGTGACACGAAAATACTCTGTAAAGCCCTTTCACACAGATTGGATACGAATCTCCCTCAGTTGATTAACAAAGACCAACAAGGTTTTATATAAAAAAAGACAAGGGTACCATAACATTAGAAGAGCGCTGAATAAACTCCATGGAGAAATATAATGCAACAGACACTGCATGTTATCAGTAGATGCTTGTCAAACATTTAACAGGATAGACTGGTGTTACCTTTTTAATGTACTCCCAAGATTTGGACTAGGTGAACATTTTCTTAAATGGATTCGACTATAAAAAATCCAACTGTTGAGATATTTACTAATAACACCACATCAAAACCCTTTAGCTTACAGAGATCTACTCTGCAGGGTTATCCCGTCACCCTTGTTAATCGTTTTGGCAATCGAGCCATAAACTATGGCAGTACAAACTCATACAGGAATATCAGCCATTACAGTTGGTCGGATAGAACATTTAATTTCTTTATTTGCAGAAGATATATTTTTTTTTCTTGACAAAAAAAATTGTAGGGGAAGGTGGGGTGATTTGTGCAACTTTTTACTCAAAGTGATTTTAAAGTGAGGCCTTGACAGTTAAGTCTCCAACTCAAATATGTACATATATTTCAGGATGTTGTGCATCCCTGGCAATAAAAACTTTGGATCTGGAATAAACTGTTTAAGAAATATAGCTTTCGGAAAAAAAGTTGTCTTGTATTTGTGCGTCATTGTGTCACAATGACAAAGTCACCATCATCATCTTTCTGGCCATCTGAACTCTCATCAGTGGTGTCGTTAAGTGGAATTGAGATGTCACTCTCTTCTGAGCTACTGTAGACAATCACTTTCTTTTGGTGACCAGCGTATACAGCCATGCCACTGGCACAACTCTCAGAAATGTACTTTGCACTAGTTGCTCCGTGCTTGTGGAACCAACTGCCACCTGACAAATGTGATTCCCCCTACATTACTGCCTTTAAATCAAGGCTCAAAACCCATATGTACACCCTGGTGTTTCCTCCCCATTAACCTCTGCACTACTTACTTACCTCTGCACTACTATCTGTGTTTATGTGGATGTATGGGCTTTACGTCTTTTATTTTGGTTATTGTTATTTTACCTTCATTGTTTACCTGCTGAATGCACTATGTACAGCACTTTGGACAGTGCAAACTGTCATAAATGTGCTTTTATAAATACATTTTACTTACTTACTTACTTATAACTCACCCAGGCCCTTGCCACAAATCACCCCATCCCCAGAATTTTGGATAATAGGCATGATGCAGCAATTTAGGGTTGACATTGTGCTAACTATATAGACTCAAAGTGTAGCATACCAAAGCACTAAAACATGTGTCAAATGTTTTCAAACGTGTCTATAATTGTTCAGACACAATAATCAAAAAACCTTGATCATGGAAATTTTACTTTGAAAGGCAAAACACAGTTTTTTGAGCTTAAATGTGCTTATATCTTATTCCTTGTGTCTCCCTTCTTTACAGGATGAGTCAAATGGATGGCTCTTCTTAAATATGTGGTCACATTTCCAATTTCTTCCACGGTTTTCTAGAAACAAGGGGTTTTGCAACTTCCAAAATGCACAAATCACCCCACCTTCCCCTATTCCTAATTTGATGACCTTAATTGAGCGTTTGAGGGATTTCTGGATATAAGACTAACAATTCGAAATCAGTACTAAGGAAGTACTAATAAGGAAGAAAGACATAATCTGAGTGTACATACCCCATTTATGTCAACGACTGAGGGTTTTAGGTATTTAGGTGTGAAAATTACCCCTGAACTAAATGATATAATCTCAGCAAACTATGACCCCTTGTTGGAGAGAGTTACCTAAGCACTGAATTGCTGGTTCATATTGCCTATATCCAGGCCCAGTTCTACGGGGGTGCATAAGCATGCATTGCACCACCAATTGAAATGTTTTCACCCTCTATTGGAGAAAGATTAGGGACTGAAAAATATGATAAATATACTTTAAAAAGATCTAAATAATTGCTGTACAAAAGCCTACCAGTTTTTGCTGTAGTTATTGCTAAGGTGACGTCAATGTTTCTCTCTTGCTTTCTCCCTCGCTCGCTCACCGGCTCCTTGTGTCAGCGAGCAGGTGAGCGAGTTAACGAGCAATCAACAGCTGACTTTTTCCCCTTTTGAGTTAACGAGCAATCAACAGCTGACTTTTTCCCCTTTTGTAATACCGGTGAAAACCGGTCAAGGAACAATCATATGGACTGTCTACTCCCCTGATGTAGGCCGAGGTGTGAATGACAGACATGTTAGTTTGACATTCACCACCAATCGCAAGCAACACTGCATCTACTGCCCACAACAGCAACAGGAAAAATAAAAATAAACTTCTTTTTGTAGTTTCAATTATCTATATTTTAAGTGTTACTTATACTTAGTAATGGCAGAATTGTATCAATAAAAGGTTTATTTTTTTAGCAATGTATTTGAATAGTAGCCCCAATAACATTAGCAAAAGCTAGTGGTCGTCCGTCCCTCAGTCCAGTTGTTAAGCATCTGGCTACTAGCAAGTTATGTTTGTTTTGTTAATTTTACTAACTATGATACATTTTGACTTTTTCTTTTATTCTTTTCCCAAGAATGCACCAGAATGCTTGTTAAAATTACAAAAAAAATCTTCTGGGGGGAATGCCCCCAGACCTCCCATACAGGTCTTTAGTTTTCTAGTTTTTTTAAGGGCAACTGTGGCTCAGTTGGCAGAGCGGGTCGGCTGATGATCAAAGGGTTGGAGGTTCGATCCCCGCCCCGCCACCTGTGTCACAGTTGTTGTGTCCTTGGGCAAGACACTTCACCCACCTTGCCTCGTGTGAATGTCGATAGTTAGTCTGTTATCGGTGTATGAATGGTAACGTGGTAATGGGAACAGGTCTCCCTTGCAAAAGAGTCTTCGGTCTCAATGGGATATACCTGTATAAATAAAGGTTAAAAAAAAAAAAAAAAAAGGTTTTCTGACATTTAATTTTTCAAGGCTTACCCAGGGGGCAAAGTGATGGACATGGAGCGTTGTTTTTCAAAAAAAAGGGGTTTTGCCCCCTAGGTAGCTTGTGAAAATTGCAAACTAAAAATCCAGTATTAGACAAAGTGGGAGATTACTATGTTAAAGAAACATCGTATGTATATTGAAGTTTAGAAATTATACATAGAACATATTTCTCAAATAGCATAATTAATTAATTTTTTTTCATTAATATTATTTCTGTACAACTGCACTTCCTTCCTGGGTATACATTGAACAAGCATCAACTCCAGAACTACCACTCAGTTTATATCTATACTCTTCAGAAATTAAGAAATTGAAAACATACAAAAAATCCTTTCCTTCAAAACACGATTTCAGTTTGGTATGCTGCACACAAACATGTAGGAGATATGGCTGAATTATCTCGATTTACTCCCGTTTGGGGTAATAAACAGTTTCCACCTGGCAAAAAGGATGGAGGGTTTAGGCTATGAAATACAAAAGGCATCCAGAAAATAATGGATATACACTCTCGGAAATTATTAGGTACACCTGTTCAATGGCTTATAAACCTCTGAAAACTACAGAAGTTTGTGTCCTTGCGTGCTCTGATTTGAACAGAGCGGACAATGTTTCTCCTCCCGTTGCTCCCGACTTTCTTTTTTTTTTTTAAGATATTTTTTGGGCATTTTTATGCTTTATTGATAGTGCAGAGAGACAGAGGTGAACTGGGGCAGAGAGGGGAGTGACATACAGAGAGCGACCGCGGGCGGGAATCGAACCCGGGTCTGCTGCTGGGCCCGGCCCGGGAGGGGGGGGGGGGTCGCCTTACCAACTGAGCTAAAGGCGCCCCCGTTGCTCCCAACTTCTACTGAAGCGCGACACAGACGTGGTCGTTAGCAGTTAGGGCTGGCGTGCTGCTATGTTTGGCCGCTTGCAGCTACTGACCCTAGGTCAGCCACAATGTTAGAGTGACTGTAGTGCAGAGCGGGTGGGATGTACGGAGCAGTGGCCTCATTTATAAAGCTTGCGGCGCACAAAAACCTTGTGTAGACGGGCAGAAAACGTTGGTATTTATAAAAACATTCTTTGTGGAGAAGTGTGCGTATTCCCACTCCAACTTTCCACCATGCGTAGAGCTACCGCAAGGTTTTCCCGACTCGGGGAATCAGCGACACTCGATGGCAACACCACGAAATAAAGCTCAATCATCAGAAAAACACAGACAAATGACTGAAATGCTTGGCACCCAATATATTTAGTCAATAAAATGTATAAGCTTACCTATAGTTGCAAATATATGGCTACTGTAGTCTATGGCATGCAGTTGTGATGTAGATTGAATTACTTATCAAGTAGCCTAGTCAAGATACATGTTTTGGTTATATTTAGCGCTACTCTATAATAATATCCTATACATCGGGAGGTGTTTCCGTGAGTGGCCAGCGGGAGAGCAAATTTTAAGCGGTGTGTAAAAAGTAGTTTTGTACAAAGTTAAGCCCAACAGATATCAATTAAAACTGTATATTTCGTTAGATAAAATCATGTTATGAATTTAGCAAATTATTACACGCATCTCTTTCCCATAACAATTCACCCTGGAAGATTAAACTATAATCTGACGTTGTTGGAAATGTGTGAATCTCACGGGAGATAAACAATGCTCTCGAATAGACCATAGACGTTAGGCTCGTTCGACCTTAGTTGCGGGTCATCTGGAAAGTAGACGAGAGTAGCCGAGTGTAGTCGGGATAGTGATGAAAAAGCCTGACTGCAGCCGGACAGCTCCGAGTTGGCTCGACACCATATTTTATATAGGCCTACATATAGTACTACAGGTACACTAATATGTGATATTGCATACAGTACAAAGTTGGGCTACACGGCTTTACAAAGACTATAATGACTGTGCCAATCATGATATGTGATAAGCACGTGCGTGTGTTTGTGTGCCAGTCACTGCAGCACATGCACGTCACAGGCTTTCTTCCTTCCCAGTCGCTTTCTTTGCGGCCGGTTGCCTCCCTTTTTCCCTCATGAGCATCACCATTTTCAGGAGCTATTTAGCATTCGCCATTTATGGTAGATTGTGGGATGAAACTGGGAGGTGAAGTGGGAGGACACGGGGCGGAGATCGTCCGCACACAATTCACCGCAGGAGGGTATATATAAAAGGGAAAATTTAATGCAATTGTGTGCCACAGTTTTATAAATCCCTTTTTTTTTGGCGCAGCACATTCTTGGTTTTGTGCGGACGCAATGTTTTGGGATGGATTCTACGCACACCTTTATAAATGAGGCCCCAGATAATTCTGCACATGCGTTAATTGCGTTAAAACAATTAACGCATTAATTCCAAAAATGAATCACCCTGCGTGAAAGGGTTAATTTTGACAGCCCTAAAAAAAGTTAATTCAATATTCCGAGCTGGGATCATCCTTCAGTTATTTGGCCGGGTTTATTTGCTGATCTCCATCCCCAATAACTCTAACCCTAAATGTGACGGTAAAGTGTTAAGGTTGCACAGTTGACAGTGTCCTAAAAAAAGTGCCTCACAGACGGACACAGGTTGCGACTGATGCCGCTCCTCCAGTGTCGTGTTTGGTGCTGGAGAGAGTGCACCCATTGGTTGTTGACACTGTTCAGGCCATTTAACTTTCATATGTGCATGAACGCATCCCTCAAGACTCACAATAATATCAAACATGTTTGATATTGTCGGAAAGTCAAGACAGGAAGAAGACTGAAATCGTATCGGATGATGAACTCACACCAAATGACTGAGATAACAGGCGCGCGCCACTAGTCCAGCAAGACTCTCGTGATTTCAGTCCAACATTGGAAATTTGTCTTCGACTATCAAATTGCGTGAAAAGTCGTGTAATGTGAGCCCGGCATTAGTATCTATAAAAGAAATACATCATTTTAGAAATAAATAAAAATCCCCCATACCTTGTTATCTAGTTTTCTTGCTTCAACTTCAAAATTCACCACCCTGTTGTCTTTTACTTCTTCTGCACTGATCTAAAGCAGAACAGAGGAGAAATACATTATAGGAAAAATCAATACAGCCCAAGAACATTGCAGCATTGTTCCATCCCCTCTGCCACTCACTGTGATGGTCCCTTTCCCTGCAGGGGACTTGTTCTTTAGGACTAGAGGTCTGGTCAGTTTCTTGCTGGACACCACCTAAAAGCAAGGCAAGCAATCAATAAAGCATGTTACCAAACAAGAAGCAGCTGCGGCACATGCAGCAGAATGAACTGTTGTCTCATCCTGCAGAGCAGTGGGATGACACAGCAGCAGCCTCCAAACCATGAAGCAAATGAGAAGGAACAGCTGGCGTCAGATTACAGAGAGAAAGCCTACACAGCCACTTCTTATCCCGGATGCTGATTCTTCATCTCTAACATGGTTAAACAGTGGTGTGTTATTATGAGGGGTTTGGATCTTTTGGAATCCCATGATTCGATTGAGATTATTGGGGTCACGATTCAATTAAAAATGTATTCTCGATACAAAACGATTCCCGATTCAACATCGAATTTTCAATTCAGTGTAAATGATATATATAATGGCATTAAGGCAAGTCAACATGACCGGCGGCACCAAAATTGAATTGATTCAAAATCTCAGAAGATAGGAAGTGCGATTTTTACATTAATCCATTTTTTTAACCGCCCTTAGTTATTACAGCACAGCGTGTGACCGTCTGACTGCCTAGGCTGTGAACCAAAAATTTCCAATCTTTGTTTCAAGAAATTAAAAGGTGGAGACAGTGATTCTGGAGAACCTTTGTTGTCAAAATCACTTTGTCAAAAACAGTTAATATCTCCTCACAAGTTGTCCATACTGTGTGTTCACTGAAAACAAGGGCAGAGTAAAAGGGTATGTAAACAAAGTGGCTCGGACTGACCCATCGTGGCTAGCAACAATGCCATTGATCGATGCTTTTACTTTGGCTTTGATACGAGATATTTAATGATTTCAACAAAAACTGATTGTGACAACAAGCTCCAGAGAAAGAGAGGCGAGCCTCACCTGGCCCAAGGTGCACTCCAGTTGACCCAGGAAGTCGTCGTCGCTCAGGTCAATAGTTTTGTTATCGATGTCATAAATCCCAAACTTCAGTTTTTGCACGATTTCAAAGTAGTAGTCAATGACAAACTTTTTGGCAAACTTTGGGCAGAGGCAATTCTGGACTTGCTCAGTGCGGCCCACCTGTTGGGAAAGGTTGGATTGCTTTGGATTTTGTTTTTTTACATTCACACATTTCAAAATCATCAACATCGCTGAAAACTTCAACAAAGGGCTACAAAATGAGTAGTATATCAGTGATTCTTGAGAAGTGGGACAAAACAGGGTGCAATGTTGAAAAAATGTAAACCCTATGTTTAGGCAAATTAAATAACATGTATAGATCCAACATACTAAGGTACTGGGCTAAGCTTTGACACAACCTCCCAGCTTTTGTCCTTTTTATCAAAATGGGCTTTTTACCTTGCCATTCCTTATTTTGTGTCAACACCGTCAGACACCAAAAACACAAATTGGTTTTCCCTAAATTTATGCTAGACCCATGAGATGTATAGGATTGAACCCTTCTCTGTGGACACACTGTTTTGGACGTCCTGAGAAGATAACAAGTGTCATATATTTGACATAATAATGATAAAATTAAATTTAAGGGGATAATTGTGCTCCAGACATTCTATTCTTAATCCCTAATAACATCTACAATTTTAAATATTTTTAATTTTAAACATAACAGCAGTTAATATTGGAAAACCGCTTTTGTCCCGCTTCTTAATAATCACTGATATGTATTGGCTTACAAACATACACTGATGAAACATAACATGGATGCACAACACTGACTTTCCCATCTGGTGGATTAACCATTAACCCTGATGAGATTTCCCTGTGACATAACAGCCACACCTTAGTAACATGTGTTATGTGTGTTATTAAAACCAAAGAGATTTCAGCAGCTTTGCATCCGTTCACAAATAAACTGTAAAGCTACTATCGCCCTCATATGAAATTAATCCAGACAGTCATTCTACCCACCTCATAAAACTGGGACTCAGAGCTGCTCATTAACAGCACACACAGGGGGTCGGACTTGGAGCCGATGTCTTTATCCAGGAGATGGTCACAGGAGACAGTCAGCTCCACCTTGGTTACACACTGAGCAGCCATGTCTGACAGGTTACAATACACAGGCGGAGAGGGACATTACTACAGTGGACTAAACACATTTAAATACGGCTACTTTACGCTTGTTTTCTAGCATTGTGAATATGCTAGTAAAGATACTTTTTTTCTAGTCCTAAAAAGGCGTAGGCTACATTACTTACACCACCACTAAACGGTTAATTATATTACAAAGAAGCAGACACGTTTTGTTTATAGGATGTTTTCGTACCCTCACTATCTGAGCTGGTTCGACACGTTTGCATTATACATTAGCCAACGTTAATCCCCAAAAACATCAACTGTAGTTTTTAGCTTGCTTCACACAATTGCACAAAAACAGTGCCTCTGACAGACATTGGCTGAAGGGTGAGCTGATTACTGAAAGCTAGGCAGTGGGGAGGATACAAACAGACGAGTTTAAAACGGCGAAGCTACAACAGCTAACGCTAGAAAGGCTAACTGGGCTAATAAGGTAGTTATCTCGTTGACTTGCGTACATAATTATTACATTATTTAAATCCAGACTTACCGTCGTAAGTGCGAGAGGCGTTAAATACTCACTGGAAGTAAAACACTAGTGTTGTTTTTACGCTGGAAACTACCACTAGGCAGGGTGGTTCCGCCTTTTCAAAAGTACAGGCGTACTTTTAGGCCACGCCCATCGTGGGGGAAAACATTGGATCCTTGAGCTCTGTAAAAATGCCAAACTTTCGCCCAGCCACAACACGAGTTTCAATCGGTTTCAAACCATGGTTTCAATACTAACGGCGCGAATTTAACCCTGCATTTACACATGCTTCCCATTCACTGTATATATGATCGTTTTATTTTGGATGTCACGACTAGGAGCCTTATATTAGGCTAAGTATTACATCCACCGGACAGCAGTTTTCCGACTAATCCAGTGTTTTAAACTGCGTAAAGATGCTGTCAGCTGGTTGAATATCAATTGAAACGAAGACAAGATTTCCAAGTATAAATTTAATTTGCATTCCTGAATGTATACACACATATTTCAAAAAAGCACATAAAAATCATAAAACATAAAAGCAGCAGCACAAAAACAAAACAAAAATCTAATAATTTGACACATGAGGGAGTTATTTAAAAAGATGGCTATAGTAAATTACGTTCTTGCATTTCAAAAATAATTGAGAAACAATATGAATCAACTCAAAATGAAAACTAGTAAAAATGTAAATAGATTATATTTTTAGATCATATTGAAATGTATTTCAGTTAGAAGTTTTTCCATTCCTAAAGTTTACTTCTGATGCACATAAACTTGCATTGCATTGCAAATGAAGATCAACACGGTTAGTAAAACAGTCACACAAAAGCAACAGATGGTATCTTATATAAAATATTAAAAAAATTGCGTGAAGTACAAAACAGCAGCAAGGGCAATCCATAGTAGCTATTGGAGTGCAACAAAAAAGGCATTCATTTAAACAAAGTGGTCAATCCATTATGTAAACAAGGCTGAATTGTATTTGGTACGGCCAAAGTTATTTTCAGGGTCCATGATTTGAACTGAAATGCATGCTATTTCCATGGGAAAACCAACAAACAACGTGTGGTAGTTGTAATAAGGAGATGATGGAAGAAATATGCCCTTTCAAGTAGACATGCTTGATTGACATTCTGTAGACTCATGAGATGACTGTTATTAGCTGCCTCAGTGTTTCCCCAAAAACCAAAGAACTTGTGTCGAGTCTGTCTGAGCACTGTGCAGATCAATGAAATAATAGGAAATTACCTAAATTCTAAACAATTCTGGCACTTGAGTCACATAAGGTCATATGTAAATATCAACATTATATATAGACACTAAGTACACGTTAACAAATGTTAGTAAATGCATTGCCATTTCTGTTTACTTTTGCTTTATGCAAGTACTACCTAATATTTACAAATAATAAGACAATAGTTCATATGGCTGTGGTAGATTCGAGTAATACACTTAAGACGGTTTAGGTTCAAATGATGCCGAAAAGAAATGGTAGTCATTTGGAGCGGGTATACTCTGAAGAGAGTAGCTGGTCCTCAGGATGCATGGCCGGGCGGTGCTGACGCTGTGTGCTCAGAGGGAGATGTGTGGTTTTGAGGCGGCATCAGCTTCATGGTTTTGAAGAAGCTCGTCACCTGGCCCGGGACTTCAGCCAACACGCTCTGAGCAAGCTTTTCCTGAGGACACTAAAGAAACGGTGTAGAGGCAGAGGAACAAGGTGTGAGTGACAAATATACTATACAGTACATGCAGAGTTAGAGGGAGATTACAGGGGAAGACATTCTAGCAAGAGGCAGGCACAGGTGTACTATAGTGAGTATTACAGGGATTGGATTAATGTTATTACGAGTACGTGGATGTTTCTGTCGGCAGAGTAAAGCTAATATATCATTTAAAAAGGCACCTGACAAATATCCTGCAACAATGAGTGAATATAATGATGCCATTATAAAAATTAGTATGGTGCATACATATAAATGGTATTGTTTATAATCCTATCTTTAAGAATTACAATATAAATGCAATACTGCTTTCATTTCTTAACAATAAATATGATATGATTTGATATGATATAATATACAATCAGCAGTCTATAATTTAACACAAATAGTGGAAAAGGGGGCAAGCAGCTGGCCTTGGGGAAAAATGAATTATATCTGGCTACCAGCATGGTCTTGAATACATCTAAATATAAACATAATGTTTGTTGGATATCTATTTTTTTTAAACATAGTGTTATTTTTATTCATACAAAAATCCGTACGTTTTGTAGTTTCATGGGGCAGCATGTGCCGGACTATTTCTCGGAGCAGCTTGTAGACAAACCTTGGGAGACGCCAAGACAGTTTTATCCTAGGCCAATTTGCCAAAACATAGTCTGGCATATAATCCCACTGTGAAACAGCCGGCATTGTGTTTTATTTCTGGCAGACCTACAGTACCTGTCCAACAAGTCATACATTTGGAGTGGATATAGGAACCCTGAAAAACTAGGGTGCTGGATGAAGCTAGCTTGGTTCTATTCAAATTCATGTAGCAATGGACCAAATAGTGGGAAGAAGCTGGGGAATGGGGTCAGTAAGTCACTGGGACTACTCCTACATTTCTAGGAAGTACTGGGTTCGCTGGGGGGCTTCAGGTGAAATAAATTGAAGAAGGAGGCCACTTGGTCAGGCAACTCTGCCAGTACGCTCTGGGCAAGGGCCGCAGTGCCTGCCTGAAATAAGACATTCAAATGTACATATTATTAAGGATAAAAAAGATGATTGAGTGGTGTATGCCTATAGACTGAGGCTTTGCTTCATAATCTTGCTTACATTTTGGAACTGCCTGAAGGGCACAAACTGCACGATGTCCCGCATGGCAGCTTCTCCCGTGGCAGAGCGTAAGATTCCATCGTCTCCATCAAGGAACTCCATTGCTTCGAAGTCTGCCCCGCCCACCCCAACAATGATGACGGACATGGGCAGGCGAGAGGCGTTGACTATGGCACTGCGTGTCTCATCCATGTCTGTGATCACTCCGTCAGTGATGATGAGCAGGACAAAGTATTGCTGGGACAAATGACACAAGGAACAGAAATAATTATTTGGAAGTGGTTTTAAGGTTCACTGACTGGGACTCTGCAGGCTCACATTAGTGGCTTCTTCCAAACCGAAACTACCACAACAAACATTTGCACACAGCAGCTTCAGTTAATACTGCTTACTGCTTTGATATATTTTACGCCTCCAGCAACTCACAGAGGCATTGTCCTGCTGCATGGCTTGCCGGCCGAATTGGGCGACGTGGTTGATGATCGGGGAAAAGTTTGTGGGGCCATAAAGCTTCACCTGAGGCAGACACTGCTGGTAGGCGTAGACCACACCCTCTATGCCTAAACACAAAATCACACACATGTCTGAACATTGGAAAACATTGGACAGCGTGCTGCAACATGATGATTCGGGCAGATGACAAACGGCTGAGCTGTCGGTTATTACCTGCACAGAATGGATTTGCTGGGTTGAAGTTGATGGGAAACTCGTGGGAGACCTGCAAACACAAATAACTATTTATCTGGATCATGTAACAACAAATCTGAGAGGATGACCAGGGTAAGACCAATCCGAGTGTGCCTTAATTAACACAATCACCTGCATTGTGGGAGGGATCTGGGCCCCGAATCCAAAGGCAGGGAACAGCTTGTCACTACGAGAAGGAAGTGAAACAAAATGGCTGTTATTTTCCAAGTCATGCTGTGAACACTCACCCCTGCTTCTCACTGATTAATTTTCATATCCACCTCATCATTTAACATGACAATGGAATTTAACTCAAAACAGACCTGGGCGCTTATTCAGACCTCCAACATGGTAAATTAATTCAAATAAAACACAAAAACCAGACATGCACTACTGAAGGTTTTGTTTTTTTGCCTAAAATATTTGCTAAAGAGAAGAAATAGGTCACTCTGCTTAAATTATATACAGTATAGTGGGGTTTTATTATACAATACTTTATAACATTATATTCACCTGTCATAGTCCTGGATGACGTTACCCACAGCCCATATAGCTGCCAGATATTCGTTATAGCCCTGAGGGTTGATGTAATGGAGGGAATGAGGGGATTTGGGATCACCATTGGAGCCTGTGAAATCAATGGCAATCTGCCAAGGGCGCACAAATATCAAATCAGATGTCAACATCATAATGAATGTTTCCTAAAGATTCTTACAAAGAGGTCAGAGTAATACAACGTTTTAGAACTCACAGTGAAGTTGATCTGACAGCCACCCATTATGTAATCCAGAAAGGTATAATCCTTCACTGTCTGAAAATAAATATATGAATAATTTAACCGACTGAAAAATTAATGCAACATGCTGAGACATGTATGCAAGATTAATTATACGACAGGTCTTTACAACAATTTACAGATATATGGGTTTTGCAAAGATTCACAAGTCCACTGTTAATGTAGACTGTAGAATTGTCATATACTGATCGGAAAAAGAAAAAAGAGATATATAGAACTACCGTACCTTGCACTTTTTTATGACGATGACACCAGAGTTTTTGTATCCTTTCTTCTTCTGTTTCTTTTTACTATTGATGCATTCATACTCGGCCTGAGAGGAGAACAAACACAAGGATCAGGAATAAACAGTGTACAGTTTACAAGTACCTTTCAAGTTTCATAAAACA
Source organism: Hyperoplus lanceolatus (assembly GCA_026929865.2). Taxonomy (NCBI): domain Eukaryota; kingdom Metazoa; phylum Chordata; class Actinopteri; order Uranoscopiformes; family Ammodytidae; genus Hyperoplus; species Hyperoplus lanceolatus. Next base: position 20,119,359 of record CM049415.1, on the reverse strand, counting down.
CTTGTAACTGTATGAGAATTATAATCATACTTGTATATTTCCAAAGCGTACAAACGAACACACTCACACACACACACACACACACAGCTCACCGCATAAGTTTGTGAGGCCTGCTGTATTTGGCAGAGTGTGGTCTCAAAGGTTCCAATATAGTCGTGAGATCCGCTGCTGTTGTAGTCATAGCAATCCACCTGGGAAACACAGTCCGTTTGGGGATAAAAAGTTAATTCTCTAAGATCTGAACAAAACGTAGATTTTACTAAAAGACGATCAGCATCAGTGTGTGAAAAGTAAAACAGCTGAGGCCAAAGCATGCTTTCAAGGGTGAAGGTTCAAATCTAAGGCAACACTTAGATCTAAAGGAAACACACACACACACACACACACACACACACACACACACACACACACACACACACACACACACAAAAAACACACACACACGCACAAGCCTCCTAACGGGCAAACAATATGTGAAAGAAGGTCCTTCTTCCTCCCTCAGAGCAAGATACACAAGAACACCTGCTAATAATCTGCAAACTACACCTTTGGTATCTAGAAAACAGGCAAAAGACAAAAAGGTGGAGACAGCAAGTAAAGATCAGACTAACTTGAGTGATTCTACAATTGGCTTAAAGGATACATAGCTAAGACAGCTCATGGATAACTAAAGTAGGGATCCATCTAAATGCAAAACCACCAACTTTTGGGAAATTGTCACATGGGTCAACTTACCAGTTGATACATAATATAATATTTATCAGGTTATTTAAATAAAGAAAAAGCCGAATGATTGTAGGTCACTAGCAATGGCAGAGTAAGAATGGATTTTTCATCAAGGCCTACAGGATTTATACATTTCAAATGCTTTAAAAATATAATGAATAACATTAATTATCTGTGCAGAAACCACAGTGCATTTGTGTTGTACTGTATTGTACTGTATATGACAATTATTAAATGACAAACCGCTGACAAACTATCTGCATATCTTGATTTATAACGACTTATGAGTATTCACATAATTTCAGTTCTTGTTCAGTCCATTTGAAATGAATGCTTGTGCCCTGATGTCTCAATCACGGACACAGGATGCTTGTGCTATGCTCTCATTTAAAAGGTAAGTTGATCAATGCACCAAACATATTTCCTTAAGATGAACAGAGATGCGTCTTGGACTTTGGCCTGTCCTGTCACAGACTCCGCATCTTACAATAGAAGAACACAGATGGAGTGGACAGTGAACTCACTTGCACTGACGACTGGGAAACATCCCTTCCTGACAAGTGTGCTTTTACAGGATTGGAGGGTGGAAACAAAAAAAAACATACATAAACTAAAGCTAACACACATTTCCTTATTTGTACCAAGATAATCACACTGTTAGATATATACTGCCCGGCCCCCAAAATAAAAGTTGCCATCTGGATTTTACTAAGCAAATAGGCAAGAGCCCTCCATCAGTTAAAAACTGTTTCAGTTGGCAACAAGTTATTTAACCGTAACTGACACAGTGAATATCTTATTATTTCTTAAACAACCATGTCAGGAGACATATTATGTTGTCAAGGGAAAGATGTTACTCTTTGCAGAAGAGTGAAATTATTGGCCTGTATCAAACAAAGAAAACTACTAAGGTGATCGCTGAAACTACTAAAATTGGGTGAAGAACTGTCCAACGCATTATTAAAACCTGGATATAGTGGCAGACCGTCATCTTTGAGGAAGAAATGTGGTCATAAAAAATCTTTAATGATCATGATGGGAGATCACTTAAAACCTTTGGTGGAATCAAAATGTAAAATATTGACAGAAGAACTCTCGGCTATGTTTAATAGTGAAAGTAAGAGAATTTCCACACGCAATGCAAAGAGAACTTAAGGAATATGGACTGCAGCTGTGATGAGTGGTAGCCTAAGACAACCACTCATCAGTGGTGCTTATCATGAAAAAAATGCTTCAATTTGCCAGGGAGCATACAGATTGGACTCTGGGTCAATGGAAAAAGGTTGTGTGGTCTGATGAGACCAGATTTACCCTATTCCAGAGTGATCAGGGTAAGAAGAGAGGTGGATGAAGTGATGCTCCCATCATGCCTAGTGCCTACTGTACAAACCTGTATGGCAGTGTACAGTATGATATGGGGTTGCTTCAGTTGGTCAGGTCTAGGTTCTAAGCAACCTTATGCGCCAAAAAAAGCTTATCAAAATGTGCTATGGCAAATGAGTGACGCTATCAAAGCTAACGATGGTCCAACAAAATATTTGAGTGTGTGACTTATTTTTTGGGCCGGGTTGTGTACATGCAATCAATAAAATGTAGTCAGGGTTGCATAGTGTTGGCTTTGGAACCCAACTCCTTGTTAGGAGGTGGACTTTTGCCAACCCAAGGGTTTGCTCAAGGTGAGAGGAGCAGAGCAGGTTTGGGTACAGCCTTCTTGGAGAATGTGGAAAGGCCCCACACTCAATGACTCCATAGTCCTACTGGGAAACCACAACGCTCATGTTGACAATAGGGAATCCAGAAAGTTGTCATTGGGAGAATGGCCTCCCTGATCGGAACCCAAGTGGTGTGTTGTTATTGGACGTCTGTGCTAGTCATGGACAAACACCATGTCCAGACATAAAGATGTGCATAGGTGCACCGGGCACCAGCATACAAGCGACTGAAAAGGGGTTTCTCCATAGGTTGGCTCATTCTCCGTGATAGGGTGAGGAGCTCTAAGTACAGCCGCTGCTACTAAGAATGCCCCCTGGATGCCTCCCTTTGGTTGTAAATCAGCCACGTCCAACTGGGAGGAGACACTGGGGCAGACCCAAGGAAACCTGGAGAAATGATATCTCTCGGCTGGCCTGGGAACGCCTAGGGATCCAGCAGGATTGGAAGAAGTCACTTGGGAAAGGGAAGTATGGGCTGCTCTGTTGGCACTGATGCAACTGCAACCCTCACTGGGATTGCAGTTGCAGTTGAAAAGTAGAATATAAAAAAAAGGATGGATATAGTCAGGGTTCCCATTGAGGCCTTGCTGTGTTTTGTATCACAAGATGAAAATGCGTTAGTGATCAGAAATGTTGATGTTCAAGAAAAAAGAGAACAACCCAGGTGAGTTTGTTTCCACTGCAGCAGGGCTGGAAAAAAACTGCTGTGATTGATGTATGATACAAGCTGTAAAACACATATATGTATTCTATTCCTTGAGTTTATCCCATTTGTAACATTCTGTGAATATCCAATCACAGCAGTTCTGCATGACAGAGGAAACAACTTCAAATTCTAATTCTTTCAGTAAGGCTGAAGTCAGTTATAAAACGGTTCATTCTGAGAGATTTGCATTTTTGTTAACACTAAAGCTAAAGTGGGAATCATAGATAGTATGCAGTAAATATAGTATAGTATCGGAATGTTTGTCTGTACCTTTATAGGTTTCTCCACGTCACCTCCACAGAGCGACTGCAGCGGGATCCGAAACGGTCTCCATGTTGGGTTTAGGGTGTGTTTCACCACCTAGTCCAAACGGTCAATACGCATTTTAGTTATGACTGAATGTGCCCATGAAATGTCCACAAATCATTGGACCTGGTAGCATTGTACACAAGTGTATCTGTACCTCTGTCCTGTGAGCCAGCTGCCATCCAGTTTCTGTCTGCTTGTAGAATTCCAGGAAAGGGTCGGACTTGCCAAAGAAATCCTGCATATCAACAAGAAAATAATATGGAGCTGAATCAAATACATTACTTACCACTACTCAGTAAATAAGTGAAGACTAAGCATGTGCGGAAAATAAAGATTCTTAAATGTTTAACAGTAGTCTCATCAAAGATTCCTAGTTGGGTTTGATCATGTTTGATCAGTAGAATGTCTTTTCCGTGTTACCTAAAAGCTCTATGTTGCCTATCCACTATCAACAAAATTGACTCATCCCAGTCCTTATTAACATATACTTTATTTAATCAGCAAGTCACATCGAGTTTCAGATCTCATTTGCAAGTGAGATCTGAGTACAGAATAAAATATCAGTATATTAGAGAACGTTTTTCTATTGATAAAAAAATACCTCAATTACATTTCTGAATATCTAACTCCAGTAGGATCATCTACAATATGAGAATATTTCTGAACTCCTAACATAACTTAAATGTAATGTAGTCGTGAAGAATACCTTTTTGTCCAGCTTTCTACCTGCAGCCTCAAATTCCACCACCCTGTTGTCTGATCTCTCTTCAGCACATATCTACAAGACCAGATTTGTGTTAAAAACAGAATATTACACCAAATGCACCAAGAAGCACATGTACACATAGAATCAAACACCCTCAACACAGTGGCACTGCCAATATGAATGAAAGCGACTCACAGTAATGGTTCCTTTTCCGGCAGGTCTTTTGTCCTTCAGGAGAAGTGGTTTTTTAAGCTTCTTCGAGGACACAATCTGGAGAGAAAAACACTTTTCTAAATCACAGACAGATATCTTAGTTTGACTGGAAACTCCACGCCATTCAAATAATGAATCTAAGATGAGTATTGTTTTTGTTATGCTTGACCCCAATGAAAAGAGAGAAGCATGACGAATAAGCATGTGTGTTGATATAGTGAGTTTTTGTTGTGAGCAAAGAGGGCTAACCTGTCCCAAGGTACACTCCAGTTCTCCCAGGAAGTCAGCATCTTGCAAACTGCCGCTGTCACTGTCAATGTCATACACTTCAAACCTCAGCTTCTGCACCATCTCAAAGAAGTAGTCGATGACAAAAGTCTTGGAAAACTTGGGATCAAGGCAGTTCTTGATTTGCTCTGTCCTACCAATCTAAGAAGACAGACACGTGTTTCAGAGTTAAGGTCAGACACTCTTCTGGCTCACTTAATAGCTTGATACTTGATAGTAAGAGAACAACCTCACTCCAGTGGGGCCCTGAGCTGTTCATATGAAGCACACACACAGGGTCAGACTTTGAGAAGGTATCCATGTCGAGCAGATTCTCACAGGAGATGCTTATGGCCACCTTGGTCACACAGTCGGTGACCCCCGTCCCCGGGGTTACTACTGCTGCCATCACAACCTGGAGTACACACACTCACGCAGACAAACTGAAATACACAAACACATAGCCTTTGAAAAACTGAAAGGAAGGAACGTACCACACCCATAGTCAACTAATAATGTCTGCATACTGAGAGCTGCAGCCACCTGCCTTTAAGTGAAACACTTATTCTATTTATTAAGTTGACATTTTATTTGTCCAGTAACCACCATGGCTCTGGCAGAAGTGGACCATGCAACCACGCTAAACTCTATTCAAAAATCATGCTACACTATAATATAATATAATATAATATAATATAATATAATATAATATAATATAATATAATATAATATAATATAATATAATATAATGTAATGTAATGTAATGTAATATAATATAATATTTATTTATTTATAAACAATCTATGGATAAAACACATTCACTCATCGTTCGGGGATCTGTCTATTAGGCTAGAAAGAAATTCCACAAAATAGGAGCAGAGTCCATGGGCCTACTGGAAACACAACACACAGCGTTCACAGTAAACGCTAGGACCCAGCGGGTTACTGAACTGAGAGCAGCGAGGAAGGCAGGGCAGGGCAGGGTCTTTATATGTCCATGGGTCTGGCAGGCGGTAGCCCAACCATTCAGCTCCAATTCGAGCTTTCAAAGAAGCCTAGAGTAACTTTCAGTGACGTCAACGTAACTTGTTATGTAAAGTTGATGGAACAGAAACTAACGGACCGAGCTGGACATAATTCCATGCTACGGAGACGGTCCTGAAACAGAACACATAACTCGCGTGTTTTGCTATTGAAACAGATAAAGTCTATCCGGTATTCACTAGGGTATATCTAAGCAAAAGTGAATCTAGGATTGGTAGGGTTAGGGAGTAGGTAATAGACGCCTGTTTTCGTCCCAGCTAACACTGTCACATGACACGAAGAAAAATGTAGGCTAGGTCTCGGTCACGCTAGTAGATAATAACCTTATAACGCTGTATCTATTTAGATAGCGAAGTAATGTCAAAACGAGTCTTCGTTTCTTTAATACCTACCTTGTTGGCTCAAGTAGCCTGCCGTGTCTGCTGGTTTGTGTTAGCAATGATGAAAAAGGGAGGAACTAGCCGACTCCGGTGGGCGTTGTCCCGTGTTGGGACAGCCGTCTGTCAGCTGCAGAGCAACGGGGAACGCAGTCATCATTGCAAATGTTTAACCAAAATGCTTAAGCCCGGTTTAAATCAACAGCGATGTATTATCATTCGGTGTTTAAAATGACTTGAAAAACAAACAAAAAAATATGGATTTAATTATTTTTTAATATCGCAGAAACAGTGCGAACAGGCTGAATGCACATTTTGAGAAAGTCATGCAATGAACCCAAAGGATACCTTTATTGGCAGTTTTCAACCCTAGACTTTTACACCAGTATTTGGTCAAAGCTGCTGTAGATCGTCAGGCACAAAGGGAGCATCATCAGAGCATAAACTATTCCTGACGCCGTGGGTGTGGTTTAGACATTCATGCACACAACATCTGGATTAATCTGTTCAAAAGGCGAAATAAAGAATTAATCATGAGGCTTGTTTTTTTGTTGATTATGTCTGTTGCTTTATTTCTGCCAGCATGAGCCAGCCAACATAACCCCAACAGTTTGAATGTTAGCATCCAAAAACAACAGCTACACATGTTATTACTCACATATCATATCATAGCCTATTTTGACACTTCCATACAGCGTAATATATTCTGTTGGAAAGATATACAAACTTAAATAAATCTTATTGGACTGTGTATTTACTTTTGTTTGCCAATTGTGACATAACATTCCCTTCATCACCGTAATAAAACAGTCACAGAACAAGCAACAACATTGTGGTCAAAGTTGAGTCTCTTGGCGGTAAACATATATCAGCTCTGACAGCACTGATGCCAGTGCAAAAAGACATACAACTGATTACAAATCTCTTCTGTTCACAGCAGGGTGCAGCAGATGCTCATACAACTATAAAACAGACACCATGTCTCATAAACACCCACTGGAAAAGCTCAAACTTAGTTCTAAATTAGTCCTTATGCTCAAAATCACATTCTTATGCATAAATTAAACTTTTCTCTCATGTACAGAAAAAAAACGGCCTCGTTTCAACAAGGTCTGAAAGAATAGGGGTCACATCAGTAGGGAGGTGGTGGTGCTGACACAACGTCTGACCCCAACCCTTGCTGCTGCCTGGACAGAAGAAAAAAACACACGATATGAGCCCACAGATTTCTCAGATGATTAACCATTAGACACAAAATTTGACTGGTATTTTACGACAATGAGAGATTGTGCCAGTGTTAAACTCACCTTTCTAGGATGGCGTTGAAGCATTCAAATGTATTAGGGGGTCTGAGATTGTAGGAATTGAAGAAGGTAGACACTTGGTCAGGCAGCTCGGCCAGGACGCTCTGGGCAAGGGCCACACTGTTTCCCTGCAAGAGCAATGTTACATGAATAACAGCTATGTTTAGGAAACCATGTTAGCAAACACTAAAGTGTGCATGCATCTGTGCTATTGACAGCTCATGCTGACAAATACATTCAAAGGAAGGCTAGCCAGACGGCAGGAGGGCCGGGAGCTAAAACTGAAGTGTAAAATTGCTGTTGTTTATACTATTAGGGAAGAATTTGGGCGGCTCTAGATTAAACAGAGATCAAACCAGGTCAGTTTAAGATCACCAAAGTGAACCCGGTCAGACATGCCAAAAGGGAAAGAAAATCTCAGAGGTACTCAGGAATAGAGTTGTGATGTTTCACATTTGTCCCTAAAGATCTCTCATTACATTGGTCCATTTCTTCACTCAATTTAGCCCACCTGATTGTTTTTACCTGCTTGATTTAAGCAATGCAGCTCAGGGTTCACAAACCTTTGCACATACAAAAGTTGGCAAATCATTTGTTTTAACAATTGATTTCCGGAAAAGAAAAATGTTGAATTGATAAACAAACATCTGTTATTTCATATAAAAATACTGGTATTGATAAAAATGAATTCATAATGGTTAAACTAAATAAAATTCCAAAAGGCTCAGGGGGTTCACATACTTTCAAGCAGCACTGTATATGCTAACTTTGTTACCGCAGCATACAGTAATCATGTGTATAATGTATATGTATAATGTATGTATAAGCTTAACCGGTACTTGGAAGTTTCTGAAAGGCACAAACTGGACGATGTCTCTTGAGGCGACGTCACCCCTGGGCGAAGTCAGTAATTTGTCATCGCTGTCAAGAAACTCCATTGCGTCAAAGTCTGCATCGCCCACCCCCACTATGATGATAGACATGGGCAGACGAGAGGCCTCCACAATGGCAGTGCGTGTCTGGTCCATGTCTGTGATCACTCCATCTGTGATGATGAGCAGGACATAGTATTGCTGCCGACGGAGAAAGAAAACAAATAGGAAAATGTCAGATATCAAGTGTTGTATCATATGATCTTAGAATAATATCTACAACCTAGTGTATTATTGATATAATTGTTCTAGTTTCTTTGGCTTTGATCAGCATTACATCTTAAACATCTTTACATATTGCCTGAACAACAACATTTTATATTATTGATATATCAGTGATTCTTGAGAATCGGGACAAAAGGCCGTCTTCCATATGTAACTGCTGTTATCTTTAAAAATAAAAATATTTAAAATTGTAGATGTTATTAGGGATTAAGAATAGAATGTCTGGAGCACAATTTTCCCCTTACATTTAATTGAATCATTATTATGTCAAATATATGACGCTTGTTATCTTCTCACAACGTCTAAAACAGTGTGTCCACAGGGAGGGTTTCAATCTTTCATATGCAAAAAACCTATTAAAAATGTACTTTAATTATTAAAAATAGCTTTTGTCATCAAAAGCAACACTAAATAATCTCTCAAATCAATAAAAACTGTTTTTCTTCAACACATTCATGTTTTATATGGTTTCAAAGTGGTGGGACACTTATTGTCACCACCGTCAGACAATCCATTAAAATGTAAGAAAATCAGCTAAAATAAGGGGCAGCTGTCACCATGAAGGACCTCTTGTCACATTCTACCTCTGCAGAGTACATTAGAGTCAGACCGGCTCTGATTCGTGTTGTAGTTTTAAAATATTTTACATTACAAATCTTGAAAGTCCTGCATCACAACCATGATACGTCAACACCGACTTACAATTTCTAAAGAAGTTATTTGAAATGTTTTGATTATCTTATTTTCCTGAAGTAGTTCATACTAGCACCTAACATCAACAGAAAAAACCAAACTGCTACTAGAACAACTCTATTTGTTCTGTTAAAGAAACGTTAAATATGTCAACACCGTCAGATATCAAAAAAATGTACAGTGGCTTGTGAAAGTATTCATACCCCTTGAGATTTCCCACATTTTGTCACGTTACAACCACACATGTATTTATTTTATTGGGATTTTATGTGATGACTTTTGCAGACTATAATAGTTTTTCCCCCTGTATTTGGCTCCATCCATCTTCCCATCAACTTTGACCAGCTTCCCTGTCCCTGCTGAAGAAAATCACCCCCACAGCATGATGCTGCCATCACCATGTTACACGGTGGGGATGGTGTGTTCAGTGTGATGCCCAGTGTTAGTTTCCGCGATTTACATTCAGACCAAAAACTTCAAGTTTGGTCTCATTTGAATATGCTGTGTCCCCCGCATGGATTGTGGCAAGGGTTGGAGGAAGGTGCTCTGGTCAGATGAGACCAAACTTGAAGTTGTTGGCCTTAATGCAAAATGTAATATGTGGAAAACTAACACTGCACATCACCCTGAACACACCATCCCTACTGTGAAACATGGTGGTGGCAGCATCATGCTTTGGGGGTCCTGTTATTCAGCAGGGACAGGGAAGCTGGTCAGACTTGATGGGAATATGGATGGAGCCAAAAACAGGCAAGAAAACTTGTTAGAGTCTGCAAAAGACTTGAGACTGGGGCGGAGGTTCACCTTCCAGCACGACAACTACCCTAAACATACAGCCAGATCTACTATGGAATGGTTTGGATCAAAGCATAGTCATGTGTTAGAAAATTGCTGTCCACAGACGCTCTCCATCCAATCTGACGCTAAATCTGAACCTTGAGCTATTTTGCAAAGACGAATGGACAAAAATGTCAGTCTGTAGATGTGCAAAGGTTATAAAGACATACCCCAATAGATTTGCAGCCATAATTGCAGCGATAGGTGTTTCTACAAAGTATTGACTCAAGGGGGAAAACACTTTTGCATACTTCTGTGTTTGGACTTTTTTGAAATAAAAAGACATTTCAAGCAAGGTATCAAAAAGTTAAATGTTATTCCAAAATATGCTAAATGAACTTTGTCTCTTACTTTAGCTGTTAAAAAGATAGAATACAGATGTCAATTTGATTTGATGTAGAAAAAAAATCAAAAGTAAAAAGGTATTTCAACTATTTCTATTTTATAAAAGTAAATCTTACTGATGCCATATTCTGTCTGAGAGCTTGTCTGGCAAAGCAGGCTGCGTGGTTGATGATGGGGGCAAAGTTGGTAGGGCCCCAGAGCTTTAGCCGAGGTAGGCATTCCTGGTAGGCCAACACCACTCCCTCAATACCTACAGCACACATGTTTTATTAAACAATTAAATACTTAAAAACTGCCAAACACAATCTTGTGTCGAGGTCTGACTTACCTGCACAGAATGGATTTGCTGGATTGAAATTAATAGGAAACTCATGGGAAACCTGTGAGCGTGATTCACACAAAGAGACACGTATAAAAGCTTTAGAAACCATGACAACACTACTACACCTTATACATTTTAAACCGGAACAAATCAGTTAAAATGTCACGTCAAATTTACGATATTAGTTTTTTCAGAGACATGTAGTTTCAACAACTAAATGAAAATTATTTCCTGGCTGACACAGCTCAAATATCTTGAGCCGTTAACATACACTACAATACACTGTAAGCCAGGCTGGTGACACAGAATACGGACAGGATGGTTAGGAGTTTAAAGGCTTTTTCTAAATCCTTATTAATACCTGGTGGGAGGGAGGGATCTGGGCTCCAAAACCAAAGACCGGAAACATCTTGGTACTATACAGGAAAACAGAGAGGATAAATGAATAGGCAAAATATATATTCAAAATATATAACATATACCAGTAGAAAGTGAATTGTGTGGGGTAAAAAAAAATCTCATAGAATGTAGAAATCGACAAGATACTGTACAGTGCATCTGATTGGCTTGATTTGAAGGGTTTAAGAAAAATGTATGGAAAAATCTTTAGGTCATAACATCAGACATTAGATCTTTGCTTTTAGACAAGACTGTATGCATTACCTCTTGCTTGGCCCTGCTTCAGCATAATTTTATTTTGCACTTGTCTCCCACTGTGAGGGAAGGGAGGGGGAGAGGGGACGCAGGTGCAGACCCAGGAGTGGCTCAAAGTTATCCCGGGGGGATAACAACTAAATCGCAAGCGATCGATGGGAATGGGTGAAAACACTACAAAACTGTAAAGGGCCACTACAGGCTCCCTGCCAAGCAGCTGAACTACACAGAAAGTACTGACTAGGTGTTAGTAGATACTCTGACACTAGAGAAACCACAAGAAGAACCTCTCACTACCTCTGAAGGTGAGACAATGAGCAGGACAGAGCACTGGGGGTCTCAGAGCATAATAGACTCCCCACACCTGGCCTCAACCAATGCCAATCAGTGGCACACACACCACCTGATTGCAGTGAGTTGATGCAGTGTCACTAACCACTCTCTCGAAGCCGAATGATTCCGTGCCCTCACACCCACAGAGACACTACTACAAATGGTTGGATAATGCCAGATTAAGCAGGGTTTGAGTTTACCTGTCATAGTCCTGGATGACATTCCCCACTGCCCAGATGGCTGTCAGGTATTGATTATAGCCTTCTGGGTTGATATAGTGGAGGGACTGAGGAGTTCTGGGATCGCCGTTAGAGCCTGTGAAGTCAATGGCAATCTGGCCAACGTCCAATAGAGTATGAGGATCAAAATATAGTGAGCTGCTCAGTGGCATAAAATGCAAATGACAAAAACACAGTATATACCAAGCTCCAGAGAGAATTGCAAGCTGGAAGTCATTTAAAGGTGCAGTCACGGATTCTGAAGAACGCTTGCTGTCAATTTTTTTTGTCAAAATGTAAGCAGGCATGTTACTAGCTCCAGTGGGCCCCTTTCTTTACATACCAGTTTACAGAGCCTAGGCTGTGTATTAACACCAGTTTCTCTTTTTACAGTGCACACACAGTACAAACATGTAGGGGATCATGATATGCTCACTGATTTGGACAAAAAGTGATTTTGACATTTAATTAAATACAACAATGGTGTATGTTGGGTCTGCTCATAAACATATACAAGCATTAATGTGATAACATCTGGTTTTGGGCATTTGTAAACTCACAGTGAAGTTGATCTGACATCCCCCCATAATATAATCCAGGAAGGTATACTCCTTTATCACCTGAAAGGGTAAACATTATGCTAATGAGCACAGCAGTGCACAATGTTTAGCAATGTAATAAACATCAGCAAGAATGTAACACAGGTATTAATCAACAGGTGTATTTGTGGCACATTCAAAATGCATGTACCAATACAGTATCTCACGTGATATTAAGGTAGAGTAATATGTCTAAAAGGTTCTAGTTCATCAGAATTATTACCTGGCAGTTCTTGAAGCAAATGACCCCAGAGTTTTTATAGTTTTTCTTCTTCAATTTTTTGTGGTTTATGCACTCAAATTCAGCCTGCGGTTGAGAGCACAAGTCATATTAATGCCAGTTAAAATTTAAAAAAAAAAAATTAATTTTTGAAGACAAAATCAAAAACACACACAGACGAATAAAAAAAAATCTCACTGGGCAAAGGTGTGTTCCATTTTGAAACTCTGCAAGCGTGGCTTGAAAGCTCCCAATGAGGTCGTGAGAGCCATTGATATGACGGTCGTAACATTCAACCTGAAGAAAAACATTTAAAATAAATCAAGGTTGGCCCATTATACAGTATGTTTAGAGACAGTCAACTAGGTATCAAGACAGGAGGTATAGATTAAGGGGAATGTGATTCAATATTTCAAAATACATTACAAACAATTTTAACATAGTCTATTTCCATTTGAATTAAAAAGCAGTATTAATTAAGCATTAAGTAAGTGCTTAGAAGTGTTGTTTTTGTCAGCATTTGAAATTACATTTTCACTTCAATGGCAGGTTTCTCTGGTCATAAATGTAATACAAACATTATTTACACACACACACACAGTATGCTATTCGTCTTCTTATACCAGTCTAACACTACAATACATAACAAAGATCCCACTTGACACAAATAATCAATCGCATTTAACTCTCAGTTATCAAAATAAATGCAGTGGGAGTAATGACAGAGACTCAACTGAGCAAAAAGAAAATGCACACCTTCATGTTGTGACGTCATGATTTACACATGCAAACACACACACACACCGCTTATCCAGCCGGATCTGAAGCACCCCCCATGCTCTGAGTTTTGGGAGCATGAAAGGGAACATTAAAGGAAAATGCAAATACATGGTGAGTAATTAGTTTGTTAGAGTTGCATGGTGAGGCTGTATTAGATAAATAACTTAAATGGTAAATAAAAAATAATAATAATAATTACCTTTATAGGCTTCTCCACATCTCCTCCACAGAGAGCTCGCAGTGAGATGCGGAAGGGTCTCCATATTGGGTTGAGGTTGTTTTTTACCACCTGCATAAACGGATAATGAACCACAGGTAAATGTTTGTATGCGGGCAGCGAAATGAGTTACTGGTAATTTTGTGTACCTCTGTCCTGTGAGCTAGCTGCCATCCAGTTTCTGTCCGCTTGTAGAATTCCAGGAAAGGGTCGGACCACCACAAATACTGAACAACCATATCCAATGAATAATCTACAGTTCCTCCAGACATAGAGTAAATCAGAAGGTAATTGAAATAAAGAAGCAAGATTTTAAACCTAAATTTTTACATTACCTTTTTGTCCAGCCTGCGGCCTGACACCTCAAGGCATGCCACTCTGGTGTCGGTTATCTCTTCAGCACAGATCTATAAGTAAAAATCAGGTAAAAATACAGTATTCTAATGGTATGAGCATTTTTTTCTCAAATTGGGGATTTTCAGTCATCGATTCTAGAGAATGCTTTTTGTCTAAATCAGTGAATATCTCTTCACGATCTGCTACCTGTCTTTGCTGACTGTGCGCTGAAAAAAAGTTGACACACAAGTTTTCAGAGCCAAGGCTGTAACAAGCAAGCTGACAACAAGCGTTCTCAAGAATCACTGACTCAATCTTTAAATCAATGTCCAGAAAGACAGCACAAGACATTGGCTCGTCACTACTTTCAAACATTTGAAATGACTCCACTCACTGTGATGGTCCCTTGACCAGCAGGCCTCTTGTCCTTCAGAAACAAACTTCGAGTGATCTGCCTGTTAGAAACAATCTGGACACAAAGCCCAGACAGTGTCACAGAACAGTGAAGAGGCAAAGAAACGACCAAAGTTGACTTTTTTTTATAAAGCGAAACTTACCTGACCCAGGGTACATTCAGTCTCTCCCAGAAAGTCATCATCACCCAGGTCATGGGTGTCATTGTCAATATCATACACGCAAAACTTCAGCCGCTGCACCGTCTCAAAATGGTAGTCAATGACAAACTTCTTGGCAAACTTTGGATTCAGGCAGTTCAGGATCATCTCTGTGCGCCCAAACTGATTCACCGAAACAAGTATGATGATGTCAGAGGCAAAATCAGTAGCTAAAAACACACGTTGAAAGAGAAGACTGGGAATATTATCTGTGTTGGATGTAAAGCCCCCTAAACTTGTCTACCTAATACAGACCTCATACCACTGGATGGAGCCTACAGTGTTGATGTACAGGGCACACAGCGGGTCAGACTTGGAGAAGACATCCATGTCCATGAGGTTCTCACAGGAGATGGTCAGCTCCACCTTGGTGGTACACTGAGCTCCCCCTGGCAATGGAGCCCCGCCCGAAGCCATGGCAGCTCCCCGGTACTGCCACAGAGGTTCCACAAATACATGACAGGAAACATTTACTAACTCAAATACAATTTTGAGGCTTTTGCACATCATTTGTTATGTCATATATGTTACTTCTACTGCAGAGCATTTCAGAGAGAAAACATAATTTTATTTTTACCACTCACCATAACTTCTACTAGCCTACTTTTATTAGTTGTCAGTTATTGCAATATATAGTTATATCAGTTTTCACAGAATGGACCTTATAAGGGGATCTATAATAATACATTGAGAAGGCCTCAAAGCTAAGTTTAAAAAAAATATATAATTAGGCTATAATAATAATGTAATGACACACACACATAGCGTTACATCTTTAATTAAAACGAAAACGTTGGTACGCATTCCACGTTACAGAAGTGTTAGCTTTGAGAGGTGGGTGTGACGAGGCTGCACCAAACAACAACAGGCACCCTATCCCCATAAAACATGTTTTTATTTATTTTTTTTTTAAATAGCAGCTGAAATATACTACGGCTTATTTACCTGTTAAGTTGTTGAAAGAATATTCAGTTCTGCCCTCCTTTGGACATACATGAATGCCGTAACGTAGGCTATATTTGACAAGAACAGCTGAGGAGCCCCCGGGGTGGAGCCGAAACTCCGCAGCGCTAGGAGATGTCAGCTAACTTCTTCTTCTTACCAGACGTTCAACTTTACTTTTTTTTAAATTTTTTGCTCTTCAAATTCTCCTATCGATATTGTTTGACAGCATGTTTGAGTAGCCTATGTTCAAAACATTGTCCAATAAGTAGGAATATCCAGGACCTAGATTCCAGGGTGTAACGAGGTGAAATTATAACGGAACTCTCGTGGATAGATCGTTTCTTATCAGCTGAATAAGCAGGGGGACAGACCTCTCCGGGGTGCATTCAAGGACAATCATGTAGAAATCCTTGTTTTGGTATGACGCTGTATGTTCTAAATAGATGTTTATCTAACGAATGCAGCATTTATTCTGTGTCGTTTTTTTTTTTTTTTGCCTTAAAATACATTTGTAGGCCTACAATATAAAAAACACTTTAGGATGTTAATATGCGTTTGAAAACCGCAGTGTGTTCTAGTAGTGTTACCCAGCTTCCACATGTTGGGAGCGAGCTTGTGACGGTCTTATTAGCCTCGTTTGAGAAGGAGCCGTCTCAGACCTGCGCAATTATGACGCGCGTCTTGCTGAGCGCACAGCAAAAATGCTGCAAAAATGCTGTGCGCTCAACAAGACGCGTCCCATTTTATTATACTATCTATGGTCCCCCTACGTCACACACATTCTTCCAACCAGGGGGAGGCTGAGGCTGCACACTACAGTGGGGGAGGGATAATGGTATGGGGTTGTTCTTGAGGAACTGGGCTTGGCCCCTTAGTTCCAGTGATAGGAACTCTGAACGCTTCAAGATACCAAGGGCCTATCCGAAAACTTTTTTTTGCAGAGGAAATTTCCTTTCCTATCGAGATGAACCGGAAGTACTCGGCGGATAGGTGATCCGAATTCCCAAAATGCTTAGGAAAGGCATAGGAAAGGAGCCTCGATTCATCCTTTAACCCTCCTTTAGCATAGGTTACTCCTGACCAACCTATGCTAAAGGAAAGGAGATAGTGGTATCCCATAATCCTTTACGGCGGCAAGATTTAAAGCAACAGGCCACCGCCGGAGTTTACCGACTCTACACGAATACGAACGAGAGGTAAAACAGAAGAGAGGAGAGGAGAAGAGAGAAAGATTTAACTCGGCTAAAACAAAATACCCCCCCCCCCCCCCCCCCCACACACACACACACACACACACAGGCTAAAGATAATAAAGACCAACATCATAATAGTTATTTTCGTAGCACATAATTTACACCATAAGAAAATAAAATACCAACTTCACATTTAATGAAGTTACTGGGGGCAGTTCATTTCATCATCAACACAAGTGTAGCCTCTTTTTATTCCACATGTGAATTGGGATATATGGGAGTGATTCTCACTCTGTTGGCGACAACCTGATTAAAATCAATATGAAAAGAACGCATGGATCAAACGAGCGCTTGTTGTGGTCAATTTTCGGAGAATAGGCTATAGTGTAGTTTCACGCAAGTGACTCACGTCAGCAATACTCGTCGTCGCGCAATGACGTCGGTTAGGAAAAGTGGAGTCGAAGGCCCAATCCCAAATGACTCCCTAGGCACTCCCACTCCGTGAGCGAGTGTGAGTCACACTCGCGGCTGTGAAGTGCCACCATAGATAGTATAAAGTGCCACTCGATCATTAAGGGCGAGGGTATAACAACGGTGCGGCTTTGGCAAGCCCTTTGCCAGACGGAAACAGGAAGAAGACACTAGTTTGTTAAGTCTTTATTTCTCACCCTAAAATAGAATTCCACCACATTTATATTTGACCTGAAACACTCTTTACATTCATATATAGGCTACGCATGTAAGAGTAAAATGTAGTATTGAATAAAAATAAACTCACTCCCATGCTTTTTTGGCTGCATAATTTATTTGTTGTTAAACATTTTCTAACTGCATATTCTTAATTTTACCAGCTCTGTTTGTAGTGGAGAAAACGGGTGGGTGTTTGATCCGCTGTTTAATTATCATTTTAGTTTACATGTACAGCAGCATACAAAACCAGGGAAAAGAACAATAGTCTGCTAAAGCATGTATTCCACTTGTCATGATCTGCCATTACGACCGGCGAATCGCGGCAGTTAATTAGCGTGCATAAATTATAGGCTAATGCACTGCAAGGGTGGTCATAAATAAGAAAAGTCATGCGCTCCAGCTGACTGACGTCACCGCCGCTATTAGGCTACTACCCCTCATCGGCTGTAACAGAAACACAAATCTTACTAACAATTTAAGGAAATAATAATCACTGTCCCTTATTAACTTGTGGGCATTTTCTTCATCTGCTTCGTTTTATCATTTTCCACGCCTTGAAAATACACTAACGGTAGACAAGTGAAAATATGAATTATACAGTCAGTCATTATATAGTCTCGCAAAGCCAGACCAAACTACAGCAAGTAGTATGGTCTGGAAGCACTCCGTTTAGAGCCGTCTATTCGGGGGGGAAACTGGGCTGGCCTGTTTTTATTTCTTTAAACCAATCACAATCATCTACGGCGGGGCTAACCCCAGGAAGCAGCCAATGGAGGCATAGCGTTGTTTGCCGACGCCAGCGCTTAATAGACGCTGGCGGAAGTGGTCAAGCCAGACTAGTCATTATACAAACATCCCCAACCATAACATGTGTTTCCCACAGTCCTTGAAGGGGGTCCTACTACAGGGGAAAGTTAAAGGTGCTGTAAGCGGAATCATATAGACATAATAAATGTCTATGAGCGGAATGGTTCTTTTACTGTAGCTAACTTCCTGTCAGATACTGCAGTTAGCAGTCCCCTCGCTCGTCCCTACGTCACCACATTAATGCACTGCGGTCTTCAAGCAGCGAGTTATCTAGCATCATCTCAGATCCATAAGTGTGATAACACATGATAAAAACCATCAAAACAGACATTGGGAAGGATTTTTACCTGCTCCGCCATTGTAGGCGCATACACATTCACCCATCTGCTGCTCTGGCGTGCACCGGCAGTGAGACCATGGAGTGTATATAGTATTTATTAGTGAGACGAGTGTCGAATTGTAGCATTCTCTCTTCTGATTGGATAAAAATTTCGGAAAACTACAATAAGTTTATTTGCCGATTACATGCAAAGCAGCTGACTGAGAGATCGCTTTATGAAACGCGCACATTATGTAAGTGATCACTGTATGAATAAAGAGCGATTTAACACTTATATTAACATAAATAAACCTCTTACTTCACCTTTAAGGTGAAAAGGTAATATAAGCATATCGCATATTCCTTTCTTTGTATATGTGATCAAATGTTCTAAACAACACTTATACATCCAATGAGAAAAATGTGACTATTACTTTAACCACTCAACTCAACGTTAGCTTAAAGTTACTCCAGGGTGCAGGATTTAAAGTGCAAAATTAGGGCATTACATTATTTTAAACAAAATAAATAAACGTGTTTTCCCTTTCACATTATGTTTTTCGTACCCATGCTCAATACAAGTCATAGCAGTTAACATACCCAGGATGCCATAACAAGACTATGCGTTCCATTAGTATTCAAATGACCAACAGTTGACAGCAAACAATTATATTAAGCCCATACCATATACAACTTAACATTTTACCCTCAACTTTAGTCAAATAGCATTTGTAATGATACAATAGTGAAACTATTTGGTTTTTGTTGTCATATATTAATAGGACAACATGTGGACACACAGTGGCGTTTGTAACTCGATGGTGTTTTGTTCCCCTAGCGTCGCCTTAAAGGCAGCGCTGCCTGGAAGGCCCCGTTCGGGGCACCTGTTACATCTCCATGTAGCACTTACTTGTGGCACTTTGTAGTTTGGTTTATTTGCAGCTATAGTACTGACGTGATTCTTGTTGTTCTGAGTTTGTACTCTCATTGTTGAATGCACTTAATGGAAGTTGCTTTGGATAAAAGTGTCAGCTAAATAGAATGTAATGTAACGAAACACCAAACACTGTGTTTGCAGATGTTAAAGAAAACTGTTGGGCTCATACAATTAAACAGGGGGTCTGGGGGTCCCCCCCCCCCCCATAAAAAAATTAGCTTCAAAGACACTGTTTCCCCTAATTCTAGCGACTTTATAAACACTAAAATGAGTTGTTCACATCATTGTGCACTTTCACATTTTAGCCTAAGAAGGGAGGATGCCTTGCTGCTTTCATCTTTACTAACATTTAAGTAAATTAGACTGGAGAAAAATCAATGTGCCACTACCATACAGCCTTTGACCGCTGACAGCCAGCTACGGAAATATTGAAGGAAGTTTTCCTTCATGTTGAGGTGATAGCTGACTATTATCGTCTCTCTGTCATGAAATGACCTACACTTGAATGAGGACCGGATCTTGACATTCAAAAAATGTTTATACATTTTAAACGGATTATGCAAACTGAAAATGTTAAGTTTTTCTAACTTGGCTTCTAATTGCGCTTTTCCACTATGGGTACTGACATACTCTTAATCAGCTTTTTGCTTTGTTATCCAGTAGAGATTTAAATACCACTCGATGTAGTTGTTTGTCATAGCGACGCCACATGAAAGCAACGCCTCTTTCGCATTCCCCGTTCGTCAGCTACCAAAGAGAGGAACGTCTGCACCTCATTAGAGTACCGCAACATATCTTTTCGGTTTGCCGTATTCTTGCTCCAGAGGGCTCATCATCATCATTTAGGCCTATTGTATGGAGGCGCAACCTAGGGCACTCAATAATTTTTGTTCACATGTAAAGGGCAGCCAATAAGGCACTTTCTCTCATTTTCACCACCATAGAGGGCACTTTAGCAACACTTTTTCAACCATGGGGGCACCAGATGGGGAGAAGGGCACTAGAAGGACAAGGGCACTATCAGGACACTAGAAGGACCAGACGGGCAGAAGGGCACTAGAGCGGCCAGACGGGCAGAAGGGCACTAGAAGGGCACTAGAAGGGCACCAGATGGGCAGAAGGGGGCTATAAGGGCACTCATTAAGGCACGTCATCGAATGTTCTTGTTCTAAAGGGCACATCATCATTTATTGTATGAAGGGGCATCCTAGAGGGCACCCAATCATGTTTTGCACGTGAAAAGGGCAGCAAATAAGGCATTTCCTCTCATTTTCACCACTCTTGAGGGCACTTTAGCGCGCTTTTTCAACCATTGAGCCCCCCCTAACCCCCTACCCCCTGAGTCCGCCACTGATATCTAATGTACATATAATTAGGAAATGATCACTTCCAATACTTGTGCTACTTTTAATACTCCATTCAGCAGATGTTGCAATATTATTAGATACTAGCGTAAGGGCTAAACAGGAAATTGTGTTAGTCTGAATATCAATCCTCGTACCATTTCCATTGTTTAGGCAAACTAGCTGTCTTACATCCATTAATTCTTCTACTGCTTCCCCATTTCTATCAATCTGTTTACTTCCCCAAAGGTTATTGTGAGCATTAAAATCACCACACCATGTTTCTCTTCTATTCCCTTCTTTCTTTATTATACTATCTAACATTTCTGAGCAAAGTGCTCTGCAAGGATTGTAAAAGTTAACTACTACCATGTTGCCATCTGTTTTACATACTTCAATTACTACACATTCTACTTATATCATAATTGGTATTCTTCTAAATGCTCTCCCTTCCCTTACAAATGTTGCACAACCACCGCCTTGACTTTCAATCCTGTCATACCTTACTGCCTCATACCCAAATGAAATCAAGGTGAGGTCGAAGCCAGGTTTCTTGAATGCAAACAATATCAGGCTTAACTTCTGCTTTTTCTATAAACCTCTTAAGTTCTTGTCCGTTTGCAATTAAGCCTCTAGCGTTCCACTGCAAGAGAAGGAAGACCATTATTATATCAAATACCCAAAAACTCTTCTGCAGCTTCTACCACGATCTTGATTCTATCACTTTTCTTTTCCTGACGTACTGCCACATTAACAACTTTGCATATGAAGTCCACAAAGCTCTTTTTATTAACCAGCATGGTATCTTCCTGAACAATACATTTATGAGTGCACGTCTTATCAGGGGGGAGGGGGGCTGACTTTTCTGGTTGGGGTTTCCTTGGGCTTAACCTTTGGGGCAATGGCATACTTTCATTCCGAGTAGGGCTCTCACTGATGTTATGTACCGACTCATTTGTTCGCGTTTGCTTTCTTTCACTTTCATTAACAGCTTTTTGGGCCTCAGCATATGACACTTTGTTTGTGATTTTAATTCTCTGCACTTCTTTGGCTTGCCTCTGTACCACACATCCAACAAAAGCCGTACTATGCTCCCCTCCACAATTACAGCACTTAAGCTTGGCATCATTGTCGCACTTACAATAATCGTGCTCCCCTCCACATTTTGTACATCTCTGCCTCCATTTGCATATTTGTACTGTGTGCCCCATTCTCTGACATTTGAAGCATCTCAACGGTTGGGGTATGAACTCCCTTTCTTTATAATGTAGCCAACCAATATGGATTTCCGATGGCATTGAGTTGTCAAAGGTAAGCAGTACTGAGAAGCTGTTTTGCTTTATACCACTTTTATTTGTTTGCAATCTTTTGGCTTCAGTTACTCTCCCACCCTGTATCTCTTTCTTGACTTATTCCATTGTCATCTTTAATGGCACATTCGTAATTAGACTACCCCACGCAGTTTTGCTGCCATTCCTGGCACATGGGCCTTAATGCTCCCACCATCAAGGTGAGACATGTTAAGGATATTTTCCTGTTGTTTTTTTATTTTGTGCTGAAATAAGAATTCTTCCGTTAGTTAATATTTTAGCAAACTTAATTTTCCCAATTTCTTTTTCAATTGCTTTTGTAACCTGCACTGGGTGGAAATGTCCCTTATCATTACCGAGCCTGATAATTACTTGCCATTTCTCCTTTGCCTCCTCACTACTGCTCCCATTGATTATAGTTTTTTTCTAATTAACAGATTGCCTTGGGTTGCTCTCTCCTTCAGACCATGATCTTTAACTTGCCATTTTTGTTTATGTTGTCTCCATAGCAGTCTACCCCTCACCATCTGACATATCTGCAGTTTAGCCTATTACACTCACGGTACAGTTTGGTTGCAGCCTGCACGTGTCCGATCCTCAGATCGAACAGCTGAGTTTGCACAGAACAGTGCAGGGATATCGTTCCCGGACCTATACCACAGGCCGTCGGGAAAAACGGGAAATACCCCTACAAACAGTTACCCACAACACCCAAGATGAACAATCCCAATCAAAAGTCAACCAATTCAGCAACTCTCCTTTAGCCACTGTTCTGAAGCCAACAACTTTAAGCAACAAACACATTTGAAAGCACCGCCACCAGCAGCACCACACGTCCTACCGGAACTGCTCCCGAGTCTCCAGCTGGCTGTCTCCCGACCCGGCTATCTGCATCTTTATTATTTCTGTCTTTTAAGCAACCTTTGTTGTGCTCTTGAATGTTGCCTATTTGTGTGTTTGCCGTCGGTCGCCGTGATCTGTCGCAAAGCATCTGAAAGTTTGTGAAACCGTCAGGACACTTGACCACTGAGTGTTCTACTGCTTACGTCTAGTTTATGTCTATGGTTCTACTGCTGACATACAATGGCTAGAATAGTGTTGGTTCGGCGCGTGAGCGGAACTTTACTGTCAGCGTGCCGTGCTAACTGCATCATGAGCAGAGGGAGTCAGAGCCGGTGTTACTGGAACACTGTGAAGAGGACTGCCACTGCTCTGACTGTAAATACCAATGCCTTTTACTGTCACTAATCGGAAACGGTGTTATCCTACATTAAACTATGAGAATAGACCACTTTTAGATGCACAGGTTCACAAACTGAACGCAGACGGCGGTGCCACAGTAAAAGCGACTGATGTTTGTTTTAGTAGGTTAAAGGGCAGCAGGGCTGCGGCTTTATTTCCGGATGTAATGTCATCATTGTGTCCAAGTGTAACAGGTTTACAACAATAATGATGACTTTTGGCTATTCCTTACCCAAATTTAGGTAGAAGTGAAAATGTAAACAGCAAGTTTATATGAGTAAATATTAGCCTGACTAACCCTAAACCAATATGCATATGCTATGTTTTGGGAAATGTAGGCTATATTGAATGCATTTAACATAACTTAACTTTTCATACTTTTACAAAAATAATCTAAAGTAAACAGTCAGACGAAATGCATTGACCTGCCTCCACACTGCTTTTCTGGCGAGTGTCAGGTTACCTTGGTTCAACTGAGACTGATCATTGTAAATAAATAATAGCTATCTCTGACGTAGGCTAGTAGACACCTAGATGATGTTCTAAAATAAATAATCCCTGCGTTCAAATACCCATACTGTATCTACTGTGAGTATTATAGAAAAAAGCCCGATTCTTGTGGCCAGGTTTAGTATCGTTAGAAATAACCAGATTTCTACTACATCCGGCTGAGATGTTTAGTGTTGAAAACATCCTACTTGGGCGATTCTGAACCACAATCCATCATGCAATCCATACGAAAACAAACGGGGATGCGACGGATATAAAAGCAGGAGGCAAGATCAAGGCGCAGAGTTATGATGAAATAAATAAGTAAAAGTATGTCCCAATAGTATGCCTACTGCATCCTAACTAGATAATTTTTTATCGTCAGATGTAGTATGTAGAATATAAAAAAGAAAGAGTATGTGATTCGGAATGCAGGGAAAGTGTGTTTTTGTCACTTCCTTCCTGGTTTGCAGGGCGGAGGGGGTGCGTTCCTTCTGGGGCTCCCCGCGCTGTCCTGTCTGGTTTATGAAGCTTATCGCAAAGTGCAGAGTTCAGCCGTGGTCTATGCTCTGCAAAAAGGTTAGTGTGCTGGAGGTGTTGGGAACACACACACACACACACACACACACACACACACACACACACACACACACACACACACACACACACACACACACACACACACACACACACACACACACACACACACACACACACCAACAGAGAGTAGAGTTGAGGCGGGGGCTGGCCACTGGTGTAATGTGCTTATTTTGTGTGTGTGTAGAGGAGGTGTTGGAGCAGGCTGACTACCTGTACGGCTGTGCGGAGACGCAGAAGCTGTACCAACTGCTGCTGCAGTACAAGGACAGGTGAGGAGACAGCTCACTCACACGTAGCCTAGTCACCACATCTTTTGGGGGGATCTTAGGTGACTGGAAACTCAGCAGTGGAAGATCCAAGGGCTTGTGAAGGAAAATAAGGCATCAGGGAATCAGTTATATTTTTACGTCCAGTTTGTCAAAGGGTTAAAAGGATATAACATAAGCCAGTTTTAATTGGTTAAACCAAAGTTGTTTATTTAATGAATGAGTTTTAAATTGTGTAAGGACAAAAACAACAGGTGCAGGTGAACACAAACTGAGGGCAAATGGGTGCTGGAAAATCAAAAAACAGATATAACAAAGGGAGCATTCTTAACTGGAGTCACAACATGTATTTAATTATAGTACTCCTATTATAGTACTTTTCAGGTCTTAATTTGACTCCTATAGAGCAACTTGACAAGAATCACAGCACAAAAAATTATGTAGATTTTCGGGAAATGCTTCCTCTCATCTGTGCAATTTCAGCATTCTCTGTCAACACTCGGCTCCGTCCTTCTCCGCCCCCCTCCTGCCAACCTCACTCCGTTGTGATTGGTTACCTTCCGGAAGACTTTCAGCGTCGCGCGGGCAGATTTGAGCAGGCAGGTGGGGGCATGGCAGGAGCGTGCCTGAGCACGTTGCATCATTACCATACATGGAAAATCCGGATTGATCTACGTAGATAAATCCCGGAAATTTGAACAAGTGAATAGCGACCGGCTGCCCTAGTGTTTAGCGCTCTGCACAGCCACCCCAGATGGTCAGCAGGGAATACGTCTACGTATATGCATGTAAGTCATTATTTGACACTTAAGTATGGTTAAACATAAATCATTATAACAACGTTTATAGGTCATAACAGTTGCAAAAGAACTGGTGAATCCAATGAGGTATTAGTGTAACTGGAATCAGTATACTAAAGCCTAAATCATGGTAGCTGGTAGTGGCTGCTTTTTTGGTATCGCCTCGCTCTAGGTTCCAAGCGAGCTGAGCCGATGCTAAAAGGTGACGTCGGCAGACTGCTGGCCACTGATTGGCCAGAGACTACCGGCTTGGCGGCTTCATTCTGTTGTATATTCTCCCAAACTCTCCGGAACTTTTCGAGTGCATTTTGTCTGGCCGCGTGCAGCCTTCTCTGGCTCCCTTTCATTATCACAGATCCGAAAAAAAAGGCAATGAAATGTCCATATATTCGTTAAGCTCACCCAGTTGTGTTGGTTGTTGAGGATGTTACTTTAAACATACTACACGACACGAGAGGAGACATATAGCAGCTAGGAGCTATAACCTATAGTAGCCAGCTGGGACATAAATGATAGCGAGCGATACAAACCTTGGACTGCACTGATTACCTCAATAAAATATTCAGGCTGAGGCATTTGCAAACACGTATCCTGAAACAAGAACAAAACAGACAACTTTATGATCCCCATGTTTACATGCATAGGGATGTACGTGACACATCTCTACAGCTGACTGAGTGGTAGTGTCACATCGGGACACCAATCCTCCCTTTTAATGGTCCGTAACAATATTCTTCTACTTTTAGCAAACAGATACATGGGGGGTATTTCTTAAACATTTTCCATACGTATTTTTGGCGGTTGGTTCAGTTGATAGTACAACAACTGCTCGTTATTTCTGGTTTGCTACTTTTGGCTTTCTGTCCCTTTGTATGTCGACCCCGCCCACGTTCAGGAGGTACTATTTGCAGTGGAAAGGCCAGGACACACCGGCCCGATAATCGCCGTCGGAGAGTCTGGAGGGGGCGGGGACACAAATCTGGTTGGTGTGTGCCGTGACGTCGGTCGTCGCAGATGTTGTCGGGCTTCTTTTGGCTGCGGGCAGTCTTTCAGTTGGAGCAATTTGATTGGTGGAGGGCTAGCGAATCAGTGAGCCCGAAAGTGAGGCGGGTAGCACAAACAGCTAACAACAGCTAGCCATTGTTTTAATGTGTTTGTTTGTTTCGTTCAGCGAGTAGGCCTACTCACATGCATCAACCCTTGTTGACTGCTCGACACTCTGCTAAAAATTGTGCTCTTTATGGTCCATAAATATAAATACGTATTTCTATCTATGTTTATGGTCTAGAGAGCTTTCCCATCATTTCCTGCTTCCGTATTTTTTTGGGCCACAATACAGATTAGCACCGCCTGCTGTTATGGAGACATTACGTCCCACGCAAGCGCAGAGCGTACGGAAAGTCAGCAGTCAGCTCGTTGTGTTCTTGGCACTTTTTTGGCCGCGACGGGCAGACTGGAGCTGCCTGAATCGGCAGACTCCATTTTCGGGTAGTCGGACCGGTGTGTCCTGGCCTGAAAACGACCCGTGCTGCTACCAAAAGCAAGTTGAGCTGAGTCGAGTTAAGTCGAGTAGAGCTACATCTGCGGTGGAAAAGCGCCATAAACTTGTTGTCTCCTTCCAGTGATGATGCAGAGTTCCTGTGGCGGCTGGCCCGGGCGTCACGCGACCTCTCCCTCCAGCCCACGGTGGAGGCAGAGCAGAAGAAGCAGCTGGTGTACGAAGGCTTCAAGTATGCAAAGAAGGCACTGGAGAGGGACGAGAATAATTTTGCAGCGCATAAAGTAAGACAGCAGTCTCAGTGAGAAGGCATATGAGTTAATCACTTAAGTGCTAAGATATCAGTTTGAGACCCCTGCTGTAGTAGCCTGGCACCGCCCACCTATATACTTCCGCTCAATTTTCATTTCCCTTCAGTAGTCAGTCTGGGAGTGCAGTGTATTAGTCTCGCAAAGCCAGACTAAACTACAGCAAGTAGTATGAGCGGTATATTAGTGGGTTTTCTCCAGCCAGATTTCTGCCAGTCCAATCAGCGAACAGAAAGAGTGGCTCAGAAGCCGGCGCATGACATACGTCACGACCAAACGTTATGCGATTGGTTGGCAGATCCAGATTGGCACTGGGCAGACCCAATAGTTTTAAACTTCAACAGACACCCGCCTCCAAGTGCGTTAACGTTTGTCAATTTAGCGTTTCCAGACCTACTGTACAAATGAAATTAAGTACGATGGTCTAGTAGGACCAGGCTACTGCTGTTGGGCATTGTATCATGAGTATCACAGCACTGTAAAACTAACATTAACAATGACATTATGACACAGTGCAAATTCTTTATTTTTCTACCAAACACTGAACCTTCTTTCACTTCATAGTGGTTCGCGGTGTGTCTCAGCGATGTCGGGGACTACGAGGGGGTCAAGGTGAAAATAGGAAATTCATACATCATCAGGGAGCATTTAGAGGTGAGAGGGGGGTGAGAGGGTAAACCTGGAGAGATCAACCTGGGGCCTATTGCACAAAACCAAGATAAGGGGTTAAGCCAGGACATTTTGATTATCATGGCTTGGTTTAGCCATGATCCGGTTGCACAAAACAGAGGGACATAAGTTAACATGGAAATTTATAAACTTATTCTGTTGCCTGATTTGTTTAGTCAGCTGTCACTCTGATCTGAAATCAAGTTGTTTTACAGTCATCCCACGATCTTCTGTGTACTGCTTAATTTTCATTAGCCTGTTTTAAAGTACCAAATTATGGACTACATTGTCATTTAGTTAAATAGTTCTATTTTTTATTTATTTAACCTGAACCATGTATAATTAAATTCAATTAATTATAATTAGATAAAGATAATATCAATATCAATTATAATGTTTGATGTGATAGTCTGTTCATATCGTTGGCTATAATTATACAATTGATTATCGATGGCAGATGAAGTTGCAAATGTGGTTTAAATGAATGTTCTCACTTTGTACTTATAACCATAAACAGGTGCATCTAAAAAAAAATATCAATGAAAAGTAAATTGTTTCTGTAATTTAATGCAAAAATTTAAACTTTAATAATATATTCTATATTCATTACAAATGAAGTAAAATTAATCTAGAATAAACATAAATTTCAAAAGGTCGACATTTTTATGTAATATTGTAATATTTTGGATTTGCATTTGTGCAATTGACTAATCCAAAGTGCCCAGACTAGACTTTGTCGTGGCTGGCTTTATCAATCATCCTGAATACCTGAATTCCACTTTTGTGCAATAGGCCTCGGTTCTGGCGTGCAAGATCACATGATTTTCTTTCCCGCAGATCAGTCTGGCCTTTCTCAAATCTCCGTGGGGAGGAGTCCGGCCCTGTCCGTTAGTGGAAAGCAGCCACTGATTGGCTCATGTAGTCTTCAATCTAGCCTCCGACCAGGCGGGCCCTACTTTTTCCGTCCTTAGCACATGATTTGTTCATGTAGCTGTTGACTTGAACATGGATTGACCAATGTGAAACTTGTGAGATATAGCTGGTCTCACAATGGCTAGATTGACGACTATGTGAACCAATCAGAAGCTGCCTTCCACTATAAGGGATGAACGTTATGTTTGAACGCGTGTTCGGATTGGCCCCCGGTTATTTTTTGGACTGCAGAAGAGTAATAAATGTGAAGCTTGTGCAAAATCAGGCTTGTCTCACCAGGCTGTCTAGGTCACATTAGCACGCCTATCTGTGTTCTTAAGCCATATGTGTTGCTTTTTTGTAGAAAGCCATCCAGCTCAATCCCAAAGATGCCACTTCCTTACATATCCTGGGTGTCTGGTGAGTATGCTTACTGTAACATCCATTTGTTAGGCAGTGGGATGTGTTTCTTTATTATTATTATTATTATTATTATTATTATTATTATTATTATTTTTAGATATTTACGGAAACCTGCATGTCTTCTGTCTCGCAGGTGCTTTGCTTTCGCTGAGCTGCCTTGGTACCAACGGAAGGTGGCGGCGGTAATTTTCTCGACACCGCCTACGTCAACATATCAAGAGGTGAAGACTTTTCTACAGCTGACATCAGTTGTTGGTTCTTTTTGGTTTAGGACAGTTTTGAAAATATCTTCACAAATTCCTGATTTTCTGCCTTCTCTTTCCAGGCATTGGAGTTCTTCCTGAAAGCAGAGGAAGGTAAAACACAGCATACTAAATCAAATATTGAAGTCTGTTTGCTGCGGCCTTGAACCATCACAGCACTGTTGGTTGGAAGTCAATTCCGCCAACATAATCTCCTATTGTTTTTATTTTTTTCCAGTTGATCCAAACTTCTACAGCACAAACCTACTACAGCTGGGGAAGACCTACATAGCCATGAAGGACAATCAGACAGCGGTGCTCTGGCTGACCAAAGCAAAAGAGTACCCAGCTCACACACTGGAAGACAAAGAGGTATACACACACACACACACACACATATACACACACATTTTAATCCAGATGTCTTATAGTTGAACTGTCATTCTTGGTGGGTTTACCTCCGCAGGTACACAAAGAGGCTGTAGACCTGTTGAAGAAGCTAGGATGAAGCCGTCGTGCCTTTCAAGACATCTGGACTGCTAACAGAATGTTTTGCTCACATTGCAGTGGCCTGACTTTTCCCTGACATCTGGCTTAAATGTCACTTTGGAGTGTTGAATCTGCCCACGCGTTGATTATAACAATATTTCTTTAAACCAAATGACAAATCTTGGCTCCAAATGCATCTTTATTTAGCAATGGTTGTTTGTTCACCATGAGCCGATGAAGGAGTAAACACAGGACAGGCATGTTTGATTGTTGCCAGTGTGATTGCAATGGTTCTCTGATTAAATGATAGTTTATAACTCTTCCGGACACGTGTGGTTTTAAGAATTGATTTCAAAATATTAATGTTGGTTTATAAAGCCCTAAATGGTCTAGGGCCAAAATATATTACCGATCTGCTGATACGTTATGAGCAGGTTATGAGCCGTCCAGAGCCCTTAGGTCTTCTGGGACAGGTCTACTTACAGTCCCTTGAGTTAGGACTAAACAAGGAGAAGCAGCGTTTAGTTTTTATGCACCAAATCTCTGGAACAGACTCCCAGATAATTTCAGGTCTGCTGCAACTCTCAGCTCTTTTAAATGAAGTCTGAAGATTTTTCTGTTTCCATTTTAACCTGTAATTTTTAAATGTTATTAATTTGCTTTTAAATCTTTTATTCATTCGCTTTTCTAATGTGTATTGTGTATTTTAATCTTGCCCCTGTAAAGCACTTTGAATGGCCTTGTGTCTGAATTGTGCTATATAAATAAACTTGCCTTGCCTTTAAGCCATTCCCCATTTCAGCAGTGCATTCAACAGCTCTTAGTAGTCATACACACACTGATTGGACTACAAATAAAAAACCAAATCAGCTGTAAAGATGATCAGATATGTTTATTAAATAGTTTTCTTTCTACAGGCAAGATCCAATTAGAACAGATTAAAACCTGCCCACAGTCCTGAGCAGAAGGCCTCTCCCCCGGTCATCACAACAACGAAAAAAGAAAACAAAGCGTGGTCATGGAGAGGATTTATTCACTTATTTATTTGTATCTCATAAATCCATCTCTTCATTAAAATGGGTGGAAGCAGATTAAAAATGAATATTCTATACACATTGTCTCCAGTAAAGGGGCATTCTGTACAGTGTAGTTGGTGTTTACAGTGTGTATCTACACTCGATATGTTACAGTCTCGGTGCGTTTCAGACGGCCAGAACAGCAGTCGGCACAGTAACAAGGTCCCTGCTGCATTCCCACACACTGAAATGATGAACAGCAGCAGGAAGCAGCTCTGCCTCCAGGGAATGCACCTGGACAGGTGAGACCTGATGTTGTCGCTGGCTACGATCAAGGCCACCTGAAACGTCCCAGCTATTAATGATAAGAGCAAAAGGCATCACAGATTTTTCCATCAATGGAGCAACGGCTCTGTGTAATTAATCATAATATTTAAGTATTGTATTTACTTTCATTATCTTTATACAATGAACATTCACATACACAGTCGATTTTTCTTTGATTACAAGTTGCTGTTCAAAAGGAAGCACAGTTTATGCAGTTTTGACTTTTCTTAAAAAGTCGGCTCCTTTTGCTACGGTAAATGTTTCATCCCTCCTTTCAGCTCTTCCACAGGGACAGATGTCATACACATGACTGATAAAAAAAAATCCTAAAAAGTCGAAAGCAGCTTGCTGCTGTTTGCAGTGATCTGAAGGTAAAGTGAAGAAGAAAAATAGCTTGAGAAAACAGAATGGCCTGCCACTGCCACAGCTTTACCCTGCATTCAGACCACTGACTGACATAGAAAGCACCAGAGTTGTCCTTTAGAGACAATGGAATCAGACGTGACATTACATTACATTTTATTTAGCTGACGCTTTTATCCAGAGCGAATTCCATCCACTTAACGTTTGGAAAAACAAAGGGACATGTCCCTTGAAGCGTTACAGGACAAAGGGGAAAGTGTGCTGCTTGAAAGTATGTGAACCCCTTGAGCTGTTTGGAATGTTACAGCTCAACCATTATCAATTAATTTTTTTTTATCAATACTGGTATTTTTTGTATGAAATAAGAGCTGTCTGTTAATCAATTCCACATTTTTCTTTTCCGGAAATCAATTGTTTATACAAATAAAACAAATGATTTGCTAAATTTTGTATGTGCAAAAGGCCAAATTGAGTGATGAAATGGACCAATGTGATGAGAGATCTTTAGGGAAGAAATTGGGCGGCACTAGATAAAACAAGACAACAAAAAACCAGGTCAGTTTAGGCTCACCAAAGTGAACCCATACAGGTCAGACATGCCAAGAAGAAAGAGCATCTCAGAGGATCTCAGGAATAGAGTTGTGATGCTGCACATTCGTCTGGGGACAGCTATAAATTAATTTAAAAAAAGTTTGAGCTCCATCAGTCCACGTTGAGGCAAATCATGTACAAATAGCGAGCTTTAAGAGTGACTGAACATCTGCCTAGAAGTAGACTTCCTTTAAAATATCCACAAGTGCCACAAGAGAAGTGATTTTTCAGGTAAAAGCCAACCCAACCATTACATCTAGACATTTGCAGACCATTTGGCACCACCATTCTTCACTTGGGAGAAGGTTCTTTTGGTGGTAGGCAGCGTTGCCTTTTTGCCCAAACATGGCGGTTTTGGTCATGGCTGAAAAATCACTTTTCTTGTGGCGCTTGTGGATATTATTGAAGGATGTCGTCCACTTCTAGGCAGATGTTGAGTCACTCTTAAAGCTCTCCATTTGTCGATGATTTGCCTCACGGTGGACCGATGGAGCTCAAACCTTTTTTAAAATGTATTTATAGCTGTCCCCAGACAAATGTGCAACATCACAACTCTTCCTGAGATTTTTTTTCCTCTTGGCATGTCTGGCCTTCTAGTGCTGCCAAATGTATTCCCTAAAGTTCTCTCATTACATCCATTTCATCACTCAATTTGGCTGTGTTTACCTGCTCGATTTAAGCAATGCAGCTCAGGGTTCACAAACTGTTGCACATACAAAATTTGGCAAATCATATTTTATTTGTTTTAACAATTGATTTCCGGAAAAGAAAAATGTGGAATTGATGAACAGACACCTTTTATTTAATATACAACATGCTGTTATTGATACAAATTAATAAACAATGGTTAAACTAAATAAAATTCCAAAATGCTCACATACTTCACATACTTTCAAGCAGCACTGTATGCAGATGCATCAGGCTGCTGTTTCGGTCTCCAAGCAGCCCTTTGGCTGCTGAGGAGTTTCCACCCATCAGGTCTGTGGCACATTAGTGTCTCATTAATGGAGACTTTAGAAGCATTATTTGTATGTGAACAGGGTCACCTTAACTGACTTTATGCACACATCTTTATTAAACTAAGGCCATATCATCTAAGAACGTTTTTAACGCTCACTTTATTTTACTTTCCACTCTGTGCTGCCTGCATGCAATAATGTATTTGCTTTCCAGTCATAGAAGACATGACATTTGCTGTTTTTTATGGTAAGGTGCACTGTAGGAGTATTTGCCTACTGTGATACCTATAAGTCAAGGGCTAAAGGAGCTGTCATCAAAGGAGCACATTATGTCTGTTGCTAAGTCAATCACAGTGTCTTCATGGGAGTGGAGGCAGAAGAGAGTCAGCCAAGCACATGAGCCTAGACACAAGCCATCGAGCCAGATTCTGCTTTTTTCCTTTTCTGCAAACAAC
The DNA here is from genome assembly GCA_026929865.2 of Hyperoplus lanceolatus. Lineage (NCBI taxonomy): Eukaryota > Metazoa > Chordata > Actinopteri > Uranoscopiformes > Ammodytidae > Hyperoplus > Hyperoplus lanceolatus. The sequence goes on along the minus strand of CM049415.1, from coordinate 20,085,477 downwards.
TCCACGTTTGCATGAAATCTAAGAGTGAAATGAGGATGTGGTCCTGGTGTTTATCTAACATGCCAGCTGAAGCAGCAGGCTGGGGTCTAGGTTGGCCTGAAACATGTCCAGTGTCTCTGGGATTAAACATCACAACTATGAACCAAAGACCCCACCGCCACACCCACACATACAATTCACTGTTCAATATAGATTATTTTCCTCGGGTCCCAATAATCCTTTTAATATGGTAGCCGCTCTCCATGCACGTCTTTTTTCCCAAAATCTTGTAATTTTCTCAACGGGAGGATCTGATGCTGTGCAGAATCTCACTCAGGGAAAAACTGTATGACAGAGTTGCACTCAGCATCACGTGTTCCTCAGGAATACTCTGCCTTCTTGATGAGAATGGTAAGAAAAGCTCTTGAAGAGACAGAGCCTCCATGCTAAAATGCCTTTTTTTCTTGAGTGTACGTGTGGTGGGTGGAGGCTGGTCACATCAGTCTTCTCGTCTTCAGAGGCAGCCACGCAAGTAGCACATTTTTTTTTTTTTTTTTTTACAATTTCTACGGGTCCAATGGGAGGAGATTAAAATAATAATAATTCAGGCACCAGACCCCGATACTACTCATGCCTTTAAGAAGCTCTATAGAACTAGAGCTTTAAAAGAAGATTGCGCTTCCACTATAAAATCCTCTCAAAAACACAGTCTCTTTTAAAAAGCCAGTCAGCAGTGGGGAGGAAATTAAAAAATATATATATATATATCCATGATTTCTGTTTTTAAACAGATGAAATGCTTGCATATTTCATGATGGGGTATCATATCATATATAAGGGCAAGGGAACGGGGTTTTGCGGCAAAAAAAAATAATGCTGCAAATTAAGATTTGGTTTAAAATGACAAAATAGCTTATATACATTGGTGGTTATCTTGTGCAATTTTTTGTTTTAGTTTGTTTTACTTGGCTGATAAACAGCGATGGGGTGGGAGGGAGAGAAATAACAAAAGGACTCCTTCCTCTATTCTTGGCCAAATCCTTCCGTTTCCTCGATGGCGAAGAGCAGCTTCTCTTTCAGCTGGTCGAAGCTCTTGTAAGGAGGCAGGTCCAGACGGTTAAAACTGAAAAGACAAAGGAGGACGACCAAAGATCAGTATAAAAGGGTCCAGATTTTCATTCTCAGTCTCATTACCAGCTTTCTAGGTAAATTGTGGCTGCTGTGAGGCACCTTTATAGCAAACTCATTGCACCCTGTGGCAGCGACTGGAATTCGTCAGCAAAACTGAGTCATAGTATGTTGGAGTCAAAGTTAAAAGGCTTGTATATGTAAGGTAAAATGTCACCAAAGTGAACCCATACAGGAGAGATATGCCAAAAGGGAAAACAATCTCAGAGGATCTCACGAATAGAGTTGTGATGCTGCACATTTGTCTGGGGACAGTTATAAATTAATTTAAAAAAAAGTTTGAGCTCCAGATTTAATGTTTGGGTTGTCTTTTACCAGAAAAATCACTTTTATTGTGGCGCTTGAGGATATTTTTGAAGGAAGTCCACTTCTAGGCAGATGTTAAGTCATTCTTAAAGCTCTCCATTTGTAGAAGATTTGCCTCACGGTGGACCGATGGAGCTCAAACTTTTTTATATGAATTTATAGCTGTCCCCAGACAAATGTGCAACATCATACAGTATCTCACAAAAGTGAGTACACCCCTCACATTTCTTCACATTTTTCTTTATATCTTTCCATGGGACAACACTGAATAAATGACACTTTGATACAATGTAAAGTAGTCAGTGTACAGCTTGTATAACAGTGTAAATTTACTGTCCCCTCAAAATAACTCGACACACAGCCATTAATTCTAAACTGCTGGCAACAAAGTGAGTACACCCCTTAGAAAAAATTTACAAATTGGGCCCAAAGTGTAAATATTTTGTGTGGCCACCATTATTTTCCAGCACTCCTTAACCCTCTTGGGCATGTAGTTCACTAGAGCTTCACAGGTTGCAACTGGAACCCTCTTCCACCCATTTATGACAGCATCACAGAGCTGGTGGATATTAAAGACCTTGCGCTCCTCCACCTTCCGTTTGAGGATGCCCCAAAGATGCTCAATAGGGTTTAGGGCTGGAGACATGCTTGGCCAGGCCATAACCTTTACCCTCAGCTTTTTAGCAAGCCACTGTCGTCTTGGAGGTGTGTTTGGGGTCGTTATCATGTTGCAATACCACCCTGCGGCCCAGTTTACGAAGGTTGAGTGCACATGGTCAGCGTCGTAACAGAGGTTGGCTTTGGAAAATAGACGTATGAGTGCTGCCAGCATTGCTGAAGGGCTTGAAGGGGTGGGGGTCAACCTGTCAGTGCTCAGACCATAGCCGCACTCTGCATCATACTGGTCTGCATGGCTGTCGTCCCAGAAGGAAGCCTATTCTAAAGATGATGCACAAGAAACCCCACAAAAGTTTGCTGAAGACAAACAGACTACGGACATGGATTACTGCAACCATGTCCTGTGGTCTGATGAGACCAAAATACATTTATTTGGTTCAGATGGTGTTAAGAGTGTGGAGCGGCAACCAGGTGAGGAGTACAAAGACAAGTGTGTCTTGCCTAGAGTCAAGCATGGTGGTTGGAGTGTCATGGTCTGGGGCTGCATGAGTGCTGCCAGCACTGGGGATCTACAGTTCATTGAATTCTAACATGTACTGTGACATACTGAAGCAAAGCATGATCCCCTCCCTTCATAAACTGGGCCGCAGGGCAGTACTGCAACATGATAACGACCCCAAACACCCCTCCGAAAGACCACTGGCTTGCTAAAGAAGCTGAGGGTAAAGGTTATGGACTGGCCAAGCATGTCTCCAGTCTTAAACCCTATTGAGCATCTTTGGGGCATCCTAAAACGGGAGATGGAGGAGCGCAAGGACTCTAATATCCACCAGCTCCTTGATGTCGTCATGAATGGGTAGAAGAGGGTTCCAGTTGCAACCTGTGAAGCTCTAGTGAACTGCATGCCCAAGAGGGTTAAGGCAGTGCTAGAAAATAATGATGGCAAAACAAAATATTGACACTTTGGGCCCAATTTGGAAATTTTTTCTTAGGGGTGTACTCACTTTTGTTGCCAGCAGTTTAGACATTAATGGCTGTGTGTCGAGTTATTTTGAGGGGACAGTAAAGTTACACTGTTATACAAGCTGTACACTGACTACTTGACATTGTATCAAAGTGTCATTTATTCAGTGTTGTCGCATGGAAAGATATAATGAAATATTTGAAGAAATGTTAGGGGTGTACTCACTTTTGTGAGATACTGTAACTCTATTCCTGAGATCCTCTGAGATTTATTTCCCCTCTTAGCATGTCTGACCTGTATGGGTTCACTTTGGTGAGCCTGAACTGACCTGTTTTTTTCTTTGTTTTACCTTGTGCCACCCAATTTCTTCCCTAAAGATCTCTCATTACATTGGTCTATTTCATCAATCAGTTTGGCCCACCTGATTGTTTATACCTGCTCGATTTAAGCAATGCAGCTCAGGGTTCACAAACTTTTGCACGTACAAAAGTTGGCAAATAATGTGTTTTATCTCTTTTAACAATTGATTTCTGGAAAAGAAAAATGTTGAATTGATTAACAAACATCTGCTATTTCATATAACAAATACTGGTATTGATAAAATGAATTAATAATGGTTTAACACAATAAAATTCCAAAATGCTCAAGGGGTTCACAAACTTTCAAACAGCACTGTATAGTTCTTAAATAGTTTATTCCAGATCCAAAGTTTTTATTGCCAGGGATGCACAACATCCTGAAATATATGTACATATTTGAGTTGGAGACTTTACTATCAAGGCCTCACTTTAAAGTCACTTTTATTTTTTTTGTCTTAAGTTTTGGATAAAACGTTTGGTGAAGGAAGCTGTAGCTGTTAAGTGTGTATTTGCTTTCTAACTTGATTTTTGGTTTACATCAGAGTTCAATATTTTTTTATTTTTCAACAGTATTATTTTGTTACAGAAAAAAGAGAAATGTTACATCTTTGGTTATTTTTTCATTCATGTTGCTTATATTGTTCTTTGTGTTCAAATCTGTTCAGGTTATTTGTTATTAAATTTCACATCAATTAAATGTTACCAGAAATGTTATTTAAATAAAATACTTTTCAAATGTCATAAATCGTTGTATGTATCGAATTGTGGGTTAAAAATCGTGATACAAATCGAATCGTGAGGTTTTTTTTGTTACAGCCCTATCACTCACCATGTGTGGCTCCGAGGAAGCCACGTGTCCTTTCCAACCTTCTCAATGCAGAACTTCTGGGGTCCGTTACTTCCTGCAAAGCAAAATAAGATGAGCGGTGAGAAGACGACAAGAAAAATGTATAAATGTTTATGTGTAGCTCTTCATGTAGGAACGATGATGTAGTGAATGTGTTACTCTGTGTTTGTCAATCAGTCACTGACCCATGAGCTCAGCGAAGCCGCCCAGAGGAAGCCTGCAGGTTCCAGTGACAAACTGCATGAGCCGCAGTCGAACCTCGTTGTCTACTTCTTTCACCAGCTGAAAGTGACAACACACACGCACTCATCAAAGACTTGACAGACTCTCAACCGCCAGACTATACCACACATTATAAACGAACTCAACAGACATGTTTGCAGTATAAACAGTAGAAGGTAGGGAGTACAGAAACCGTGTGTGTGTCTCTCTGTACCTGCCAGAACCAGATGATTTGTTTGCTGTTCCTCGTGTAGTGACGATACACTGTATTCCTCTGCCAGTCCTGCAAGTCCACTTCTTGCATGCCACACAGCATCACCTGGATCACACACACACACACACACACACACACACACACACACACACACACACACACACACACACACAAAAAAAAAAAACACACACACACACACACACACACACACACACACACACACACACACACACACACCTAAGTACAGGTAATGTTCTACTTGTCCAAATGTAATTTTCACTTGCCCTAATGAAAACAAAAAACATATTTTTTTAAATTATGAGTATAACTTAATTATATACCTTTTAGCGTGTCCTTACTTGTCATAAACCGATAACATAAAACCAACAATAATTCATATAAGCCTACATATCATAACATTGCACATACAGCCAAGCGCTTGGTCCTGCTGCAGTATTGTGAAAGGGCCTCTTTTTGCCAGGCACCTGGCCTGGTTTTGGGGAGCTCAGAAAACTCATGCCTGGTTTCCACCAAGCAGAGCAGGTCGGCTCGGAGCGGCTCAGAGCGGGACAGCTTGTTTAAAACTATTGGATCTGGCCAGTGCCACTCTGGATCGGCCAACCAATCGCATAACGTTTGGTCGGGACGAATGTCATGAGCCGGCTTCTGACTTCAACTGAAACTGGAGCGTGACTTCGACGTCATCGTTCTCAGCCACTCGCTCTGTTCGCTGATTGGACCGGCAGAAATCTGCCTGAGCAGGAACCCATGAATACACCGCAGCCCCATACTGACAACTGAAGTGAAATTAAAATTGAGCGGAAGTAGGTAGGCGGGCGGTGCCAGGCTAGCCCTAGGGTGAAGTATTCCTTAAACTCACTTGAAGGCTGGTGTCTGTTGAAGTTTATAACTATTGGATCTTCCCAGTCCCACTCTGGATCTGCCAACCAAATCGCATTGTGTTATGTCATGTGCCAGCTTCTGACTACAACTAAACAGGACCACTCCCTCTGTTTGCTGATTGGACTGTCAAAATTATGGACGGAGAAAACCCGTGAATATACCACGGACCCAGACTGACTACTGAAGGGAAATTAAAATTGAGCTGAAGTTGGTAGGCGGGAGATGCCAGGCTATTTATTTGTGTGAATTGGCGGAAAAAAGGTTGTTTTGCAGTTTCTAAAACACTTGAATAAATAGCCTAGCCTATTGATAACCCCTCAAAAATCCTCTTGCCCGTTCGGGCAACCAGAAAGCAATCTCCATTTTCCCAAACATTATTTTTAATTGCCACAGGCAAGCGGGAAACCGTTAGTTTCAACCCCTGATAGTTGATGCGGTAGGTTACTGGGAATCATTTGAAACATGACAACAGCGGCTAGCAACGGCACTCAATTAGACAGAACAATTGGTGCTTTGTTGTTCACCTCAAGCTCCTTCTCATCAAAGTACTGCAGCCACTGGAGTGGGACCACCTCGTTGAAGCCGTCAAGGAAAGCTTTGGTCTGACCTTCAACCCCGCGGGAGAACCTCCACTCTGCCATTAGACTGCAAGGCATACAGTGAAAATGGACTTTGAATATATATATATTTTTTTTTTAAATGACTCATTATGATTCTCAGAGTTCAGAGATGTTTATAATGCAACAGTGACTCTACTTTACCCAATATACTCCTCCTTGTTCTCCTCAGTGACTAGAACATTGACGCCGTCGGGTTTGAGGTCATGTGACGTGATCTTGCCCAGGATCTCCATGTCCACTGAGAAGTACATCTCAAGGCCACACTCTTCAATGTTGTTATCCCTGAGGAGTGATGAGATTGTGTTGTGGTCACAGCATAATTACATTTGAAAAGCTCATTGTTGCCAAAAAATAATAAAAATTTATTTTAATAAAATAAAATAAAATGTATGAAAATAAATAAATAACTGTCAAATCAATAATAAAAAACTGGCTTCCCACTCTCAAATGCTTGGCAGAAAAGTAATCAATGAAATTAGAATATACGCACAGATTTCAGGGATGCTAATTTCCCTGTCCTCTGAGGTCAGAAGAATACATAATTACATTCCGATTGGCACAAATTACCTGATCCATATGAGAGAGTTGTAGAACTCTGGGTCGATGGACTCCAGGTCTTTGAGTATCAGCTTCTTATTCAGCATGCGTTTGTAGAAAGGCAGGGAGAAGCCTGTGTCGATGAACTTGCCGTGGAAAAGTGCCTGCAGCCGGAGATAAAAAATTAAAAAAAATCTAATTTGCTAGTCAATCTGAAAATGTTGCATCTATGATGGAATAATAGGTTTACTCCCATCAACTATTCATTCTGTTTCCGTCTACTTCTACTCTCCATCATTGAATTTCATAATATTTTGCTCCAACCACAACGGAAAGGGATTTAAGTTTGATATTTAAGTTATTTGTATAAGTAAGAGGTTAAGTAAGTGGTCACGGATTTTTAATTAACAGATAATTTTTTTTTATTTGAAACACCAACTTCTCTATTTGCTTATTTAGGCTACTAACTTCGCCATCTCTTAGTGTCTAGTAAAGATCAGGGAACATTTGAAGTTATTGTCAGAGCAGTGTCCATGAAGAAACTAGAGAACCTCACAATCTGAGTGTATATTAAGCTATAATAAGCCAAACTTAAACTAACCATTACCCCGTTCCCACTGTGTTCATGGGATAGCTCGTCATATTATTATCAATACTAAAATATATAGGTGTACTTATTACACAACGAAACCGACAAAATAGCACACACACACAGACACATACACAATCATCACCACACGCATTGCCTCAAACACTAAAATAAAATAAAAATCATAGGATATCACAGCATAAATGAACTTTTCTATAGCTACTCTGCCACCCACAAAGTTTTTAAACTCACCTAGCTTGCAGGTGTCACATAATCCCATACGATAGCGGACGTGTAGCTACCTATAAATCCCATGGTAAATCCATAGATATAATATTCCACTTTTCCACGATTAGTCCGATAAACACCTGCATCATTATTCCACGTAGCGTTCATTTTTAAATCGTGAGGACAACTTGGACTTCAGAAAGCCTGACAACACAATTATGTCTTATTCATTATTCAATTACAAATCTATTTTAATTCTCATTTTATCCTGATTTCCTATGAAGTTCGCTTTAGAAATGACAGTGTTGTGTCCAAATGCTTGAAAATAAAGTTATCCAATAAAATTAGAACATTGTTTCTCTAGCAAAACAAAGAATAAAAGTTAAGCTCGGTCACTCATTGGTTAGTACTTATGATCATTTGTAAGTGACGGGTGAATCACCAACCACAAGTTCTATTTACGATTACAGTGGACAGAGGGCCACTGACAGTCTAGGTCAGTGACCGAATTGAAATGAATGTGATTCACCTCAGAAGAATAAACTATATTACTCAACTTGATATCATTGATTTCCAAGACCGATTGAAGATGAGGATCAATAAGAATGGAAAATTACCAGCATTAGGATTAACCAAAGAGGAAATTGTTGAAGGCATTTTACCAACCAGTAGAAACAACATGGGATAGACTGACTGCAGGAAAAGTAACTGGTTGCAGGCTGCTTTTTCATCGACAAATCTGGAATATTATAGTGAAATATTTTGGATTCACCATGGGATTTAGCCTGCTAGCTTACCACCATCGTGTTTGAGATGCTGCTGCACCCTCAACTACGGTGAGTTTAAAATCTTTGAGGGTGGCAGAGTAGCTAAATAGGAAAGTTATTCATGCTGTGATATCCAATGACTTTTATTCTATTTTAGTCGTTTGAGAATGCTCTGGTGATGATGTGTGTCGTGTGTTGTGTTTCATGTCGTGCTGTTGTCCTGTGGTTGTAGTTTGCCTGCTGTGATGATGAAAGTGTGCTTGTGTATACAGCTGTTTGTCGGAGCTTGTTTGCATTTTTTTTTAACTATTCAGTATTTAAACACTCGTGCTCAAGATCCTCTAGGCGGGTCGACAGGTTCTGGGCTTGATGCTCGTGTTCTGCCTCCCAAACACACCTTTATCTTTGATAACAACATAGTTATTCCCTCAAACAACGATAGGAGTAGCTTGTAACTAGTACCCGTCTACTCTTATCAGTACTGATGATTAGCTGGTCCTCAAAATGTCCTCATACCTTTACTTTGTATGTGTTGTCCAAACCTCAATCCTTTTAATCCAATGTATCCACTCAGTGGAAGCTCAAACCGCTATTATATCTACTCTAAACTAACAAGTGTTTCACAAAAGTGTTAATTCAACCCACCCATTTCATTGTTGTTTAAACAATCTCATACACATTTAATCCCCCTTTTCCAATGAAATACTCATATTAGTTTATGGTTACCGTGGTACTGAGCCACGAAACTAGTACCACACCGGCAAACCAGTTCCTCACTTTGCACAACTATTAGCACATGACAGATGTATGTAAGGAAACTGGAAACGAATACTGAAAAAGTTTAGTGCATTTTTTTTTAACAAAATAAACCTGAACATCTTTGGTTCGACATGTTTTATTAACCCATTGATGACTATGGCAATCTAGGATATGTGTCCTTATCTCCTGAGGGTTTTCTGAAAATTGACAACGTCTCCCAAAACCTTAATATCTAAGCCTCTGTAGCACATAGAAACATGAAAAAAAACACATTTAAAAATGTAAGGTTCACAGGTATTTATTTAAATATACTGCAAACCAACACATTTTTCTAAAAATTGTCAAAATCAGATGGGAATAAAAATTTAAATAAATAATATAAAATATTTAAAAATAATGTGCTAAATGAGGTTATAATCCTGCTTCCTTTGAGCATGGATAGTAGTGACTGAGTGTGCAGTGGAGAGAGAAAGATAGACAAATAGAGGGATTAAGAGATAAGCTTTATTTTATAATTTAGTTCAGTTATCACTGGCACCATAAATCCAACTTCCCAGTACAACTGGAACGGAGACTGACTCCCGCTGTCGGTATAACACGGAGATGAAAACGAAACTGAAACTTAACTATCGCCTAGCTGGGCTGAATTTGAGTTGGAGCAGCAAAATATAGCCTAAATTCATAAATATTGTCAAGAAGACCTTGATTCTGAGCTCCGAACGCCACTAACTGTTCTGTAATACACTATCGCCGACACAGCCGGCTTATTTTTTTTAATAAGTATTTTTAATTTTTTTTTAATTTTTCTTTTTTTTGATTGACGTGATTTTCGGCAAACCACAACATTTGGGTGGTCACGTGGTTTAAAAAAAATCAACAAAAAACCCACCTCATTCCATGCTGCGGGCGCCATTAAAATTAGATAAAGCAACAATGCTGCCCTACGCAGAAGGCCGGCAGAAGATAAAATGTTGCGTTGCGCAGCAGCCGGTATCAATGGGTTATGAATGTTTGAAGTTTGATTTCTTGTGTAAGTGTTTTCAGGATAGCTTGCATTTGTGTATACAAAGTGTGAACTTACCATTGCAATGAAGCGGCCTATGAAGCAGAAGTAGGACAGGTGATCAGGGTTGATAGCCGAGGCCGGGTTGATCTGCAGACAGTAGTTGCTCTTGCCAGCGTACTCAAACAGACAGTACATGGGGTTCAGCACTTCATGGGACAACAAGAAGAACCACTCGCTGCAATGAAAGACGGATAATGAGATAAAAGACTTCAACACATTTTGTGTCTTTGAACTAGTTTTTCGTGAGTTCAAAGCAGTAATTGATCAATTACCGAGCTAAGCCACCATAGTCCAGACCCTCCTCGCCTCTGAAGATGACATAGAGTCTCCTCCTCAGGTCGTAAGGCTTTAGGGCCATAATCTAATAAACAGAGAAAACACACACACACACACGTTCATGAAAACTCTGAAATGAACCCTGCATGTGGGCTATGACCAATGTCTCATCTTGATGTATGTATATTATTGATCTTAATGTGCTTCATAACTTTAGTTTAAACTAAGATAAATTGTTATCTAATCTTAAAAAGGAAAGTGGTAGAAGAACCCTCTTACTTGTTGGAAAGAGTCTTCAAACAGCGTCTGTCTGGAGACCGTTATCTTCACATGACTAGGGAGAGCATTGGACTGTGGAGAGATGGGGCAAAATGTTAATGCTCTCTATATGTGTGTGTGTGTGTGTGTGTGTGTGTGTGTGTGTGTGTGTGTGTGTGTGTGGGGGGGGGGGGGGGGGGGGGGGGGCTGAGAAGAAAGGAGAACACCCACCTGGCACAAGTAGCGAAAATGGGCCAGCTTCCATCGGAAGCTGCGCTCATAAGCAATCTGAGGGCCTTTGGTGCTGAGAGGAACAGAGGGAGTAGATTAATTAAAAAATACATTTCATCTATGGGGATGAACGTTTTACAATATATTGGAAAAAATGTGGTGCGCGTGAAATATGGTCTGGTCCCATGGAATTAACATTTGGAAATATTTTTTGGGATTTAGGAGAAAATTATCTTCATGTGGAATACAAGTCATGGCTTTAAGATGTAATATGATGCAGCATATTTTATATGCGTTCTTACACAGAGGACTTTCCAGTGCGAGGGTCGCTGAAGGTGGTGGTCCGGGTGTTGTGATCCACAAAATAGCGAACCCCTTCCCTTGTGTACCTGATCTCCCAACCTTCAGGCAGAGGATCCTCATTCTGTAGCCTACACACACACATACATACACAGACCAATCACATATATGGACTGATAATAGTGGACTAAATCCAAGACACTGACAGCATTCGATTGCACTGATTGAACTCTTCAACTCCACATAGACCTTTGAAACATTACACACATATACACCAAACTAAGCTACTAACTTGTTGTCCAACTATAGCTGCTATAAAATAGTAATATAAAATACAGGCCATGAAGACATAAAACAATCTTTAATTGGGGATCATTTGAGTGAAATTGCTGAACAAGCTAATTGTTATTTCAGGATATCAACGTTTCTTTGAGCTTTAGTAGTCCAGTGCAAATTCTTGTAAATTCCTGAGTGAGGAACACTGACTTCTTCTATTCTGGCATACCAGCTCAACATGGCCACTAAAACTGGTCATGAAAGGAAACGCAGAGTTACGTATATGCAGTTCATTAAAGCCACTACGAGTAACATGGCACATTGGCGTCCCCTTTGGACAAAAGCGGTAGTATTTTTACGACGCCCGCTGTCGCAAAGCTGTTTTCTAGCTCGTGCCAGGCGCGCGAGTGTGAACTGAGAAGGGAGCAATATAGTGCATGTCCGTGTGTTGAAAGTGTGAGGACTCTTTTCGGCTCCGTGAGAGTGGTTTTGACACTGCATCAACTAATGCCAGTCACTGCCACACACACCTGATTGCAATGAGTTGATGCAGCAGTGTCACCTAACTACTCTCTCTCTCTCACGGAGCTGGAAGATTACGTGTCCGACTCCTCAGAGAAAGCGAATGAACGAGAGACGGCAGTTAGTATGGATCACGATGAGGTAATGTGTTTATGTTGTTGTAAATAATGACTATTTCAGATAATGGTTATCTGTTGATGGAGAAGCAAAGCAAACTTTGTGTTAGTACCAACCGCTCATTCATTTAGGAGTAAACACTGCAGGCTAGTTTCGCTCTCGTGAAATTGTATACACGTTGCTTAGCAACGCCCTGGTCCCGCCCAGCAACCTATATCACTCTCCCTTTTAGTTTTTCTTCATTGCATTTTTTCTTTGATGGTTCAGCCCCGTTATCAGTCATTATGACGACAAATAACTGTCTCAAACAAAGCTCCCGCTCCCCTTCCCTCACCTGGAGGGATAGGCTTCTCAATTCACGTTGCTGCGCCACACTGAAATCTGCGACCAATACGGATATGTGACCATTGAGCCTGCATGAGCGAACCGAAAATCGCACTGGGTGTGCGACCAGACCAAAAGCAGTAATAAAAACTATTTAAAAACGTCTTTCTTTGCACTGATGGTCTCGTTTGCTGTTAAAGGTAATTTATGATTATCAGAGGAAACATGAGGCTGTTTAAAAGATATTTAAATGTTACTCATAGCCGCTTTAAGCACTGGATTTATCCGTCTTGCGCATGCGCAGTTCGAGTACCTATACCAACAAAGTCACCTGTGACCCTCGCCTCGTGACACCGGAAGGGCTATATAGCCCGGTGTCGACAGAGGATCTGTTCCCAGAATCTTCTCGCGAACCACAAGACTTCTGAGTGACCTGTAACTCTGGCGGTCATCCAGGATTCATAGAACCGGAGTTACACTCTGCGTTCTATTTCATCCTTACTGACCGTCAGAGGCAGTGCATTAAGCACTGGATGGCCAATACCAACAACGTCATGAAGAAACCAAGCAACCAGCTCACTGGTTGGAGACAGCAGAGCTTTGCATAGGACCACCCCCATTGGATGGGGAATGGCGACGTTGAATACCTGGAAAATGTGCTAGGCGATGCCTTGGCACAGATGGTCCTCAGGGGCAGCCCTCTCAGGGCAGCCCATGATGCTGAGACACTACTGGTTGAATGGATGGGGGGGGAGGGGGGGGGCGTCCACTGGTCCCATGGACATGTGCAATGGTATGAACAATCCAGTGGGGCAGCCCCTGCTTAGAGCCTGACCCTTGTTTTTTTTAACCTTTATTTATACAGGTAAATCCCATTGAAACCAAAGACTCTTTTACAAGGGAGACCTGTTTTCCTTTCCCACGTTACCATTCACACTCACATTCATACACCGATAGCAGGCTAACTATCGACATTCACACGAGGCAAGGTGGGTGAAGTGTCTTGCCCAAGGACACAACAACCATGACACAGGTGGCAGGGCGGGGATCGAACCTCCATCCCTTTGATCATCAGCCGACCCACTCTACCAACTGAGCCACAGTCGCCCACAATGGCAAACAAAGAGCTGCTCTGACTGACGAATACAGGTGGTAGCAGAAATATAAGCCCAAAGAGCCTGCATCGGGCACAGTAGCTCAGACCTACCAATGAGCCAGCTTCACTGTACCAGCTGTGTGTACTTAGACTTGCATGGCTTAATCTTTGAGACAACCATATGCTACTGGCAGGATCAACCAGTTCAAGTAAACGGGAGAGGACGCAAGAGCGCTGTCTTCACCAGTAAGTGACTGAACGGAAACATACAGCAGTGTTACCAGGAGAGGACGCGAGAGCGCTGTCTTCACCAGCAAGTGACTGAACAGAATACACAGCAGTGCCGTGTTATCAACAACATGTGTTAACCTTTAAGTTTAGCATTTCATAACTTTACACTTAAAAAGTTATAATATAATAAATGCAAAGGGTGGAATCAGAAAAACAATTCTGCAGTATTACCGGGAGAGGACGGGAGAGCGCTGTCTTCACCAAGAAGTGACTGAATGGAAACATACAGCAGTGTTTCCAGGAGAGGACGCGAGAGCGCTGTCTTCACCAGTAAGTGACTGAACAGAATACACAGCAGTGCCGTGTTAACAACAAGTGTTAACCTTTAAGTTAAGCATTTCACAACTGTACACTTAAAAAGTCATAACATTGGGGCACTCTTAGGTCAGTTGGTAGGGCGTCCCCCCGGGCCGGGCCCAGCAGCAGACCCGGGTTCGATTCCCACCCGCGGTCGTTCTCTGCATGTCACTCCCCTCTCTGTACTATTAATAAAGCATAAAAATGCCCAAAAAATATCTTTAAAAAAAAAAAAAAAAAGTTATAATATAATAAATACAAAAAAAACTACTCTGCAGTATTACCAGGACAGGACATGAGAGTGCTGCCTTCACCAGTAAGTGACTGAAAAGAAATGCACAGCAGTGTTACCAGGAGAGGACGCGAGAGCGCTGCCTTCACCGGTAAGTGACTGAAAAGCAATACACAACAGTGTTACTGGGAGAGGACGCGAGAACGCTGCCTTCACCGGTAAGGGACTGAAGGAATTCACTTATTTATTTATTACAAACAAAATAATTACTAAACAAATGTGGTCACTTAGAACACAGGCGAGCTGCTTCTATTAACAAACAGGGAAGCCATAAATAGTAGCTACAAGCACTGGAAGTGAGCGGACACGCTCCCTCACCAACAAAGTAGATTAGCACTATACAGTGTTACCAGTAAGTGACTGAAAATATATACACAGCAGTGTTGCCGCAAGAACACTGCCTTCAGCGGAAAGGGACTTAACAGAAATACAACACGGCAGTATTACCGGGAGAGGACGCGAGAACGCTGCCTTCACCTGTAATCTACACCTTTTCCTTTCTTTTTTTCTTTCTTTTTTTAACAAAAGAAAAAAATTACCAGACAAAAAATGTGGCAATATAGAAACAGCCGAGCTGTTTCTATTAATAAACAAAGGAAATTCACAACGGCAGCTATACTTAGCGGCTACAACAGTGGGGGGAAGCGACAAGCTGCCTCTCCAGCAAAGTAGTGGCAATAGCTCTTTCCGCGCTGTGAAGTTAAACAGCCCCTGGAGGACGAGCTCACCCGTTTACTGCAACCTTTTTGGTCGCGAGGCTGCACACAGTCTGGAGCGCGGTCCTTCAAAAAAACTAATATGTTATCCGCAAGTGGTACTACCTACGTCTTCTGCGAGAAGATGAAAGGAACAGATCCTCTGTCGACACCGGGCTATATAGCCCTTCCGGTGCCACGAAGGTCACAGGTGACTTTGTTGGTATAGGTACTTGAACTGCGCATGCGCGAGACGGATAAATCCAGTGCTTACTGCACCGCCTTTGGCGGTCAGTAAGGATGAAATAGAGCACCCACTAGCACCCAGATTACCTTTGACACTAAAAGTGAGTATCTTTAAAAGATCTTTAATAATCCTCTTGTTTCATTTCATTAGACTTAACAATAACTTAGCAGTATATCAGGATTCATATAGGCTTCTGTGAGGTATGATGTTCTATTCATCTTGGGCTTATTGTATGATTATTATAAGTGTTTGGAGTACTTGATCACAGTGAGGTGATGTGTGGGAAAATGCAATGTTTCTGAGCTCACCCTTGGGTTCGGGGGTCTTCCCACTGAGTTGTCTTGGTGCTATGGTTGACAAAGTACACTCTGTCATTGGAGTCCACACGTCTCTCTAGAGTTGATAAAATCACAGAGAGGAATCTGAAGCTTAATAGAGCGCATGGACAGCTGGCCCCGCCATGTCCCAAATTACCACCAGTGCTGACTCATGCTATGAACAGACACTTATTTGAAATGCTGTCATCCATGATGGGGGAACTGTGACAGCAACAAAACAAACTTGATAACACCAAGTATTTGTATTTTCGTATTAACACCAAATTTGACACTGTGCATTGTATATAATACATGTGTTTTTCATATCAGCAAGAACTGCTGATATAAACCAATTTCCCATTTTAAGTACAGAAGATACTAACATCAAGTGAATATATACAGGCCTGTGTACAGTGTTTACGAATGTGAACTTACCCCAGCCAGGAGGTAGCGGGCCAAGAGGATCGTTCTCAGCAGACATCATGGATGCCTGACGACGAAAGCACACGTACACATCCATTGAGAAAACGCAAGGAAAAGTATTTGAAATATGTAGGATATGACACAAAATCTTTCCAAAAGATACTAAATGACACATATAAGAGTTTTGTTATGTTGCCGTCAAGCGGGCCTCTGTGACTGGTTACTGCTCAGTACTTCCTGTGTTTGTAGGCTCATCATGATCAGTGAAGATCACATCACTGCTGAGATCAAAGACTTAGGAGCGGGACCCTCACAAAGATACCAGATAAGTGCACAAGCAAGGGGCGTATTTAAAATTCTGAAAAGGTAAAGTCCCACCTTTAAGCTACATGGGTCAAGCTGTGTATAGAGTGAGTAGGGCTGAAACACAAATGCACTTCTAGAAAGTGACCAGATTCAGCACGCACGATAAGTACAGTACGATACACTAAATATCCAAGACACACCGAGCAAAGTGATCACTGAAATCACAGATAACCAGAAGATAATCATTCAAGTACATTTTTTGTTAAAAGCTGGACCGATCCAGTGTGGTGAGGTGAGTAAATAACGCATAGTGTTTGCTGAGCAGAAATTTGCAGTGTTACATTATTTGTCAGTGGCCACTTAAATGGACTTGTGCTCTTGTGTTTAACTTTTTCTTGTTTATATTTTGTGAAGCACTTTATGTTGCCTTTGCTGCATATAAAAGTGCTATAGGGGAAGGTGGGGTGATTTGTGCGTTTTGGAAGTTGCAAAACCCCTTGTTTCTAGAAAACCGTGGAAGAAATTGGAAATGTGACCACATATTTAAGAAGAGCCATCCATTTGACTCATCCTGTAAAGAAGGGAGACACAAGGAATAAGATATAAGCACATTTAAGCTCAAAAAACTGTGTTTTGCCTTTCAAAGTAAAATTTCCATGATCAAGGTTTTTTGATTATTGTGTCTGAACAATTATAGACACGTTTGAAAACATTTGACACATGTTTTAGTGCTTTGGTATGCTACACTTTGAGTCTATATAGTTAGCACAATGTCAACCCTAAATTGCTGCATCATGCCTATTATCCAAAATTCTGGGGATGGGGTGATTTGTGCGCAAGGGCCTGGGTGAGTTATAAGTAAGTAAGTAAGTAAAATGTATTTATAAAAGCACATTTATGACAGTTTGCACTGTCCAAAGTGCTGTACATAGTGCATTCAGTAGGTAAACAATGAAGGTACAATAACAAAAACCAAAATAAAAGACGTAAAGCCCATACATCCACATAAACACAGATAGTAGTGCAGAGGTAAGATAGTTAATGGGGAGGAAACACCAGGGTGTACATATGGGTTTTGAGCCTTGATTTAAAGGCAGAAATGTAGGGGGAATCACATTTGTCAGGTGGCAGTTGGTTCCACAAGCACGGAGCAACTAGTGCAAAGTACATTTCTGAGAGTTGTGCCAGTGGCATGGCTGTATACGCTGGTCACCAAAAGAAAGTGATTGTCTACAGTAGCTCAGAAGAGAGTGACATCTCAATTCCACTTAACGACACCACTGATGAGAGTTCAGATGGCCAGAAAGATGATGATGGTGACTTTGTCATTGTGACACAATGACGCACAAATCACCCCACGTAGTGGGGTGATTTGTGCGTCAAGACAACTTTTTTTCCGAAAGCTATATTTCTTAAACAGTTTATTCCAGATCCAAAGTTTTTATTGCCAGGGATGCACAACATCCTGAAATATATGTACATATTTGAGTTGGAGACATAACTGTCAAGGCCTCACTTTAAAATCACTTTGAGTAAAAAGTTGCACAAATCACCCCACCTTCCCCTATAATTAAAGTGTGTTTTGATTGGATTTGAACTAAACATCTTACTGGAAAAGGAACATGACTCGAATACAAGACCAGATGCTAATATTCAAGTAATATTAATTCCAGTAATTTACAAATGGGGAACACATTGGCCATTTAGATTTATTGTTACTGACAAACTGAGGTATTGGGTATTAAAACAGAGACACAAGTAAAAAAAAAAATTTGAACCATGATCGAATAAGAGAATGGGTGGGTATTTCCTTACAGAGTAGAGGTATCTCTGGTTAAACTGGTGCATAGCTCCCTGCAGCTGGCTGCGTTGGCTCTGCCACTGCTCAAAGTTGCGGACCGATTCCATGGTGGGACGCTGCCACGTGGTGGTGCGCGTGTTGTGGTCCACGTAATAGATCCGGCCCCGGTCGTCCACTCGGCGCTCCCAGCTGGCAGAGTGAAGGACATAAACAGTACAATAAGCAAACAGGGAGACAATAAGCACGCTGGAGAGCTAAAGAGAGACACTCACCCTGGTGGTAGGGGCTGGGGTCTTTCCCAGGTAGTAGTCCTGGTGTTGTGGTCTACATAGTACGTTCTCCCGTGAGCGTCTTTTCTCTGCTCCCACCTTAACAACACAAAAATGTACAACTTTGAAAATGTACACATTTGAAAGATAAAGCTTCATAAGGTTGTTTAAGTGAGGAGTTGTGAAAAAATGTGGATACAATTGTGTGAAGTATGAGTGTTTGTGGGTGATTAACTGTTTGTGACTCAATGATGGCTGTATCACTTTAGGTGGCACGCTCTTAAAAGGTGAGCGATTCTGGGAAAAAAAAGGTTTGTCGTCATTTCCCTTTGTCAAAATCAGTCAATCATACGATCTCCTACTTGAATTGTGTGCGCAAAAAAAAAAAGTGCCATTATACAGGCAAGGCAACATAGGCTGTGTATTAAGACTTTGTTTTTGTTACAGCGCGCACACAGTTTGTACAAGTAGCAAAAAGTGATTTTGACAAGCGTTCTCCAGAGTCGCTGAATTATTGAACTTAAGAATTTTTATAGTTTTTAACTAAGACTATATTTTGTTCAAAATTCACTAAATACCTCATAATGTAGTAACAACTATAAAATCGATAAAAAAGTTTAAACAGCAAAACAATGCAGAAAATGAGCAGCTGGAGGTGTTTACCCCGGGGGTAGAGGATCTGGGGCTCCAGCATTGGGAGTCTGTTGCCTGGGCTTGGCCCCGTCTGTAGCTTCAGTTGCAGTGCTACTACTACTACCGCCACTGGCTCCTGAAGCGTTTGTTTCTCCTGGTGCTGGGGAGGGAGCGGTGGATGAAGAGGAGGTTGTGATGGTGGTGGCCCCCTGGGCTGGGGAAGTGACTGTGGAGGGAGGAGCAGTGGTGCCATCACTAGGCTTAGCAGCAGCTGAGGAGGAGGCTGGAGCCTGTGTGGAGGTGGACAGGGGTTGAGATGTGCTATTTGTTACTGTGTCAGAGTCTGGCAGTGGGACGTCTTGATTGCAGTTCTCGTGGTCATCTGCAGGGGGCGCCACATCAACTGTTGTAGGAGGCGGCCTCAGAGCAGTATCACAGGACTCTCCATTGACTGCAGGCAAATCAGACAGAAAGTCAATGGTGTTATTTATATGCATGGACTAAGCACACTCCATGATTTGATACAAGTGCCATGTAAATAATTGCCTTTTTAATGGCTGACAGCACAACAAGTGCACTGTAGTCTAGCCCTGCATTTCAATAGTCGTTCAACATGCCCTCGTTCACTTGCCCTCGGGGAAATTCCTGCCGCTATCATAAGTGTTGTTCCAATTGTCTGGAAAACTGAAGTGAACTTTGTGAGATGGACCCACAGTGCATTGCAGTTCTTCTTCGTCTTTTTCTTCTTTTATTTAACGGTAGACTGTATATATGTATATATACACAGTGCTGTGTGAAAGTTTGTGAACCCCTTGAGCATTTTGGAATTTTATTGTGTTTAACCATTATTAATTCATTTTTATCAATACCAGTATTTTTATATGAAATAACAGATGTTTGTTTATCAATTCAACATTTTTCTTTTCCAGAAATCAATTGTTAAAACAGATAAAACAAATTATTTGACAACTGTTGTATGTGCAAAAGTGTGTGAACCCTAAGCTGCATTGCTTAAATCGAGCAAGTAAACATAATCAGATGGGCCAAAATAAGTCATGAAATGGACCAATGTAGTGAGAGATCTTTAGAGAAGAAATTAGGCGGCACTAGAAAAAAACAGAGATAAAACCAGGTCAGTTTAGGCTCACCAAAGTGAACCCATACAGGTCAGACAAGCTGAAAGGGAAAAAAATCTCTGGGGATCTCAGGAATAGAGTTGTGATGCTGCACATTTGTCTGGGGACAGCTATAAATTATTTTTAAAAAAAAGTTTGAGCTCCATCGGTCCACCGTGAGGCAAATCATCTACTAATGGAGAGCTTTAAGAGTGAATGAACATCTGCCTAGAAGTAGACTTCCTTCAAAAATATCCACAAGTGCCACAAGAAAAGTGATTTTTCAGTTAAAAGCCAACCCAAACATTACATCTGGTGATTTGCAGACCTGTCTTGTAGCATCTGAGACAAATGTGCATGGTTCCACAATAAGAAGAAAACTCAGTCAAAATGGCTTTCATGGGAGGGTTGCTGAAGAAGCCTCTGCTCTCAAAAAAGAAAAAAACTGCTTGTCACAACTTTGCCAGAGAGCACCTGGAGAAACCTGAAGTCTTATTCTGTGGACAGATTAGTCCAAAATTTAACTCTTTGGTCATAACCAAAACCGCCATGTTTGGGCAAAAAAGCAACTCTGCCTACCACCAAGAGAACCTTCTCCCAAGTGAAGAATTGTGGTGTCAAATTGTCAGCAAATCTCCATATGTAATGTTTGGGTAGGCTTTTACCTGAAAAATCACTTTTCTTGTGGCGCTTGAGGATATTTTTGAAGGAAGTCCACTTCTAGGCAGACGTTAAGTCACTCTTAAAGCTCTCCATTTGTAGATGATTTGCCTCACGGTGGACCGATGGAGCTCAAATTTTTTTATATGAATTTATAGCTGTCCCCAGACAAATGTGCAACATCAATAATTTTTTCCCTTTTAGCATGTCTGACCCGTATGGGTTCACTTTGGTGAGCCTAAACCAGGTGCGCCGAGATCGTTTTCCGGCATGTGGCAGTGTCACGGCGACCACTGTCTCTGGTCCTTTCCATTGTAAGGATATGGGCGATCTGTTTGTTGTTGCTTTTGAAATGATAGATGCTTTATAAAACAGTCGGACTTGCTCCGGTCACGGTAGTTAGCCTAGCCTCCTGAGCAGGTCGATAACAGAGAATTAGCCCTGACTACAGAGGCAGGTTGCTATATATAGCAGGGAGTGACACTTTTGTCTAGAGCTCGCCTAGCTCAGCGGGTAAGGAGTTCACTTATGAAACAATAGACCCGAGTTTGCGTCCTGCCCGGGTTGTTTCTTTGCATCTCTTGACTAGACATTTAGAATTTTTTCACTATATTTTATCAAAAGTAGGCCTACAGGTTCCTATCGTTTAACACAAATTCAGTGTCATAAACCTTTTTCCGCAAACGCGATTGTGATTATTTAATTAAAAACAAGTTAAAGCCACTATGACAAAAATGGCAAGTTGGCGTCCCCTTTGGACAAAAGCGGTAGTATTTTTACGACGCCAGCTGTCGTGAAGCTGTTTTCTAGCTTGTGCCGGGCGTGCGAGATTCAAATAATCAGGAAGCAATATGGTGCGTGTCCGTGTGTTGAAAGTGTGAGGGCACCGGACTCTTTTCGGCTCCGTGAGAGTGGTTAGTGACACAGCATCAACTAATGCCAGTCAGTGCTACACACACACCTGATTGCAATGAGTTGATGCAGTGTCACCTCTCACGGAGCTGAAAGATTCTGTGTCCTCACACAAAGCGAATGAACGAGAGACGGCAGGTAGTATGGATCAGATGAGGTAATGAGTTTATGTTGTTGTAAATAATGACTATTTCCGATGAATAATGGTCATCTGATGATGCTGGTGAGGCAAAGTAAACTTTGTTTTAGTAGGCTACCGCTCATTCATTTAGGAGTAAACACTGAAGTCTAGGTTCGCTCCGTGAAATGGTATATCACTCGCCCGCCTATCACTCTCCCTTTTAGCTTTTCTTCATTGCATTTTCTTTTTTTTCCTTTGATGGTTCGGCCCCGTTATCAGTCATTATGACGACAAATAACTGTCTCAAACAAGGCTCCCGCTCCCCTTCCCTCACCTGGAGGGATAAGGTAATTTATGATTATGAGAGGAAACATGAGGCTGTTTAAAAGATTTTTAAATGTTACTCGTAGCCTCTTTAATTCAATATTTCGAGCGGGGGACTTCCTTTAGTTATTTGACCAGCTTTATTTGCTGATCTCATACCCCAATAACTTTAACTCCTAACCCTGTATTTGACGGTAGAGTGTTCAGGTTGTGCGGCTGTCAGCCTGGTTCTCCACCGAGGCTTCTATGAAAAAGTATCCGAAATAAGTGCCTCACCAGGCGGACACAGGTCGCGACTAATGCCGCTCCTCCTGCGTCGTGCTTGGTGCATGCGAGAGTGTGACAGTGTTTACGTCATTTTGCTTGAGCCAACCCCCTAAAACTAGCGATAATATCAAACATGTTTGATAATGTCGGAAGACGGGAAGAAGACTGGCTGAAATCGGGTCGGAAGACCACCATACACCAAACGACTGAGATTACGTGCGCGCACCACAACTCCAGCACGACTCCAGTGATTTCAGTTCGACGTTGGAAGATTGTCTGCGACTGTCAAATCGCGTGAAAAGTCGTGTAGTGTAAGCCCAGCATTAGTCGCTTGTTGAGGAGTCTTGTGGCTGAAGCTCCAGCCATCTTTGCACCCCAACAATAAAACTTATTTCAAAGCCATTCAAATATTTTCCTCTTGTCATCTTGATACCAATGTAGAATCAACTAGGCCTGCTTAGCATTTTTATAAAAGCCAGAGCATGAACGGATGTAGATTGCCTAATTGTACCATGCGATGCCCTTGTGTGAAAGCATCTACATTTGTACAGTTACCCCACTCATTCATGCAGGTTTTTCCTTTCATTGGTCACCCATCTGTAAAATGACATGCGTGAACTAAGAGCAAATGTCCCTGTGAATGTAAACAAATCCAATCGCAGAACGAATGTAAGAGTTGAAAATTTATTTTATTCAACTTCATGAATACAGGCCTGAGCCTCGACCAGGCCGTGAGAGAGAAACACAGAGCTGGTGACGGCTGCAGAGTGAGTCGCCCGAGTAAAAAAGATGAGATGCTTGCGGTCTACAGGGGCTTTGTTTCCAAGGCGAATTATCTTTACTACAGCACATATAAGAGCAGAATCAATAGGCCTATATGGTGCACAAACGTATAAATCTGCTTTGGTTTTTTCTTTTGCCATTTCCTGTTTAGTTTTCTAAAGGCAACTATAAGTATCTTTAAAGATAAGCTAGTTGGACCTTTTCGGGTTGAAGATGACCTCAAAATCAACTCCCAAACCTACTGCCAGTTTCTAGAAGATACTTTCTTCAAGCAGTGGTAGAGGAAAAAGTCTGCATCTTTCAAGAAGACCATAATTTTTATGCAGGACAATGCTCCATCACATACATCAAAGTACTCAATTGCATGGCTAGCCAGTAAAGGCCTTAAGGACGAAAAAATAATGACATGACCCCATTCCTCACCTGACTTAAACCCTATTGAGAACCTGTGGGCCCTGCTTAACCCATTTATGACGGCTGCTGCGCGATGCCACATTGTATCTCCTGCCTGATGCTGCGTAGCGCAGCATTGTTACTTTATCTAATGTTCATGGCGTGCGCAACATAGAATGTAGGGCCCTATGAAATCCGTTTTATTTTTTTCCAAATTCCGTTTTATTTTTTCACAAATTCCGTTTTTTCCGATTTAATCTCATGATTTCCGTTTTTTTACAAATAACACTCATTTCGTCATCAGAACAAGTGTCTAATTATTGCGACCAAATAATATTCTAACAATTTAATCAGATATAAGGCTAAATTTAAAATACATCACAAAATTGCACTGTTTTTAGTGCTTAAAAAAAGCTAAAAAACAAATTTGTTGGGTATAGGCTATAACAGAAAATAAAGCCATTCATTTTGTGCTTCAAGTGAAACATTAAATATTATTTTTACATAAATAATAAAGTCCTTATTAACCTTGCAAGAAGCTGGACTAGAGTGAATATTGTAAAGGCTTTATAGGTCCATGGCTTTTACCTGTGGGACAGCGCTTCACCCAACAGCGGGCTGCAACACCAACCTACAGTCTATTGTGCGACGGAGAGCTAGTTATCATTAGCATCAGCGTTAGCCGACATCACGGCAACAGCTGAATAATGTAACACATTACACAAGTTACACTACATGAAAACAACGGGCTGTAGACGGTAGAGTTA
Source organism: Hyperoplus lanceolatus (assembly GCA_026929865.2). Lineage (NCBI taxonomy): Eukaryota > Metazoa > Chordata > Actinopteri > Uranoscopiformes > Ammodytidae > Hyperoplus > Hyperoplus lanceolatus. The sequence goes on along the minus strand of CM049415.1, from coordinate 20,060,998 downwards.
TAATTGCGTGTAGGAAACATTGTTGAGACTGGAATTTCGTACCACAGCGGCCGTTCCATAAAACAACACTCCCTTTAGCAATGGCTGAATATAAGACTTCCCTGTGCTGTGTATCTGCGGGAGCGAGCGGCATTAATAACTTCAAAACAGTAAAGGTTTAACATGATTACGTGCTTTTAGATGCTTTAATCATATGCCGAATTTATAAACAGACCATATTATTAACAATAAATTAAGTTATGTACATGTCAGAGTTACGTACATGGATACATTCATAAGTAAACATTTAATAGACAGATTTGTGAAAGGGGTTTGCGCTGTGTGTTACATTAGCGATCCTGTAGCCAGGCTCTACTTTTCACGGCAGTAGTTTGGTCTTTAGATGTCGCCAAACCAAAATTCCTCCCTAGTTCTGCTTTAATTTCAACCGTGTTGTTTCCCTTTGCCTTGGAAATTGAATTTCACCAAAATAATGGCGAATTCCGTGACATTCCGTGTTAACAAGCAGATTCCGTTTTTATTGCCCGATTCCGTGATTCCGTCCGTGTTTTCGTTATCGCGGAAATCATAGGGCCCTAAGAATGCACCATCATTGGTTCAAATACACAAGGTGGGTTTTGTTGATTTTTTTAAGACCACGTGACCACCCAAAAGTTGTGTGGTTAGCCGAAAATCACGCCAATCAAAAAAATTAAAAATTATAATAAAAAAAATACGCCAGCTGTGTCGGCGATAGTGTATTACAGAACAGTTAGTGGCGTTCGGAGCGCAGTATCTAGGTCTACTATAGGCTACTGACGAAAATCACACAACACATTGCATCTATTTATTAACAATATTTATAATATTTTGCTGCTCCAACTCAAATTCAGCCCAGCCAGGCGATTTAACTTAAGTTTCAGTTTCGTTTTCATCTCCGTGGTATACAGCCGTTTGGACCAGCTGATCGGCTCCCGACAGCAGGAGTCATTCTGCGTTCCAGTTGTACTGGGAAGTCGGATTTATGGTGCCAGTGATAACTGAACTAAATGATAAAATAAAGCTATCTTCTCCTTCTTATATCTGTCTATCTTTATCCCTCCACTGGACACTCAGTCACTACTATCCATGCTAAAAGGAAGCAGGATTATAACCTCATTTAGCATATTATTTTTAAATATTTTATATTATTTATTATTATTTTTTCTCCCCTATCTAATTTTGATGATTTTTAGAAAAGAAAATTGGTTTGTAAGCGCTAAGGGAGCATGTTTAAATAAAACCAGTGAACCTTAACTTTTAAATGTATTTTATTTCATGTTTCTATGTGCTAAGCAGGCTTAGATATTAAGGTTTTGGTAGACTTGACAATTCATACTATTTTTTCAGAAAACCCTCAGGCATTAAGGACATGCATCCTAGATTGCCATAGTCATCAAAGGGTTAAAGGGGATATTTACAGTGAAGGAAATCAGTACTCCTCTCGGAACAGTGTCTGTGAGGCTGTGGTTGCTGCTGCACAAAAAGTTGATTGTCAACAGATCAAGAAACTGACAGACTCCATCAATGGAAGGTTTGTGACAGTTATTGAAAAGAAGGGTGGCTATATCGGTCACTGATTTTTTTTTTTTACATGTCGGAAATCTTTATTTGTAAATTTTGAGTTGTTTTATTATTCTCACTTTAACAGATGAAAATAAACAAGTGAGATGGGAACATTTTTGTTTTTTTATTTAGTTGCAGAATAAATCTGCATACTAATAGTTGCCTAATAATAGCAATAAATATATATATATTCTCGTAAGAAAGACGAAACCTCACTTTTACTTTCGTAAACATTCAGGTTTAGGTTCTTTAACATTTTGGATTGACCGAGAGCACTGTAGTTGTTCAATAATAAAATTAATCCTCAAAAATACAACTTGCCTAAAAATTTTGCACACAGTGTATATTCTCTTTTATTATAATTTACACTGACTGAAAAAAAAAACAAAAAAAAACGATGGTTCGACTTGAAGAATCTACGTCGATTGCGGATGTTCCCAACTGATGATTCCAATCATCGACGTTCAGGGGGCAGCCCAAATAGGTAGCATTTTCATTATTTTCCCCCTAACTTTGGCAAACTAGTAGAGAATTAATATTCTCTTATTGACCTCAGTTCGGTGCAGTCATTGTGCTAGTGGTGCCCTGCCTGCCCTCCACAGTCTGCTTTCCTTTCTTTCTGTTTTTTTTCTCCAGGGAGTTTTAGAGCTGACAGCCGCAGAGATTAAAGGTCCCACTTAATGAAAATGAATCTACTGATCTTCTACCCTGATCACTCGGACCGAGTGAACCATGAAGAATTTTAAGTGAGAGTGGTTTAAGCCCAGCCCAGGCAACACAGTGTGTAATACCTGGTGGAAGGATGCACATGAGTTAGTTGGGTTATAATTCTATCTTTGATGAGCCTATAGCCATCCAAACACTACCGCTCAGGAAATTTGGCCTTTATAAGAAAAACTTTTCCAAAAGACACACATCTTGGGAGACTGTCGGGTTTGTAGCACTGAAAAAGGCTGGAAACACACCACACACCTGGGGTTTCCAATTCCTATACTGTAAAAACAAAAACAAAAAAGGTAAAGCTCACTTGGGGTGCACTTATTGTGTATTGAGCATCCCCCTAAAGGCTTATGCCTCGCAACGGACTCGGGTCAGTTCTCGGCATGTCCTCCCCTCTTTGCCCCATTTCAACTCTGTCTCTCCAAAATCTGTCTAATAAATAGCAAAATGCCCAAAAGAGAATCTTAAAAAAAAAGAAAAAAAAAAGAAAGACAGACAGACAGACAGAAAAAAAAGGCTCACCCGTCCAGGTCTCCATGTCACTGTCTGATGGTTGGTGGACTGGGGTGCAGTTGGGTGTGGCTTCTCCGTTGACAGCATGACTTAGGGCAGGGCTGCAGGAGCTGGAGAGCACCTGAACATCCAGACCATTGGAGGCCGAACAGGAACTTGACCTTGGGACCATGTCTGTACTGTTCACTGAGCTTTAGGAGGAAACAACACAAGGAGTTCAAACACAACAATTATCTTGTTAATCTTAATTAATAAACTAAAAAATCCCGCTGAGATTTTAAAAGTGCAGGCCCCCCTGGCTACGACCGCAAGCCCTGCATGAGCTATCTCGCTTAAACTGTACACATATGTATACCGAACCCCTGAGGCTGTGTACATAATTTGGTGATGATAGGTTGGAAATCCATAAAGTAGACAGTGGACAGAATCTCCCTCTTCAATAAGTATGTGGAGCAACACCAAATGCCCCAAAATTCTTGGGGTGGTTTATCGAGTTAGTTTACCTGCTGGCAGCTCTTGAGGAAGAGGAAGAGGAGTCTCTGTTTTCATGGATGGCATCACCATTGTGTTGGACTTCTGGAAAGGATTACAGAAAGCCATGTAAGCCTACAGATATTATTATGCATTGTGTAATGTGTTTATGTATTCAATCAGTTCAAACAGGAACTTGTAAGTACTTGATTGTACAAGGATTTTGTGATGTGTTCCAGTATTTTCCAGAGCATATATGTACAGTTGTGTTCAAAATAATAATAGTGTGTTTAAAAAAGTGAGTAAAGACCAAAATCCTTATAATAGCTTTTATTTCCATACACGCAAATGCATTGGGGACATTGCACATTCTATTCCAAATCCAAAGATGAAGAAAAATGTGTCCAAGGTGTTATTACTTTACAGAAAGTGAAGAAAAAGGAATATTAGACAATTCAAAAAATAACAGTGTAAGCATTTTTCTTCACAAACTCAAACATTTGCTGTATAAACTGAAACATTCTTGAAGATTTAGCTTTCCTATGAATCACTAAACTAATATTTAGTTGTATAACCTCTGTTTCTGAGAACTGCTTCACATCTGTGTTGCATGGAGTGGACTAACTTCTGGCACCTGTGAACAGGTATTCCAGCCCAGGAAAATTGGACTAAATTTCACAATCCCTCTGCATTTCTTGTATTTGCCTCAGAAACAGCATTTTTTTATGTCACCCCATAGGTTTTCTATTGGATTAAGGTCCAGGGACTGGGCTGGCCACTCCATAACGTAATCTTGTTGGTGTGGAACCAAGATCTTGTTCGCTTACTGGTGTGTTTTAGGTCATTGTCTTGTTGGAACACCCATTTCAAAGACATTTCCTCTTCGGCATAAGGCAACATGACCTCTTCAAGTATTCTAATGTATCCAAACTGATCCATGGTCCCTGGTATGCAATAAAAAGGCCCAACACCATATTATGAGAAACATCATGAGAAACCATATCATGATGCTTGAGTCACCATGCTTCGCTGTCTTCAGTGTACTTCAGTGTTTGGGGGTCGTCTGACAACCAGTCTGGGGCCCCTAGACCCAAAAAGAACAATCTTGCTTTCATCAGTCCACAAAATTTTGCGCCATTTCTCCTTAGGCCAGTCAATGTGTTCCTTGGCAAATAATCATCTCTTAAGCACATGTCGTTTTCAGTGTTGCCACAGTAACCTTTTAAAAAGTAACTTAGTTACTTTACCGATTACTTGATTTTAAAAGTTACTAAGTTAAATGACTGATTACTTGATTTTAAAAGTAACAAAGTTAGACTACAAGTTACATTTCAGGTTTTGAGACTTCAAACTGCAGACTTCTATCCAAAGCGACCTACAACTGGAGCACACATTCATACACCGATAGCAGCAGCTACTTCAATTCAAAACATGCACATATTTTGAATCATTGAAAGTATAAAAAATAAAGATTGTACTAGGCTAGTAGCCTATAGGCATACTGTTTTCAAAATAATAAAAATTATGGTTTAAAAAATGTAATATAAAACGTTCCCCCCCCCCATGAAAATAAATGCATTCCTCCAAAGTGCAAAGACAGTGTCAGTGTCTTTAAACTTAACTTGCTTGGCACGTCACTCTCATGGATTCATCTGACTGAGACCCTTGGGCTAGACCAACCTTGCCTGGTGTGAATGTGTATGACTGGTGTATGTTTGAGGTGGTGGTCGGAGGGGCCGATGGCGCTGAATGGCAGCCACGTTTCCGTCAGTCTGCCCCAGGGCAGCTGTGGCTACTACCGTATTTTGCCACCACCGGTATGACTGTGTGTGAATGAATAGAACCTGGATACCTGTTAAGTTGAACAGTTTAATAAGTTGCTGAAGACTCACTTTTGTTGCATTGGCCTTTAACGCAAGTTGAGACTTTAACACTCCTAACTTATTTTACATGTATCTTATATGTTATTTTGTATTGTATCTTGTACAGCACTTTGGTCAACTGATGTTGTTTTTAAATGTGCTGTAGAAATAATTTTGACTTTGACATTTTTCTCTGCGCTGTCTCCTGTGTTGATAGACTTGGTGTGTGGCAACCAGTCGCCACATGACTATAAGTTCCCAGGTTTTAAACATTTCTATCTCTTCAACGTCACCGTACACGAATCCTATATCCCCATATAGCAGACGCTGCGTTTGTTGTCCGTCAAAGTACAGCTTAGTCTCACCCGTAATGCTGCTGCACGCACACACACACACACACACACACACACACACACACACACACACACGAGGAGACGAGGTGTGCTACCAAAAAAGACGAAAGGAGCAGTTGGAAGGTTTAAAAACACACATGCACACATTTATTTACATTAAATCGTAATAGCAGCAATTTGTGCAGTTATGTAAAATGTTTTACTAAGGAAAATGACAGAAATGGTAACGCAGAGTGACTTTGATGGTTTGGAAATAGTAACGCATTAGATTACTCGTTACTGAAAAAGAGGTCAGTTGCCTGTAACGCGTTACTGGCATCTCTGGTCGTTTTCTCAACAATGGGACTTTGCGGGGGCTTCTTGCAGGTAGCTTGGCTTCACATAGGCGTCTTCTAATTGTTACAGTACTCACAGGTAACTTTAGATCTTCTTTGATCATCCTGGAGGTGATCATTCGCTGAGTGTTTGCTATTTTGGCTATTCTTCGATCCATCCGATTGGTAGTTTTCCGTTTTCTTCCACGTCTTTCTGGTTTTGGTTGCCATTTTAGAGCATTTGAGCTCATTTTAGCTGAGCAGCCTATCATTTCCTGCACTTCTTTATATTTTTGGTGGGCGCACAACGACAATGACATCCCGGTTAAGAGTGTACACAAATAAAATTCCGTTGTGTAACCGTTTAGACATTTTTGTAAACGTTCACACCCCTACCGTCTCCAATCAACTTTTTCATCAAGGTACGCTGTTCTTCTGAACAATGTCTGAAATGACTAGCCTGTAAATCCAGACCCTGATATCTTGAACGATAGAGGGTCTGGCCACGATCGATAGTAATTTCCAACTCAAGAGGCGGCTTTCAAATGCCACTGCACACAATTATATAGCACTACACCAATCAGAGAGATGCACAAGGTGACGTATTAAGCCCCGTTCGTTTAGCGAACAGCGGTTTAACTTTTAAATTAAACTTTTGCCGTGGTCGATCGGCAAAACAGAACATTCCACTTACTTGCTAATGAAAGATTTGAGTGCCTCAAACAACACATCCGCAGCCATCTTTGATGTGTAAGTACCATGGCTTCGACGGCGCAGGCACGTCACTGTCATCATCCAGTTACGTCCGCCCCAGAGCACCATACAAAGGGCTCTGGCCCGCCCATATCAGATAGAACGATTGGATTGGTGGCTCAGGATTTCATGACATATTTAAAGGCCCTGGCAACCCAAATCCACTAAATCCAGTCATGGTTAATGGTTGGTAGTGCCGTGTCAAAAAATCGATAACGCGATATATCGCGACACTTAGTTTCGTGATATCAGTATCGATTTCTATAACAAAATTGATTTTTTTTATGATTTTTATTTTTATTTTTTGCTTTTCAAGGCTTTATTGACAGTGCAGAGATACAGATATAAAATGGGGCAGAGAGGGAATGAAATGCAGAGAACAACCACGGGTCAGATTCAAACCCATGTCTACTGTGAGGCCTGAGCCTCTAGGATACGGACTATTGAAGTTAGATCAATTCTGTTTATAAGAATACTTAAGATTCACTGTGTCACAAAAAAAAGTAAAGGAAGAAAAATAGTAAAGGAAGTTGTGAATTAAATAGTTTTTACTTCATTTGTCTGTGCAATTATCAATATCTTGTGCTGTTATGTTTGACAAGGCAACTTGTATGGAATATCGCAATATATCGTGATATATCAAGATACGCAATATATTGTGATATATCGTATTGTGACCAGTGTATCGTGATACGTATCATATCGCGAAGTCCTTGACGATACCCAGCCCTAATGGTTGGGTGAAGCTATTTATTGGCAAACTGTGTTTAATCTTTTTAAATTAATATGACAAAAGAAAGTACCCAAATGACCCTGATCAGAAGTTTACATTCCCCAGTTGTTAATACCGTGTATTGCCCCCTTTAACATCAATGACAGTTTGAAGTCTTTTGTGGTAGTTGTGGATGAGGTTCTTTATTTTCTCAGATGGCAAAGCTGCCCATTTTTATTGACAAAAGGCCTCCAGTTCCTGTAAGTTCTTGGCCTGTTTTGCATGAACTGCACGTTTGAGATCTCCCCAGAGTGGCTCAATGATATTGAGGTCCGGAGATTGAGATGGCCACTCCAGAACCTTCACTTTGTTCTGGTGTAGCCAACAACAGGTCAACTTGTCCTTGTGTTTTGGATCATTGTCCTGTTGGAATGTCCAAAAACGTCCCATGTGCAGCTTCCGGGCTGATTAGTGCAAATTTTCCTCCAGTATTTTCTGATAACATGCTGCATTCATCTTGCCATAAATTTTGGCCAATTTTCCTGTGCTTTAATAGCTCACACATCCCCAAAACATCAGTGATCCACCTCCATGTTTCACAATAGGAATGGTGTTCCTTTCAAAGGCCTTGTTGACTCCTCTCGAAATGTAATGTTTATGGTTGTGGCCAAAAAGTTCAATTCTGGTCTCATCACTCCATATTACTTTGTTCCAGAAGTTTTGAGGCTTGTCTCTGTGCCGTTTGGCGTAATGTAAGCGGGATACATTGTGACATTTGCGCAGAAATGGCTTTCTTCTGGGGACTCAACCATGCAGCCCATTTTTCTTGAAGTGCCTCCTTATTGTGCATCTTATTGTGGTTTGGTTTCAACAGAATCGCTCATTTTTCACTTCTTAATCAGCGTTTGAACACTGCTGATTGGCATTCTCAATTCCTTGGATATCTTTTTATACCCCTTTCCTGTTTTATGCAGTTCAATTACCTTTTCTCTCTCAGATCCTTTGACAATTATTTTGCTTTCCCCATGACTCAGAGTCCAGAAACGTCTGTGCAGCACTGGATGAAAGATGCAATGGTCTGTCAGAAGCCCAGAAACTTACTGACCTTTTATACACACACACACACTAATTACAAACAAACAGGTCAGAGGTGATGATGGGAACCTTGAGTAGCCATTCAAACCTGTTTGTGTCAACCTTTGTGCATGTCATCAGGGCAATGTCACTGGGGTATGTAAACTTTTGATCAGGGTCATTTGGGTACTTTATTTTGTCATTTTAATTTAAAAGTAGTAAACACAATTGTTTGCCAATAAATAGCTTCACCCAACCATTAACCATGACTGGCAGAAAGGCTTTTGTGTTATCATTCTTATTCTCTGAAGAATGGCCAAGAAATCATGAATTCTCCCATGGTATGTAAACTTATGAGCACAACTGTATATGAAAGGTTTTAGGAATAGCTGCCAACCCCCGCTAAGCAACTGTCATGTCAGTTGGTCGACCATTTGAAAAATCCTGATTCGAATGTTGCATTAGAAGCCGTTTTCACACGTATCTCCATGCTAAAATACATTGGGAGGACCATTAGAAAAATTCAAATTCGAATTTTGTCTTGAAGTTCTGTTTTCACACGTCACACGATTCTAAAATACTATAAAAAACAATTCTATACCATCTCTCTGGTGCCGCGCAAGAAATAAAGACTGTCTCTTTGCGCCTGAGCCTACACTCCAAGCCCCGTCTTAGCAAAGTATTGCGTCTCCCGGTTAAAGTGTGACGGTAACGTTCACAGTGAGACCTCGCGAGTCGCCGTGCCGAAAAATGTGGTTTAAGACTAAAATGATCACGGGGATTCCAATTGCCTGGATACACAGAGACATGTCCCCAAACTGACTGGGCGACTAACTTTAAAGTGAAACAACCGCCTCGCTCAATTTTTTTCAGTCTACAGCCGACACAGTTATTATAACCAACGCATGGACAGAGGATGTGGAGCTCTTTGGCCATTTCCCGTGCCTCTTTTTCCTCTTGTCACATTGTTCTCTCTCCCAGCGCACACACGCATGTCCCGACCGCTTCCGAAAGCACAGCCAGTGTTCCACCCAAAAAGTTGGACACAAGCCCTGAAGCTGAATGATCGCTCTGGTAACGGTCAGTCCATTACTGGACGCTGAATATTAGACCACGAATATAAAACCACCCGACTTTTGACGACCTATTCTCAGGGAGAAACCCCTGTCTTATAATCAGACCAATACGGTATGTGTCTCCGCTGCATGTAACAATATTGAAATGGTGATGAATTTTTATAATCAATGTAGCGAGTTACGAGTCAAGTGCAGGCTGAGCTTTTTTTTGTCAGCACTCTTCTGAGAATAGCCTATGTTTCCGCGGCTATGCCTGCAGCGCACTTCAACAGCGGGTGTCCACACTGTTGATCCGCCCAGACAACTTTAGCCGGCATGTTTAGGATCCAACTGGCCGGCTGGTTTGAACTCATTTGATAATCTTTTTTATATTTTACGGGTTTACTCCTTGTGCTCTTAATTCAAATTGCATATCGAAACATCAGCTCTGATCTGAAAATCTGATTTTAAAGATGCATCTGCCTAAAATTGATAGATTTTTTGCAAGTTAAACGGGAAACAAACTAATAAGAGATAATAATAAATATGAGACAGAGGTAATTTTATATATTTTCATTGTGACACTGACACCTGATTCAATTAAATAGGTTGCGGTTGTGGTGGGAAAAAATTGCCTACAACAAATGGCAAACCTATAAGTTACTTTCTAGCAGGATGCAAGTGATTCTGAGCTGCGGCTCTCAGTTGTGCCAGAGAGCATTCACCGTTGCTAGGGAAACCAGCTACCGTCGCAGCCCGGTGCAGCAGTGTGAACTGCCAGTCAGGCTCATTGTTAGCATTTGCAGCATTTTCAAGTTAGCGTCTCGTTGCGTGGTGAATCTTTGGTCTGAACTGGGCTTAACCTGCTCAGCGCCATGAGTGAGAGAACGTTCCCTTTGAGAACGTTATTGGCCACACCCACACCGCCCTGCAAAATGTTCTAGACAGCAAAAAAGCATTTTTTTAGGCTAAACTTTATAATATTTATGAAAATGTATTTTTAATTGAACAATTGTTAACAGCTTATAGAGAAGCCCAACATTAATGTCATATATTTATGTCTGTGGGTTGCCAGGGCCTTTAATGAGCTTCAATGGAGAGTGCCCAGACCAATAGGCGCAACAAATTTAATTTGCGAGCGCCTAGTGGCAGGTCTGGAAATTCCAGGCTATGAAATGACAAATTTTACTCAAGATTGAAATGAAGAAATGCACTGTAACTATTTGCTGCCTTCATCCTTAAATAAGGGCAACTTTTTTGAGATCTATTTTTTTCACAGAATGAATGACCTCACGAATAGAACTCCACACTGCTATTATTTTGAACATGCCCCGTTCAATTAATGATTAAATTACACAGAATCAGAAGCATGAATGTCATGACTGTTAGGTCAGTTGGTTTTTCTATTACGCTACTACACCAAATAGTTAATTATTTGCTATGTAGAAATATCATTTCTACCAAAAAAGTGATTGATCTGATTGGTGATGTCAGACTGTTATTATTTTGAACACAACTGTATCTGTATGCATGTTATTTTGGCTTTTCTCTGTCCCAGTGTTTACTCGTTGATTGTCATTCACCAGTACACATGGAAATTGAAAATGACAACCCCACAATTGCCCAGCCCGAGGTATAAATACTGGGCTCACTGGTGCCATTTTCTGCGTCGCCGTTGGTGAGCGGTGCCAGTTCATCCTGGTCGGTGACATTCAGGCCATCTAGGTAGACTGTCAGCTCGCCTGTTGGAACCAGAGCTCCTTTCTGCTCCACACTCAGTTTCAGCACCTCCTTCACATTTTCCACTGTGGAGCCAAAGCAGGGATGGTGTTACAATACAGTGACAGAGAAAAATGTAAAGCTAACCACATTAATAGAAATGCTTCATTTAGTCAATTTGCTCTCACATTAGAGAATAAAACACACAGTGTGGGATAAATGGCACACTCAACAAAAAAGGTTTTGGCATGGAGAATTAAAACAGAGTTTGATGATCAGGATTATTTAATGTAGCAAGTATACAGTTTGATACTGATTTTGGTGTGTGTAAATAAATAGTACCTTCATGATCTGCAGTAGCTACTTGTTAAGAAACAAACACACGCAGCTTTACACCTTGTATTATGATTTGATTCTGTATTTTTGCTCAAACGTACATTTTCTGTCATGCTGCTCCAAGGCTTGAATTAAGTCTAGCGTGGCTTTGCCCAGCAGAGCGTCTGCCTTCAGGGTGTTGTGACTCCATACTTTGAAATCCAACTGTGTGTGCGGTGTTACATTCCTAGAAGGTCAGAAACACAAAAACAAACAAACACACTTAACACAACTCACAAAACATTACAGATAATAAAACATTAGGGAATTTATTCACCATCTTTGTTCTTTTAACCTTCTTTTTTTTAATACAGGGTAAATTCATCAAGTACAACAGCTCTGTTTTGCAAAAAAAAATCTCACAGCAGTAACTTGTCCTTGCTTGCAGGCTGAGCATCTGTTTTAGTCCTTTAACAACAAATGAACTACATAGCAGGGATTGTAAAGAGAAAGAGAAATATCTACCAGCAGAGCCTAAACGCCATATATAGGAGCCATTAAAGCTTGCAACATATCCGTGATGCAAACACAGCACTCCTTTGTCTTATCAGCAGTAATTACCCAATCAAGACAATTAGCATTTCCAATGACATATCTCTGGCATATGGCCGAGTCAGATGGGAGACAAAGAGCAATAATGGTGCCATGTTTAAACCGTTGGCTCCACTAGTGTCTCAAAGGATACTGTCTGTTGTTGTACAGAATTTTGTCCTTGACCAAATTATTATCAGATCAGCCAACCTAGGCTTTTTTGGCTTTATATTTTGATAAGAATAACATAACGTATTCACTAGGGCCAGACCGATTAATTGTCCGGCAGATTTAATCGTCCGATTACAGCCAACCATGGAATAATTGGCATCAGCCAAAAAATGTCAGATTTAAAAAATTAAAAAAATGTAATCAAGCAATCGTGTTTAGTGAAATACATTGCTGCCCTGGAGGTAGACTAAACGAATAGTATTAAGGCTATAGCCTATTTACAGCAGCAGCAGGTGTTGTAATACATTGGATTCATTTACATTGAGAGTTCCCCCTGCAACCAATAGCAGAAGCATTGGTCATCTTTTGACTGTTAATGACTTGCAGTACGATAAAATGCTTAATGTCTGAATTTAAAAATGCACCCTGTCACTTTAGACATACAGGTCCTTCTCATATAATTAGCATATTGTGATAAAGTTCAATAGTTTCTGTAATGTACAGATAAACATTAGACTTTCATATATTTTAGATTCATTACACACAACTGAAGTAGCATATTTCATCCGACCAATAAAAGAAAAGTGTTTTTAATACAAAAAAAGTCAACCTTCAAATAATTATGTTCAGTTATGCACTGAATACTTGGTCGGGAATCCTTTCGCAGAAATGACTGCTTCAATGCGGCGTGGCATTGAGGCAATCAGCCTGTGGCACTGCTGAGGTGTTATGGAGGCCCAGGATGCTTCGATAGCGGTCTTAAGCTCACCCACAGTGTTGGGTTTGGTGTCTCTCAACTTCCTCTTCACAATATCCCACAGATTCTCTATGGGGTTCAGGTCAGGAGAGTTGGCAGGCCAATTGAGCACAGTAATACCATGGTCAGTAAACCATTAACCAGTGGTTTTGGCACTGTGAGCAGGTGCCAGGTCTTGAAAAATGAAATCTTCATCTCCATAAAGCTTTTCAGCAGATGGAAGCATGAAGTGCTCCAAAATCTCCTGATAGCTAGCTGCATTGACCCTGCCTTTGATAAAACACAGTGGACCAACACCAGCAGCTGACATGGCACCCCAGACCATCACTGACTGTGGGTACTTGACACTGGACTTCAGGCATTTTGGCATTTCCTTCTCCCCAGCCTTCCTCCAGACTCTGGCACCTTGATTTCCGAATGACATGCAAAATTTGCTTTCATCCGAAAAAAGTACTTTGGACCACTGAGCAACAGTCCAGTGCTGCTTCTCTGTAGCCCAGGTCAGGCGCTTCTGCCGCTGTTTCTGGTTCAAAAGTGGCTTGACCTGGGGAATGCGGCACCTGTAGCCCATTTCCTGCACACGCCTGTGCACAGTGGCTCTGGATGTTTCTACTCCAGACTCAGTCCACTGCTTCCGCAGGTCCCCCAAGGTCTGGAATCAGCCCTTCTCCACAATCCTCCTCAGGGTCCGGTCACCTCTTCTGGTTGTGTAGCGTTTTCTGCCACACTTTTTCCTTGCCACAGACTTCCTACTGAGGTGCCTTGATACAGCACTCTGGGAACAGCCTATTCGCTCAGAAATTTCTTTCTGTGTCTTACCCTCTTGCTTGAGGGTGTCAATGATGGCCTTCTGGACAGCAGTCAGGTCGCCAGTCTTACCCATGATTGCAGTTTTGAGTAATGAACCAGGCTGGGAGTTTTTAAAAGCCTCAGGAATCTTTTGCAGGTGTTTAGAGTTAATTAGTTGATTCAGATGAATAGGTTAAGAGCTCGTTTAGAGTACCTTTTCATGATATGCTAATTTTTTGAGATAGGAATTTGGGGTTTTCATGAGCTGTATGCCAAAATCATCAGTATTAAAACAACAAAAGACCTGAAATATTTCAGTTGGTGTGCAATGAATCTAAAATATATGAAAGTTCAATTATTATCATTACATGATGGAAAATAATCAACTTTATCACAATATGCTAATTATATGAGAAGGACCTGTATTTGTAACACTTGTTTTCTTTTTATGAATTCAAAAAAGTTTTTTTTTTCAACATATATTTTTGGGGAACAAATTCAAATGTAATCGGTTAACAATAATATGCATCAGCCCCAAAAAAAATCCATATCGGTCAGGCCCTATTATACACTGTCAAGAGAGACATAGAGCTTGAATTCCTGAAACTGTTGTTCCATCTTCCTCTATCAACAGCTTTTATGAGCTTAAAGCATATAGAGATCAAGGTACTCTCTCTCTCTCTCTTAAGGCATATGCCGTTTAAAGGAGAGTATGAGAAGAAAATGTTGACTCATTACATCTTCTCCAAATAGAAAAGCAGCTGGGAATTCATATGATAAGCATACCAGTGGCCATTCTGTTCTGTGTATACCTAGAAATTCACTATATACATTTATTGCGCACAAAGATATACTTTTCTGTATTAAGGTACAGAAAAGTGTGCGCGTGTATGCGTGCGTAAGCGCGGGTGTGTGTATGTGCGTGTGTGTCATATACACAGAGGAGGCAAAATATTGCTTCTTACAGAGTGAGTCTCTCATCCCATTTAGGACTGGAGGAGCTGTGGGACTTGGCTGTGCGGCGCTGCTCCCCCTCCGCTGTCACCTCCACATAGATGGCAGCTCCAAACAGGCTCTTCTTCCTCTTGATTTTGGCACAGGAAACTGGCGATGGCGGGTACATGAAGGAAGTGATGAGAACAATGACATTTTTTTACTTTCAACGTCTAAAAAATTTCAGCAGAAAGTTGGCCCTCTTAGGGTGTATTCACATTGGGAAAGTCTGCTAGTTCACTTGCTTAGGTCCAGACCAAATCGAATTGAGATGTTTTTTGTTTGGTGTGGTCCACTTTCATATTGCTCCTTTTGCAAGTGAAGCAGCATTATGAAGCAAAACCACACGTGATCTGAGGTCCTTCATTAATTGGACACACATTCTGGGGTGGATAGAAGCAGGAAGCACTAAGTGAAAACTGCAAAATTGTTAACAATCATGGAGATATTGTGATCGTGTTTATTTTGTGCCAATCAGCAAATAACAACTATTGGTCAGTAAAATCTGTAGGCTAGACTTCGAGTCATTTACGTTGTAGAGAGAGGAAGGGGGACTACTGCCTGATATACAGTAATATAGGGTTAAAAATAATAAATAAATAGGCCTACATCTAGCCTATAAATAAAGAAGAAAAAGGCCTATGTCAATGCTACGTTATGTGGCTTGTAGCAGTATTTTTGATATTGGACGCGCGGCTCGCGACAATAGGCTCAGCTGGGTGTCAGTCTGGCACAGCTCAGCTCCAAACTGACACGGGGATAGTATTAACGGTCCCGTTAACACACAATTCATGCAAAGTGCGGCGTGAACCTGTTGGCCCTGTGTGGGAGACGCACCACTCTCCTTCATCTGATCGCTGAACTCATCAGCATTGTTACGCGTCATGTCTCTATCAAATGTAATATATTGGCTCGGGGCTCACGGTCAAACCACAACTAATCTTCCTAACAATGGCGACAGCACTTTCCCATAATGTGAAGCGGACGGAAATGTATTAAAAAATAAAATAAATAAAATGCTTTGTTTGAAAGCCCACCTAGATCACCTCTACAGGTGGGTCTCGGAGCGCTTGTTTGGACCGCCCCCGACTGCGATTTCTGTATTCAGACCTGTCTGAAAGATGCGCTCCGAAGGCGAAAGTGCACTTGAGTTTGTTTCAACTGAATTAAACCTGGCAGGTGTGAATACACCCTTATATTAAGATATTCTGAATAAAAATATAATGTGATAACTGATCCTGCCATTAAAGCTTACTGCGTGTTGGACTCACCAATGGCATGGAGCTGAGACGTTCCGCTGTGGTTATGGCTAGACTCTGCTCTAGATGAGGCCGTGGCCATGTCATACGCCACAGTGGGGAACCTTCAAAACCGTAAGAAAGCAAATATCAGACACACATATGCTCCCGGTAAATCCACAAAGATGAAACAGGTGAACTCAGCAAGATTCCAATAAAAAAACAGCTTAGAAGAGGCTGCTTGGGCCCATCCTACGCATTTAACCTGGTAATATTATTATTATTATTATTATTATTATTATTATTATTATTATTATTATTTTGTAATTGTTTCCTTTAATTCTAAATGCTTGGAAAACAATCTTTACTTACAATTGGGGTGTGCTGCTAGACCCTCCGGTTCAGCCCACTCCGTGTCCCATGATTCCTCTGAAACAGAAAAGAGCTATTATTAGGACAAAGCTCAACACAGCTGGTGCAAACTTCAGCAGTTTAGAGTCCGACCTCAGATTAAGAAACAGATTTATTACATAGTGTGTGTTATACAATTTTCCACTATACGTTATTAGATACATTTATACATACTAAACTGTTTTGTTTTCCAACATGGAAGAATTAATCTGACATTGTCTTTGTCACACCATACCAGACAAATTACCTTATCTTTAAAGCTGGGGGGTGTGTGTGTATGTGTGTGTGTGTGTGTGTGTGTGTGTGTGTGTGTGTGTGTGTGTGTGTGTGTGTGTATATATATATATATATATATACATTGAAAAGGCCACAATAAAAGGGCAAAACAAACTCGGCATTGCACAGAAAATCAGAAATGAGCAGAACTGATCTTAAAAGCTGAAGCAAGTGGATTAATCATGGAACTGCTAAATTGGTCTCTAAATGCCATTGAATTGTGTGTTTTCTTCCTTTTTATTTTTTATTTTTTCTTTCTTTTATTTTTGACTTTTTATTTTATTTTTTTTTTTATTTTTTTTTCTGTGATCAGTAAATGTGTATCTGATTTTGAATCTGATGAAAGCGGGGTCGGGACTCGATAAGCCTTAGGCTTCTTCCGTCACCCTTCGGACAACACTATTTAAGATTTATGATGTGAAAGTGATAATTGTGTATTGTGTGGGATTGTCCGAAAGAAAAATAAATAAATAAATAAATAAAAATAAATAAATAAATAAATAAATAAATATGATTTCTGATTGGTTAAAGTTAACATGAGCTGACACTTTGACCAATCAGAGCGAGGCTCTGATTCTCTGTTCTTATTGGCTGTTGGGACTGACCATTCACTTTGGCACGACTTTGTTGGTGTAGAGCGTGTCAGGGAGGGACCATAGGGGAGGGACCAAAGAGAACAAGTGGAGCGGTTGAGGTATTTGGATTCGAGTCTCTATCCCAACTGCCATTTTCTCCCCAAATCCTCCACCCCAGTTTTAAGTTATATATGTTTTCAGACTGGCTGGATCCCACCTACAACTGATCACCAATTACACATACTGTACATTCTTCCCATTTGTCCCCATTCTACGATCACTATTAGCAATCACATAATTAAACAAAGTTTGCTATGAACTACTATGCACACACAGTTTTTGCCATGTGAAGCAAAAGAAAAACTGTTCAAGGGTGGGCAGCTATGCTTTCACTTATCAACTAGTGATCTGGATAACTGGGTTAAAGTGAAACTGTTTAAAAACTATCTGAGATTACAAATTGCCATGTTCTGCTGTAAGGTTATCTCCCCTGCAGTACCAAGAGGGGAGGGAAAACACTTGACACACAAATACAAATTAATCATTAGACCAACAAAGTCCCCATAATAGTTTCATGCTAACTGATTACAGTATAAATATGATTACACAACATTATCATACTGTTCTGTCCTGTGCCTAATTATGCAAGTGTTTTTCAGAGTTCTTAATCATGCCTGAACAAACTACAAAATTAAGATGCAGCTCCAGAAAAAAGCTTTTTCTTTATATTCAATTTGCAGTTAGTAAATTAAGCTGTCTTGTAACTAAAATGCCTTCTTTTGTCCACAGTAAACAGGAACATCATCCTAAAACAGGACAAGGTGAAGACAAGAACAAGCCCATTCATTGGCTCAGCTCCAGCAGTCCAGTGTTGGGAAAGTTATTTTTCTACGTGAACTAGTTCAAAGTTCAGTTCACACACTTTAAAATGAACTAGTTCAGTTCATAGTTCATAATTCAAAATTCTGAACTAAGTTCACAGTTCAAAAATGAACTAGTTCATAGTTCTTTTTTTTTCAATATGTTGCTGCAGGCTATTATGTTTCTAAATAATTGCCACAGACCATATACTGTAGAACCACAGACAGAAATTATTTCAATAACATTCAGTCCACACTAGAAGCCAGCTTCAGCTTTTACCCTGGGCCCTACAGTAAGTTCTCAAAAACATGAATGAATGGTATTTTTAATGAGGAATTATTCAAACAAAAACAGTTAAAGCAGCTACGAGTAACATTGAAATATATTTTAAACAGCCCCATGTTTCCTACAATCATAAATTACCTTAAACAGCAAACGAGACCATCAGTGCAAAGAAAGACGTTTTTATATAGTTTGTATTACTGCATTTGGTCTGGTCGTACACCCAGTCCGATTTTCGGTTCGCGCATGCAGGCTCTATGGTCACATATCCGTATTGGTCGCAGATTTGGATAACTTTATTTTCAAGCATTTCGGACACCAACACTGATCATTTCTAAAGCGAACTTCATAGTAAATCAGGATAATATGAGAATTAAAATAGATTTGAATAATGACTGCAGGCTTCTTTCATCGGACAAATTGAGGTAAAAGTGGAATATTATCAGATTTACCATGGGATTTATAGGTAGCCTACACGTCCGCCTATCGTATGAGGATTCTGCTGCACACCTGCAAGCTACGGTGAGTTTAAAAACTTTTGGGGGTGGCAGAGTAGCTTATAGGAAAGTTAATTTATGCTGTGATATCCAATGATTTTTATTTTATTTTAGTTGTTTGAGGCAATGCGCTGCTGGTGATGATTGTGCGTATGTGTCTCTGTGTGCGGCTCGCGTGCCTATTTTGTCGGTGCCGTTGTGTAAAAAGCTAGCTCCTATATATTTTAGTATTGCATAAAACATATGACCGCAGCTATCCCCATGAACACAGTGGGAAGGGGCGTATAATGGTTAGTTTAACGTTTGGCTTATCGTCATAGCTTAATCATACACTCAAATTGTGAGGCTTCTCTATTTTCTTCATGGACACTGCTCTGACAATAACTTCAAATGTTCCCTGATCTTTACTCGACACTAAGAGATGGGCGTAACGTTAGTAGGCCTAAAGTAAGCACAATACGAGACAGTTGGTGTTTCAAATACAAAAATTTTTTTTTTAATAATCATTAAAAATCCGGTACACCACTTACTTAACCTCTTACTTATACAAATAACTTAAATATCAAACTTAAATCCCTTTCCCGCTTGCTGGTTGGAGCAAAATATCATGAAATTCAACTGTATCAGAGTCAGTAAGTACACCGGAAACTAGAACGCCAACACCGTCAGTTGACTTCCGGGTTCTAGTGCACAGAGCCTATTAACAGTCGAAAAAGGAAAACTTGCTGCTGTGTGTGGCTCTTCAGCGTGCTGTTGCCGTGAGGCAGAGTTGGCTTGTTTTAAGCCGCAAACTACATGGGTTAGCTCTTGTGAGCTAGCTGGCTAACAATGACATATTTAGCATCTACTCAGGGCTTAACAACAGGTCAAACTTGAAAATATTATTTGTGTTGAAGCTGGAGTTAAAGTATTACCAGACATTTGCTCACTAGTTAATTTTGACAGCTTTTTTAAATGAAGATGAACAAATACTGCAGGAAAATTCAAGTCTTTCATTATTTTGATATAGGCTACTATCAATTGGAAAATGTAGGCTATTTGGTTGATGCTGTCATTTTTATTTTGCACTGACTGACTCAGGGCGCACTCACACTAGGGCCGTTTGCCTGTTCCGTGCTGCAGGAAGATTCAGCACGATTCCCCCCCCCCCCCCCCCCCAACTCCCCCCACTGGCCCGTGGTCACACTGCTCGTGGCCTGGGCACGATTGCACCATGCCTACGTCACCGTGCGCGTTTAGGATTTGGAGCGTAGTCTACTTGTAGGTTATACGACTGTTTGTGAATATTTTCATCCGGCCAAATTTGCATCATATATTCCACTTCCACATTAGAGCAACGAGAATCCTTAAGCTATTGTTTTTTTTTTTAATGTAGCCTTGACGTAATAGGTCGCGGTGGACAGTCTCATATTTGTGCAGCACGCTGTTTATTATTAATATAACGGCCCGTCATCAGACCATACGTACCGGATGGTTTTATACACATCGATCGCTCCATCAAATCCAAGTCAGAACTTTTTGTATGGGCAGAGATCGGTTTTTTAAGTGTCTTTATAAAGTTTCTTGTTAAACCTTAGTGTAGGCTACCGTTTCCTTATCACCGGGCCGCGGTGTGTTGTTTTGGGTGCATCTCCACCGCCATGCGTAAAGGCAGTTATGACAGCTGACGGGAGGAAAAAAAAAAATCATCTGACAAACGTGAGCAAACACGAAAACCTTTTTGCTTTGCTTTCTGCGCTCACCTATTTAGCTCTCTCGCTCTTTTATTAGCCCACACCTAGGCCTACACACACGTTAATTCTCACACATTTTATGTAGCTACAAGTCCAAGTGGTGGGCAATTCTGGTGCCGACTAGTAAGGCAGCGGACATTAACGGACTATGCATCCTTAATAAATTCACGTCAGGAACGCCGCCTGTGCGCTTGCTTGTGCGCGTGTCATCTCATTAGCATCTGTACTTTGGCCACGGAACACCTCTCCCAGGTGTGCCGTGGCCAAGGGGCTGTTCCGTGCTGGAATACGGATGCCAAACTAGCCAAACGTTCTAGACTTTAGTAAGCTAATGAGCTTTGGCACAGGGCCACGGCCCTAGTGTGAGTGGCCCCTAAAGCCAGACTGGTGTGTTATTTTGCACCAGTTTTTTTTTTAAATTTAAGTTCCAAGCAAAAGATGAAAATAATATAATGTGATTAAAGTTCAGTACGGTTATTGTAATCCATTGAATTTAAAAGGAAAAATACTATACCGTGATATATATCCATATCGTGATATAAAATTATCTATATCGTGATATAAGATTTGGTCCATATCGCCCAGCCCTAATACCATGCATGATTTAAACTTATTTATGTTTGATTCTTAATTTTCCATTGACCTCACGCGGGCCAGTCAGAGACAGGCAGCGGGCCGGATGTGGCCCACGGGCCACAAAATGTCCAGGTCTGGTCTAACCCTACATTTTGCACAGTTATGACATCACAACTGTGCAAAATGTAGGGTTTGACAGTGAGACCGTAAAACACTCTTTCTGCCTTTTCTCAGGCTACGATGAACCGACTTCTAAAATGTTTGCACATTTATACTACATAGGATCTCAGAGTTCAATACACCTTCATATTCCCACTGGGGAAGTAGGCCTTTAAATATGATATCCATGTGAGACGTTGGTCTCCACAGTGTTTATCTTTGCCAGT
Source organism: Hyperoplus lanceolatus (assembly GCA_026929865.2). NCBI lineage: Eukaryota > Metazoa > Chordata > Actinopteri > Uranoscopiformes > Ammodytidae > Hyperoplus > Hyperoplus lanceolatus. Next base: position 20,039,417 of record CM049415.1, on the reverse strand, counting down.
CAAGGACGGCTACAGTGCAAGTGTTACATTGTTCATATCCAGTATTTGTAAAAAGGGCTATTGAAATGTTTTAGCATTGCTGCATTACATGGCATTATGTAAGGCCAATGTTTACCTTTGTCTTGAGTCAGGACCAAATACACCCTTTAAAGACAACACATGTCAACATCAATGCTTTTAGTATTTTCTTTTTTCTATTAATTAAAAAAAACGAATTATTGGGTAAAAAATTAGCTGATTTCTAACACTTTCAAACTACGCTAAAAACACCTTGTTGATATTTCAAACGCAAACACCGATCATCATCACACACAAACTGTTGTGGTCAACGAACACTTTGGATAATCTACTGTCATGCTAACAGTATCGCAAAAATTAAGAGTAACTTCTGTTAAAAAGTCCTAGATTTGAGGCAAATGTTTAGTGAGCTTATATTTGCATTAGACACATCACATAGGTACAGTATCTGTCAGATAAGGCTGGCTAACGACATGTATTGGCTGAAACGAAAGCTAGCTATCATAAGCTATCATAAACTAGCCACAGAAAAACATCCCCATTTCAATGTTGTGTGCTGTGACAAGCTTAACCCTAGCTGGCTTCTCATTCTACCTGCCGTCACGACATGTTAGTGTCCAGCCAGAAAGTAATATCATCCACACACATCAGAAATACTGAAGGTGTTTGTTTAGTGCTTACCGTCAGCTAGGAGCTCAGCTTACAGTAAGAGAGAAGCCACGGCTAGTTTAGCAAGCTAACGCCACAAACTAAGTTAGCTTTTATCCAGTTGCCAGCTAGCCGGCTTGCTAGCTCATTTTACTTAGCAGCTTTTGCTAGGTGTCCGCCATCACTGAGTGCAGTAGTTTGGTTTGATGTGGATGGCAGACTTGTCAATAAATAATTTTCTATTTCACGAGAAAGTCGTTCGTAAAGTTCCGAGCAACATAAGCGGCCGAGTGTTACCTTTTCCGTCCGCTCCTCTCCTGCTGTCTCTGTCTGCGCTTACGGTTGTCGGTGAAATGCCCAACCGTACAGGGCCCACTGTCTGCTATGGCTCACTTTCCATCTCTCTGCACAGCCCCCGAGCTGCAAAACAGTCGGGCGACAGGCGCGCCACCCCAAATATTCCTGTGTAATAATATAGGAATTAGCCCGCTGATAGGCTACCTTTATTGTAATTGCACAACCTGCTGATAAGGCAATTTGATTCACGATAAGACCAGACCATGTAGGTCTACCTTTCTTCTGCATTGCCTATAATTTGAATCAATTGTAATCGAAAATGAATATTCACTTATTTAAGTAAACCAAACTAATAAAGGCTTCTTTACTCAATTAGCCTATACATTGGAGGTATATGCTACACAACTTTACTCAAATATTTCAATTTCATGTTCTAGGCTTGCCTTTTTCACTTATTTTCACTACATTCATCTTACGTCTTCATATATCATGTTTTCATATTACAATTTTTTCATCACATTCCCATCATTTTCCAATGGAAACTATGTATCTCTAAATTTGGTGATTTTTTTAAAAAATATTCATAAACTGAAGGATGAATTGCTCCTTTATGGGTCGAGAAAATTATCTTACTTCTTACAGCATATAAACTATTTTAAATCCTCCTTGGATTTAGAGGAAAATGCATCGTAGCTATCTTATAAAGTTTTAATTTTCTTGGTTATTAGTGCAGTGGTATTCACCTTTAAAGCCTATGTTGTAAAAGGCAACTCAAAGGTCTATTTAATTTCACTTTACTACAGTGGTTCCCAAACTGGAAGTCAGGATCCGAAAGGGTATCCCAAGATAAATCGGAGCGGTCACAAAATGATAAAAGAAATACACAGATATTTTGTTACCTAACAGTGTTTACTTTTCAAATTTGTAATTCTTTTTCTCTTCTGTCTGTACAAATCGTTCTTAGAACTAGGCCACCTTCTACAATAAGGTCAAAAGTAGGTATTGTTGTAGTTTATTTTTATGCACCATCTCTATTCGTGCTGTGCATTTTATTAAGTTTGTTTTTGCAAAAACCAAGCCCCAACCACAGCGAGTGCTACCAGCATCCAATAGAGCTGTTAAGCGGAAGTGGCGGAATTACGGGGCATGGGGCCTATAGGCTGAAAAAAAATGAATGGGAGTCTATGGAAAGTAATCTACTATTTTCTGGTCCCAGTCATTAAATGCCTTGGATTACATATATGTTTTGTATGGGTCTAAATGATAATTTTTCATGTGAAGAGTTTGACGGTATGTTGTATGATTATTCGTCTAACGGCTTTTGAAAATTTTTTACGAGAACAACTACAAGTCTTGTCGCCTTTGTGACGACACCTCAACACATTCCCTCCACTTCTCGACTGACAGTGCTAATGCTAATGGCTGGCGTGGACAACGCCAACAATCTCCCCACTCGAGAAATTGAAACTCTCCACATGTCCACTTGTGTAGTGGTTTTCGCCACGCTGAAGACTTTTGTCTTGTCATTGAAAGAAGGCGGTAAAGTGCATTAAAGACACAGCCATGTTTCTGAGCTAAGCGGGTGCCAGTGGTGGTGACGTATATCATAAGTGTCAAGAGCAGCGAAGAGCTGTAGTCCACAAAAGCGCTCTGCACAAAACCTGACCGTATCCAGCTTCTACTCCATAAATTGTTCCATTCTTTGCACGAAAAAATACCATCTAAATCCATACAAAACATATGTGTAATCGAAGGCATTTCATGACTGTGACCAGAAAATAATACATTTCTTTCCATTGACTACCGTTGTAATTTTTCGAGCCGATAGGCCCCATGCCCCGGAAGTAAGGGACTTCCGCTTAACAACTCTATGCGACAAACATTGCAGTAACATCCGGTGGCCATTAGGGGCAGGTTTCAAAACAGAGCAATTTTTCCTTGACTCCAATGTTAAATGTGCCGTTTTCACAGCATTATTAAACCTATTTAAGGCCTGGACCAAAAAACATTCTAATAATAATAATAATAATTGATAGGTTTTATAAAGCGCTTTTTTGGAGGTCACTCAAAGACACTTTACATTGCATAGAATATACATAAAAGAAAAGAAAGAAAAAAACACAAAAACAAGATACGAAAACAAATTAAAAACAGAGTCAGGTGTCATATGCTTTGTTGAAGAGGTGAGTTTTGAGTTGGCTTTTGAATGAGTTTATAGAGTCTGAGTTTCGGATATTTGGGGGGAGGGAGTTCCAGAGGATTGGGGCAGAAATGGCAAAAGCTCTGTCTCCCAGGGTGTGGTGTTTTGATCTTGTGATGGGGGTCAAAAGGTTTGTGTTAGATGATCTGAGTTGGCGAGTGGGAGAGTGACGTTTGAGGAGGTCGGTGAGGTGGGGGGGGGGGGGGGCAAGGTTATTGAGGGCTTTGTAGGTGATGAGCAGGATCTTGAAATGAATTTGTTGCTGTTTTGGGAGCTAGTGAAGTTTTTTGAGGATGGGAGTGATGTGTTCTCTAGAGCGGGTGTGGGTGAGTAATCTGGACATATTGGAGTTTGTGGAGGTGGGTGGAGGGGAGGCCATAGAGGATGCTGTTGCAATAATCCAGTCTGGAGGTGATGAAGGCATGAATGAGTGTTTCTGCAGTGGAGAGAGTGGGTCCAAGGTGTTCAATGTTACGGAGGTGTAAGAAAGATATTTTAGTGATGTTCTTGATGTGGGGTTTGAAGGAGAGTGTAGGATCTAAGATGACTCCAAGGTTCCGGACCAGGGGGGAGGGAGTGACTGTGTGTCCATCAATGCAAAGTGAGATGTCTTGGGTGGAGGGGAGGCGGGATTTGGGGCCAATGATGATGATTTCCGATTTATTGCAGTTGAGTTTCTAGCCTGTATGTTTAGTTCATATCTCTATGACTGGTACCAAGCCTGGTATCAATGGGCTGTGGATGGGCTGTGGGAGGGGCTTATTTTCATAGGGCCCGGACCCAGATATCCCCGAGCATTACACTACACGCGGCGAACAAGATTGTGTCTCCGCAAAAAATGTCTGGATATCAATCATAGGCTCATACTTATCTCTAGACCATACCTAATAAAATGGAAGTTTTCTCATTTCAAAATGCCACATCAAGCGTTTTATTAGCCCAACGGCTTTCCGTTTGTTTTCGCAGGAGGAGGAGGGGTGGGCAGCCGTGGGCAGCTGAACAGAGTCGTAGTGAAACAAATGTTTCAGTTTCGGCCCAGCCTCACGGCAAGAAAATAAAACTAATTCTTACTCATTCTGATTAGGCAATTGCGTTCACAGCTACAATATTGGTCTTATAAGTAAACTTTAAAAAGCTCACTTAAGCATTTGAACATTTGTTTGGTTGATTTCAATAGTTAATGTAATAAATGATAATTTAGTCAAGATTTTAAGAGTCTAGGTGTAGTGGTTTTCAATCAGGACCAGTTCTAATGTGGTCTGGACCCTAAAAAAGCGTTGACATGTGCCTTTATTGCATTTTCACAAATAGGGTAAACGTTTCACAAATCTGAAACCTTGTTTTCTATAATGAATAGCCTCACAGTGATAATCTAGTCCAGATTTGAAGAGTCTAGGTGCAGTGGTTTTCAATCAGGACTAGTTCTAATGCAGTCTGGACCCCAAAAAACCATTAAAGGTCACATATTATGCTAAATGCACTTTTTAAATGTGTTCTAACATATCCATGGGTCCACGGTGTGTCTAGAGACTGCCAAAATATTTAAAAAAAATAACAATCTCTCCTTTTCTCACTCTCCCCCTTTCTGAAACCCCCACCCCTCCCCCCAATATACTCCAGTCAGAATATTACGTAATAGTCGGCACATCCACATCCCCATATTTTCTTTATGTCCATGCTTCCCCCCCAGAAACGTCCACCGTGCACTAGTCTATGATAACCCCACCCCCCCATTACTTATTGGTCCACGGGCCCCGAGATCAGATGGAAAGTTTTCCGAGCGACAGCTATGTTGTTTTCCCCGCTAAGCGACAAGATGCCCTTAGTACAGCCTGAATGTTACATACACCAACACAGAATGCTTTTGCTCATACTCCACTAATTTATCTTAACCACAGCAGTCTATTTGTCTCGTTTTTAATAACACAACGGATAGGAAGCTACCTGTGCTTTTTTTTAAACGGTGAAACTAAAATAATAGTTTTTATTGGTAGTTTTGCCTGACTGGTGTATAGCTATTAGCTTTGGGACAAGCAACCAGCTTTTGTTCATAACACGCTGTTTATAGTCCCCACAGCAGTCTGAAAATGACTCGTTTTTAACATGACAAAGGATGGGAAGATATTACTGTAGAAATCAAACTTTGAAGCTACTGTTTTCACTGGTTTAAATCGTCTGAGTCTTATTTTTAGCGTTAGCGCCCATGTAGCTTTGGTTGTAGCACCAAGTTTTGCTCCTAATACACTAACTTAGCTTTCCCCTTGCAGTCTAATAATGCCTCGTTTTTAATAACACAACGGATAGGAAGCTACCTGTGCTTTTTTTAAAACGGTGAAACTAAAATAAGTTTTTATTGGTAGTTTTGCCTGACTGGTGTATAGCTATTAGCTTTGGGACAAGCAACCAGCTATGGCTTAGCTCCGGGTAAACACTGTGTTCGCAGTCACGCAGTGTCTCTCTAGTATTGCGAGAGCATGGCAGAGACGGTGGGAGAGCCCCATGGACATATAAAGAAAGCCCGGCAGAGAGGTGGGAGGGGCCAGTCAGATCGCACAAATATAGGTCATCCTGAGACCAGAGGACAATCAGGGTATAGAGGCTTGCTACAATAAATGGTCTGAACGGGTTTTTCAGCAAACATCTAAAAAAATAAGGGACTACTTAGACCATATAAAATTGACAGCAAAGTGCATAATATGTGAGCTTTAAAATGTGCATTCTTTGCATTTTCACAAATAGGGTGAAGGTTTCACAAATCTGAAACTATGTTTTCTATAATGTATGGCCTCGATATGATAATGTACTCAAGATTTTAAGAGTCTATGTGTAGTGGTTTTCAATCAGGACTAGTTCTAAAGTGGTCAGCACCCCTAAAAAGCTACTACTGCACGGGCACAGGCCCAGGGGCCCAAGGGCTCAGGGGGGCCCTAAGCCAGAGATACTGATAGTAACTTTTCATGAGCTCAGTCACTCAAGTCAATAACATGCTCCAAAAATGAATAGCCTAAACACAGAGCCGGCCCTAAGCGAAATATGATTAGGGCCCCCCTCTCCAAGGTTAGCGCTGCTCAAACTATAGATCTTTGTTAAATTCACACACCCAGTGTTTTCCGCTAGTGCCTCCACTGTGCAGCTGTGCGAAAATGTTAGACAGCTGAGTTTCAGACCCTCCTAGGGGGCTCCGGGGGTATGCCCCCCCCGGGAGATTTTTTTAACCTTTTTAAAGTGAAATGCATGAATCTGGTGCACTTTGAGAGGAAAATTAAGTGGCTAAATCTAGGAAATTTTGTGTGAACAAATAATTTGGAGACACTGGGTCAGATGAATTAGAAGCTATTGAAGAAGTACACATGGATTTTCCATAAAAATATTAATATAAAATAAAATATTATGGAGGGTCCTCTGGGTTGGGCTTGGAGCTCTTTTTACGGGACATATTTCTGTAATATAATGAATGCATTTAAATGCAGTGAGAGGAACGAAGCAGAAGAACTCTGTGGTCCAGCTACTGTATCTTTTTTCCCACAGACGAGGCTGAAATAGGCTATAGACTATACACAGTGCATGGGCAACTGAGGGCAGCCCCATTTCCAATAGTTTTTAAATAAACTCAAAACACACTGGCCCTCATTTATCAACCGTGCGTAGACCACAAAAGTGGGTATACGCACATTTCCACGCAAACCTCGGCATTTATCAATATGGACGTGAGCGTAGGATACGCTCAAATCCCACGCCAGCTCTCAGCTTGTGTACGCAAGTTTGTAAACAGCATGGACTCGCAGTGCAGACTGTGCCGGGTAGCCGATGACTTTGTTGGACAATTATTAGAAGATAATACAAATGCAGTGTTTGCTCAGACCAAAATAAAGATATTACTCACTTAAAAATGTGCATCTTATGGTGTGCAACTGAGTAGGAGAGCTGATTCAATAGTGCGCACACCCGCCACTTTGGAGTGGTGCATTGGACTGCGTAAGGGCAGTTGTCTCCGTCTTGGATCAGCTGGGGGGACACTGAGGCACGGGGGCTGCATTCATTCAAAATGTTAGCCAAAGTATTAAATATGTAGTAGGCCTAAACTGCTCTTTATGATAAAAAATACACGGCACAACATTCAGCTTAACATTTTATTTATTTGATGCACTTTTTAGATGTTAGTTCCTCTTTTAATGTGTCATTGATCACTTAAGAGAGCGATTTATTTCCACCGTTAACCGGAACGTTTTTCCGATCTGCTGGTGGAGCAGGACAGTGGGCGCTCTCACAGCTGATCGTTGCCGGGTCGGCTTGTGCAGCTGGCGGCCGGGCTGACCACTTGTGCCAAGCGCATGCTGTCATACAGTAAAACGCAAAATGTGTTATTTTTAGTTTTTAAACCCCTTTTGAGTAGTGCTATCTAAATGGGCCAATACATTCTAATCATTCAAATCTATGCAGACGTGTATTTCTTTCATGGGGACCATTATCGGACAGTTGATGCGTCTTTTTCTCCTCTACCACTTATGTTATGCCCGCACCCCAAGGTGGTTGCATTTCAGAACAGCAACACACTTTTTTTAGTGGCGATTTTTGAGTCAGACCACTTTTTCTTCTATGTTTTTTTTCTATGTAAAGAAATGGCGACATGTATATGCTGTTTTATAGCATTTGAGCGATAGCCTACTGATAGCCTACCTCAAATGCAAAATCCTCAGCTGGAGATCGTTTGTTGTCAACACCAACGCTGTTGACCGCAACAGTTATTTCCTTCTAACTGCTGCCTTCTGTCGTTCTTTGATGCCGCTTGTAATGCTCCGAAATGAAACTCTTTTTTTTCTACTTTCGCTGTTATTCTGTCAATTTCTAGGCTACTTCAGAGAAGTTCCTCTTCTGTGCCGTAATGCGCATATCCATGTTGTAAAACCTCTGGGCGAGGCCTCTAAAGGCCAGGACACACACCCGATACCCGTCGCAAAAAAATGGAGTCCCGTTTCAGGAGCTCCAGCTTCCCGTCGCTGCTAAAGAACACACCGAGACGACTGTTTATTTTCCATGACGTAATGTCTCCACAACAGCAGGGCCTAATCTGTATTGTCCGAAAAATACGAAAGCCGGAAATGATTGGACATCTCTCTAGAGCATAAACATAGATAGAAATACGTATTTATATTTATGGACCATAAGAGCACAATTTTTAGCAGAGAGTGTCGAGCATGGTGTCGAGCAGTCAACAAGGGTTGATGCATGTGAGTACTCTCAAAACGAAACGAACAAACACATTAAAACGATGGCTAGCTGTTGTTAGCTGTTTGTGCTACCCGCCTCACTTCCGGGCTTCACTGATTCGCTAGCCCTCCACCAATCAAATTGCTCCAAATGAAGATCGCCGCCGATTGAACATGTTCAATCGCGGCCGACAGGCTCAAAACAAGCCCGACGACCTCTACGTCGGCCGACGTCACGGCACACACCAAACAGATTCGTCTTTTTTTTTGACGACGGCGATTATCGGGCTGGTGTGTCCTGGCCTTAAACTGAGAAAATATAGGGGCGTGATACGATTGTTTTCAGCCACCGCATTTATCAATAATGGCCTGGCGTACGCTGAGATTGGCGAGATACGACTGTTTGATAAATCCCACGCGATACCAGGCGTAGGGAGGTATTTGCGCCAGAATCTGCACCAGTTTCCACACAAGTTTGATAAATGAGGGCCACTGTGCATGGATGTGAACGTGACATGATCAGATAATTTCGGATTACCTCCCAGATGAACTGATTACATTTTTAGGCTATGAATTATCTAGACCAAAACATTGTATTCCTTTTCTTGTATGATAACCTACATTTGCATAATATGATGTCAATATCAAACACACAAACTAAAAAAATATATATATAGGCCTAGGCCTATATATCTGAGGCATCGGGGAATCTGAGCCATCCCCTGTATCTAGGCAACGGAAAACATTTGTGGTCATGTGAGATATATGTTTTCATTCAAGCCCCTCTCATTTCCCCATGGCCCTGAAAGAGAGGACCTCATGGTGCTGTGTTAAGCATGTTTTTTCACCAAAATAGGTATTTTGCATGTAAAAGTAAATTTTCTTGCTGTCAACTTAATCAACTGTTGTGCCAAAGCAAATGTATTCACGTAGAAAAACTTCTATCATACGTGTTGATGAACTACCAACATATGAAACCATGTGATGCTGATAACTGAAGATTAGCCTGAAATGCCAAGAGAGGTAGTTTTTTCTCAAATTGTGGTGGTGGGAGAAAGTGAGCCAAACGCTGTGGGGGAAAGTGAGCCACTGTCTCACTTTCCCCCACCATGAGGCACAAGTTAAGTTTAGTCTTAAACATATTTTAATGTAATATTACATGACATATGTTTTATTTTAATGTCATACACATTGTAGAAAAGCCATCATGCCAAGGAAATACACCAGGAAGACGACCTGGGGCAACCACACGGAAAGAGCACCTTTTCATCTTTCCCTGTAAACTTCAGGGCTGGAATATAGAGTAGGCCTAGTTGTAGATTTTGACAGGCTGATGTTATAATCCAGTTGGGTCTTCTCCTGTGTTCTGAGTCCCAGGCTGTTCTCGCTGGTTCTGATTTTCCTATGCTTTGACCCCCAGACACTAGCTGGCTCTAAGGGTCCTGTGTTCTGACCCCCAGACTGTGTTCTAATCTAACTGGTTCTATCTTTCATTTGAATCTTATTAAAACCTTTTGAATTATAATATGTTGTATTTGATTTTGTTCAGAGTTACTTTCAAGTGTTTAGAAAATTTGCTTTGCTTAATTGACCAAACCCTATCATTCTTTTACTAGTCCGACATTAGTTCTGGAATGTGTGGCTAGCTTTCAGGATTCTTACTGTTACAATATGTGTTGTTATGGTAGTTTCAGAGTGGAAAAAGTAAGTGGATCAGTGTACCCCACAGCTGGGTTAAAGTGAGCCACATGACAACTTTTTTTAAACAATCATATTTTCACTGCCCTTTGTCTTGAAAAAAATCTGTTATGCCCATTTCTAGGAAACATCCTGAATTAATGGGAAATGTGTAAATTTGAGTGATGAATCATTTTAGCTCGCTTAGAGGGGAGCAAATGTAAAAAGTGTCTCAGATTACCCCGTTCTCCCCTATATTTTAGGGGCCCCCCTGGTGGTCGGGGGCCCTTTATGACCGCTTAGTTCGCTTATGCCTCGGGCCAGCTCTGCCTAAACATAAGGATAGTCATTAAAATTTAACAAGATAGAAATCATCATGGGCCCCTCAACTAGTAGGGGAGAAATACAAAAACAGGTTAAAAACAACAGCATTAGTAGCTATGTCTAAGGGGCTCCATGAGGGGCCTTGAAGGCCCCCTCACACATACAGAAATAAGCTTTATTAATTCTAAATTGTTCATAAAAAAGTTGCTATTCAACCTTTATCTGTTGAAATGGGCCCCTCCATTATAGAACATGGGTCTGCAGACCAAATTTACTGTTTTTACAGTTGCAGAGTAAAGAGTGCTGCCTGCATAAGAAAAATCTGAAATATAATGTTCCTTCTGCATCTCAGGATTTGAAATAGCCTCTAAAATTTCCTCTCAACAAGGTACAGGGTTCCTCCTGTGGGAAACACTGACTTCCTAAATATGTTTTTGCCATTAATTGTATGTAACTGTGTGGAAAAGTCAGTGTACCTGACTGGATAGGGAGGAGTCGGGGGGCCCTTTAAGAGTTTGTGCCCAGGGGCCCATTATCTCATAATCCGTCAATGCTCGACATTAACACTCGCCAAATGCGGATAAATAGTCTTAAGTAAGTCTTGGTGAGTAAGTTATTACGCCAGTTTGGCTGGTGAAAGATCTGTGCTCGGTCGGCTATTCTATCTAGGGCTGTCGAATTAACGCGTTAATTTCGATTAATTAATCAAGGAAAAATAAAGGCGATTAAAAAAATTAATGCAGATTAATCGCACGTCTATATTGCCCTTTGACCTGGTGCAAAAGTGGTGTGCAGCTGCACCTGTAGCTTGCGGACACGGCCCGCATGGGTAAAAGAGAGAAAAGTAAAGAGAGAAGCAGGGAAAAGGACGGTTTATGGGATGCTTCGGGCAAATAAGCATGAAGGTAGGAAGACATCTTACTTTATTCTCTGCAGTGTCTGTCTGTGCATTATTGATTTAGTGGGTGCAACAATGTAGGTTCAAAACAGTAGCCTATCTCTCAATCTTCCTCCGTGTGTTTGCTAGCTGTCTCGTCTCCCGCAAAAACAGACACCCGCCCCGTGTGTGTAAATATTTTTGCCTATGAGTACGACAATGGTGATTGACATGGCTATGTGAATCTGTGGCAGTGCAGTCTGTTGAGGAGGAGACAGACAGGAGACAGAAGTTATGAGAGAGAGAGAGAGAGAGAGAGAGAGAGAGAGACTGTAGTAGGCTATACAGCTGTTTATAAACAGGCATACAAGTGTCTGTATAAGTATGCGATTAATTTACATTAATTAATCACAGAGCCTGTAATTAATTAGATAAAAAAATGTAATCGCTTGACAGCCCTAATTCTATCGTCTGCCTCTTGTCACCACCACTGGCACACGGCTTTCTAAATTATCGCATTGAAGTTACTGCTTGTGCAAACAGAACATTTCCTGTGCGCCTTCACATTAAAAGCCCGTTACTAGCCAAATGCGAGTTGACCTTTATTTTGAAGCAGATAAGAACTGGAAGTTAGCGCTTTACAGCCCTGCAGGACTGCAAGGTACCAGTCAAAATCAGACTTCTGTGTTAAAAGATTTACGCAGTGAAATGAAAACAGAGGACAGAAAGCTTGTCATTTGCAGTACTTCTAACTGCGCTCACACTAAAACCTTCGGTTGCATGGTTGCAGCCGTCAGTGATGCATTTTCAACGTATTTCCACTCAGACAGGGGGTGGCAGTTGAGTAGGCGGTCCGTAATGTGGACAAAAGTCACATAGCAGTTTACACTACTATTTGAATGCGGACACATCTGACACAAGCGATGTAAACCACCGCCGAATGTGTTTTTTGTGATCAATGCGTCTTCAATGCGTCCTGAGAGTGTTTCCACCTGTAGTTAGAGCTGACCACTTGTATTCAGATCACTAAAACCACATGTTAGTGCTAGGTGGATATCTAGGCTAGGCTAGATTAAGTCAAAAAGATTCCATGTTGCTGTAGAAATTATAGAATGTAGTATTCATTACACATTCTGAAATAGATACAGAAATCTCGGTAGGGAGACCATCTTTACTGCGTTTACACGGCCAATAAGGGAGATCAGTAGTGTTCTCCATTTCTCTATGTTCTCCTTTAGTTTGTTCAATCTTTCTGCAAAATTTAACTTACAAAGTGTCTTTGGGTTTTTACACTCAACAAAAATATAAACGCAACACTTTTGTTTTTGCTCCCATTTTTCATGAGATGGACTTGAAGATCTAAAATTCATTCCAGATACACAATTGTACCATTTCTCTCAAACATTGTTCACAAATCTGTCTAAATGTGTGATAGTGAGCACTTCTGCTTTGCTGAGATAATCCATCCCACCTCACAGGTGTGCCACATCAAGATGCTGATCTGACATCATGATTAGTGCACAGGTGTGCCTTAGACTGTCCACAATAAAAGAATGGAGGCGGTGGGATGGGCATATGTTAAGCGCACCAATGAAATGAAAGGGGCCCCCAGACCGAACTCCTCCAGCACCTTGAGCAAGTACCCCCACTCAACCTGGTCAAAAGCCTTTTCCGCGTCCAGACACAAAACAGCTTGTTTGGAAGCGCTGTCGAATTTGTTATACATAATATTTAGGACTCTCCTAACATTAAAAAATGAAAACCTGTTGGGGATAAACCCGGTCTGATCTGTGTGAATAATGGATTCTATACATTTATTTAGTCTATTTGGCAGAATTTTTGTTAGAATTTTGAAATCCAAGTTAAGCATTGAAATTGGGCGATATGAGGACGGGTTAGTTTCATCCCTGTCTTGTTTTAACAAGAGAGAGATGTTTGCGTTATATAGTGTTGGTGGGAGTCTGTTCGCTTCGGTTGAGTGGGAGAACATTCTATGCAGGGTCAGCAAATTTCTTATAAAATTCAACTACGAAGCCATCTGGCCCAGGGCTCTTGCCGTTATGCAATGATTTGATAGCATCTGTGAATTCTGCAGGAGACAGTTCAGAGTTTAAGGCCTCGCGGGAGGCGCTGTCTAGTTTTGGTATGTCTAGCTTTTTTAACCATGCGTCGATATCACCTTTAGCTTTGGATTTATAAAGCCCCTGATAATACTCCTTAAAGCGTTTATTTATCTGTTTCCGGTCAGTTAAAGCCACACCTCTGCTGGTTTTTATTGTAGGCCTATGTATGGATCTGCTGGCTTGTTGCCCTCTGAGCTGGCGGGCCAGCAAAGTATGTGGGTTTATCCCCTAATTCAAAATAATGTTGTTTAAGTCTGAGAAGCTGGTCACTCACTTGACTCGTTAAAATAGTGTTATACTCTTATTTAAGACTAAGAATATTTTGCCGAGTTTTGGGGTTATTTGTGTTGCTATATAATGTCTCCAGCGAGTTGAGCTCCAAGTCAATATCTTTCAAACGTCTTTCTCTAGATTTCTTTAAAGACCCTTCATATGAAATGATATAACCTCTCATGACCACTTTAAAAGTTTCCCACAAGGTGGAATCAGAGACATCCGAGGTATCGTTGGTCTCTAAATATTCAGTGATTTTTCCCAACATGTATTTACAAAAATTTCTGTCGTTGAGCAGTGAAGGGCGTAGCCGCCAATTAGCTCGTTGTTTAAATCTCCCGAAGTCAAGAATAATGGCCGCTGGGGCATGATCCGAGATCGGGATGTTGTGATATTTGGTATCTATTACATTGGGTATGAGTTTTGAGTCTAATAGAAAATAATCAATACGAGAATACGAATTGTGCATTTTGGAAAAAAATTAGTATCTCTGTCTGTGGGGTGCTGTATTCTCCAGATGTCAACTAAATTAGTAGTTGAAATCAGGTTTTTTAGAACTGAAGATGAGTCAGAGGGGTAGCTTGTTTTCTTTGATGACCTGTCCATATGCCAATCAAGGATTACATTGTGGTCCCCTGCAGCAATCACATTTGTGCCCGTAAGATCAGGTAACATATCAAAGGTTTTATGGAAAAAGGCAGCGTCATCCATATTTGGGCCATAAATGTTAAGAAGTGTTACATGAACAGAGCAAAGGTACGCAGTTACTATAAGGAAACGACCATTCCGGTCATTTACTGTAGAAATATGTTTGAAATCTATGTTTTTCTTATTAATAATTGCCACACCTCGGGCTTTACTTGAAAATGTGGATTGAAATATCTGGTCTGCCCATCTGCAGCGCAGCCGGTTCCGGTCTGATTGGTCTAATGTGAGTTTCTTGTAGGAACATAATATCGGCAGATAGAGATTTAAGATGTGAAAAAACTTTAGCCCGCTTAGTTGGATGTTCCATGCCTCGCACGTTCCAGCTCACCATTGTAACCCCCCTGCTTGTATCATCACCCCCGATTATCATACATAGTTATGCACCATAATACACACGCTGTGACACAGTAAAGTGTTGAGCAATGTATTTGTGTTTGTGCTGAGTTTGTTAAATTTTTCTTCTCTCTGATTATCTAAATTAGTTTTGATTGATCGGCAAGCAAAGTATTTATTTTTATTTTATTTATTTTTATTTAACCTTTATTTCACCAGGAAGGTCCCATTGAGTTACAGTTACTCTTCTCACAGGGAGTCCTGGCTATGACAGGCAGCAGAAAAGAAGTTGCAGAATTTGCACAAGGCCACACACACACACACACACACACACAAACAAAGTACACACACACACAAACAAAGCACACCACAATTGACACTATAATGCTACAATTACACTTCATAACAGGCTATATAAAAACAAGCTAATACATACAGCTAAAAAACTAATTAAAAATAAATAAAAGGCATCAGGTTAAAAACAGTTGCAGTGTTCTTTTAGAGCTGATTGTAACATGTTTTTAAAGGTACTGAGTGGTGGGAGTGATGCCAGCTTTAGAGTGGCTTGAAGTTCATTCCAGACCTTTGGTGGATATGATGAGAAAGCTGTTGTACCCAGTTGTGTTCTTGTTAGTGGTGTGGTTAATAACATATATTCTGATGACCTTGTTTTGTAAACACTGTTATGGAAGGAAAGCAAATTTGAAATGTAAAGGGGTAGTTTACCCATTAGTGCTTACACAATAAAAATCAGTGCATGTAGTTTCCTTCTAAGGGAGAGGGAGGGCCATTGTACAGCCTCATACAGAATGCAGTGGTGAGTTCTAGCTGGGGCACCTGTGATGAAGCGCAGGGCTGAATGGTAAATTACATCTAGTTTGTTTAATAGCGATGAGGAAGAATGCATATAAATGAGGTCACCGTAATCTAATACTGATAAGAAAGTGCTCTGCACTAACCTTTTCCTTGCTAAATGAGGAAAACACTTTTGCATGCAAAAAAAGAAACCTAATTTAGGTCTAGGTTTTTTTTAAAAGGCTCACAATATGGACCCCGAGAGACAGCTTATCATCAAGCCAGATACCTAAGTACACTCAACAAAAATATAAATGCAACACTTTTGTTTTTGCTCCCATTTTTCATGAGATGGACTTAAAGATCTAAGATTCATTCCAGATACACAATATTACCATTTCTCTCAAACATTGTTCACAAATCTGTCTAAATGTGTGATAGTGAGCACTTCTGCTTTGCTGAGATAATCCATCCCACCTCACAGGTGTGCCACATCAAGATGCTGATCTGACATCATGATTAGTGCACAGGTGTGCCTTAGACTGTCCACAATAAAAGGCCACCCTGAAATGTGCAGTTTTGTCTCACAGCAAAATGCCACAGATGCCACAAGCATTGAGGGAGCGTGCAATTGGCATGCTGACAGCAGGAATGTCAACCAGATCTGTTGATCGTGCATTGAATGTTCATTTCTCCACCATAAGCCGTCTCCAAAGGCGTTTCAGAGAATATGGCAGTACATCCAACCGGCCTCACAACCGCAGACCACATGTAACCACACCAGCCCAGGACCTCCACATCCAGCAGGTTCACCTCCAAGATCGTCTGAGACCAGCCACTGAGACAGCTGCTGAAAAAATTGGTTTGCATAACCAAACAATTTCTGCACAAACTGTCAGAAACCGTCTCAGGGAAGCTCAACTGCATGCTCGTCGTACTCATCCGGGTCTTGACCTGACTCCAGCTCGTCGCCGTAAAAGACTTGAGTGGGCAAATGCTCACATTCGATGGCATCTGGCACGTTGGAGAGGTGTTCTCTTCACGGATGAATCTCGGTTCACATTGTTCATGTCCCAGTTCTTGCATGGCCAGCATACTCACCGGACATGTCACCCATTGAGCATGTTTGGGATGTGCTTGACCGGCGTATTTGACAGCGTGCACCACTTCCCACTAATATCCAGCAACTTCGCACAGCCATTGAAGAGGAGTGGACCAACATTCCACAGGCCACAATTGACAATCTGATAAACTCTATGCGAAGAAGATGTGTTGCACTGCATGAGGCAAATGGTGGTCACACCAGATATTGACTGGTTCTGAGTCCCCAGACCCCCAATAAAGCAAAAAAATGCACATTTCAGAGTGGCCTTTTATTGTGGACAGTCTAAGGCACACCTGTGCACTAATCATGATGTCAGATCAGCATCTTGATGTGGCACATCTGTGAGGTGGGTTGGATTATCTCAGCAAAGCAGAAGTGCTCACTATCACACATTTAGACAGATTTGTGAACAATGTTTGAGAGAAATGGTAATATTGTGTATTTGGAATGAATTTTAGATCTTTAAGTCCATCTCATGAAAAATGGGAGCAAAAACAAAAGTGTTGTGTTTATGTTTTTGTTGAGTGTATTTATAAGACGATACTCTCTCTATTATCGTACCATCCTGAGTTGTTAAAGTGATGTTTATTGGAGAGCGTGAACGGGTAAAAATCATTGACTTAGTTTTTGTAGCATTTAGTACCAACTTACCAGAGATTTTTGTACTACACTAAAAGCAGACTGTAAATATGTAGTTGCTTCACTGACTGATGTGGCAGATGTATACATAATGGTATCATCTGCGTAAAGATGAATCTTTGTTTGCTTTAAGTCCCTACCTAAATTGTTTATATGAATAGAAAATAAAATGGGGCCCAAAACTGACCCTTGTGGGACACCCATTTTTACTTCCAGCAAAGATGAGGTACAGTTATCCAATGCCACACACTGAGTTCTACCACTCAGGTAATTAGTGAACCAGCTTAATACAGTGGTACTAAAGCCTATACTTTGCAATCTCTGCAGGAGAAGGTGATGGTCCACAGTGTCAAATGCTTTAGAAAGGTCAATGAATAAACAACACAAGACTTCTTGTTATCTAAAGTATGTAAGAGTAATGATGGAGGGGGGGATAATGGGAATTTGTCAACACATATCTGGAAAGGAAGGACCATGCTAACTTGTAAAATAAAACCCTAGTGCAGCTGAGTATGATAAGGGTTTTCGCAAGCGGTTTCAATTTTAAAATCAAACAATTTTGAACAGTTGTCTACAAAAAGATGTCTTACAGTTACTCTTTCAGCCAAAAAATCATATTGTCCTTGAGCATATGAACAGTGCAAGAAGGCAAAAGGGGAAATATTCTCAACTCTATGGTCTTACCTGTGGCTATAAAAGTGACACTTACTCCTACCTTCTTTAAGCTTTTTATGTACATAACATTGTGATGGCTCATGCTCTGTTCTCATTTCTATGTTTCAGACACAATGGCGTTATCAACTCCTCTCTCCAAGGCCAACACCATCTTCTCCCTGGCTTTGTTCAAACAGCTGGGTGATGAGGACAAGACTGCAAATCTCTTCTTCTCCCCTTTCAGCATCTCTTCAGCCCTGGCTATGGTGATGCTGGGGGCCAGGGGCAGCACATGCAGAGTTTAAATATCACACAATTACAAACACTGGGAAAGCACAAAAGGTACAGTTCTCACCAGGGGCGTAGCACCAAATTCTGGGCCCCTATACAAAAAGTCCTGATGGGCCCCCTGAAAAGCGGTCTTACAATACACATGTCTCTCTGAGCCAGACAACTCCACAATATTTCATCTGATGAATGACCAAATCATTACTTTTACCGGTGTTTCCCCCATAATATGTCTTAGTCAAGGTGGTCACTGGACAGGGTCACAGGAGGCGCGGCGCTTTGCGAAAATTTTGAGAGGCACCTATTTGCAGACCCATGGGGGAAACCATTGAAAGTGGAGCTCCACCGGAAGCCACGCCCCAAACTCATTTCATTGGTCAGAATTGTAACCTACTCTGAATTTGTTGTCTTCTTTTTGTTTTACTGCCGGAGTTCACCTAGCGGTGAATAATAATACACAGTTTCCACCGGTTATGGTGCTAGTACACAGTAAAATACGTCAGTTTGTTAAGGGTCCCAAGTGGCCAGGACGGTGGTAAAACGTAGATGTTGAGGTAGAAGATGAATGAAGCAACGAAGCTTTGGGTACATCTTCCGAAATCCGTCTCTTTAATTCACAATTATCACAAGTGGGTCAATCACATACAAATATCAACTCTTATAAATAAAACACAAAAAAGTTGAACTTTTATCTTAGAAGTCCTGGAAACAAATGCTTGTCTTTTCCTCTTAAACGAAGCTGTAAATAGCCTTTACGTAGTGTCAGTTGGAGCCTTGTTGCGGCAGTGCAGGCTAATGCTAACTGTGTTCGGATTAATAAACCTATTGTATTGTAGCCTATCTCATTCTGCGGCTGCACGCGATCGTTACTGTTCACTTGCGTGATCACAAAGTCACAGACGAGCCTCGTTAAATAGCCTAATATGAACATAGGCTATTTATGTCTGGTTGAAATGTAATTCTGCGGCTGCACACGATTGTTACGTTCATTTGCGTGATCACAAAGTCACAGACGAGCATCGATCGTGCAATAGCCTAATATGAATATAGAAATGATATAATAATTAAAACTGTGATCACTAGAGGACAAGGGATCTGGTAATAAATCAATCAGGATCTAGAATGGAAACTGTCACCTTATGTGTCAGACGTTAATGCCTTTCACCCCGCTTTTTAAAATGAGCTGTTTATTTTAATGTGGTGGCACTTTTTGTGTTTCATTTATAAGAGTTTATATTTGTATGTGATTGACCTACTTGTGATAATTGTGAATTAAAGAGACGGATTTTAGAAGATTTACACAAAGCTTTGTTGCTTCATTCATCTTCTACCTTAACATTTTACCACCGTCCTGGCCACGTGGGACCCTTAACAAACTGACGTATTTTCCTGTGTACTAGCACCATAACCGGTGGAAACTGTGTATTATTATTCACCGCTAGGTGAACTCCGGCAGTAAAACAAAAAGAAGACAACAAATTCAGAGTAGGTTACAATTCTGGCCAATGAAATGAGTTCGGGGCGTGGCTTCCGGTGGAGCTCCACTTTCAATGGTTTCCCCCATGGGTCTGCAAATAGGTACTCTTGAAAATGTTGGGGGTATTTTGCTCAAAGATGCCAATGCGCACTATAGAAATAAACAACTGTTTATTTGAATACAGATGTGCAATTTTGTTTGCTATGTGCAAGTATAATTTTACAGACAGTACAAAACACAATTAAAGAAAACTTCTACTGTTTTTGTGCAATACTATGCAGACACACTAAATACAAATAATAGATAGACCATACACTTGTGTAGGCACATCAAGTGCAAATTAAACTTTTTAAAGTTCCTTTATGGATGGGGGGCTGTGATTATTGTGGACAATAGGCCTACTGTGATGCGATAGCCTATAATTAATTAATGGTTATTATTAGCCTACTTGCTTGATTTCTTTTTAAATACAGGTTGTTTTGGAACATGTCTTTCCCAATTTAAAACATAAAAATAAAGCAGCATTGAAAATTCAGAAAATCAATCTTGTTGTCCTACACTAGCATGCTGTTGTACAAATAACTCAATAGTTGAAATAATAAATACAATGTGTTTTCCCCTTAAAATGTCGAAATGCATTTCAAAGGCAGTAACAGTGTGGCACTTCTTTAAACTTACTGAAACTTGCAGGGGCCATCACTCTCATGTATTCATCAGACTTTTCTTTGCGCTGTCTGAGCTGATAGATAGGTTGTGTTGCCACAGTGATGTGGAGTCTTAAACTGTCCTAGCTTTGCCAGCACTTATTTCTGTATAGCTAAATATCCCCATAGAAACATCGCTGCATTTATTTTCGCCACCAGTTCAATTCAATGTTGGCTTGCTCCTGCTTACTCTCCCGCATACATGCCTTAGTCATGCGCAGGCCCCTGATCTCCTTGCAAGGGTCAGGGGCCTATCAGGAGCCAGTCAATTATTTCTTTTTTTGGAATGGCATTGTTCAGGGCCTTCAAAGATCGGGGCCACACATTTAGCTTGTTAAAAAAATAAATAAATAAATAAATAAATAAATAAATAAATAAATAAATAAGTAAATAAATAAAATAATTATGGGCCCCCCTCTGCCTTGGGCCCCCCCACGACTGTATCACTTTTCTACCCAGTCCGTCGGCCCTGGTTCTCACGTAAACACACCTATTTGGACCGAGTTGTTGAAACGAGATTGTTCAGTGGTAGTGAGGAAGATGTGTGTATACATGTAAGCTTGGGTGTGTATATGCTACCTTTTATTCTGCTGTGGTTGGAGCATGGACATGGGTTGGAGGAGCAACATTTCCTGCTTTTTTTGTGCAAGGGAGAAAACAATCTCCTGCATGGTGTTGTATTATTGTGAGGCAGTGCAAACAGAGGGTGCTGCTACTGCATCAGCACCCCGTAGTATGAAGAACACAAACTACTTGTGGTAGTTTTGGTCTGGCTTTGCGAGACTAGAAGAACATAGACAATGCGAGAAAAAAAGTGGGGCTGATTTACCTCAAACACACACACATGGACACCACGAGTGCAATCAAATTGGATGCAGGAATGCAAAACATGACGACAAACAATTTTTTCTCATCTGTCACTGCTAATGTGATGCCCACTAATGTGTGCTCACATTTGTATATTAAGTTTTATATTCTGCACCATGTTATATTATTAAGACACTTTATTTTCTACTAAAATGATCTTATTTTGTATGAGCAATATCTTTTATAGTTTTACATTTTTTTTACAATGCAATTGCACTATCCCGCCAGTAGGAGGCACAGTAATATCGTGGTTTGCCTGAATCCCCGTGAGCTCCTCATAACTAATGAGGATTTGAAAAGACAAGCCACGTTTCCCGTGTCAACATTCTTTTGCTGTATTTCAGGTGGGTTAAGTGTTTAAAATGTGAAACAACTTGATGTTAGTGATCTGAGAATGTGCAGTGTTATGTTTTAAGCAAAGTATTAGTGTAAAAATGAATGTATTTGGAGCTAGTAAGGTCCGACGCTCGCCGAGGGTTTTTGTAGTGTCGGCGCCGTTTGAAGTCTCACAGCTAGTAGCTTTAAGCTAGTACAGACCACGCTCGTCTCTACCTTTTTGGTTTATTGTAATTACACCACACGTGGCTCACTTCTTAGCTTTTTGTAGAGTGTTAAAAAGGTTTATTGATTGTTGTAAAGTACTTTAAAGACACTGTTAAAAACGGGTTAAGAAAAGTTATTAATAAGATAATGTGTATGTTAAAAATGTTTGATATAGAATGTAGTTTACAAGGTACTGTTAAAGACGAGTCCAGTAAAACTTAAGGGGTTTTAAGAGCATTAAAAAGATGCACTATTTACAAACTGTTTATTGTATCAGAGAATAGAGAGATGAAAGAACAACACTGTGAGACAAGGTGTGTGTTCGGAAGTAAGAGTATTTTTGTGTATTTTTGTTTGTTTTGAAGAACATTTAAATATGTCTAAATTAGACAATATATGCAGTAATGTGATACTGAGTAAAATAAATGGACAATGTGAAAATACAGTAACCTTCAGTAAAGAAACATGTTAAATGAATAAATATAACTAATGAGGATTTGAAAAGACAGGCCACGTTTCCCGTGTCAACATTCTTTTGCTGTATTTCAGGTTATCTATAATCTGTTCACGGGCGTCCCCACCTGGGACCCGTTACAGATTCTTGGGGGCTCGTCCGGGATCGGCGCCACCTTCTGGCCGGAAGCTGATCCATCCTAATGACATCTGGGACCAATGACCAACGCAGACGCTGACGTGTGTGGGGGCCTGCTGTGAACGTGAACGAGTGGAGAGCCCTGACCCAGAGCAGAGACTGTGCATTACCGAACTGTTTAACCTATCGTGAGGTAGAAGAGGAGCAGCTATGGCTGACAGTGGGAGGAAGAACCCAGTGTGGGACATTAGGAAAAGTCTACTCGCCTTGTCAGGAGAAGAGCTCTATCAACTTACCAAGACCGTGGGTTCAGTGTCGGGCAAAGAACAGTCCGAGCTTGAGGAAGGAGACCAGGAGGGATGTTTCGAATACATCAACGCGTTCATGTACAGTAAGCACTTGCTTGATTCAGAGGACAGTGGTATGGTTGAATTGCTGGTTTTGAAAGATACTGTTGATGCTGTGCGGACGCACCATGATGCAATGTTGTTGTTAAATGCAATGGGTAATGTTGAATCAAATACCATGCAGACTGACACTTATCCAGTTAAACCTGCTCACACTGTTGATGTTAATGCGACCCAGTCAAACCAAATTGCCGCTGAAACTACCACTGATGACATTCCTGTTGTCAGCTCTAGTCCCGCCACAACTGTCTCATTCAGCTCTGCGTTGCCTAGCCAAAGTACTGATAGGCTCAGCGCTAGTACAGTGACTTTTGTCCCAAATTCAAGCGTATCTAGTGCTACAATGCTAAACACATCTGACACATCAAACACTGAGTTGTTAAAAATGCTAGCTAACTATGAAGACCTTTGCAAGAAGCTAATACAGTGCATCCCAGTAAATGCTACACACACACCAGGGGACTTGCAACCGTCCTCACTCTCCTCCAGCAAGCCTGAAAGTGAACCACCAAACAGTAACCCATCTGGTAAATCTGTCACTCAGCAAGGACGTGAGGGGATGATCTCCATAAGAGAACTTTCCTTCCTTCAAAGAAGAGAGTTTAAAGTGCAAGGCGGACAAATTGGCGACCAATCATCAGACATCAGTTACAATAATGTCTGCAAACAGATTGAAGAAGGAATCAAGGCACGTTTCACTGATGCAGGAATAGTCCGTGGTGTGTTAAAAATAATCAAACCTGGAATTTTCAAAGATATGCTAATAAGTAAGGATGACATGACACTGACAGAACTTAAGGTGTTCCTCCAAACCCACCTAAGAGAAAAATCAGCACAGAGTTATTCCAAGGGTTGATGTGCGCAAAACAGGATGAAAATGAAACACCACAACAATTCCTTTACCGTGTAATGGGCTTGAAACAGCGTATCCTATTCACATCTAAACTGTCAGACACAGGAATAAAATACTCTGCAGCTACAGTACAAGATGTTTTCTTGCATATAGTGTACCAAAGATTTGGAAACAAACACACAGACATACGCCGAGAACTAAAACCTCTCCTCTCAAACAGTGACGTCAGTGATGAGACAATATTACGCCATGTAATGAAAATCCAAAGTGAGGAAAGCGAGAGACAGAAGAGACTTGGCTCTTCCCGTCGACAAACTGCAACAAATGTACACAGCGCACAGCTTGAACTTAACGCAGTTAAGGGGTCTAGTAATAAGCAAGAGAGTACAGACCACAAAACAAAATCAGATCCATTTAAAGAACTTGCCGCTAAAGTAGATGTGCTTACAAAAATAGTTGAGGTCATGCAACAACACACCCAACCACAACCATTCTACAGTGAGCATCGTTTCAATCAAAATAAGGCTCAATCCAGGCGTGGAAAGCCCTTCGGTTGTCCGAAATGTGTTGAACAAAATCGTCAAGACTGTACTAAACATTGTTTCATTTGTGAGGAGGAAGGACATCGGGCAGCTGGCTGTCTAAAGCGACAAGATAAACAGGGAAACTTCAACCGGCCTCTGTAGAGGGACATCCAGTGACCGGATCTGAAAGACAGTCCCAATCAAAATGTTCAACAAACGCTAACTGTGACAATCATACCAGTGTTTCCCCCAACGCTTTATAGTTAAGGCGGCCGCCTTAGCAAAACCAGCCCCCCGCCTTGACTACTAAATTAAATCTTTATTTTTTTAATTTTTAGTGCTGCACAATTAATGTACTAGCAAGCGCGATGTGTGATTTTTCATGGTCACAAATGCGCGAAAGGCCGTGATTTGCGGTAAATAAATGTGCACATATGTCTCCAAGCGTTTCTCTCTGCTCAGACTATCAGCTGCTCTGTGTCGGGGGCTCTGCGCGCGCGACCGTGCCGTGCTGCGCGTGACTACGGCATGTACGCGGGAGAGTAAACGAGCAGCAGCAAACCGACATTTAACCGGTGGCGATAATAAACGCAGTGCGGTTCTATGGGGATATTTAGCTGAACAGAAAGAAGTGCTCTGCAAAGCTAGACTAGTTTAAGACTCCACATCACCGTGGCAACACAACTTATCGGCTCATACAGCGCAGAGAAAAGCCTGATACATGCATGAGAGTGATGGCCCAGGCACCTTTCAGTAAGTTTACAGAAGTGCACACTGTAACTGTCTTTGAAATGCATTAGTCATTTTAAGGGGAAAACACATTGTATTATTTCAATAATTGAATTATTTTTCAAACGGCATGCTTGTGTAGGCCGACAAGATTAATTTTTCTGAATTTTAAATGCTGCTTTATTTTTATGTTTTAAATTTGGAAATACATGTTCCAAAACAACCAATAACCTCTGCATTTAAAAAGAAATCAAGCAAGTAGGCTAATAATAACCATATATGAATTAATC
Organism: Hyperoplus lanceolatus; assembly: GCA_026929865.2. Classification (NCBI taxonomy): domain Eukaryota; kingdom Metazoa; phylum Chordata; class Actinopteri; order Uranoscopiformes; family Ammodytidae; genus Hyperoplus; species Hyperoplus lanceolatus. The sequence goes on along the minus strand of CM049415.1, from coordinate 20,014,265 downwards.
GCATCACAGTATGCCTATTGTCCACAATAATCTCACAACAGCCCCCCATCCAAAAAGGAACTGTAAAAAGCACTTTGATGTGCATACACATGTTAAGTGTATGGTCCATTATTTTTATTTAGTGTGTCTGCATGGTATTGCACCAAAACAGTAGAATTTCTTTAATTGTATTTTGTACTGTCTGCATGTTTGCACAAAATGTGCACATAGCAAACAAAATTGCACAACTGTAAGGTCAGTGTCATTCAAATAAACAGAACTATTTCTTTAGTGCGCATTGGCATCTTTGAGCAAAATACCCCCAAAATTTTCGCCGAGGCGTGTTGCGCCGCGCCTCCTGTACGGCTAGACAGTGACCACCTTGACTAAGACATTTCCTGGGGGAAACACTGCATAACAACCTTAACTCATCTGCTGCAGCAACAGTCAGCAAGCCAAATAACTGTGAACAAACGACTCAGCCTTCTCCTAAGCCATCACTTACAGCAAGAGGAGCTGTTGCCAACCTTATTGGAAGAAAAGCCTTTGTCAAATGTTATCTCAACGTGTTGACAGTCACCTCATTGCTAGACACAGGGTCACAAGTTAGTATGATAAACCGTGCCTGGAAAGACCAATACCTGCCTGACCTTGATATCCACCCAGTGTCTGAAATAATTGAAGAAATAGAGGAACTAAAAGTCTTTGCTGTAAATGGAGATCTCGTGCCATTTGATGGATGGGTAGCCATAAAGATAAATCTACCAGGAAATGAGGACCCCAGTCTTTCCATCACTGTCCCATTCCTTGTCAGTACTTTACCCCTGGAGAGACCACTGCTTGGTTTTAATGTTTTAGAACAGCTCATCTCCAGCCAACCAGAACGGTTAGTGCCCGTCCTTGTTAATCTGCTTTGTAATGCTATCTCTGTCCCCAGTGAAAAAGCTGAAGCTATTGTGAGCTTTATCCAGACAGCAAGGCCAATCATGCAACAGGGACGCCTGAGGACAGGTGCCCAGGATATTGTCATCCCAGCTGGTAGTGTGTCATCGATAAAATGCCGGCTTCCACCAAACATGGAAGGTCATGACAGTATGGTTTTGTTTGAAGCAGAAGAAAATAGTGTACCGCTAGAGCAGTTGGACGTGGGGCCAGGGTTGTTTGACATTAAAAACATTGTAAAACCGTATGTCACCATACCAGTTGGTAATAATACCAATCATGACATTACCTTACCCCGAAAGACAGCTTTAGGGACCCTGCAAAATGTTGAAAAAGTTGTGGAGGGTGACGTCCCCGCCAAAATACAGTCAGCAGCGGCAGTCAATGAGGTCACCACCACTGAAACCAGTGACCCAGCTCCACCCTTGTGGCACCCAGCTGTAAGTCTCGACCACTTGGATGAGGAACAACAGGAAGCTGTTAAAAAGATGTTGCATGAGGAGTCCCGTGCTTTCGCAAGAGATGGAAATGACATTGGCTGCATTCCAAACCTGCAAATGGTGATAAACTTGAAAGACGATATCCCTGTACAAAGGTCGTACACCTCCATCCCAAAACCACTCTTCAAAGAGGTAAAAAAATATATTCAAGACCTCATACTAAAGGGATGGATTGTGAAGTCTAAGTCTCCTTATTCTGCCCCTGTCGTATGTGTGCGGAAGAAGGATGGCACACTGCGCCTTTGCATAGACTATCGTCTGTTAAATCAAAAGACAGTCCCAGACCGACATCCACTGCCTCGGATTCAGGACTTGACAGACACTTTGGGAGGGTACTCATGGTTCAGCATCCTCGACCAAGGCAAAGCGTACCATCAAGGTTTTGTGGCAGAGGGTTCACGACATCTCACGGCCTTCATCACCCCCTGGGGATTATATGAATGGGTGAGAATCCCATTTGGACTATCAAATGCACCTGCTGCTTTCCAGAGAAGCATGGAGGAGATGTTGAGTTCCCTGAGGGATGAATGTTGCATTCCCTAAACTGGATGACATACTGTGTTATGCAAAGTCCTTCAGTGATCACGTGGAGGTGTGTCGTAAGGTTCTCCAAGCTCTGCAGCACCATGGGGTGAAGCTTCGACCGGAGAAATGTGAGGTATTCAAGCGAGACGTTCGATATGTTGGGCGCATGGTGTCAGCCGAGGGTGTCCGAGTTGACCCTAAAGACTTTGAGGCTGTGCTGGCTTTGAAAACCAAAACACCACAAACAGTCGGCGACATCAGACAGGGGCTTGGCTTCCTTAGCTACTACCGATCCTACATACAGGACTTCGCCAAGATAGCCAAACCACTATATGAGCTGCTCCAAGGAAAGTCCCTCACGCCACAAACCCCCCACCGCCACAGTAAGTCCAAGGGTCCTCAATTACCCTCCAGGACGCCTATAGAATGGACTGCAGACCACCAAAGTACACTAGAAGAGCTAATCAACATGTTAACGCATCCCCCAGTTCTAGCATATCCAAACTTCGAGGAGCCATTCGTTCTGCATACTGATGCGTCAGAGAAAGGGCTCGGCGCAATCCTCTACCAGCAGCAAGATGGGAAACTGCGAGTCATTGGATATGGATCTAGAACATTGACACCTGCGGAGAGAAACTACAACCTCCACAGCGGAACACTTGAGTTCCTTGCTCTAAAGTGGGCAGTGTGTGAGAAATTTAGAGACTATCTCTTCTATGCTCCACACTTTACCATCTACACTGATAACAACCCACTGACCTACGTAATGAGCACTGCAAAACTCAACGCAGTTGGACATCGCTGGGTTGGAGAATTATCCGATTTCCGCTTTAACATCAAATACAGGCCTGGGAAAATCAATATTGACGCTGACACACTCTCCCGCATCCCGCTGGATATGAACAGTTATGTGGAGACATGTACTGAGGAGCTGTCACAGGAAGTGTTACATGCAACCTGGGAAGGTAGTAAAGCAGCAAAGAGAAAAGAAGTGGCCTGGATAGCTGCTCTCTACGCCTCATCTCTCGATGTAATCCCACAGCCTCGTATGACCCTACCTGAAATCAGTCACGATGAGCTCGCAAAAGCGCAAAGAGAAGACCCGGCAATAGGGGAAGTAATACGGCTAAAAGAGACGAATGCTGTTCTTACTGATGCAACACGGAAGTCTGTGAGTGGGCTCACTCGAAAGATCCTTCATGAGTGGAATCAACTACACCTTGAAGATGAAATCCTATACCGACGGACAACTGAAAGAAAACAGTTAGTTCTTCCTGTTAAGTACCAACCTGTTGCTCTGAAACACCTCCATGATAACATGGGACATGTGGGGACAGAACGAGTGCTTCAACTCGCCAGAGAAAGGTTTGACTGGCCTTATATGAAAAGGTGCATAGAGGACTGTGACAAAGAAATGCAGTTGTATAAAACAGAAGAAGCCCACAACGCATGTGCGTGCACCAATGGGTGGCATAACATCTAACTCGCCCCTTGACCTTGTCTGCATAGATTTTCTGCATCTAGAGAAGAGCAAAGGAGGCTACGAGTATATTTTGGTTGTCATCGACCATTTTACTCGGTTCGCTCAAGCCTACCCAACCAAAAATAAATCTGGACAAACCTCAGGAGAGCGAATCTATAATGATTATGTACCTCGTTTTGGATACCCAAATAAACTCCACCACGACCAAGGACGTGAGTTCGAAAATGTACTCTTCAGAACACTTGGACGGCTGTCAGGTGTCGGTCATTCTCGAACATCCCCGTACCACCCCCAATGTAACCCAGCGGAGCGGTTCAACCGAACGCTGCTGCAAATGTTAAAGGATTACTTCACCGATACAGAACCTGCTTTCTATCATTATAAAATGGCTATTATAATATAAGGAAAGAGGTTTGTCTTGACTCAGTCTTCCCTTGGCCCAGCTGTCCTGATATTCCACACCCCACACACTCCAATGGATGACGCAAAATACGTCATCCATTGGAGCCTGGTCTGCGTGCCAGAGGGCCCGAAGACTAAGGCCTTTAGTTCCGCACATTTTTATGCCCACCAATAAGGAATGAGGGAGGGGGAGCTCACGGACGAGATGTAAACACAGCGTCCGCCATGTTTCTCCCCCTTAGCGAAGAAGCAGACTCCTGAAAAACTCCGACCATGGCAGAAGGATATTTTCCATTTGTAACCTAACGGGATTTATGTTTACTCTAGTGAACGGACATTCGTGTCAACCTGTATAAACCGGATTACAGAGGGAAGAGGGGTGATAGTCGTAAGGAGGAAGAGGAGAAGCCAGCTACACTAGCAGCTACTCCATGCTGAAGAGGAGCCTGCGCTGTGCCTGGTGGATTTGCGGTGTTCACTGTTAGAAACTTCACTGTAGCTTTACTCCGCATATGGAAAGAGGGACCCCGGAGACATATTTCAGTATTGAGACGGTGAACTGTAGGCGCCAGCCACAGGCCGCGGGGAGAGACGGAGGACGTCGACCACAACACAGTAAGTTTTTATTTTTACTCATTCATCACCGCCACACTTCTTGCATTTGCGTCTGCCTTTCTTTTTCCCCTGCGCTTGTGTTAGCCGATTAGAGCAGCTACACAGCACTTTATTAATGTGAATGATCAAAGAAAAACTCATGTAGCAACAGCTGGTAAAAGCAGCCTGCAGCAGTGAGACACTGACTGTGTGTGTGGGGGGGGGATGCGAGCTAGATACACTGCACAGACGTAGGATGTGACCGGCTAAACACGGCACAAGAGGTCTTATTGCAGTTTTGAATCCTGTTCTAAAATGTCTTATTGGCACTACGTTTTCCTGTGGTTGGTAACATGGGCAGCAAAGCTAACGTGACGTAACCTTGCAGTTCTTTTTCATGTAGCTACTGCAGACTAAAATTAGTGGCCTTACTAATGTTTTGCTCAATGTTTTATAGACAATATCGCTGATTCATGCAGTTTCCTGGCGTGAATCCTGCAAAGAGAGAGCCAGCACCTGACCATGCACGTGATGAACAGGACCGTGGTATCAAGAAACAAGAGCAGCTGTGACCAGAATGACCTGAACCAACACACTACACATTTTATTTTTATAAATAGTTGTTCATATGTTTGGATTAAAACTTTGAACTCAAGTTGGTTGATGTGGTTTGTCTACTAACCAGAGTGCTGTTCAACTGGAGTACTATTAGAAAAATACAAATTTCTACTGGGGAAAAAGGTTGAGGACAGACTTCAGATGCTGAGCTACTGTATTTAATAAATAAGCAAATATTTTGTATGCCATCAATATAGAAATGTGACCTGAAGTACTCAATTGAAATATATTCTGGCTAGCTTTGGTAGTAAAACTGATGGCTTAGTTATTTTTCTGTGTATCTGTTTTTCCTGTGCTTCAGTATGATGAACCTACCTTGCATCCTTGTGAATTTATAACATTTACCTCATAGATTGTATTTTAAAAACAATACATACAGTAATCTGTGCATCAAAATCAGTTCAGCCAACAAGTCTGTACTGGTGAACATGGGTGTAGACAGGAGTCCAAGGTAAGGTAACAACATAAGATGTTTTATTGTTTACAAAGGAAAATATTGTGGCATCATGCTCAATGTTAAATAAACCAGGTAACACACAATGAAACAATTCTTAAAAATAAACTGTCCAATATACGAACATGATAAATATAAGATACAAAATATGAGCTATAAACACAAAATATTTACAATTTAGCCTTAAATGAGTGGCTGATAAGGCACAGGTTGAGGTGTGAGGACATATTAGCAGAGCTGGGATGCTCCTGAATTTGACATATTTCCTCTCAGAAGCGTCACTGCAGCTGCCTTGGTTGCAGTTGAAGGGGAGACAGCCATTGATCAACTTTTTACCCCACTATCACAGCTGATATTGAGGGTGTAGACATCGGATTCTGAAATGTCACCAAACAATACAACAGTTAGGCTTCAAGTGAAACGTTAGCTGTGAGCACTCACTAAAAATGATAGTCTGATGATTTTTTTTCTTAGTTGCATTACAAACACACCAAATGGTTGCTGAATTAGTTTGTTTCTGAAAGAGTTTAGCAAGCCCCCCCCCCACAGCAGCTATAATTGCATACTGTGTGAACAGAAATATAGTCAAATACGTTGAAAGTCTTACCTGTACGCGAGTGCATTTTGCAGGCCCGGTCCACACAACCTGTCCACAACGAAGATACGTCAGTCCCGTCCAGATTGTCCTCTTCACGCCCAGGCTAGAATATTTAGTTTCAGTCCTCCGGTTTGTTTTGAAGGCTAGGCTAGTTTTTTTAGCCGCAGGCATTGTTGAAAACAGCTCACTATCTTGTAAACTGAAGAAAAGTTAGACTAGTGTAGTGCGCATTTCCTTCCCTCCGTTTTACAGTGAAACCGAAACTAATACATTCATATTTAAAAAAAAATATATATTAATTGTGGAATCTACATAGAGTCTGTATTGGTCGAGGTATCGCCAATAACTGTAATGGGAAGTAGTGTGTTTGGTGTTTACAAACTCTCATCGGAGTCAGAGGTCAGACCGGGTCAGACGAGACGAGACTATGGAAATGTGGGCGGGGCCTTGGAGTGCTGCTAGCGCAGTGCATTGTGGTAGCCGGAGGATTTCTGACTTTAGAGGCAGAGACCGGCAGAGAGACCATAAAAACACTCTTTTTGCCGTTTCTCAGGCTAGGGTGAACCGATTTCCAAAATTTTTGCACATTTATAACACATAGGTTTTGCTCTACATAGGTACATTCATATTTCCACCGGTGAAATCATCCTTTAAGAACACTGGAAGAAAAGGAAAAGGATAAATGGAAAGAACATCTTCCACAGATTGTACATGCGTATAACTGTACGCGCCACGAGTCAACTGGGCACTCACCCCATTACTTACTCTATGGACAGCACCCTCGCCTCCCTGTGGATCTCTTGTTTGGATTACTCGAGGAGACAGACCCGGTAACACACAAAGGATATGCGGAGAAATGGTCAAAAAGGATGAAAGAGGCATACAAAATTGCAACCAAAAACAGCCTAGCCTCTAGTGCTAAGGGCAAGTCCTATTATGATCAAAAGGTGAGAGGCGTAGTTCTAAAACCAGGAGACAGAGTGCTAGTTCGGAACTTAAGCGAGCGAGGAGGGCCCGGAAAACTGCGCTCGTACTGGGAGAAGAGGATATATGTGGTAAAAGAGCAGGTCTCAGACAATCCAGTGTATGTCATTCAACCAGAAGGAGACTACAAAGGAAAAACCAGAACCTTACACAGACATCTGCTACTGCTAGTCAATGACTTACCGGTTGAATCCCCACCACAGTCAGCCAACGTAGTTGCAAAACCACCACAAAAGCAAAGAAAGTCTAAGCTGAGAGCAAGCGCTGCTGCAGACATGGCTCAAAGTGAGGAGTCATCAGACTCTGATGATGAATGGACAGGAGGTTATTGGTTGAGGACGCCTGAAAACAGGATGGGACAAAGCCAAGAACCATCCTCATCTGCAAAGGTCACAGTTCAGACTCCTAGTAGACCTGCCATAGTCCACAGAGAACATGCAAATACATTGCCTGAAAGAGGGGATGTACAACACTTACATGAAGGAGAGGACGAAGTATACATACCTGGAACAGAAGACTTACAAAACATTCACGAAAGAGAGGACAGTCAAGACGATCCTGAAAGAGAGGACAATCAAAACGATCCTGAAAGAGATGTGATATTGATGGGAGATAAAACACAGACAAATGAACTATCGGACGCTGAAGACATGCCAGAGCATGAGGAAGACGAACAAGCTGGATACCCTCAACAAAGACAGGATGAGAGACGTATTCCTCCCCTTGTGGTGTCTAGTCCTGTGAGAGATGAATACACAGAAGTCAGAATGTCAGCCAGAGAGAGAAGACCAAGACAGTTATTTACATATGATACACTTGTCCAGCCCTCTCTACATGCCCATATAGACACAGTCTCCACTTGCACTGCACCATCCTACATACCTGCTCTTAGTATGTCGCACTACATCCGACCATTGTTCTCATCTGTGCCCTACACATCACCTATGTACATGCCGTACACATATTACATGCCATACACCACACCTGTTTACTAATGGTGAAACAGAAGGTTTTGAGGTATTTGAAATGTCAGGAGCCATTTTTATTTTGTCGGGGAGTGTGTGATGCCCACTAATGTGTGCTCACATTTGTATATTAAGTTTTATATTCTGCACCATGTTATATTATTAAGACACTTTATTTTCTACTAAAATGATCTTATTTTGTATGAGCAATATCTTTTATAGTTTTACATTTTTTTACAATGCAATTGCACTATCCCGCCAGTAGGAGGCACAGTAATATTGTGGTTTGCCTGAATCCCCGTGAGCTCCTCATAACTAATGAGGATTTGAAAAGACAAGCCACGTTTCCCGTGTCAATATTCTTTTGCTGTATTTCAGGTGGGTTAAGTGTTTAAAATGTGAAACAATTTGATGTTAGTGATCTGAGAATGTGCAGTGTTATGTTTTAAGCAAAGTATTAGTGTAAAAATGAATGTATTTGGAGCTAGTAAGGTCCGACGCTCGCCAAGGGTTTTTGTAGTGTCGGCGCCGTTTGAAGTCTCACAGCTAGTAGCTTTAAGCTAGTACAGACCACGCTCGTCTCTACCTTTTTGGTTTATTGTAATTACACCACACGTGGCTCACTTCTTAGCTTTTTGTAGAGTGTTAAAAAGGTTTATTGATTGTTGTAAAGTACTTTAAAGACACTGTTAAAAACGGGTTAAGAAAAGTTATTAATAAGATAATGTGTATGTTTGTCGTGGTGGGGAGGGGTTGCAGTTTGGTGGTCTGAAGATCTCATCTCTGCTGTTTGCGGATGATGTGGTTCTGATGGCATCATCGGCCTCTGACCTTCAGCTCTCATTGGATCGGTTTGCAGCCGAGTGTGAAGCGGTTGGGATGAGGATCAGCACCTCTAAATCGGAGGCCATGGTGCTCAGCAGGAAACCGATGGATTGTCTACTACAGGTAGGGAATGAGTCCTTACCCCAAGTGAAGGAGTTCAAGTACCTCGGGGTCTTGTTTGCGAGTGAGGGAACAATGGAGCGTGAGATTGGCCGTAGAATCGGAGCAGCAGGGGCGGTTTTGCACTCGCTTTACCGCACTGTTGTGAAGAAAAGAGAGCTGAGTCGTAAGGCAAAGCTTTCGATCTACCGGGCGATCTTTGTTCCTACCCTCACCTATGGTCATGAAGGCTGGGTAATGACCGAAAGAACGAGGTCGCGGGTACAAGCGGCCGAAATGGGCTTTCTCAGGAGGGTGGTTGGCGTCTCCCTTAGAGATAGGGTGAGAAGCTCAGTCATTCGTGAGGAACTCGGGGCAGAGCCGCTACTCCTTTGCGTTGAAAGGAGCCAGTTGAGGTGGTTCGGGCATCTGGTAAGGATGCCCCCAGGGCGCCTCCCTAGGGAGGTGTTCCAGGAGCGTCCAGCTGGGAGGAGGCCTCGGGGAAGACCCAGGACTAGGTGGAGAGATTATATTTCCACGCTGGCCTGGGAACGCCTCGGGATCCCCCAGTCAGAGCTGGTTGAAGTTGCCCGGGAAAGAGAAGTTTGGGGTTCCCTGCTCAAGCTGCTGCCCCCGCGACCCGATTTCGGATAAGCGGTTGAAGATGATGATGATGATGATGTATGTTAAAAATGTTTGATATAGAATGTAGTTTACAAGGTACTAGGGATGTCCGATATTGACTTTTTGCCGATATCCGATAGCCGATATTCTCCAAATTCTTAATTTCCGATTCCGATATCAACCGATATGGTATACCGATATACATATGCAGCCGTTTTTTCCCCACTAATTTTAGGTCCTCCCATCACATTATCTCCTGTCATACATTGTCTATAAAAAAAATAAGGACACTACTTCAAATAATTGAAGAAACAGATTTGAGTTCAAAGATTAAGAACTTTTTTGTAATGATTTCAGTGCTTTTGCAGTGATGAGAGCAGAATGAACTAAGCCTAAATGTTGCAACCAAACATACAACTTTATAGTTTTGAGGGTAGGTTGGTCTGGGTATTCATGTAGAGAACCGCCTTTTTTCATTTGTGTGTGAATAATTTGTCGTTGATGTTGTTTTTTAAGTGTTATTTATTTCAACAATACCCCCAAAAGATTTCAAATTGTTTAATGTCACGTGCAGAAATACAAAAAAGTGCAATATTTGATGCAGTCAATTAATGTAAATGTATCTTATACCAGAAACTAGTAACATAGAAAACATTCAGTTCAAAAACTGTTTTTAATACTAAAGAAGAACAATGTTTCTGTGTGAACTTATTATTTTGTAGAGATCTGTTGTTCTGTTAAACAATTGTGTGAGTGTCAGGGAATCAAAATAAATTGGTGCTGAGTTAAGTCAGAAATGTGCTACTATTTAAAAATAATAATGAGCCCTTGCTCCCCCAACTGTCCCTGCAAGTCCCTGGTTGACAAGATAGTTAGTCTCTCTACAAATACATGTATATGTTTATTGAGGGATGAGCGCACTCACACACATTGATAGGAGTAAAGCATGGGTAAGGGGGCCCCATTGACTGGAGGTTTTCAGGGGCCCAGCCATTTGTGTGGGCAGGCCTGCCAACACAGAATGCTTTTGCTCATACTCCACTAATTTATCTTAACCACAGCAGTCTATTAATGCCTCGTTTTTAATAACACAACGGATAGGAAGCTACTTGTGCTTTTTTTTAACGGTGAAACTAAAATAATTGTTTTTATTGGTATTTTTGCCTGCCTGGTACAGCTATTAGCTTTGGGACAAGCAACCAGCTTTTTCTCATAACACGCTGTTTATATTCCCCACAGCAGTCTGAAAATGCCTGTTTCTATTAACTAGTCCAAAGCATAGAAAGGTAACTTTTTAATCTAATTCATTTATTCACTCAGTTCGATGATAATTTTTTATGTTAGCTTACCTGAAGCTAGCTTCGCCAGAAGCATTGATCTTTTGCTCATAACAAGCTCTTTATATTCCCCACAGCAGTCTGAACATGCCTCGTTTTTAGCAAGACAAAGCATAGGAAGGTAATAGAGTCGAAGTCTAACTTTGAAGCTAATTTTTTCACTGATTTTAGTGATATTTTTAGCCGTTAGCTTCCGAGCCATTAGCCACCACCATTTGCCATTTTTTTCTGCAACACTCAGCAGCTTTTCATTAGCTTGTGGCTGTCAGTGCATCTGTATGAACATAGTCTTTCATGTAGACAAGGATCAGTCATGTCAAACTGTTCAAAGTGCGGGTGAGCTCCTGTGTTACTAGCACTAGACATGGTTCTTCTCAGGGTAAACCTAGGCTAACCGTGGTAACAGTACTGTGTACAAGCACGGCAAGCTATGGACCTATGGACAGACGCCAATGGCTTCGCTTCCAGACAGGGGCGGGGGGAGCTCATAGATTGTATATTTACGAGGGGAGCTGCAGCTCGGTTTAAAAAATAGGCCATCGTGAGATTAGCTGAAAATCAGGGTATAGAGGCATACTACAATAAATGATCTGAACGGTTTTTTCAGCGAACAACTAAAGAAAAACGTATTAGGGACCTCTAAGACCATATAATATTGACAGAAAAGTGTATAATATGAGATCTTTAAGCTAGTACAGACCCCGCTTGTCTCTACCTTTTTGTTTTATTGTAATTCCACCACACGTGGCTCACTTCTTGACGTTTTGTAAAGTGTTTAAAAGTACATTAAAGATACTGTTAAAAACTGGTTAAGAAAAGTTATTTATAAGAAAATGTGTATGTTAAATATAAAGATAAATGTTTTATATAGTTTACAAGGTAGGGGAGAACGGGGGAATCTGAGGCATCGGGTAATGTGAGCCACCCCCTGTATCTAGGCAACGGAAAACATTTGTGGTCATGTGAGATATATGTTTTCAAGCCCCTCTCATTTCCCCATGGCCCTGAAAAAGAGGACCTCATGGTGCTGTGGTAAGCATGTTTTTTTCACCAAAATAAGTATTTTACATGTAAAAGTAAATTTTCTTGCTGTCAACTTAATCAACTGTTGTGCCAAAGCAAATGTAGAAAAACTTCTATCATACGTGTTGATGAACTACCAACAAATGAAACCATGTGATGCTGATAACTGAAGATTATCCTGAAATGCTAAGAGAGGTTGTTTTTTCTCAAATTGTGGTGGTGGGGGAAAGTGAGCCAAATGCTGGGGGGAAAGTGAGCCACTGTCTCACTTTCCCCCACCATGAGGCACAAGTTAAGTTTAGTCTTAAACATATTTTAACGTAATATTACATGACATATCCTTTATTTTAATGTCATACACATTGTAGAAAAGCCATCATGCCAAGGAAATACACCAGGAAGACGACCTGGGGCAACCACATGGAAAGAGCACCTTCTCATCTGTCCCTGTAACTGGCTGAAATGTAGAGTAGGCCTAGTTGTAGAGAATGACAGGCTGATGTTATAATCCAGTTGGGTCTTCTTCTGTGTTCTGAGTCCCAGGCTGTTCTCGCTGGTTCTGATTTTCCTATGCTTTGGCCCCTGGACACTAGCTGGCTCTAAGGGTCCTGTGTTCTGACCCCCGACTGTGTTCTAATATAACTGGTTCTATCTTTCATTTGAATCTTATTAAAACCTTTTGAATTATAATATGTTGTATTTGATTTTGTTCAGAGTTACTTTCAAGTGTTTAGAAAATTTGCTTTGCTTAATTGACCAAACCCCATCATTCTTTTACTAGTCCGACATTAGTTCTGCAATGTGTGGCTAGCTTTCAGGATTCTTACTGTTACAATATGTGTTGTTATGGTAGTTTCAGAGTGGAAAAAGTAAGTGGATCAGTTTACCCCACAGCTGGGGTAAAGTGAGCCACATGACAACTTTTTTTAAAACAATCATATTTTCACTGCCCTTTGTCTTGAAAAAATTCTGCTAATGCCCATTTCTAGGAAACATCCTGAATTAATGGGAAATGTGTAAATTTGAGTGATAAATCATTTTAGCTCGCTTAGAGGGGAGCAAATGTAAAAAGTGGCTCAGATTACCCCGTTCTCCCCTACTGTTTAAAAAAAGACTAGTCCAGTAAAACTTAAGGGGTTTTAAGAGCATTAAATATGCACTAGTTACAAACTGTTAATTGTATCAGAGACAAGAGAGATGAAAGAACAACACTGTGAGAAAAAGGTGTGTGTTTGGAATTAAGAGTATTTTTGTGTATTTTGGTTTGTTTTAAGAACATCTGGAAAATGTCTAATTAGACAATATATGCAGTAATATGATACTGAGTTTAAAATTCATGGACAATGTGAAAATACAGTAACCTTCAGTAAAGCAACATGTCAAATGTATAAATATAACTAATGAGGATTTGAAAAGACAAGCCACGTTTCCCGTGTCAACATTCTTTTCCTGTGTTTCAGTTATCTATAACCTGTCGGGCGCTCCCACCTGGGACCCGTAAGGCAAGGCAAGGCAATTTTATTTATAGAGCACATGTCAGGCACAGGGCCACTCAAGGTGCTTCACAGGGTTAAAATCAAATAAAAAATATAAATACAAAAAAAGGAACAAATTTAAAACATGGATAAAAATACAACATTTAAATAAAAGAATTAAAACATTTTACAAAAAAAAAAAAGTACAGGTTAAAAGGAAACAAGAACGTTTGAGACCCGATTTAAAAGAGCTGAGTCTCAGCGGACCTCAGACTCTCTGGCAATCCGTTCCAGACATTGGGCGCATAAACGCTGAATGCCGCCTCTCCCTGTTTAGTCTAGCACTGGGGACTTTTAAAAGACCTGTCCCCCAGACGACCTAGGGCTCTGGGGCTCATAACGTATCAGCAGATCAGTAATGTATTTTGGCCCTAAACCATTTAGGCTTTGTAGACCATCATCAATATTTTAAAATCAATTCTTTGAGTGACAGGAAGCCAGTGCAAGACCTAAGAACTGGGGTAATGTGATCTACTTTTTTGGTCCTAGTGAGGACTCGAGCAGCAGCGTTCTGAATTAGCTGAAGCTGTCTGATTGATTTTAGAGGCCTGCAAAGACTTGCTATTACAGTAGTCAAGTCTACTAAAAATAAATGCATGGACAAGTTTTTCTAAGTCCTGGCTGAGATATTAGCCCTTTAATTCTCGATATATTTTAAGGTGGTAGTAGGTACAGCTTAGTAATTGATTTAATGTGTTTGAAATTCAGTCGGAATCTCTCACTACTCCAAGATTTCTAGCTTGGTGTGTGCTCTAACATAACAGATTTAAGCTGTGCGCTGACTTTTTGATTGTTCATCCCTGGCACCAAAGACAATTACTTCAGTTTTATCGCTGTTAATTGAAGAAAGTTTTGGCATCCAGTCATTGATTTGTTCAATGCATTTACTTAGTGCTTGAATCGGACTATAGCATGATCTGGAATACTTTCCTTTCTGGAATACTTTACGAGTCAACTGCATTTGCTTGAGGCTGGATTTACAAGCAGTTTGCTTTGATAAAAACAGGCTGTCTTTCTCATAAACAGTCACTTTGATATACAGACATTTTAAAGTCAATCTACATCTTGACGTTATTTATTTGCGACACCTGCTGAAAATGTAATTACAAAATAAGGATTCCCTCATGTTGCAGTCTGTAATTTCCTACATTTAACTTAAATTCTGTCTAAGCTACAGTATAATCACAGAGACATAACAGCTGTGAAATGCAGGGCATTTCAGATTTTAGCAAACAGAGAAGTACGGCTCAGTGAGGCGGTATGGGAATGTGAATGAGGCAGAGGAAAGGCAAGCCTGTGTTTCTATATTTCAAATATGAGCTGGGAATACTAATTGAATCTTTACATTACAGTTGGGTTTTTTGGCCTTGGTATGGTTGCTCAGTCTTAAGAGAGGAGTCCTGTCTAGGCCTATTAGGCAAACATTTTAGCATGTGGACTGGCAGACACTGACAGGAAGGCAACCCTCATTTCTGATTCCAAGGGTATCTGTGTGGCCTAAGAAGCGAGCACATTCAGGGAGTGACTCGAAAGCAGATTATCACCCCCCCCCCCAAAAAAAAAAAAATATTAGAAGAAGTACAACAGTGGGGATAGCCTTTGAAACTGAAACGCAAGAACCAGCCCTATTAAACAGTCTTCTTTGTATTCAGTCAAAGAATCTCAAAAGAGGAAATGTGAATTAAATGCACAACGCTGAATCAATATTCAGGTCATTGCACTGTTAAAAGCTAGCACATGTGAGTAGATAATTGGTTTGCATTGCAGTTAGTATATTTAAGAGAAAAAAAGAAAGGAACATAGAGGCAGAGACGAGACAAACTGTTTTCACTACAGGGCTGAATTTATTACTTCCCTTATCTGAAGGTGTCCGGGTAATTAGGATAATGGACATGCTTTTCCTGGAGCATCTCAAGGATAAAAAATCCCAATAAAGTCCATTAATATTGTTATAATTACACAAAGGCAGACAAATTCGAAAAGGCAGGCTGTATAGGATTCTTGGTTTGAGACACAACAGTCCAGAATAATTTAGGCTCTGAATATATTCTCTTACTGCAAAACATACTGCATGGCTGTTCCAGATTTGTGCTGGTTTTGTGCAAATGATGTATGCTTTGATATTAAAATTGTTAAACTATACCATAATTAGTGAACGTTCAATTTTGGAATCAAATAGCAGCGTCAAATAGCTGTCTCTGATGTGGCCATGCCTCAAATTGATACACTGAAACGACTACAGCTTAATGCTCACATTCGTCATGTTTTTCTCATGGCAAAGCTCGGATAAATCAAAGAATATGCAGAAAGTTGCCCCGGCTCTTGCAGTCAATCTATATTGGTCGTCCTGGTGGATAGAGCTTAATGAAACTTCATAGCCTCACTCTCACATGAGTAAATGAGAAATTAAGCATCAGAGACAGTTTCTCATTTTGGGCCTAATTAAAGTTGTAATTGCTGGATGACGAGTAACGGAGCATCTTCTGAAAAAGCCGACTCACCATTAGACACACCACGAATCAGAAAGAGCGGTTAGAACACAAACAAAAATTATACACGGAAGCTCTTCTGCATAATTGGCCGTGAATATAGTCCACATCTCTTGACTAAATGACACGGGAGGGCCGGTGCTATAAACACACACGCACTGTTTCATCTTTTATGCATAGTATTTGGGTGATTGTGTGAGGTAGACGCAGTGAGGTGAAATACAGTAGGTGGACAGAACACCTTAGAGGCTAATCCCATTGGTTTTACCATCTCTAGGAATCCACATTTCACACGGATGGGTTGAAGTTAATGGCTGCGGGGTGTGTATACCAATTTCATTAGAGCCATGTGTTGGGATTCAGCTCACTATTCCTCCATTCCTTCTTTGGCAGGGTGTATATGCACCTGTCAGTGATTTGCTCCATTTTTCTCTCACCCTGAGCACAGTGGACACCTGCGGTAACTACACTCAACAAAAATATAAACACTTTTGTTTTTGCTCCCATTTTTCATGAGATGGACTTAAAGATCTAAAATTCATTCCAGATACACAATATTACCATTTCTCTCAAACATTGTTCACAAATCTGTCTAAATGTGTGATAGTGTGCAGTTTTGTCTCACAGCAAAATGCCACAGATGCCTCAAGCATTGAGGGAGCGTGCAATTGGCATGCTGACAGCAGGAATGTCAACCAGATCTGTTGCCTGTGCATTGAATGTTCATTTCTCCACCATAAGCCGTCTCCAAAGGCTTTTCAGATAATATGGCCGGTACATCCAACCGGCCTCACAACCACTTGAACCACGTGTAACCACACCAGCCCAGGACCTCCACATCCAGCAGGTTCACCTCCAAGATCGCCTGAGACCAGCCACTGAGACAGCTGCTGAAAAAATTGGTTTGCATAACCAAACAATTTCTGCACAAACTGTCAGAAACCGTCTCAGGGAAGCTCAACTGCATGCTCGTCGTCCTCAACGGGGTCTTGACCTGACTCCAGCTCGTCGCCGTAACAGACTTGAGTGGGCAAATGCTCACATTCGATGGCGTCTGGCACGTTGGAGGTGTTCTCTTCACGGATGAATCTCGGTTTACATTGTTCAGGGCAGATGGCAGACAGCGTGTGTGGCGTCGTGTGGGTGAGCGCTGTGCTGATGTCAATGTTGTGGATCGAGTGGCCCATGGTGGTGGTGGGGTTATGGTATGGGCAGGCATCTGTTATGGACGAAGAACACAGGTGCATTTTATTGATGGCATTTTGAATGCACAGAGATACCGTGATGAGATCCTGAGGCCCATTGTTGTGCCATACATCCATGAACATCACCTCATGTTTCAGCAAGATAATGCACAGCCCCATGTTGCAAGGATCTGTACACAATTCTTGGAAGCTGAAAATGTCCCAGTTCTTGCATGGCCAGCATACTCACCGGACATGTCACCCATTGAGCATGTTTGGGATGTGCTTGACCTTCGTATACGACAGCGTGCACCACTTCCCACTAATATCCAGCAACTTCGCACAGCCATTGAAGAGGAGTGGACCAGCATTCCACAGGCCACAATTGACAATCTGATAAACTCTATGTGAAGAAGATGTGTTGCACTGCATGAGGCAAATGGTGGTCACACCAAATACTGACTGGTTCTGAGTCCCCAGACCCCCAATAAAGCAAAAAAAATGTGCACTAATCATGATGTCAGATCAGCATCTTGATGTGGCACACCTGTGAGGTGGGATGGATTATCTCAGCAAAGCAGAAATGCTCACTATCACACATTTAGACAGATTTGTGAACAATGTTTGAGAGAAATGGTAATATTGTGTAACTGGAATGAATTTTAGATCTTTAAGTCCATCTCATGAAAAATGGGAGCAAAAACAAAAGTGTTGCATTTATATTTTTGTTGAGTGTATGAATGAAGTCTCTCAGATCTTTTGAAATAGCTTACCGGTCAACCAGTTGACTGAAACATACACCAAGTGGTTAGGTGTTTGACATGATTGTTACACTGAACATGTGGCACAAGACTTGAAGGATATTTGTAAAAAAAAAAAAGTTTTCCATATTATATTTTTTTTCAGCAAATGTATCTGTGGTGGAGTTTTATTCTGAGAAGGACATTGAGAAGGCGTTGTCCTTTCTGCCACATGGCAGTTTTGTCAACGTAATAGGGTTGTCAGTGTGTCCATAACATGCAATGGAGTAACTGTAGAGGCAACTTGAGTTTGTAGATCATAAAACGTACTATTTTCTCACAAGCGCAGAATCACAAACAACTACGGGCTACCTAGCAAATGTATGACCTGCTCGTCAAACAAAATGTTCATATTTGCTGATTTTACAAAAGCATGCTCATTTACGGTATGTACTTTTTACCTCCAACGCATCCAGAATATTACCGACTACTTGGTGGCTCATAAATCATTGGGGGGCTACAGGACAAAGGGGACCAAATGGCACCAGGGCCCTGCAAGATGCTCAAAGGTTAAACTTTAGTAAAGATAAGAGCCTCCATTCAGAGCACAGGCTTGTGGGAAGTAGATTATCAGTACAAGCGAGGTCAAGGGATGGGAGTATAATTAATACTGTATGAGATAAACCTATGACATGCTTCTCCTGCAACCCACTGCTATCTGATTTAAGTGGAAGGGACAGAGGAGAAAATGTGGGTGGATAGCAAAGCACTGTGGGTGGGGACGGGGAGGTAGGGTGGCGGAGGACCCTGCAAGGGGCGAGGACACGCTTCTTTCTCCCTTTTCAGGAGCTCAGTATTGCTCTGTCTCTTCTTATTAGAAAGTTAATGCAACTGTCTGTTCTAATACTGGAGAGCAGCTTTTATTCTTTTTTCCCTTCTTCCTTTGCAGCCTTTTTCTATTCCTTTCAGCACTAATCTGTGCAGTGGCAGCAGATGATAAGAAACATTCGCTTACTCTCTGTGCTTCTTTACAAGCTTTGTCTGGGCTCAAGCAGCATGGCCGTTTGTTTCAACAATGTTGCAGTGGAATCTTGAGAAAAAATTAAGGTGAAAACTTTTCCAGGTAAAAAAGAAATCTGTTGAGTTTCTGTACTTCCTTAGAGGTTTTCTGTTTATTGCCCTGCAAAGCCTTAAAGGAAGCCTGATGGTCTTTGTTTTAAGCACAATGAAGCCCCAGTTTTAAGGCCTTTGAAGTGCACAAAGTGTTGGAGCTTATGGAGGTATTGTTCCCTGGGAAGGAGGATGGATTTTAGAGTGAATTTAAATCTTCAGACTTAACTTCAACTGGCACTCGTATTGTAAAGATCAAACATGTCTTACTGGACCTTGAATGCAAACTAAGAGCCCCCAGGCCAGAAAATCAGGCAAAAAGGGATTCATGAGGCCTTGTCTGTAGATAATTCTGATGTATCTACGGTTCTCGTTCAATGGAATTACAAGGGTGCTGAGAGAAAGGCAATTAGCTGCGATAAATTCACATTGAGTGCAATTTCTAAGTTACTCTTCGTGAGAACGGGAGCTGCATACCGAGATTGTAAATGTCAGTTTCTCGTCGGTGCACACTGTTTTGCCTTCCCATGAATGGCTGCATGTCGAAGCACAGGCAATTACTGCCGACAAATAGGGTATTAAGGCTCACGATACGAGAAGAAAAAATAAGAGAGTGATTTGTAGACATCAGGAAGTTCATAGTTGGTAATTCACTTAAGGAAGTGTCTTATGCGGCAGTGTTTTCAAAATGGATGGTGATTTATTGTTAAAGGTAATAGACAATAAGCACCTTGTGGAGGAGAATTAATCTTAATAGGATGAGTGTCTTTCAATCAAAATGCCCCTTAGGAGGAAGCTTTTTCAGCAGTTATTTGAACAATGTGCAAAACTGATTGTTTCGCCATGTGATATCGATCTTCATGTAATTTGTTTTTTTTGCTGCCAGTTTAGTATTGTTGCTCACACCAGTCAGACTATTTCCTTGAATTCTGCTTATCTGTATTTCTTTATTTAACGTGTGCTATTATTTACTTATACCTTTCTTACCTTTAGTCATGACAATCAAACCTACAGGACTTTCTTGAATAAGGTAAAGCTCAACTCAAAAGTAAGTACAACCCTCTGTTGTGGGAACAATCTCTCATTTGTAAAATTTTGGAAGACATTTGATGAAGTTCCTACACTAATTAACAAATGTGTATAATGGTGTTGTACATTAAGTGAATGTTGGGTGTATTTATAAAATGGAACTTTAGTTATCATAATTATATATTATCTACAAACAGTCAATCCTCCACAGTCCACCGTGTTTAAAGCGCACATATTGGGTTGGGGTGAAATCTAAAGTAATTGAATCTCAACATTATTTAGTGGAACTACCAATCAGGTAGACAAGTGGGACACCACTTTTCGACAGAAAGGCAAAACCAAGCTGGAAACACTCTTGCGTTGTTGTGTGACAAGTTAATACATGAGCTCAATCAATCTCTAGACAAGGCTATACAGTGCTCCTGAGAACCATGTGTTTGAGCAAGAGAATATTAGGGTTGGGATTCAGGTTATCCTAACTATCTCAATAATTTCTCTTTTTGTGGTGTATTCAGTTTGATGTACAAGTCCTAGAACACGTTAGAAATCAAAGTTACAGATGCACTAATTGGTGGCCAAACTTCATTGGCAAAATACATACTCTGTCACTGTAACTTCTTAAAGACACATACAATAAAGTCTATCCAAGGTCTTTTCTCAGAATCCTATCAGCAGCAAGTGCGGTAAAGCTTGATACCAATGAGACAGATACAATTCATTGTCATAGGTCTGGCTTGATGTCATGGAATGTATAACATTTATGGGGGCAGTCTGTGGCCACCCGACCCATTAAAACTCTGTTATCCTGTTGTGTGGAACATTGTGGGATCATGTGGTGCTCATAAAGACACTGGTGTGCTAGAGTGGATACCCCAGTGTCTCATTTGGTACTCATAAGGTCCTCTCTTGCCCTGGTGGCATGATTAAACTTTCGGAGAGTCATCAGATTTGCCGGCACTTGGAGATTAAGATGATCTCACACAATCCCTCAAGCAGAGGCAACCCTCCACCATTGTAATTTAATGCTAATAGAGAGATATCTCTCACAATGTAGTAGGCAGCAATTCCAAATCTCTCGCCCTCTCTCAAACTCATTGCCTCTTCTTTTTTTCTCTCTTTCACTATCTCTTCCCCTTTGTCCGTCCCTCTTTCTTTTCTTTTCAACCCTCCCTCCGCCAGACTTTACTTCTGTCAAATAAATCCCAGGGACACTATTCAGTTCGAGTCAATCTAATCTTGTGCGTACCACTGTGTGGTTGTGGAACACTGTCCCAACCTTTTGTAAACACATTACAGGGAATAAACTGTAGCTTTTAAAGGATCACACAAAGGAATGTTTGGTATTGTTCCTTATCTAATCATATTTGGTTGTTTCCTTGTACATAAGCTTAAACTGTTCTCTGATTCCGTCCATTTCTAAATCAGCAGTTTTCCCGAGAGAGTTCAAAAGTGCATCTTAGTGTCTGTAGTTAGTTACCGGAGGCAATATACAATGATAACAACACTATTGCATGCATGATTTAAATAAGTCTTAAGGCTATATGTAACCAACAAGACATTTAAAAAAATATATAATTTACCTTCAAATATTAATTTGTTTTCATTATATAGTAATCAATAGTAGGGGAGAACGGGGTAAGTAGGCACACTTTTTACTCTAGTGAGAATTGCTCATCACCTACACCTCTTTCAATAGTCATTCCTACATTACATTGAAGCTTAAGGTGTTGGCTTGAAATGTGTACCCCTAACTTATCTTATTGTAATAAGAAGAAATTAATCATCAAAGACACCCTTACACATTGTGACAACCAACCCCATCAAGGGGTCGGTTGTCATACACTATGGGGTTGTTTGTCACAATGTTATCTTAAACACAGAATAATCTTTAAAGGAAGGCAAGAAAGTAGAACTAAATTTGAAAGTTTAATTGCATTGTCAAGTTCACAAATAGGCCTACATAACTTACTGTAGCCTTGGCAGCTTGTCTAGTTTGGAATGCACTGGGTTGTTTTGATTTTGTTGCCCTTTTTTCCTTTGCATGCTAGCTGCCTTTTCCTGCTCTATTCTCTCCTTCTCTGGGGTGTCAGTGAGGATACAGCTTGACAATTTATTTCGTTATTGGGTTCCTTTTCTGGCTGCAGCCTTTGGATAACATGTGACAACCAACCCCCAAAAATGTGACGACCAACCCCAACTTGAATTTTTTGCTAGCATCAAGGCCAACAACCATCTGAAAACTAATTTGCTTGCTAACCACAATCTAAACTATAGTTTACCCTTCACACTTTTTATGGGTAACAAGTGTTTTGTTATAAACCCATTGTGTAAAAGCCTAGAAGAAAAATTCTGAGGAGCTAAATATTTTCAATTTGACATGAGTAACACAAACAGTCCTCTCACCTCAAATTCAGCAGTCTAACTTCAAGGAAGACTATGTACGTGACCTCTGATCCCAATTCTGGATATTTACATAACAACATTTCACAGACAGCGCCTTCTGGTTCCGAGATATAACGATTGTGACAACCAACCATTTTGACAAATTACCCCGTTCTCCCCTACTATAATGATATGTGTAATTGTTTCTTTCTCCAGCACACACTTCTAGACTTGACTTTACATAGAGGTAAGTCTCCAAAAATACCTTTAGCCAAAATAACGTAAACTAGCTATTAGGAGAACAATTGCCACATAAGTGTGTGCTCTGTAAGTGGTTGTTTCCAATGTGTACCGTTTTACCACACAATATGTGGAATTGTTTGATGATGTCATTATTGTTTCAGTGAAAAATACTACAAAAAGAAAAAAAAAACTGTGAGCGATGAGTGCTGTCACAGTTTGGGGCAAATAAGTGACGGTTGAAATATTCTGACTTCCCTGTGAACGTGAACCACCTGTAGATTGAGCCAGATGGTGGAGATGAAAGGGAGTGTGTGTGGTGAGGGACATCTCACTGATTATGCCCCTACTCACTTGAGGGTGCGTAAAGAGTCTGTTCATGCAGGCTCTCTGCCAGCGGCAACCAGCAGCGTTATTTCCTCTTTTGGAATGTTTGATATAAGGCGTTGTACTTGTGAGATGATGTCAGCATAATGAGGCAGTCCACAAACATGTCAGGCAGCACAGTTATTTTGTACAGTAGAAATGTACGTTCAATTTAGAGCTTGATAGAGTCCTTGCATATTTTAGTAAAGCATAAATTGATTGTTTACATGACTTGTGTTTGAGTAGCATGAAACCTATCCCTGTTGGTTTATCTGTTCATCATTTAATCATTCTGTAATATTTTCTGTAATATTCTGACTCAATAACAAACAGGTGGCTTAGTTCGAACTGATACTGGAGCTGGTTGGTTGAGGCTCTTATATTATTCTTTCTGACCGGAATGATCATACGTTTGAGAGATGCCATCACGGTCAAAGCAGCAAGCAATATCTTACGCTTTCAAGTCCAGGTGACCTTGGAAACAACAGTTGACAAAATAATTCAAGTTCAAATTTCCATCTCATCTTCAAGGTCCATTTCTTGTTTTTGAGCTTTAAATCATATCACATGGTCCTTGAAAGCACTTCTTTTGCTAAAGTCTGGTTTCAGATGAGCACACAGAGACACTCTCTCCCTGCAGTGGATGAATGTGAAAGCAACCTTCCAGTGTCTCACTCTCCACACATTACTCTGCACAGTGAAGGTCAAATATCCAAGTGAAGGAACAGGAAGCAAATCATTTTTGAGTGCAGAGGGATTTCGCAATTTTCTTTTTTACAAACACTGCCTTGACCTAAAAGTTCATTTCTGGCCTACAAATTGGAATATATCTGTGAACAGGAAAGCAATACTTCATTGTATCTTCATGTGGAAATGATAAGATAGAAAAAAAAAAGCATCCATGGACAAAGTATCGGATTTTAGATGTAGTACTGAAAGAGGTATAACATACCTTATTAATTTTTTAATGTCATACTGATATGCCTAATGAATGCTATTTCACCATCTGTTTAGAGAGAAAACAATAGTCAGGTATCCCCACATTGCAGTGAGAACTCTCTTAAGCTATCATCAGCAATTTTTCCAACTCATCACAGGTTTTCCTCTGACGATGATGAGCTGAGGAAGACCTGTGTTGCGTTGAAACATCGCTAATAGACACCAAAAGGAGCTCTGATTCTTGTCTGCAGATACAATATTATATAATATATACAACATATTGAGTTGTTTTGGATGTACACATCTTTTTTAGCCCAAAATACTTTTTTTTATACAGAAATGTGAAATAGACAGCTGTAATTATACAACATAGAGTAAATATAAAGAATAATTTTCCTTTCGGGGTGTAATCATTTGATTTCACACACCCCAGCCACACAACATATCTTTCTAATGTTGCCCTCACTCTCCACCATGTCACCAGGCTTAACAATTATTTCATCTACATCATCCATCAGGAGTGAAATGGGAGAGAAATCAATTAAAGATCATAACCTTCACCTTATCAGTCTATTTCATGGGGAGAACAGCCTGATACTCAGCCCTTGCTGTATTTGAGGAGCAGCAATCTTTCGCCAAGCATCAACACTCAAGCAGAATTTCTATGTTATTCCTGGGCTTTAAACATTTAAAATTCTCCAGTTGAACTGAGGCTGTAATTTGCAATGTGATGAAGAGAGAAAATTCCAGGGCTGCTCAGCTGGCAGTGGAGCTCACTGAAGCAGTAGATAGGATTTGTCGACTCGTGTAAATGATGTGTAGTATTTTCCATCCACATTAGCTTTATTGTAATATAGGGCAGTGTCATTAATCAAACACACATATCACACCATGACACCATGTGTCCCATGTTTTATGTTTAATGTATGTACAATGGGACTGTTTCAGGACTTTCTATTGATATTAACAGTACATTTGATGAAAATACACACTTGTAAAATGAACTGTCCAAAAAACAAAACATACTGTTTTAATATTAGAGACTTCCTGTGAGCTGCACATAATAACAAAAGATGAGATGACAAAGAACTTGCAATGACGTATGACCATCAACTTCCGTTTTTTCATTCCACAATTTTCGCATATTTCCTTGCATATAAGCTCGCGCGGCTTTTGAGTCAGTATCAGAGGGGGCTGCAGGTGCTCAGATTCTCGAGCAGTCTTTCAATTTTTTAAAATTGGCATATAGTTGAATTCTCAACTGTGAACATGAAACACATATCCCTCCTCCTCCGGCGCTGTGAGAGGTGAAGGTTACGGTAACTTTGAGAGCATGAAAGAACATTCAGGAGTATATCATGGCACTTCTTCAGGCGTAAAATGTACTTGTGTTGACCTTGGAAGGTACAGTGCTTTGCCTTAATTCTGACACTGAATCTAAACCCTAACATAACAGAACTAGTAAATGCTATATATGCTGCACAGTTGAAGGGTAATACACTTTGGATACTACTGGTTCAAGTCACAGGCTATTTGTGGTACCAGAAAAAAATTGGCCAGGGTGAGGAAACACTCATTACAACAAATCTGCTGGAGGAAATGGTCTCATGTTATTTTTACCCACAGCATTGGTATTGCTGTCGATAAAAAGGCGCATCCGGGGGTCTATGGTTTGCATTTGCTAAACCCCAACCCACCAGTCTATTAGTGAGAGTTGGACAATATTGGGACTTTCTTATTATCAAGGGTTACGGACTGATTGTATTGAAATGGTAGCTGAAATTATAGGACGTTAGTTTATATTCGGCAAGGATTTATTTAATTTCATTGCTTGCTTTTGTGTTTTAAGGCCAGCACAATTGCATTTGCGTGTGGCAATACAAGCTCTCTTCCAGAGTAAAATGGAATCAACGTCTGTTGCAAATCTACTGGGGGGGAAGAGGAGGTAAAAGTCATGCTGTCAAGAATCTGACTCAGTTCTCTTGGCAAGTACAAATTAACTCATGTGGAAGAGAGGAGGGAGGTGTTGGGGAGCCAAGTGCTGCAAAGTACCTCTTCTTAAACCTTGTAATTAAATATACTACAGATTACTATTGCAAGGGGGGCAGTGGACCGTCAGCAGGATGCCATGCCACACAAGTTAGTAATACTTCAATCATTGTAATGTCTTCAAGTCTATTTCGACTCATGGTTACATATGGGTGCAGCAGTTCAGTTCTATTTCGTTCCTACTGACCGCCAGAGGCGGTGCTTACAGCACTGGATGTTCCATCGCGCGCATGCGCAGGGTGAATCTTTATATAACAAAGTCACCTGTGACACCTGGGTGACCTGGAATGTCTATATATTCCGGAAGTCACCAGAGGTTCTGTTCCTTCTATCTTCTCGCGGACTAGCAGGTCGCACACATTGTTGTGTGATAATATACCATTAGCTTGTCGCAAGTAGCTCGTACATAAGGGTTGGTGTTTCGATTTGACTTCGACCACCAAGGGCTGCGACTTGCAATTCGTTCGACTTGGCTGCGGCCCCGGTAGGGGTGGTAAAGTGTGAAGGCTACGTGTAGCCCGGCTACCGCGGAAGCTAATATCACCTTTCCACCTTTAACTGATTTGATCAGGCGGCGGCTGAGTTCACAGTCGCCGTGTTATTCTAGTTGCTTGCAATTTGCTTGTGTTTTTTCGCTAAGCCCGGTTGCTAATTGTATGCTCGAATGTATTGTTTTCTAGCATTGTTGACTGTTGCTCGGGTGCTAAATTCGCCTTGAGACCGGTTGCTTACTTTGATTTAATAGGCGACAGCGACAGTACACTCACAGTACTTTGTTGTCGCACCAGTCGTGTGCTCACCTAAGCCTTGCGTTGCATTGCCGCACTATTTGCTGTGCCAGTGGGTGAGCCGTGCCACACTAGTATGCTGTTGTATTGCTCGCCGGTGGGCGGGTAGTTTCCTAAATCGCCTTCACCGTGTTATTTTAACAGTGTCCACACTATTTGCACGTGTGTAGGCTGCTGTAGTGTGTCGCCAGTTGGCAGCTCAGTTTCACACCACTGTATTATTATAGCCATGTCGCACCGTTGCACGGTAGCTCACTCCTTAGCCTGGTTGCATGCTAATTTATTTGCTCGCCAGTGAATGTCTTGGGATCCAAGTGTGCCATCACTGTGTTATTTAAGGCGCATTTTTGCTTGGGTGTGCTCTCGTCTGAGGCTCGATTGCTCAGCCTTCGTTGATTTGCTCTCCAGTGGGCGGCTGGGGTTACCTAGAGCCGCTGGCCTGCCAGGGACTACAGATAGAGAATAGCATTTTTGGCTAATTCTAGCATTAACCCATGTATGCTCATGTGTTTTATTAATTGCACTGTCCCCTTCTTAATAAACTGAATTCAATTGAACTGTGTTATTTAGGGGGTTGCATTGTTGTAGCTTGGGTGCACTCTCGCCCTAAAGCTCAATTGCCTAGCCTACTGTAACTTGCTTTACACCGCCACTGTATTATTCTAGCGGTGTCGCACCGTGGCTTTCGGTTGCTCTGAAGCCCGGTTGCATACCTTAGTCAGGCTCATTTAATTGGCTCGACAGGTCGCATTGTTGCTTGAAGGTGCTCTCGCCTAAAGCTTGATTGCCTCGCCTACTGTAACTTGCTCGCCAGTTGGCGGCATGGTTACACTGCCAATGTACTATTCTAGCGGTGTCGCACGTAGCTCGGTTGCTCGCTGGGACGGTGCTCCTTAGTCGGATGCATATTTTAGCTGGCTCGACTTTTGGCTAAATTCTAGCATGTTTTACTGTAACGTGCTCACCAGTGGGCGTAGTTTTACGCCGCCACTGTATTATTCTAGCGGTGTCGCCCTTCTTATATGTCCATGGGTGTCGCACCGAGGCTCGGTTGCTCTCGCCTAAAGCCCGGGTGCATACATTGGTTGCTCGCCAGGGAGCGTCTTGTGTTTCCAAGAGTCGCCTTCACTGTGTTATTTTAGCTGTCACACGGTTGTCGTGTCTGTGCAGGCTACTGTAATTTGCTCGCCAGTGGGTGCGCTATAGTTTTGCACCGCCGCTGTATTATTCTGGCGGTGTCGCGCCGTGGTTCGGTTGCTCTCGCCTGAAGCCCGGTTTACTGCCTTAGTCAGATGCATATTTAGTTGGCTCGACAGTGGGCGGTTTACGCCTTCATGACCTCCATACAGTGGGGGAATGGCCATGACAAGTGCCCTGCAGGTCTCAGGGTTGAGCACCTGAGGGAAGCTGTCCAGATAACCCATGCATGAACTGTAGTTTCATGTCTCAGGCACTTAGGTTGCAAGGTAGAGGCTCTTCTGCTAGCCTCCAACCAGCTCATAGGTACAAGAGCCGGTGATGCCTTGCGACTGGGCATCCTTCCTACTACAGGGGATGACATGCTGTCCACAGCTGCGTCCTGTAACTTCTTAGGGTGGGCAGCTCGGCTAGAGGGTCAGTATCCGTCCGTGACTTCCATCAAGTATGGGGTTAGATGAAGCTCTGGTTTCATCTGCACCCACGAATGCCTTCTTTTCGGTAGGCCTCAATCCCGTTCTGTGTGCCTCCCTCTGAGCCTTATTCCGCATAGCTCCGTAGATGCTGGCCAGATTTGGGCTCTCTCCCATCACACTAGTGACAGCAGAGCTCTGGCAGCCATGCACAATGCTGGTAGTTAGGGCTTGGACTGGTAGCTCCGATTGAGCCTGCTATAGCATCCTGGTTGTCTCCCAGACGGGCTCTGAGCCGATGTGCACTGCCCTCGGCCCCAGTGCCGGTTCAGGTGACCTCACTGGGTTACGACATTGCTGCCTGTGTGGGCCATCTGGGGAATTTGCTTTCTCACACAGTCCTGGCTCGGTCGCAAACCATACAGGGGTCAGGTGCTGGTCACTCAGCATGGACCCTCAGTGATGCTTCACTGCAGACTTGCATTATGACTTAGGGAGCTAGGCAGGTTGATGTCAACTGTGACGTGGCGCCACCAGGGTTGGCTGAGCGCAGTCGTCCCAGTCGGAGGTGTGTCGACAGACCCTCCGTTCTCTTCCAGTGATCCCAGACCAGACGTTCGGCCAGCTGCTCTTCAGGCCCGGTGCGAAGTGTTCAGGTTGACCAGGCTAGACAGTAGTTGCACACCGACGTGCACCTCTGCCTGATTCCAGGCCGGGGAACCTCTGTGGTACCCCGTGCCAATAGCTTCAACCACGTTCAGGTGGGAAATCAAGCGGCCAGTGCTTCTCAGCACATTCTGTACAGCGCCGTAACACTGCGCTACAGCTGCATTTCAGGCGCCAGGAGGTCGGCGTACAGCCTCCGCCCTCCCCCAGAGTCCTTGGGGGTGCTACTCGATGCTCGGTAGGTTCTACTTAACCGAAGTTCAGGTACCAGGAGGTGGGGCGGGGTCGCCCCGTTCTGGACTAAGACGGCGGAATCAGTGACTCACGATTCTCGATTCTTCCTTTCCCCATGCTGCGTGTTGCAGGGGTCCTCCAGTCTATCGCTCAGACGGACTGGGTTGTGTCATAGCCCTGAAAGATGCTACTTTCAAGTCCCTACTGCCCAATGTCACAGGTGGTCCTCCCCTTTGCATTTCTGGGCAAGGTGTACCAGTTCAGGGTTCTTCCGTTTGGGCCATCCCTGGCTCTGCGTATATTAACAGTGTGTGGCAGCATCCCTGCCACCATTACAGCTCAGCTGGTGCTCGACTCGGCGGACATGCGAGCCTGCCTTTCTCCGTGGCGCGTAGCTACCGTTCAGCAGCTACTACAGCACTTCATGCAATGGAGACTGCTGGAGTACAGCCTCTTCCTTCGACTGATATGTATGCAGCATTATCTAATTATCATTATCTAAGCTGTCCAAGTTCCAGGTGTCCAGAACACAGCGATAGAAAAGGGCCACCCCGGGAGTGGGAGACTCCATCCGGAGGTGGTGGGCATGATGGGACAATGGGGGGCAGTGGCATATCTCTTTGCTTCCGAAGAGATGACCCACTGTCCCCCTGGGTTCTCCCTAGATGGAAGGGACCAGTCCTAAGGCAGGATGCTCTGGCTAATGCTTGGCCAGTCAGCCTGCTTTATGCATTTCCTACAATTCTTTTGTTACTGACAACACTGGATGGGGACCAGCATTGCAGTTACAGCCTACGTTTGGTGGCTCCAATCAATCAATCAATCAATCAATATCCTTTATTTAACCAGGTAAAATTCATTGAGATTAAAATCTCTTTTCCAAGAATGACCTGGCCAGAGAAAGCAGCACTATGATAAAATAAGCACAATCAACACAGTCACATACAATTCTCATACACCACATTCAGCATCAATTAAAATAATACAAGATCAGGGACAAGAATATAAAGTTGAAATGAGTACAGTTAAAAATTAAATAAATAAACTGGGACAGATAGAATGAATAAACCCGGCCGTTATCAGAAAATAGCTTTACAAACAATTGCAATGCTCCACATTGGCCAGGAAGGCCATGGATCCCAGCGTTACTAAACTCCTCAAGGAGAGCCTTGGTGCCTTCCAGGGAGACAGGACCTTCTGTCTCAGGTGAGCGGACACATGTGGCACCGAACTCGGGCGCCTGCAGCTGTGCGTGGGGCTCCTGGTAGCCAGGACCCACTGTTGACGTATTGCGACCAGTCAGGGGTCCATACCTTTTTAACTTAAGGGGCACTCTCCATTACATGGCGCTATGCAAACAGGTGGAAGTTGTTTTGACAGTGGTGCATGGCACATGGCGAAGTCCCATGGACTTGCTCAGTGATTTTTTTTTTAAACCTTTATTTATACAGGTATATCCCATTGAGTCCGAAGACTCTTTCGCAAGGGAGACCTGTTCCCATTTACACGTTACCATTCACACACTCATTCATACACCGATAGCAGGCTATCAACATTCACACGAGGCAAGGTGGGTGAAGTGTCTTGCCCAAGGACACAACAACTATTACACAGGTGGCAGGGCAGGGATCGACCCTCCAACCCTTTGATCATCGGCCGACCCGCTCTGCCACCTGAGCCACAGTCGCCCGTGATAGTGATACTACACTTTCTGCAGTCTGTGTTGGGCAGCAGGAGAGCTGCTTCCACCCTGTTCGTCTATGTGGCTGCGATATCGGCTGCACATGCAGGGGTGGATAACCAGACGGTAGGGTCCCACTACCTAGTCAGGCAGTTTCTGTAGGGAGGCCAGAGGCTTCATTCAGCCACCATGACCCCTGAGGGCACCATCATGGGACTTGCAAGTAGTACTGAGGGCCTTAGGTCTACCCCCATTTGGGCCGCTGAGTCAGGCAGATCTGACGCGGCTGTCTATGAAGACGGCATTCCTCCTTGCCATTGCGACTGCACTCGGTCGGTGAACTCCATGCCTCGTCAGTGAGCCAGACGTGCTTGCATGGCGCCACAGGGGTCAGGAGTGGTGCTCTCGCCAAATCCATCCTTCCTATCCAAACGATTGTCTCCCCACCATGTAAACCAATTGATCGAGTTGGCTGCTTTCAATCCCCTGGGCTCACCAGGGGGTGCAGAAAGAATGTCAGACCCACTGTGCCCGGTGCGGAGCGCTTAGGGCATAGTTTGTGGCAATGACAGCCAGCTTGCGTAAGACAAATACCTCTGCTGTCTGCAATGGGGGCTGCAGGAAGGGGCTGCCCTGTCCAAGCAGAGACACTCCCACTGACTTGTGGATGTGGTCTTGAATGCATATAGAGCACAGGGGCTCCCCATGCCTTGGCCGTTGAGTGCCACTCTACCAGGAGTATGGCTACATCATGGGCTGCCTTGAAGGGGATTTCATGGCAGGACATTTGCGCCACGGCTACATGGTCGTCATCATGTACGTTGCACGCCTCTACAGAGTAAATGTTGCTGCACCTCATCCTGTGGGATGACAGCTGTCTTGTTGATGGCTGCAAGCCCTTAATTGATGAGTACTCTTCATGACCTTTTTGGTATAAGTCATCCAGTGCTGTAAGCACCGCCTCTGGTGGTCAGTAGGAACGAAATAGAACGATAGTTACGTATGTAACTACGGTTCTATGAGTTCCGGATGACCGCCAGAGATTCTCTGTCCTCAGACTTCTCAGACACATGAAAGATCAGTTGGAACAGAACCTCTGGTGACTTCCGGAATATATAGACATTCCCGGGGTCACCCAGGTGACACAGGTGACTTTGTTGGTATAAAGATCTCGACCTGCGCATGTGCGCGATGGAACATCCAGTGCTGTAAGCACCGCCTCTGGCGGTCATCCGGAACTCATAGAACCGTAGTTACATACGTAACTATCGTTTCTTGGCCTTACGGTTATGGGCTACCCTGCCGTCCCGTGGGAGTAGACCTCATGCCAGAGTGGATGGTACAAGTGTGAGATTGTGAATTAAACCATCAGAAATGGAAGAACGAGATCGAAATGACAGGTGCACAGGTCTGTGTCGCTTGAGATTCCTTTACTGCACTGCAAACAACATCTGAGGCTTTCCTCTTTAATGTGCATGTCTGACTTCAAGGCTCTTTGAGTGTGTTCGTGTTGGTTTATCTCAGTGTCATGCTCCATTTCTGTTATTGCTTGATGATGCAGGTACAGCTTGGGAGCTTTGGCTTTGGAAGTCACGCAACAGCTTGGAGTTAAAAAAAAAAAATCAGAAATCAGCTAAATTATTGAACAATGCATTTGACAATAAACATTGGTTAACACCTCAAACAAAGTGGGGGTGATTGACAACCTAAGGGAAATTATGCCTCTTTCTGTTGAAATCATCCTTACTTCAAAGACAATACACCATACATTACAGAGCTTTCATCTCTATTCAATGGCAACTGCTCTAGTCAGGTTATTAAAAAAACTAAGCTGGCAAATAGCAAAAGCAAAAAGCAATGTGGATTTCTATGTTTCTGCACAATATGTTGATTATCTTCCGCTCAGAGTAGTAATGCTATATATATAGTGTAAAACACTACAAATGCCCTTTCCCCAATTATTCAACTTTTGAAACCCATTATCAGACCGGCAAATAACGATGTAGAAATTCCATGGAAAAAAAATGGTCAAACTGGAGATCAGAGAAAAGAACCTCGGACAAACTGGAAGCTAATTTACGGCTGGCATATTCTGCGATCTGGATGTAAAAAAAAATATATAATTCAACCAAATTAAACAAATTGAAGTACAATACATCTATGTTGATGCTTTTAGGTCTGGTTATGTTCAAGTCAAACATCACAGAGATGCTGATGTTACATATTAAATCATTGTATACAGTATATAAACTCTAACTATATGTCAGTAGTGAATGTTCTTGTAATTACTGTCCCTGTTTTGTTTCAGTAAATAGCATAGTGTAGAGAATATAGATCGTTAATATGCCTGTGTTAAGATTAATATCAAAACTATTTATTGCTGCCAGCATTTGCATTCTACATGCCGATGTATGGCCTTTATAATTTGTGCAAAATATAATTATTAATAGTATAATTTTATACTATTAACTTCGGCTATTCAAACTGGCACATTATATTTTGTTTTATGTAAGGAACACGCATGAATGATATAGCTATTGTTTCTGGAATGTATCTTTAATATCATGAGGAAGAAAAGATAGGTTGTGATTAAGATTCTCTAACCACCGTGTAAAACTGTCCTCCGTTTATCTGATGTCAGATAAGGTCTGGCCATTGGCCAAATGCAGTGAAAAAACTCCTGAAATAGAACATTTTCCCGCCTGGAGCTCATCTGACTCCTGTGCTATCCCTACATCCCGACATCTGACCATTATTTCGTAACAGTCTGGCCAGTTATTGTGTGAATACTCAACATCATTAAGACCTCTGTGCCTCTGTCTAGGCAGTTGGCAAACAACTACAGTATTTGATTTACTTACAGTGCAATTTCCCCCTAAAGGTATAAAGATCGTTGTCACTAGTTCCCAGTTCGGAGCTCATTCCCTGTCAGTGCGAGGCCCTCCGTGAGTCTTAGCAGAGAGCAGAGTGCCACTTTCTTCCTCTAATACATGTAGACTTGCCAGCAGCTGCTTTTCTCTTGCCAGTGGGGTGTTTGGGAGAGTGCTGCGAGTGCAGAGGTCCCTGCTATGCTGCTATCTCCTCACACAATTTATTTCCCCCCTATTTTGAGTTGTGACAGAATGAACAGTTTAAACCAGTCTCCTCTGAATCATCATATCTCCCTCAATTTCTGGGACTCCCTGCCTAAGCATCTTAAGCTGTAGCCCAATCAGAATGATCTTTAAAACCCCCTCCTGAAATGAACCTTCACATGAAACCAGAATTCAATCACCGGCACCTTCTTTTACCAAACAATAGGTTAACATGTGTTTGGAAGAAAAATGACTGACTTTGTGGTTCGACTCTCACCTACTGCAGTAGGCTATTTGTCTGTGATCACAGCACTATGTTAGTGGTATTAAAAATAACTACTTGGATCACAACAGTAAAAGCAATGCATTTTAATTATTCATGCATTATTGTGTTTCCCACTTTAACATTGCAACTAATGAAGGTAAGGCTAATGTTAATCACCCATTGCTTTAATAAAGTATTACTTTATATACTGCTGAGTAGATGGGAATTTCTCTAGTAGAGAACATGGGTAGCTGATTAAACAAAATACTTTCGTACACCAATAAAGATTTTATTTCAGTATAATTCCATTTGCAAAAGTGTAGCTTGACAGTCAAACTACATAGTTAAGCAATGTAAGAGAAGGGTGGGACAATTATAGCAATAGGGAGGTCTTGATTGTACATTCACAAGTTAGTAACTGTCTTTCCCTTTATTGAACAACACACAGAGAAACGCCATTTAGAGCTCCTTAACATCCTCAGTTTCTCCATTGGGAAAATAGGAACATCACTACAGTGAGAGGGGAAGGGAAGAACCAATCAGTCAACTCCCGGGCACCTGTCCAGCCTCAGCTTAATTGAGATGGGTTTCAATGACAGAGCATTAGGTTGCCTTGACATCCTTTGCTTTGCAGTAATCATGTGTTGTTTGCCAGGCTAGCTGCAAGCTACGTAAGTGGGACCACAGTCATTCTCCTCACCACCATAACAGTACACTGACCCATGATGCATTATCACATTAAAACCATCGGTCATGTCTAAGCAAATCAATCTAGTTTGGAAAATGGAATATGTGTGTCTGGTGGTCTGGAACAATGGGGAAACCTGTAGCAGGTTTACCTGCATTAGGTACAGTATGTGTGCCTATCACAGTTAAATGGTCATGGAAGCTATCATATGGTCCAATGCTTCTTTCAGTCTGATATTATTGTGTACATGTATCACTCTGTGAAGTCCTGCAGCCAAACGTTTCAAAGAAATACATTAAGGACACATTAGAGAGTCTTTGTTTGCCAGGCGCTATCCTGCAAGTGCTCTTTGTCCATTTTTTTCTTGCCACCATGAAACATGCAGCACAGTTACTGGCACTTATTACAATAATAGGATTTATTTAGTTTCATTAGATTGAGAAAAGTGGTTGCTTATCTCATGCATGGTGCTATTAGCGAAAACAAAGCTTTATTGTTACTGCACAGTCGTAATCAGTATAATGTTTCTACTTAATATGCTAACACATTTGCATTTTGTTTAACAGGTACTGGTCTTTCCATGGTCTCAGAGCTATAGAAGGTCATAAAGTACAATTTATTGTACACTTTGTCTTTTTCTCTGAAGTGAACCCAAACGTTTCTCCAAATATTATATACATATTAATTCTGAACAAAACCCTAACAGAGTGTGAAATTACCCCGGGGCCCTTACGGTCTGTGTTCGGGGACTAAGCAGACATTTGAGGGCACTGGTGAGTTGTGAATGGCTGCATGCTGGGCCTGTGCCATCTCTTGGGATTACATGAATTAGAGGAAGGTTTGCTGCAGATATATCCTACGCACTGAAAAAAACAAAAGAAAATTCACACAATAAGTGGTTTTGCTGAGTGGGTGTGTTTCAGTGTACGAGACAGATGCCAGACGAGACTGTAAGGAGAAAGACAAATAAGATGTTAAACAATACAGAACATCTAAAGCGACTCTGCTTAAACAAGCTAATCAGAGGTCATAATATGTGGCTTCGACATGAGATAAAAAGGTGATAATTCCCCTATGAGAAAATGTCCTTATCTTGATCTAATTTCACTCTCATATCTGTCGGCTTCTGTACATATGAAACAAGAGTGAGGCTTAGTGAGTGGGTGGTTAGCTTAGCTTGGGACAAAGACTGAGAACAGGGGGAAACACCTATGCTGATGGAACAAAATCCAATTATTGATTTGCATATCGTATCTATTAGAATTGTTTAATCCGTATAAAGAAGGAAAATGACAAGTTGCGGTTCTCAGTGGGACTACTTCTTGGCCATGCAGGCACATTGATTTCTGCTGGTTTCCTGGCAAATTCATGGTGACAAGGCCTCATTTTGTTACCCTCACACAATGACAGACCAGCTGTTTAAACCCCCTCCGCT
The DNA here is from genome assembly GCA_026929865.2 of Hyperoplus lanceolatus. Classification (NCBI taxonomy): domain Eukaryota; kingdom Metazoa; phylum Chordata; class Actinopteri; order Uranoscopiformes; family Ammodytidae; genus Hyperoplus; species Hyperoplus lanceolatus. The sequence continues at coordinate 19,977,809 of CM049415.1, read as the reverse complement.
TCCAGTCTTTATGCTAAACTAAGCTTAGCCGCTGCAGCTTTGTTTTCAATTGACACACATACAATTGGTTCCTACTGTCATCAAAGTGTTGGCAAGAAAAAGACACTTATTTCTCAACTGTAAACATTGTCATTAAAATCTATTGTCAGCCCAAACACAGATGTTTCAGTATGTGTTTGTACTGGCAAAGCTCATATTTTGAATTAAAATTCTGCTGATAGTTTCAATTCAGCCCAAAAAAAGAAACAGGGAGTTAACTGAGCTTTAGGCGTTTTACTTTATTATAACTTTATAAACAAATTACACTTAATGTGTATCAGTGAAATTCATATGTATGATTTAAGATGATACATGATCTGTGTTATCAAGCACATACAAAAATAGAAACCTGCATCTGTATACCTCTGGGCCAAGCTACCATGTGCTGCAGACCTACAAATAAAAAGCAGATAGAGATCATAATGCTTGGGGGCTGATAAGGACTGCCACTGGTATTGTAGCCAAGCTAATTAGCCAAAAGGAAATTAGGCTCCACTCCATATCTGTTAGCTCCAGAGAAGCCAATGTCCCAGGGACCCCTCAAGGTGAACTGCCGTGGTATTGGCTTCCTGACATTGACAGCCATGATAGCAGACTGGGTTCAAGTGAAATTTGGAGACAAATGAAGTATCCAGTTTCCCACCCATGGTCAGCGTGCCATGAAGCTAGTCTCTCTTGGTATCAGTCATTTACTGTTTTGACTCTGGCGCCAAACCTCTTCAGGTGGCATTAGAGTACAGCCATATGGACATACAGTACAGCATGTGGCTGCACTTTCCCACAAACAACACAACATCCTGTCTTCTTTGCGGTTCAGGCATTCCATATTCATTATTGTGAAAAAGCAGTTATTTTATTCAGTAAGTATTGTGACACAACAAACTAGGAAACAAGCTGAGACCTCACAAGGGAATACTGTACAAATTCAGCGGGTGCTCACTGCAGGCTTTGCTCTATTTCTGTCATTTTAATATATTTAATTTACTTTAGTTGGTTTATTTGCATATACATGAAACTGGAAGAATGAAAGAAATTCAAATTTTCCAAGTGAGACAAAAAGCCACAGGTCTTTTAAAAATACTTAACATCAAACATAAAGGCATGCGTTACGCACACAAATTGTAACACCAGTGAATTGGACATCAGTGGTGAGGTGGTTAGTGTCCCCCCAGAGGCTTAGTCCTCATCGCAGCGACGCGGTTTTGAATTCGACCCTTGTTCGTTTTCTGCATGTCATTTGCCTATGTACCTCATTTCATCTCTGTCTCGCCGCACTGTCAATAAAGCCTTAAAAATGCAAAATAATTATAGAAAAAAAAGTTAATCAATATGACTTGATCAACAAGCCTTTCAACTCCCTGCAGACATTGTGTATTCAGTTTGTGCGATGGCTGAATAAGTATTGTACTTTTTGTATCTTAAAAGAGATTAAATGTAGTCTGGCTTTGTTGTCGGGTGAACCTCTGTGTAAGTTCCTGAACCAGCTTGAAGAACACTTTCCCCTCCAGCCATTTAGCTGTATGGGGACTGTGGCAGAGGCATTGTGGAACAGCTGCAACTCAGTGCTTCTTGGCACACGCACCCTAGAGAAGTGCTTGTTAAACAAATTCATTTAAGGGAGAGGGACCAGCTTAAGATGCACATTACGGATCAGTCCTTGTTTTCTAAACCGCACCAAGCGGCTGAATAAAAATGCTGCTTCCCCACTGGAAAACCAATATGTGTTCAGCCAAACAGGGCAATGCAGCATTCATGAACTGAAGAGCATGTATAATATCAGACATACAAATGTTGACATTTTAACATTAATGTACATTTTTTTTCTCTCTCTCTCTCTCTCCAATTTGATGTATTACGATGGTAAAAACGAATACCGGTGCAGGTTATATAATGTCTGGTCAAACGTAATAAGGTGTTAACCTCGGGTAATGAATCGTAACCGAGAGAGATGGGGGTGAAGATATGCTGCAAACGTAGACAAAGTAATTGGATTGTGACACGTGAGTAATTCCAGGAATTCCATAGCTCCTTTCCATTCCTTGTGTTCCATTTCCCAGCAGCACAGTCTAATAGAAAAGATGCGATCATGAATGGCCAATTCATGCTTTACTGCTGTAGACATCCCCAAACAAATGGAATAAATGGACTGATACCATAGTTTAATATAATTGATTTGTAATTTAGCATTTTAAGTAGCGTACCTGTGAACATTCTGAATCGGGTCAGATACATATTTTTTGTGCGTTCGTCTGTGAAGTGCTTTGCATATATTCAATACACCTCCTCCTAGCAGGTGTCAAACACTAGTCAAAGGTTTGCATTGCGAAAATCTGGTAGGCCAGTGCAATAGCTACATTTGCAACGTGGGTAAATATTGCGAGAGTGCCATTGCCTTCTATAATCCTTCCTTGACAATAACAATGGGGACTTGTAGGTGGGGGTGCATTCAATAGAACCTTATCTCTTGTGTACTCCAGGAGACGGAGCCAGTTTGCCAACTCTCACATTGGCATGCTGTCAAAGCATCTCAACGGGCTTTCAGACTTCTATTTAATTTCTATTATAAGATTCTTCAGCTGTAATTAGGACCCAGAAGGAAGAAAGCGGTCATGATTGAAAATCACTGCACATTAAAGCTATTTGTTGAGTAACTGTTATATATATATCCTCCTGCAGATTTGGTCTTATTATCCCTACATTTTGCACATCAGTATGCACTTTTAGAACTCTTACTCTTACAATCATAGATATTTATATGTGTCTCTTTGCTCTGGCATTGTTCAATTATGTTTACACCTGTCACAAAATAAGACAACTCCTTGTTGAAGACAACATGGAGCAAAACATGGTTTGTGCTGGGCCGTCCTTGATAAAAATATTCCGTTGATGATTTTTTACCCAATTACATTTCAATCAAGGAAAGCATATGTGGGGCACAACCGAAAATTTTTACTGATTAGCATAATATTTTTTTATTGAGAGCACGAGCAAACTGAGCTTACAAAACTACCTGCAAAGCCAGAGCTTCGGTAACATACTTTATGACTACAGAGGAGACCAACTTGGAGTGGATTTAAAGACATACAAAGAGTTCAGTTCAGCTGAAACCGCCTGGGTATCAGTGGCGTGCACAGGTAGACCTGAGGTGGTGCTGAAGCACCTGCCCTTTTCCCCTGGCCCAATCAAGTGCCCTTTTGAAAAAATAAATAAATAAATCTGAAAGTTTTTTTTTTTTTTACAGTGTATGTGGCCCATGACGACATTATCATCTATAAATGCTCAACGATTAAAAACGTTTGACAATAATGCCCCAATAAATATGCCCCCCTCCTCTTCCTCACACACACTTCCTTTTGTCAACGTGAACATAGAGTGGACACAAGCGGAGGTGTGTTGCCGTAACAATGCACAGCTGCTGCACACACACACACACACCTACTCCCGGCCTGCCCTGCTCCACCAGCGAGGTAACACATACATGAATGGAGTCAAGAGTGTGTTGTTTGCCCCCTAAGCCTCAGTTGCCAAGCTATAACTTGCATTTATTTGTCTCTGTTATAAAGTAGCATCATGAAGCGCCACACAGCTGAGCATAAATTAGCCGACTGTCCAGCTAGCCCCCCCCCAAAAAAATAGATATGACGTGATGAACACAACTAGTGTCGGCGGAGTTTGTGATTGGTACAGCATGTGAATCGATCAGTATGCTGAATATTTAGTGTTGTTTAGGTTTACTTTAGGCTATATAATTAACACTTCACTTGCAGTAATGTATTTGCTAAATGACAAACAAGCAATTCCCAATTGCCTGCAGAAAAAGTAGCCTCGTGCCTTGTTGTAATGTAACCAAGCAGGCATATGGTTGGTCTCTTTTTATTTACAAATTGCAGTATAATGCCTAGAAAGGAGAGGTTAAAAAGGAAAAAGAAAGGGAGCTACAGCAGGCAGCCCAGGGGAGCAGCTCTCTGCTCTCCTGGATGAAAGGTCAGAGTCAAGACCAGAGTCATGTTAACTGTTCAGGGCCTTTTAAAGCTCAGATTTTAATGTTGAACTGTTCCTCAAATGTTATTGAAATATCTTAAAAGCTGTCCACACATTTTATTTTAACTACGCAAAGTGGGTTGGTGGTACTAAATCAGTCATGAAGCTATATAAGCTAATGATATTATTTTGTCCCAACCATAAGTTATTTCTATGTTACAAGACTTGCAGTAATCTTGTATTTACCTTAATAGGATATTATTAGTACGGAGATCAAGGGCCTAACGAAGACTTCAAAGAGAGAATTCGGGATAAGGGATTATTTTAAAATCCAGCTGACTGTTTTTTTCAAACATACATTTTCTTTCTGCTTTTTGGTAATTCTGTGTCTCCAAATTATTCAGAAAATAGTACTAAATAGCCCACATTGACACAGGTGATTAGCCTTAGCTTTCTTCTCAAAGTGCACCAGATTGATGAATTTTACTTTAAAAGGTTCAAATTTTTCTTCCGGGGAGCATTCCCGGACACTAGAGGTCCAGGGTCCCAAACACAGTCTCCCAAATTCCTTTGAAACACTCTATGTGTGGCCGGGTATTAAAAGTCATTAGGCCAGGGGGGGATTTTGTACAAGTACCCTTAAAATGATTTGGTCATTCATCGATAGAATATATTGTGCCCTTTTTTTTGCACTGAGCACCTGCCCCCCAAAATGTCTGTGCACGCCACTGCTGGGTATAGTTATTCTTGGTAGACCAACCCAGAATGTGAAAGCTGAAGCATGCATAGCGTTCACCATCTGGTTAAAATGGGGCCAACAGCATCAGAAGACACAAAAGGCGAAGACTCTTCCACGTCACTGCACAACATTTCATGGGAAATATACCTTCGATTTTCTCGTCTCAGCCTCTTTGTTTCTTCCTCCCTGCTTGTTAAAAATTTAAACAAGCCTGACAATGCCTGAAAAGCTCAACCTACCATGAAAGGATAGGAAACACACAAGAGGAATTTGAAACAAGAAACCCAGAGAGAAATTGAGAGGAGAAAATCTCCTTTGTAAAGTAACTACACATTAGCTGTGTGTAGTGTGTGTGTTTTTGTGCATGCACAAGAAAATGGCAGAGACATAAAGAGGTATTGTATAGAGAGGAAAGCTAAAAGGCTTGAAGATGAAATCTCAACCACTCAATTTTCCAATAAGAAACGATTTTGGAAAATAAAAGTTGTCTTAAGCTACAGTCTCACACTTTTACTAGTAACATTGTGGTTGTCTTTATTTATTTATCCAAAAGTTCTATTTCAATATTTCATATAAACTTCCAGTCCAACTGAGCAACTATAATATGCACCCAGTCGGAACATCTCAGGTCAATTATTCAACCTGTAACCATGAAAATAAAGGATATAAAGGATATTGGGAAATCATCTAGTTTAGCCAGTTGTGCTAAATCTAAAACTGTTTATGCTTTTCAAATTTCTATTTGTATTTGCCTCATACACGTTTTTTGGATTTTAACTTACAAATTGATGAAAGGTGAATATTGTCCGTGCATTTGTTAAATAAATGTATGTAAAATATTTATTTTATAAGGTTCATGTGGTTATTTCTTTAAGCGTCAACAAGACATGAAACATGTGAACACACCTGTATGTATTACAGTTTCTTACAGACGCAATTAAACATTTGTTTGAATCAATGATCAACAACATCTTCTTTTGATGAATCTCTCACCTTTCACCTTTAGAACTCGAACAGACAGCTGTCCAAAGAATCTGTCTTCATTAACATGGCCTGAAAGACAGTAATACAATTCACTTCCCAGAATCGTGATTTTGTTTATGGCATTAGATAATAACCCATCAGAGTATAACATGTATGTGAAGTCCTTGAAAAGTGTAAAATGTCAGACAATCAAATAAAGTACCTACAATTCACAGTATAAGGTGTTCAAAGTAATTGATTCCAATAATCTATCTGATCCCCATAGCATTCCTGAGATGCAAATACGTGACCTTATTACTGGTGATCCTCTCTACAGTTCATGATCCAGTCTGCTTTTGTATTGATTATATTCACTATGACCACCTCATCAATCAGGGAACCTTCCCCATTCCCAATGTATCGATTACCATAATTTGCCAGATGCATGATGTAAGGAATTATGTGATGAAATTAACTTTGCACTTTCTACAGTATGTAGTATCTTAGCTCTGACTCCTCCCAGTGTTCGAATCTATCGAAGATTTTATTGGACTTTATTATCTGTGAAAGCAAAACAGTTTTGTAAAAGCACAGAAGACAATTGACATGTGTATCATGACTCACACGTATTTCACTATCCACAAACCTGTAATTTTTGACTTGCAAATATGTAGAACTTACTCTGAAAATACAAAGTCATATTTACGCATTTACGGATCTGTTTCTGCTTGTGAAAAGGGGTTTGCATATTTGTGGATTGCCTCCTGTGAGTTTGTGAGCCACATTACATTTTTACATAATTTTGTCCAATTTCTACCACCGAGATCTGTAGAACAAGCCTTACAAATGTGAAGTGCAATCATTTGTAAGTGTGTAATTGTGTTTTGTAAAGTTATATCCACACAAAGAAAAAGTGATTTGCAAATATGTAGAATTTAGGCTGTAAATGTGTATTTTAATTTTGCATAATTTTTTTAAATGTTTTTAATGCAAATAGTTTCACCACAAAAAAAGACATGTCAACTCTTATTTACACATTTACGGAACCATTTCTACATGTGACACTGGCTCTGCGCATTTGTGGATCGCTTCCTGTGCGCTCACGGAATATTGTCCAATTCGTGCCGCAGGGATCTGCAAAATGAGACCTGTAAAATGAGGTCTGTATTTTGAATTCTGTACTTTAGGTGCAGTTAGACAGGTCCAACCATAGACATTATAAAGGGTAGACGCCCCATTGGCCGTTGAGCACGAGAAATGCGGGCGCCATCTTGGACCGGTCACACGTTCCACTCAGTGTAGTCTGTTTGGCAGGTGGAATGAACTGTCAGCGCATGTAATTAATCATATCTCATTAAATAATGTTTTAATATTCATAGTGGGCTTAACAGTCATAGAAGATTCTGAATAACCAGACGTCCGAGTCACACACTTCGTCCGGGAGGAGATTGAAACGGAGGATGTGTTTCTGCTTGGGGAACATATTGAGGAGACAGTTTGGCATCGACAACCACCATTCCGACTTGTTGTCATTGGTTGTGTCTGTCTTTCACAAATTAAGGCTGCACCACATTGCCAAACTTCGCCTCGCTTGAATTTCTCTTCGGAGTAAAATGTGATTGTAAGGATGGATTAGCTTTATTTTATGCATTTGAGTATTATTGTTTGCTGTTGTTGTTGTTGGATTTTCCCCTAATTTAATACTTTTGATTGCTGTGGTTTTGTATTGAATGTGTTTTTAAATGTACCGCGCTGCAAGGCACGCATTGATTTCCTGTCTGTGTCTGAGGAACCAACTCGAGACTAGATTGAAAAAACAACTTCCGGCTTGCCGAGGGTTAAGAGCTATTTACCGTGAGCAGCGGAGAACTCAGATTCACAGCCTTAAAAATCTCTGAAAATCTTTGGAGATGTCCAAAAAAGGAAAAAACATTGATAAGGGAAGGAGGAGAAGACAAGATTATACGGAAGAATTGAAAAAACAGTTGGCAGACTTGATGAGAGAAATGAAAAGTGAGAGGGAGACGGAGCGAGCACTGCTGAAAACTGAGCTGGCTGGGATTATGGACGAATGGATTGGGCGTTTTGGGGGCGGACGTTCATTCCGACATGCTGCCACTCCGACAATTGACTTCTTGTTGTCGCAAAGGCGGCACTTTATTTAATTAAAAAGGGGTCGCGACTCCGACATTTTAAGTTTCCTTTGTCGATAAGAGACGGCCCCATCATTCCGACAAGCGATTCCTTCTGTGTCGCCCGGTCATATCGCCTCTGCCTCTGTGTCGCTGTTCAATTAAAGGTGCTGATTTCAAGGTGCAGGTGTAGCTTTTGGGCAGGCACGGTGCCAGGATTTTTTTTTTTTTTTTTCTCTACTGGGGCTAAGGAGGGGCTTGACCAAAACGTGGGGGTGCTAAGAAAATAGTTGAGTTTCCATAGCTACAGTTACATTAGAAGGAATTTCTTCTTTTATTCAATAAAAGCAGATATGGCACATACTATATTCGATATAAATGTAGTTTTAGATTAGTTTTGCTAAATACTTTTCAACAAATAAGTGTTACTTGGTTGGTTGATGTTGTCACATATTCCATGATGATTATAGACGCAAGGCACGCAACACAAAGGCTAAATGTTTATGTGTTTTGAAGGCTAATGTCCGGTTGAAATCAATCCCGCTGCACAATTTGAATTGTGTTAAAATATGCTACAGTGATTATCAAATATTCAATTCCACTGAAACGATGAAAACCCATGTTTCATTCATTTAAAACAATGACTGTAGACTGATTTTTCCTTTTACGCATACGCTATGCGTAAAAGGAAAAATCTATGGCCGCTCTCTATGGACTGGTTAACAAACTACAAACAGCGAAAAGAAAGTGGAAAAGTCAAAGCCTAAGCCATGGCAAAACAAGGAAATATTATATATAAGAATTACTTAATACCAAGCAGCAGCGAGTCTGAAGTAAGTGAAGATGACTCTGACTCCGAAGAGACGGCTTAGGCCATGCCCAGAGATGCAGCAGACGGCACTTTATAATATATAAGCCCGTTTGTTTTAGGCATATGAACAACTCATTATTTTGCATAGGCTGTAGTCATCAGAAGGCATTTAATCACAAATCGGTCGATTAACTGTGACTTTTTGCAGCGGCAGAGCAAAGACATTGCGATCTTCCTTTAAGCACCACAGACAGCGACCACTGTAATGATCAGAATTTGCACCAAAGCCCTAATGATAACAATGAAGAGAATCTCTATTTAAATGCTGTCCATGCGACGGTGGTGACTGATAGCGGCCGTTTCACTTTACATGTTCACCCTACCGCGCAGTAAGTTTGGCAACATGTCGCTGTGTTTTTCGGGCTTTAGAAATGCCACAAGATCGTGGAAGCCGTAGCCCTTAAAGGGCCAGAATATCCCTGTTTATCATTTAGCCGTCAAACCACAGAGTTTTTATGCTGCATACTTTTCACTGCACTATCTCATTTAGTTTGAAAACAAATCTCCAAACCATTTGTCTCGCGCCTTAGCTGATATATAAAATATCCATTTGCCAAACCTAAAAATGTTGGTAACACTTTACAATAAGGTACACAAAAAAAGAGTAGTTACCCTTTTTAAAAGGTAAATTTACCTTTTACCTTTTAAAAAGGTAAATTTATCTTTTAAAAGGTAAATTTACCTTTTAAAAAGGTAAATTTACCTTTCCAAAAGGTAAATTTACCTTTCCAACTGCGCTCCGATAAACAGGAGGTAAAAGTGAACTAGCCCACCGGGCATTCTGATTGGATGAGGCAACACAGTACGGTGGCTCCGGTGGCTCATAATGAACAAAAAGGTAAATTTATGCCAAAGGTAAATTTACCTTTTTAAAGGTAAACTTTTACCTTTTTGGAAGGTAAGTTACCTTTTGTAAAGGTAAATTTACCTTTTAAAAAGGGTAACTACTCTTTTGTTGTGTACCTTATTGTAAAGTGTTACCAAAGTGTTTTCCAAATAGGCAGGGGCAAAAAAACATCAAATGCTCGGACTGACAAATGCTGCTAAATTAGGCCATTTCAGCAATAAACGTCCGACACCGACAGCGTATTGCATTTTATACAACTTAAACCTTGAAGTAGGCCAATTAAGACATAGGCTTGACAGCTGATGCAACTGTTTATTAACTAGTCCAGCGGTTAACTTATTTGAACGGTCTAAAAACCTCAACAACAAATTGAGCTATAACTTATCAAATACAACACATTCAAATAGTTTAAATTACGTAGGCTAACCCTTAAAAAAGGGAAATAATAAATAAAACAATAAACAAATAAATAGCCTATATTATTCAAAATATAATCCTAAAAAATAGCATTACAAATTAAAAGAGCAAAGAAATTAGCAAAAGAAAAAAAAGAAAATAAAGCGACATAATGCGAATGCAATGGGCGGATGTATTGTCCAACGGTGGCAGAAGTTTCACATGGATATTTCATATTTGACAGGTAATTTACACAGTACACATTGATTGTACACGATTGTTCTGGCCGGGGAACATAGGACAATTTTCCCGGATCGAGCGGGGAAAATAGGTTCCAGCGCTGCCCGACTCGCTGGCTCTCCCCGTGGGGAGAAGCTCCAGTGATGCCCGGCGCAGTCGCCCTCCACGCCGAGTAAATCTGCGGCCGCCGCCCGCCACCCTCGCTCGCTTTGTTAATAATATGTTAGTTATTTTCATATATTTCTGTTCTACTGAAACCACGATCAATCAGGTTTAATTAATTTAAAACATTTTTACGACAAGCGGTGACAAGCGAGCGGAAAAGCCCCAGCCATGGAAAACAAGGAAATAGCCTATTGCAGTTTAAGAATTCATAGCAGCAACAAGCAGCAGCCAGTCTTAAGTAATAGGCTAAATACATTCATATAGCTCTAATGATTTAATAATAAAGAGAAGCTTTATTTAGCCTGCCCTACTGTAGCCTATAACTAACACTATGTGACGGAAAAAGGGAAAAAGGTAAGACACCCGTAGCTTAATATGCAATCAAACATTCTCCGACGTTGCGGGCATTCCTCTGCTACTTCAAAAAAAAAAAAGAAACACTTGAATAGAACTCTAGGAGCCGAAGTTTGCACTTTTTCGTTCGAAAACAATTTCATTTGAATTATGGACTGCCTTTGAATCAAGTTTGATCGGATTTTAAGTTGATAGGAGAAAGTTTAAAGATATAAATAGAGACAGACATTGTTGCCCATGTGGAAGTAGGCTATAGCCTAATTAAAGAGCAGCGAAATATATATATTTTGAAGGATACTGTGGTATGTAGCCTATGGTCGTTTGTGTGGCCTATTCTTATGTCTTTTAGCCTATATCTTGAGTTTATTTTTGTAATTTTTTCGGGTGGAACACTGGCTGTCCCGGAGGGAAGCGGCATGCGTTTGTGCGCTGGGAGAAAGATCCCTGCACAGAATTCAACTCATAATGTTGCGAGTCGACGTGTCAGAGAGAGGCATGAATCGGCAGAGCGATCGACTTTTACTGTGGCTTTTTGTGGGGTTTGCGAGGAGAGATTGCCAACTGCGCTGTCGCACACGCACCACTACTGGCACCGTCATTTTCAGATTTAGCAAAGCCCTCATAAGCCCACAGTAGCGTTTACGAGCAATCCCTGGTAATCATTTCAGCCTTAAACCACAGTTTTTTTCTGGGCGGCGGCTCGCGGTGCAGCGAGGACCCTCTCACATCATTCAGGTGGCCTGGCAAGTGCGGCCCCTTACCAAGTGGACCGGCCGAGACGTATCTACAAGGGTTATCATTCATATTGCATACTACAAGTAGCAGCCTATAGTAGGCTATATAAAGCTATAACGTGAAAACCATAGTGCCTATCAAACAAAAACATGAAGTTAAGGAAATGGATGAGCCCGATATTTTCATATAGGCCTATCCTACAGTTTATGAAACTTAGCCTGGGGCGGGGACTGAATCGTGGGGGGGCTGAACCGGGGCTAACCAGATTTCTAACGGGGCTATAGCCCCGGTGTAGCGCCGTCACTGCTTTTGGGTGCTTCATAAATGCGTCTGTTTCGCTGTTCAGTTCATCCTAGGCCTACTAATGAAAGAAGCAAACGTAGGTCTAATGGACACTGTGCTTTTTTCCCCCCCTTCAAATATTTATATCCTAAAATACAACTCATAGGCTAGCCTATTTGCATTTGATTAAAACCAAACAGGACTCGCTTTGATTTTCTAAGAAACAACCAGGGGCTCAAGCGGTTTATATTAATGCCGGGAAGGCTCGTCTGTCAAAAAACTGACTGTCCCACAAGCATCGGGATGAAATAGTCTCCGTGCGTTTTTCTGACCAAATAATTAGATAGATAGATAGATAGATAGATAGATAGCAGTCTCAAGACAAAGACAAGACAGGCGGATGCATAGCCTACTACTAGAAGCGTTATTTCAGTGATGGTTCCCTGGGCCTAGAACCATCATTTCACGCCTGTGATTTAATTTTCGTTGCTCTACAGTATTTAGTATATTATTTTGTTGAAAATATTCCTTGTTTGGCGGGAAATTGGCGCAGACCGTCATTGTAAATAGTGTGTAGGCCTAAACAATCGCCTGCCGTTATTTAACGCTGGGGCGGCTTATTCAGCAAAACGGTTTCCAGTCGCTTAAAAAACCGGCGGCTATCTACATAGTTGGGGAAATAGGCTACAGGAAAAATTATTCTGTCGGAATGGCGGTAGAAAGTGTGTCGTAGTGGGGGCTGGAGGAATGGAAGTACGTCGGAGTGGAGGGATGGAGTGCATTTGAGAAATGTTTTTTGCTAGTAGGTGAATCAATGTATCAACTTGCCATCCCACAAACACTCTTTGATCTATGTTACTATCCTTATGCTTGTACTACTGGTCTACGTGGAATAAAACGGTGCAGTTTAAAAACTCTGCCTGCCATGTTTTTTTCCCCTTTGAATTGTATGTTTATCAGTAATTTGGTATTATAATGTTGTTAATAAAGTTTGTAAAATGTGAATTTTCAGCATATTTTAGACCTGTTTTTATCAACATATTGTAGCGGTCACAACTTCAGCCAGTATTTAGTTTGTTTTCATATCTGTTTTCCTCACTCACTTCAGACCCGTCCACTCCCTCCTGCTCTGCAATCCCGGTTAATTACATTCACCTGGCCTGCCCCACACTCACCTGCTCCTCATCAGTTAATCAGCCCCAGTATATGGCTGTGTTCGGAAAGCCATACTAACGTCCTACTCATACTCATTTTGACTTCAATTTGGGTATGAGTTTGGGTATGTGAGAAATTCCCGGATGAGTAGGCCTACTAACTTCCGGGAAGATTTTGGGTATGAATCCATAGACATTATAAAAGATAGACGCCGCATTGGGCGTTGAGCGCGAGAAATGCGGGCGCCATCTTGGACCGGTCACACGTTCCACTCAGTGTAGTCTGTTTGGCAGGTGGAATGAACTGTCAGCGCATGTAATTAATCATTAGTGATGGCAGTCTGACACTGAAGCTTCGATACGTGCTTCAAACCCTGATCTACAATTCCCAAGAAGCACTGCTTCGAAGCTTGCTCCAGTACGAAAAAAAATCACGTGACATATGACGTCCGAAGCAGCAACTGCTTCGTTGCCTCAATCACTTGACTGGTCCGCGGCTCGGTGGAGAAGCTTTGAGCTGTAAAAGAAACCGGCTCAATCCATAAGCCGTTGAAAAACTAAGGCAGCCTACCTCAATACAAATCTTTGAGTGTTCCCCATCCCACATAATTAAGAGTTAGGCTACTCACCAGCCAACCTTGCCCAAAGCAAGCCTGTCACCGCTTGGCACGGCCAAATTATTTAATGGAAAAAATTATCACACAATCGGCGCTACAACCGTTTTCGGTAGTTGTGTTGAGTATGTAATAAAACTATTCGAAATGTCAATTAGATTAGGCTAGGGGATAGCACACCGACTGAGGTGTGGAGGTTCGGGGTTCGAATCCCGGTCGGTGGCAGAGGTCATTATATTGTAGGTTTTTATGAAATGCTGTTTCAATTATATCCTAGCCTAAATCAGTTAGCCTATTTGGACATGGGCTAGGCCAATCCTTTTAAGAACAATTTAGACATCTGTATTTTGATCAATCTTTATTCGTGAATAGATCATGATATTGAGTATTTGGGTTTGTGGGGTGTGTGTGTGCGTCAAATTATTTTAAAAGCAGGGATACTTTGAATCCACTGCAGCCTCGCACTTCGCCAGCAGAGGTCACTGTCACTGAAGCTTCGAGTAATGAACCTATTTTCGAAACATTGGCTCAACTGGTTCAATGCTTCATAAAAGCTTCATTTGCCCATCACTATTAATCATATCTCATTAAATACCAAACTGATTTTCACGCGGTTTTCTTTGCTGCAAAGATCATACATGTAGCTAAGATACGGGGCACAAGTTTCGACGTGTTTTAATATTCATAGTGGGCTTAACAGTCATGGAAGATTCTGATATGATATAATAACCAGACGTCCGAGTCACACACTTCGTCCGGGAGGAGATTGAAACGGAGGATGTGTTTCTGCTTGGGGAACATATTGAGGAGACACAGTTTGGTATCGACAACCACCATTCCGACTTGTTGTCATTGGTTGTGTCTGTCTTTCACAAATTAAAGCTGCACCACATTGCCAAACTCGCGAGTAAAATGCGATTGTAAGGATGGTTAACTTTATTTTATGCATTTGAGTATTATTGTTGGCTGTTGTTGTTTGATTTTCCCTTAATTTAATACTTTTGAATGCTGTGGTTTTGTATTGAATGTGTTTTTAAATGTACCGCGCTGCAAGGCACGCATTGATTTCCTGTCTGTGTCTGAGGAACCAACTCGAGACTAGACTGAACTTGGTATTCCCCCCCTAGTATAGAACATTGGACAACCAAGAAGACTTTGCTTTTAAAAAATCCCGTCCTCTTTTAAGAGGCAATTGCCTAACAAGCTTGTGTTTTAAATTAGAGAAATAAAACATATTTTTACATGAACACTCATGTTGTCCTTCTCTTTTAATGATATATTATATACACTGGTTTTTATTTATAGGCTATTTAATGCCTTCATGGGAAACATCCACCCTTCATATGTACCATGCTCGACTACTCCTCCTAAATTGCCCCTGAGCTAACTCCAGTTTAGGAATAACTGCCTTTTCATGTAGTGCCCCTAATTCATGGAACGCTCTGCAGAGCAATTTAAAAATGAGTGCTCTTCCTCTTGGTTTATCTGAAATCTATGATTTCTGAATTTTACACATCTGACTGTAACTGTTTTATCTGAATTCATTGTTCATTTAGTATTTTATTTTTGCTCTTGTTTTGTATTTTGTATAGGCCTACTTTATTTAAATTAATATATTTTATTTCTGTTCTCTGTTTATGTTATCCCTGTGATTGTCTTTATTGTGTATGCTCGTCACTGTAAATGAATAAATATATTTATATATAGCCTAATCATATATTGTTGACTTATTAAAATAGCTGACTTTACTGCCCCTATCTGTTTCTGCTTCCCTTTTCGGGGGATGTTCCTCGTTTTGATCTCGGACGTCTGGTTACTTATATCATATCAGAATATTCTATGACTGTTAAGCAGTGTTGGGCAAGTTACTTCAAAAGCGTAATGCGGTATTTATTACTTATTACTGGCATTTCAAAGTAGTTAGTTACATTACAATATTACTGTCTTTGAATTGTAAGGCATTACACTACTTTTACATTACTTTTGCATTACTTTCACCAAAATAACATGAAATATGGATGTGGTGTTCTCAATAGATCTTCTTGTGTTCAATGCAGCTCATTACACATCAGGAGGTGACATGGTATGGCATAATGACTGAGCTAGGCTTAAGGCTAACACAAGTAGGCCTATGCTATATAATATAATGGTCACAGTTATGGCTCATGGTGCAATACATTTTATAATAGAAATACTGTATCTTTAGGTATTTATTTAGCCTATATTAATATCAATAGAGCTAAAGCCTACTACTGTAAATTGAGCCTCAAAGATTTGTTTCTTGCGTTCTGGCGACTTAAAAGCACAAACAAGTTGTTCACATCATCATCAATTTTTGCATTTTTTAGTTGTTCCAAAGAATCTGCCTTATCATCTTGCCATCTAATCTAAATGATAACAGCCCATTATGTTTGTTTATCGTCTCTCTTGTGTGACATTTTATAATAACAATAGTAGCCTAAATATATCTCCTTTGCTAATTCAAAGCATCCACTCATTATGTTGGGAGTCGACGTGTGTGTCAGAGGCATGATTCGACAAAGCGATCAACTCTTATTGTGACTTTTTTGCTGCAGCACTTGTAGTGCTGAGGAGAGCTTGCCAACTGCGCTGTCCTTTACGCACCATCATTGCCGCCGTTATGTTAAGATTTCATAATTTGCATCAAAGCAAACCCTTTAGGCGCCGGGTTTTATTTGAAAAGATACTAGATTTTGACACTTAAATTTCAGAAGGTTCTGGATTTAAAGTGGTTTGAGATACAGACAAAGTGTAAATGAGACAAATATTGAGAATGACCTAAAGTTTATCCGGGGAGTAAATTTTCCCATTTAATTAGCATATTATGACGTCATATGGTGGCGGCCATGTTGTAGGCTATTATGTAATTTCCATGAAATACCTGATATTTTGAAAGAGAGTTGAAATTATTTAATCAGATTCACCCCTCCATCCATTTGTAATGATGTCCACTTTGTTGTAAGCCAACAGTTGCAAACTAGAACTAGAACTACACCACAAAACTCATGTAAACAGTAGGTGTTTTTTATGATTTTTTTTTACCCACCACCATTTTTGTTTCCTTTTTTCTTCTATTCTGCATTATTACTATTATCATCATTATCATCATTATAATATAATAATATTAATATATATATAATGCTGCGTCGCATGGCTGCACCACTGCTGCGCATGGACGCACCGTGACCGGGGCCGTAGGAAGAGTGAACACCAACTCCCTACTCGTCAACTTTTTGCTTGCCATATCTCTAAATAACTCCTAAATCCAGCAATACCGCTTAAGCATAAATAGCTTCGTGGCACACTATCTCCGATTTCGCACCTAACAACAGCGCGATTCATTTGCAGCCTGGACGCAGAGGTGAGTCACCTCTCTGCTCTGACAGCAGGCAGGGACTCGCTCCGAGGGGCTGCTCCGAGACTGACCGCCTCCGAGTCCTCTTAGACGGGGAGGGGCTCGCGGCAGCACCCGCTGCTCGTTGAGCACAGAGTGATACGTGCTTTCACGTCAGAGTCTCCAAACACCACAAAAGTTTTCAATAACTTGGGCAGTGAGACGGAAGCCAGTAGGCTAGCGCATCTTTGGAATCAATTGTAGCAGCAAATCGAGTTTTCTTCTCCTCTAGCAGTAACGTGCTATTGGCGTGGGTTTTTTTCTCCTCTGCGAAACTCGCGGTGTTGGCCAATTTGTATAGAAACAACAAACCAGTCAATTTCGTGTTTAAAATGCATTGTAACGCACGTTTCTGAGCTATGTACCGCGTTACATATTACCATTTTTTTTGCTGTAATGCCTTACATTACCGCGTTACAGCAAAACGTAATGCATTACAGTAATGCATTACTTCCTGTAACGCGTTACTCCCAACACTGCTGTTAAGCCCACTATGAATATTAAAACACGTCGAAACTTGTGCCCTGTATCTTAGCTACATGTATGATCTTTGCAGCAAAGAAAACCGCGTGAAAATCAGTTTGGTATTTAATGAGATATGATTAATTACATGTGCTGACAGTTCATTCCACCTGCCAAACAGACTACACTGAGTGGAACGTGTGACCGGTCCAAGCTGGCGGCCGCATTTCTCGTCAGCGCCAATAGGCAGTAGCGGCCAACGCGGCGTCTATCCTTTATAATGTCTATGTATGAATCGATTGTATACTTTTCCTACTCAACTGCCCCACAATGCATTGGGTCAATTCTACCCGCACAGGAAAATGAAATATTTTCGAGCAAGTTGCTAGGCAACGACATTGTTTGGGGTTCCGCGATCTGACAGACGTACGTGCAGTCATTCATAAACTCTTGCAATAGATAAGAGATGAAGATAAATACCGAACAACATTAGAGTTACTAAGTGAAATGAGTGATGTGAGTCTGATAGTGGAGAGAGATTAGAACAGATCGCTGTTCCACACACCGCGGCTCGTCCAGCTCAAATCACAGACAGCTGAGTAGGCTACTGTCTGATGATGAGCCGGACACAGAGCGTCGGAGGGATCCTCCGCCTCAAAACATAGCCTAATTATAAAACAAGAGGTCTAAAACACAGATGATGAACACAGAACTGTAAAAATCTAGTTCAATATCTAACCTGTAGAGGGCGGTTATACGCTAAACAGCATCTTAACTGCCTGAATCTTATAAGAAGAAAGAAATTCTTCATTGCTTGAATATACTTCAACTGAAAACGTTTCGACGCACCTCGTATACACAATCGATCTTTGAGTAGACAGTATGCAGTATACTGTAGGCCCTATATATGGTGAGTATGTAGGATGTAGGATGCTAGTAGGCCTATGGCTTTCCGAACACAGCCTATGGTTGCGTTCCGAATCGCATACTTTCTACTATAGGCCTATAGTATGTAGAAAAAAGATTTAGGATGTCCCGATTCTTGTGGCCAGATTTAGGATGGTTAGAAGTACCCGGATGTCCTAGGCCTACTTCATGCGGCTAAGATTGTTAGTGTTGAAAAGTGCATCCTATTTGGGCGATTCTGACCCACAATCCAGTGCGCACGTGAAGTGAAGTAACATCGATGAAGCCTCCATATGAAAACAAACGGGGATGCGACGGATATAAAAGCAAGAGGCAAGATCAAGGCGCAATGTTATGATGAAATAAGAGAGAAAAGTATGTCCCAATAGTATGCCTACTGCATCCTAACTAGATTATTTTCATCGTCGGATGTAGTATGTAGAATAGAAAAAAGAAAGACTATGCGATTCGGAACGCAACCTAAATTTCAGTTCAGTTCCATCAGTCAGTGCCAGATTGTGCTTAGTGCCTTCACCCAGCTTTCCAGCGGTCTGAGTTTATTCCATATCATTCTGATCCTGCCTGCCTGTTCCCGTTTTTGACCTTGGACTTTCCTTTTTGCCTGCCCCAACTGGACTTGTTTGCCACGCTGTGTTACTACCTGGTTTGTCATCCACTTTTCATTAAATCTGTTTTTGAATCTGAACTGTTTCCTGTGTCGTGCAATTGGGTTCTTGTCTGTCTTCCCCGGAAACCTGACAGTAGCTATTGTGAGAACTTTTATTGTGTGGTTGGGACATTGTAAGAGATTATTCCTGTCCAGTCTCCATCGCTCAATTCCATCAACATCTCATCCTTTTCACTCCAAGACAAAAGCAGAACAGTTGAGTTTACCTTTTGCAAATCACAGATTGGTCAATTGGTCCATTTAATCTCTTAAATTCTTTCCAAAAAAAATGTAATGTTGTTCTCTCAGCTTTCCTCTGACTGGTGAAGGCTAAGCTCTCTTTCCGAAGCCTAGTGTGCTTGTTCTCCATTTGATTTCTGACAATACTCTTTCACAATAATTTACTTTTCAGTCGTCTTATTTATCTGTCATAATTGCAGACCCACCTGCTCTTTTTCTTTTGTCCACAATAATGTTCAGCATTTATCAGGACCAGGTCCAATGTGGTCGAGGTATGAAGACAGCTGTGAAAGCACCGTACTGGTTAATCTAGGTGACTTCAATCTTGGCAAACTTGACCTGTCCCTTTTTAAACAATATTTTGAATGTGAGACATGAAAGGACAGCATTGTAAACAATGTGAATAATGTTTCTATGAGTAGAGCCAAACCCACACCACCAAACTTGGATCATAATACACTACACCTCATCCATATAGAACTATTATCAAATGTAGTAAACCACGAAAAGGTCTGGAGTGACAGCATAGAGTCTATAAAAGGATGCTTTCTCTCTACCAAGGGGAGTTTCTTACATGAGATGATGTGGACAATATATCTGAGACCGTTACTGATTATATTCAAGTTTGTGTGTGCAATAATTTGATACCACTTGTTGGAAACTAGTTGCACCTTGTCTCATGTCCAGGGTAGGCCTAATAGAAACCTCCAAACACTGTGACAGTCTGGGACTTCTGTGGTGATGTTCAATAAAAAAAAAAAGACTGTTAAGAAGCAGGGAAATCCTAGTCTGGAAATCCAGACCCTGATATCTTGAACGATAGAGGGTCTGGCGACGATCAATAGTAATTTCCAACTCAAGGGGCGGCTCCTACTTGTGCATTTCAAATGCCACTGCACGCAGTTGGATAGCACTACAACCAATCAGAGCGATGCACAAGGCGACGTAAGCCCCTTTCGTTTAGCGAACAGCTGTTAAACTGTTAAATTAAACGTTTGCCGTTGTCGGTCGGCAAAATAGAACATTCCACTTACTTGCTAATGAAAGATTTGAGTGCCGTCTTCCAAATCGTTAAGGGTCGAGGCCAAAGCAGTCTCAAACTCACACCACATATCCGCAGCCATCTTTGATGTTTACTATCACCATAGACATTATAAAGGATATATATAATGTCCATATATAATGTCTATGACTATCACGGCTTCGACGTCGCATGCACGTCACTGTCGTCATCCGGTTACGTCCTCCCCAGAGTACCATATAAGGGGCTCTGGCGCGCCCGCCAGATTTCTGGCTTTCTTGATAAAGCTTCAACGGAGCGTGTCCAGACCAACACGCGCAGCAAATTTAATTTGCCAGCGCCTAGTGGCAGGTCTGGGAATGCCAGGCTAGGGAACTCCCCCTTTTGCCTTTTTTTTTACAAGAGAAATTATAAACTGCTCCAGATTTCCAAAATAGACCATAGGCTATTGGACTGGTTAAAAATCACTTTTCCACTGAACTTAGAGGTTCGTCAGAAGCACTGCCTATGTTATTGTTCTTATTTGATTCAGTCCATGTTTATTGAGTCCTGTTGTTTAAAGTGTTTTTAATATTTGAAACAAATGTATTACTCTGTCTTTGAGATGGGGGTGGGGGGCAGAGTGTCGTTTTTTCTTTTTCATTTTGTTTTCTTTTATTCTGTGAAGCAGTTTGTGTTGCCTCTGCTGTGTATGAGAAGTGCTCAGTGCTCAGCGGATCCGGTGGAGCTTTTTACCAATTTCCATTACAAGAATTCTCAAAGAATCGCTGACTCCACCTATTCAGTTTAATTGCATAATATAGACAGCAGAGTAACATCACTGCCAAAGCTTTTTTGGGGCGTGTCAGCTAGTGAATAAAACCACAAGTCTCAAACAGACATCTGGATCACTTGAGGACAATCAGCAGAGTGTTCGTCAAGTGGCTCAGTAGGTCTGTATGTTGTTATTTATTGTTCATGTAGTAGAGGCATATTGGAGAATTCCTTTTTTGTTGTCTGGATCTAAACAAATATCTGCTACCATATTTCTACTGAACAGTTGATTTGGAAAATAAGAAGTGAAAAAGTTTGCCTTATGTCTGATCCTGTGTTGATAATTGAATATATGCCTGGAACAGCATTACAGTATGTTTAGGTTAGAATGGGTGATGGCAGATGGACAATTATTAATCTGTGTCATGCTAAATTATGCATGGGTAGGGTATATTGATTGGTAAAACTCAGCCTGATTTGCATTGTAATTATTTCACAGGGGAACAATAAAAACATTTATTTTGTACTTTTGTAGTACAGTCAGGTTAGTTGTTAGTTTCATACTTGGGTCATGTTATGTATTAGCCTCCTTTGCACGTTCTGCAGAATATCAGCGTTAAACACCATTATGGTGAAACTTCTCTGATAGGGTGATACATAACATACAGGTTTTTGTGTAATTATCATGGACTGTAGCTTATAATTAATGACTCATGCTCTGCCCTAATTTCTTTTGAAGAGAAACAATGGCGTCATCAACTCCTCTCTCCAAGGCCAACACCACCTTCTGCCTGGCTTTGTTCAAACAGCTGGGTGATGAGGACAAGACTGCAAATCTCTTCTACTCCCCTTTCAGCATCTCTTCAGCCCTGGCTATGGTGATGCTGGGGGCCAGGGGCAACACAGCCACACAGATGGCAGCGGTACAAGACACACACACACACACACACACACACACACACAATCTTGTCTTGCCACAAGATTGTTTAAAGATTGTTTTTTTAAACTTAAACTTACCACAAACTATAAAATTTAAATAATTTAATAATTTAAATTAAAATCTAAATAGGGGAAGGTGGGGTGATTTGTGCAACTTTTTACTCAAAGTGATTTTAAAGTCAGGCCTTGACAGTTATGTCTCCAACTCAAATATGTACATATATTTCAGGATGTTGTGCATCCCTGGCAATAAAAACTTTGGATCTGGAATAAACTGTTTAAGAAATATAGCTTTCGGAAAAAAAGTTGTCTTGTCGCACAAATCACCAAAGTCACCATCATCATCTTTCTGGCCATCTGAACTCTCATCAGTGGTGTCGTTAAGTGGAATTGAGATGTCACCCTCTTCTGAGCTACTGTAGACAATCACTTTCTTTTGGTGACCAGCGTATACAGCCATGCCACTGGCACAACTCTCAGAAATGTACTTTGCACTAGTTGCTCCGTGCTTGTGGAACCAACTGCCACCTGACAAATGTGATTCCCCCTACATTTCTGCCTTTAAATCAAGGCTCAAAACCCATATGTACACCCTGGTGTTTCCTCCCCATTAACCTCTGCACTACTTACTTACCTCTGCACTACTATCTGTGTTTATGTGGATGTATGGGCTTTACGTCTTTTATTTTGGTTATTGTTATTTTACCTTCATTGTTTACCTACTGAATGCACTATGTACAGCACTTTGGACAGTGCAAACTGTCATAAATGTGCTTTTATAAATACATTTTACTTACTTACTTACTTATAACTCACCCAGGCCCTTGCGCACAAATCACCCCATCCCCAGAATTTTGGATAATAGGCATGATGCAGCAATTTAGGGTTGACATTGTGCTAACTATATAGACTCAAAGTATAGCATACCAAAGCACTAAAACATGTGTCAAATGTTTTCAAACGTGTCTATAATTGTTCAGACACAATAATCAAAAAACCTTGATCATGGAAATTTTACTTTGAAAGGCAAAACACAGTTTTTTGAGCTTAAATGTGCTTATATCTTATTCCTTGTGTCTCCCTTCTTTACAGGATGAGTCAAATGGATGGCTCTTCTTAAATATGTGGTCACATTTCCAATTTCTTCCACGGTTTTCTAGAAACAAGGGGTTTTGCAACTTCCAAAATGCACAAATCACCCCACCTTCCCCTACATCTCTGACACACTTTGTCCAAAGTGCCTGAAAATTCAGGATTGTCCGGACGTCAATGTCAGCTTTGCCCAACTGCTGAGCGAGCTCAACAAGCCCAATGCTCCGTTTGCCCTCAGTGTTGCCAACAGGCTGTACGGGGAGCAGTCCTACCAGTTTGTTGAGGTGAGTGTGTGTGTGTGTGTGTGTGTGTGTGCCCAAGTGGGTATCTTTGTTTGAATGTGTGGTTGTGTTAACATTACCGCAGGCTAGAGTGAATGGGAGGACAACTATTATGGCTGTAATATATTCTAATTCAATGGGCTGAATGAGATTATTTGGTTAAGGTGACATACTGTTTATGCTTCCAGGATTTCCTAAAACAAACCAGGAAAAACTACAAGGCAGATTTGGATGCTGTGGACTTCAAAGCCAGTTCAGAAGCAGCCAGGGTCAAGATCAACAGTTGGGTGGAGGAGCAGACACAAGGTGCAACACACACACTGACATACACACCATTGGTTTGTGGTCGGACCCACTCCAAACCTTAAACCTTGGGATGAATTCCATCGGGTGTAACACAAAAAAAAAGTTAAACGACAAATGTTTGCTTCAGACTGTCTTGATTTTTGGTTTGAAATGTTGCCATGGTCTCTGTGTTATTGCTTCATATTGGCTCCATGTGGTTTCAATGTTGTCACCAGGTAAAATCTTGGATATGGTGGCTGAGGGCGTGGTGCACCAGATGACCAAGCTGGTGCTGGTCAATGCCATCTACTTCAAAGGGACCTGGAATGAACCTTTCCTGGCAATTCGCACAGATGATGCTCAGTTTAAAGTCAACAAGGTAAAACTGCTCTCAACGATGATGCTTCACCTGGTATATCCGGTTAGGATTCCCATGTTAGCCAAAACAAGTGAAGAATCATTCCTGACATGTAGGTACAGATACTGTACCTGCATGTCCTTCCTATGAATCATAGATGGCCTTTTTTGAATCATAGTGAATTATTTAATGGAACCAGTTATTTGGTTTCCCACCGCCAGAGAGCCGGTTCCCGACCTGAAAAACTGGTTCCATGGCGGCTCCAGTTTTGAGCTGGTCTGGAACTGCGAACCGCTTACGTCAGGGGCCGGGGAAGGGATTATCCTGACCAACTAGATCAACTAAAACTTCCTGCCCGCCAGACTTAAAAACGCCGCTACTACGGATGTAAACACAACCTAATTACCGATATCGATCAAAGCAACCGGCGAAAATACGCTGGATGGGTTGTGTTTGGTTAACCAAGCAAAGCGAGAGGCAACACGTGTAAAAATAAGACGTATCCGCCGCTGTTGCTGTGCTTTAAGCCAGCGCTAGCTTTAGCGTTAGCCAGGAGAGCAGCGAAGTCGGGCGACGTACACAGACGTTTACGGTGACGTGACATCATGACGTTGCTCTATGCTGGCTCTGGTCGGTGGGAAATGGATTGGTTCGCGACTGGTTCCAGAGTGTAACCAGGCCCCGGCACTAGCTGGGACTGGGACTTGGTTCCTGTTGGTGAGAAAGGGGTATCGGGAACTTCTTATCAATTATCCAGTCATTCCTCATTCGTTCCTCATTCACTCCTCAGTACTACCTACATTTGTGTGTACTTTATTGTAAAGTGTTAACGATCTGTATCTCTTTATAATTGGATTACTTCTCCTAGGTCAAATACTGTATCGGGTCTCATCGGTTTACACAATGTTCCACTTTTCCACAGCTTCTCAGTGTCATTGCATCAATATTGCAATATCTGAAAAAGCCACAGAGTAGATTCAAGCATGTTCATTTTATCATTGAAAATGTGTTTCCTCTGTCTGTTCTCTTCAGAATGACACCAAGCCAGTGAAGATGATGTTTCAGAAAAGTTACTTTCCTGTTGCTGCCATTCCTGAAGCCAATTGTCAGGTGATCTAGCAATTGATCAGCCATCAAGTTGATATCAAAACTAACATTCTAGGGGCGCCCTTAGCTCAGTTGGTAGAGCGTCCCCCCCATGGGCCTCGGCCAGCAGCGGACCCGGGTTCGATTCCAGGCAGCGGTCGTTCTCTGCATGTCACTCCCCTCTATGCCCCATTTCAACTCTTTCTCTATACTATTAATAAAGCATAAAAATGCCAAAAAATATCAAAAAATAAATTAAAAAAATAACATTCTGAAGAACTGACGTAAGCTCATAATAACACACAATCTTTATTTTGTGTTGTGTTTTTAAGTTTGTAAAAAAAATCTCTTGTCAAATTTGTTTAATGTTAAACAATGTGTATTTATGTGTAAACTCTTAAATTGTGTAAAAAATTTAAATATTTATTAGGTACACTTTTGTTTTGTTCTAACGCACTGAATAGTTTTGAGGCTTAGAGATGGAAAACCATGGATAATCAAATCATAGGTTAGATTTATTCTTTAATGTGTATATCATGTTTATATTGTCAGATTGTTTGCCTAATTCTTTTTATATGTTTATAGTTGTGTATTTTAGGGTTAAATGGCATCCAAGGATAGTGTATCTATTAGAATGAGGATGAGGAGATGTAGCTCCAGTTTAGAGTGTACTGTGTGCCAGACATATTTATTTCCAATACTCGATATAGTCAGCAGAACAACAGTCAAATAAAAACATCATTAGGCACTAGCATCACATACGTACATACTACTATGAAGCATGAATAGCACACAAAAAACAGTTGGCTATATAAACACTGTAGCCTACTAGACATTATATAGCAGGCCTATATAAATAACTCAAACAATATAACTCATACACAATCATTCATAAGCTACAGAAATAGTAAACTAACGTTACATACGGAATATTACCACACAGACAAAATATACAAACTCTATGTGACTGTGTATTAGAGCAGATCACACATAAGGCAAAGCACAGTTGTGCTGCATGCAGGTCAGAGCGGCTACACTACACGTGATGGACATTTCCCTTTCACATGAACAGCTATTAATTAACTACCATAGCAACCATAACAGCGCCACTTTAACTTCGCTTAAAACCGAGGAAATTCAACATCAAACTGGCACACGTATACAAGCTGCATGATGAACTCACAATAAAGAAAAATAAAGCACTTACTTTATCAAGAACTTGATACTCTGAGTATTACACACAGGAACACAGGAAAACTAGTCTGGCTAACCGTATATAGACAACTAGTATGGCACTCACGACAGATACTGTTGTAAAACTCCTCCCCTTCTTAAACAGATATTTTACTAACATGACCTGCAACTGTATCGATAATAAAAGTGGCTAATAAAGGTAGCTAATGGTATGTCCCTTGCATTTGGAAGTAACCCTTAACACAAGTTGTCAGACCAAGACCAGTGTATATATTTCCTTTAATGTCTGAATCCCTCTGTTGGACAGATCCTGGAGATGCCTTACAAAGGGAAGGAGCTCAGCATGCTCATCTTTCTGCCCAATGACATGGAGAGTGGTACAACAGGTCTGGAGGAGGTAGAACACACATGCATACAAACACGCACACATACACACACATGGCTGTATGCAGAGTTCTAGAAATACCGAGGTCTAGCCCACAAATGTAGCTTGGTAGGGGGGATCGGGTAGCCTGGTGCTACCAGACCATCGTACTTCATTTCATTTGTACAGAAGGTCTCGCAGTGCTTTAATTGGCAAACGTTCAGGCGGGTGTCTGTTAAAGTTTAAAACTATTGGATCTGCCCAGTGCCACTCTGGATTAGCCAACCAATCGCATAACGTTTGGTCGTCACGTGTGTCATGAGCCGGCTTCTGGCAACTGAAACTGGAGCGCGACTTCGACGTCATCGTTCTCAGCCACTCGCTCTGTTCGCTGATTGGACCGGCTGTCGAATCTCCAGCAAAACTGGGAAATGGGCTGTACACCCAGACTGACTACTGAAGGGAAAATAAAATTTGGCCGGAAGTAGGCGGGCGGGCGGAGCCAGGCTAGGGATCGGGGGCATCCCTCTGGAAAATTTGAATTTCCCTGATCTTGATATGAAGTTTTTAAGACGTTTGGAGGTAAATATGCTTACAGAAGAGGCTAAAAAATTAACTTGAAACGTCTGCAAATTAATGTTGATAATGTTGAAATTAATTGTTCAAGTAAATAATAATATTAGCCTAATAATAATACTATATCTTGACCATATGATTGTGCTAACATCCTTGTTACAGTGGGCAGTAGGCTACCTGTTCTCCCTCTCTCACCTCCATCACCTTCACTCTTTCTTTTTCTCTCAGTCTCAAGGATCTCAAGTGATATTGTTGGGCCAACCAGGCATGTATTTGTCCAAATGGAGAGTGCCTGGTTCATTGATAGCTGGAATTAACTGATTACTAACAGCAGTGATGATGACTTACTTTTCTCTTCTTTAAAATTATATTCGTTCATTTCCAACCTATCAGCTTTCTATTGAAAACTAAAAGTTAGTGTGCTACTGCCGTGTGGATATCCGTATGCACTATGCAGCTGCCCCAGTAACCCAAACCCTTTCTAATATGGAAATTATCCCAAGGAGCAGACAGAATGGATTTGATTGACAGATCGCTCTTAAAACAACAATGCGTGGATCCAAATAATTATTTCACTTTTATTTTTATTCACCTTTGGAAAAAAAATAGAAGTCCGGACCACGGTGACCTCAATGGTGGATACGGCCATACACACACACACACACACACACACACATGTAATTTTTAACACTGTGTCCACTCCCAGCTGGAGAAGCAGCTGACCTATGAGAAGTTTGTGGAGTGGACTGGTCCAGACATGATGAGAGAAGAAGAGGTTGAGGTGAGCCTGCCTCGATTCAAGATGGAGGAGAACTATGACCTGAAGGCTGTCCTGAAAAGCATGGGCATGGTGGATGCTTTTGATGACAAGAAGTGTGACTTCTCTGGTGAGACATATTGCTGCACCACATCAGATACAGTGTACAGTGTACAGTACATTAAAGCTGTTAAAAGGTGTCACAGCGCTGTTTAACTGACAACCAGTTGTCCAATAGCACAAAGTTGCAAATGTCAGTGCAGTATTAGATCACTTTAAAAAACAATGTTTTCTCTTCTGTGACAGGTATGTCTCTAGGCAAAGACCTGGCACTGTCACAAGTCGCCCACAAGGCTTTTGTGGAGGTGAACGAGGAGGGAACTGAGGCTGCTGCTGCCACTACTTGTTTTATGGAGTTACAGTGCTTAAATTTGAGGCTTGTCCACTTCCGGGCAGATCACCCCTTCCTCTTCTTCATCAGACATAACCCCTCCATGAGTGTTCTCTTTGCTGGACGATTCTGCTCCCCTAAGTGAACACCCTGTCCTGTGAAAGCCTGAAAGAGAACATATTGGCTCTACCTGCTACACCCTCACAATTAGAACTACAAAACTGTGTCTAATAACTCTAATCTAGAAAATGATGATTATTTGCATTTGAGAAATGTTTTTTGCTAGTAGGTGAATCAATGTATCAACTTGCCATCCCACAAACACTCTTTTTGTTCTTTTTTTTTTTTTATTTTATTTTATATATTTTTTTTAATTTTTTTTTTTGTGTATTTTTTTTAATATGTTTATTTTTAATAAATAAATTATATTTTTTTTTTTATTTAAAGTTTTTATTGTTTTTTTTTTTTTTTTTGTTTGTTTATTGGATTTAAGAGTGTTATTTTAATTTAAATATAATTTTATTTTTTTTTTTTGTTGGGTTAACGCAGTTTGTTTTATGATTTAAAAAAAGTGGTTTTTTTATTTATTTTTTTTTCTGTCTTTTCTGTCTGTAATTCCCTTCTGCATGCCGTCTTTTTTCTCTTTAATTTCTGTTTATTTCTTCAGGTTTCTAGTACCCTCAATTCAACTAACATTACATAAGTAAGATAGGGGAGAACAAGCAGAAAAAAATATAAACAAAACAAAGAAAGAGAAGGGTGGGAACCTCTCCCAACACCCAAAGACACTATAACCCCAAACTTTCACGGACTGGCAGCGGCGGGGGGGGGGGCGGGGCACAAAACTCCACCCACAAGAGGGACTGTTTGTGTGTTTTTTTCGGTTTTTTAATTAAAAGGACTTAAAAACCTTACAAAATTTCTAGATGCCCCATATTCTCATTCTTTTTGAAAAAAGTTGTTAAATTTTGTGAAGAAAAGAGGTGCCCACTTCTCTAGATGAGAGATACCACCCATGCCTCCAGGGGGGAGAAATACCAAATTTCTTTTCTTTATCTCCAAAACTTCCACACACACACACACACACACACACACACACACACACACACACACACACACACACACACACACACACACAAGAGTAGCGGAACCGTAAACTCAGCCCCGGGGGAAGAAGAGAAGGGGACTGGTGGAGACAGGAAAGAAGAAGGGGAGGAGGGGGGGGGGCCCCCCTCTCTAGATGTGTGTTTTTTGTGTAAAATAAAAATATTGTTTTGTGTTTGGGGGGGTGGTGTTGTTTTTTCTGTGGCGAGTGTTTCTTTTTCTTTCTTTTTTTACAAAAAAAAGTTTGTTTTCCCAAAAGAAAAAAATTTTATAATGAGAAGAGGATTCCCATACAAAAGAATATTTAAAGATGTTGCTGACATACAGCAAACCAAATGAACTAGATTTTGAAAATTAAAAAAAGAAGGGGAGGGGGACGGCCCCCCTAAGAAGAGTGTTCTCTGTCTGAGAGGGATTTACCTGGACTAGAAGGGTGGTAAAAAAAAAGTTTGGGAAACAGCGTGTTAGCGATTGAAAAATTTATCTGAAATATACAATGTTTTGAAGGCTGTTTTATTATGCTTGAATTGTGGTAAATGTTATCAGTGAATGCATTTAGTGAAAAAATAACCTCAGTTAGGAACACATGGACTTTTGTATCGCTGTGCAAAATATAATTCACATAATTCATATTCATGGCTGCAGTCCACATGTTCAGTGAGGGGAACTTGTCTCTATAAATCAGGGGTTGTGCAACAAAAATAAAAATGAAAAAATAGTTTTTCTAAATCCCTGTGTGTTTTGAAAGATCTTTTAATTATTTTACAAATTTAAAACATATTTTTGAAACATTCTAAACATTTTTGTGCGTTTTTAAACACATTTTTTAATACACTTTAGCATCTTAATCCAGTGTTTTAATCCTGCTCCGAGTGTGCAACAGAGTGAGCGCCCCACAGTTTGAAAACCACTGCTATAAATCATACGCCTCATTTTAAGTACGCCTCTATACTGCCCTCCTGTGGCCACAATGAATTACTACTGTCACAGGACCCCAACGACCTTGAGGCATTAACGCCGAACCATCTCCTACTCCTAAAAGGGAAACCAGTTCTCCCACCAGGACTATTCGACAAAAAGGATCTCTATGCAAGGAGACGATGGAAACAAACCCAGTACATCTCTGATCTCTTTTGGAAGCGGTGGATCCGCGAATATCTACCACTGTTACAGGAACGCCAAAAGTGGAACCAGGAGAAAAGGAGTTTCGTTCCTGGAGACATGGTCATGGTCGTGGACTCAACAGCACCTCGAGGGTCATGGGTGCTAGGAAGAGTCATGGAAACCTTCCCTGATAAGAGAGGGCTGGTTCGTGTTGTTCGTGTGAAGACAAAGACAAGTGTCATTGAAAGACCCATAACCAAAATATGCTTACTAAATTAAGCTAAAGATTGATAGGTTCCAATCTGAAATGGGCAAGTTTTCTTTTTTGTATCTTTGGCTCCTTTGAATTATGTTTTTAATTGCTCTTGCAGACGCAATTAGGGGCTGGAGTGTAAGAGCCATATTAATGTATTATGTTATGTTCATGTTTAAACACTGGGGGTCTGTACTGGGTGTGGCTGAGGTAATTGGGTCAGCCCAAGGAGGTGATTTAAGCCTGGGGAAACCAGGAAACAGGTGTTGTCTGATTGGAAAGCAAACAGTTTTTCGACTGTGCCCTGTGCCCATGTGCTGGATGCCCTTTGTTCTTTAAGTGTATAGCTATCAGCAATTCGTTTTTGTTATTTTGTTTTCTAATAATATTAGGAGTAAAAGTATATTACCGGTAAATGGATTATAAAGGAGAATAAACCTGCCGTACTATTGTAAAACTTTTCTCCGTTTATTATTTACTGAGCGCGCTGGGCGCACGTCGGAACGATCCATTAAACAACCACAGGTAGTGGCTTCGAATAGGGGCTTGGCCGCTACAATTAATGACATTTTCTGTAAAATTGAGGGAGGGTTTGGTTTGTCCTTGTTTGCTGATGATGGGGCAATCTGGAAAAGAGGGCGCAATGTTGAGTTCATTTTAAAGCAGGCTCAGAGAGCGTTGGTGTCAGTAGAGGAATGGGGGAACACGTGGGGCTTCAACATTTCTGCCTCTAAGTCTAAGTATATGGTATTTGGCTTTAAAAGGAAGTTGCCTAATATTGGGTTGCAAATGTATGGGTCTTCATTGGAGAAGGTAAAGGTTTTCAAATTTTTGGGCATTTGGTTTGAAGAGCAGATGACTTGGGCTGTGCACTTCGACACAAAATTGTGTCGAAGTGCGGAAAAGTGGTGAATGTTATCAGAAGTCTAGCTGGGTGTGAGGGGGGCGCTGACAGGGAATCAATGCTTTTGATTTTCCAGGCCATGATCAGATCTTCTCTTGACTATGGGTGTTTTGTGTATGGGTCTGTGTCTAAATCAGCTCTGTCAAGGTTAGATGTGCTGCAGGCCAGGGCTTTGAGGCTTTGCTGTGGGGCCTTTAGAACTTCCCCAGTCCCTGCCCTGCTTATTGAAATGGGAGAAATGCCTTTATGGTTAAGGCGTATTAAGTTAGGGTTACAGTACTGGGTGAAACTAAGTGGGTGTCATCAAACTTTTTCAGCAAGGCGTCTGTTACAAGAGTCTGATGGGGATAATAAGTATAAAACATTCTTTGTTAAAATAAATCAGTGGGCTAGGAGGCTGGGTATGGATCAGGGAAGTGTAGCGGAACATACAAGCTGTCTACCTATGCCATATTGGCTGCTGCCCGAGCTCAGTGTTGAACTTGGTTCTCTACAACTCCAAAAATAACATAATAGTCAATTAGTGACAACATTTTGATTATTTTTAAATATGGATCAAAAGATCCAGTTAGTGGGAAAGCTGGGTTTGGAGTGCATGTGGAGCAGCTTGGAGTGAAGTTTGGTCGGCGCATCTCTAATGGGAGCTCGGTTTTCACGTCAGAGTTAATGGCAATCTTATGGGCTTTATGGTGGGTTGAGGAAACCAGACCTAGAGAGGCTATCATCTGCTCTGACTCTGCAGCTGCTCTGGAAGCCTTAAGAGAGGGGAAATCTAAGGCTAGACCTGACATTATTCGTGAGATTTTAACTGTGATCTTTAGAATTGGGTTTAGGTCAAACATCTCCTTTAGCTGGGTTCCTGGACATGCTGGGGTCGAGGGGAATGAGCAGGTGGATCAGATCGCAAAACAGAGTTTGGGTAGAGAAGTAGACATCCATATATCATGGGGGAGAGTGGAGCTGAGAGAAATAATTAAAGAGGGTTTAATGCAGGCCCGGTTCTAGAAAGTCAGACTTGGGTGGGCCTGTAGAAATTTTAGGTGGGCACACTTTTCAGGGAGAGCGAAGATGCGAGCACGCGAAGATGCGAGCGCGCGAAGATGCGAGCGCGCGAGCCGAATTTTTTTGCCCTTGTAAGATCTCTGCCTCTGCTTTTTGGCACATTTACTGTGAATTGTGTAGAACACAATATGCAAATAAACTTTGAGTGCTGCTGTGTGGGAGATTTGATTCTTGCATGTTTTTTTTCCAAAATGTTTATGAATAACATATAATATACATTATATAAAACGTAATGTATATATTTTTTTAATTGCAGTATTAACTGTAGGCAGCCTGAGCTGATTGAAGAGAAAGCTTTGGGACTGGGCAACCTGGATGGTGGTAGTCCAGAGCGATATACTATACACACTACTTTTCACTATTGCCTCTGATTTCTAGCTGGGTTAAGATAGTAGCCACCCAAGGTCACGACCCTGCTAGGGGGGTCCGGGGGTATGCCCCCCCGGGAGATTTTTTTTTACCTTTTTAAAGTGAAATGCATGAATCTGGTGCACTTTGAGAGGAAGATTAAGAGGCTAAATCTGAGGAATTTTGTGTGAACAAATAATTTGGAGACACTGGGTCGGATGAATTAGAAGCTATTGAAGAAAGACACATGGATTTTCCATAGAAATATACATTTGAAATAAAATATTATGCAGGGTCCTCTAGGATGGGCTTGGTGCTCTTTTTCTTTTACGGGACATATTTTTCTGTAATATGATGAATTAATTTAAATGCAGTGAGAGGAACGAAGCAGAATAACTCTGTTGTCCAGTTATCTTTTTTTCCACAGACGAGGCTGAAATAGGCTATAGACTACAGTCAGGGCCGTCGTATAGGGGGTAAAGGTTATGACGATTATAAGGGCCCACAGCCAGCTAGGGCCCACACAGCCCCCAGTAGAATCTATGACAAAATTATTATGCATACAGTGAACTAATATATAATCATACGAATGATTCCGAATTAAAACAAAGCCACAAGTCATGCAATATTCTAATTTTAATAATTTCAATAACCCCCTTGGCCCCTTCTTAAAAAATGGTTTGGTCCACCCCGCGGTTCGTTCTTCCTCATTGGAATTAAGTGAGCGCGAGCGAACTCCAGCAGGCGAGGATGCCCCCCAAAAAGCTCGCACCAGAAAAGAGTTGAGAAGGAGGTCATGAGTAGGATATGAGCAGCAGAGCAGGGGATCAAAAACTTTTTTTCTAAGAATGGTGAGAGTAAAACTACAGAGGGAGGCTGAAACAATTAGCCTACTACTTGTTCATTCATAACATTACCTTGGACGGGGCGCAGGCTGGACCCTACGTTAGCTGTCATCTGGCCGCGCTACACTCTGATCAAGTCGCCAGTTCATAAAAAAAAAAAAAAAAAAAAAAGTCGCCAACTATAACTGAACGTTACTACTACAGGGACTGTGTTTTACACATATTACTGTCTGACAGTGCTCCAGTAGCCTATGCGCCCATTCAGAGGCTGCATTGAATTGTACCATGACGCATTCAACTTCTACTCGATAATTATGAGCATCTGACGATGGTCAGTTACGTTCAGGGCCGTCGAACTGCGGTCAGGCTTGGGGGGCCCAAGGCAGAGGGGGGCTGCACCCCGAAAAAAAAACTTGTTTTTTTATTTTTTATTTTTTTTACTGGCTCAATATAGGCCCCTGATCTTTGAAGGCCCGACATTTTTTTTATTTAGGAAGATAAATATACATTATCTATAAATTATTCCAGAAAATATTACTAAATAGGAAACAGTTGATTTAGCCTTAGTTTTCTTCTCAAAGTGCACCAGATTTATGAATTTTACTTTATCATTATAAAAAAAATCTTCCGGGGGAGCATTCCCCCAGACCACCCTAGAAGGTCCAGGGTCCCCAACACAGTCTCCCAAATTCCTGTGAGAAACACGGTGTGTGTGCATGGTTATTAAGAGTCTTAGACCAGGGGTTGTGTTCAAGTACACGTAATGATTTGGTCATTCGTCAATAGAAACATTGTGTTGTTATCTGGCTCGGAGAGGGACCAGTCACTCATACGTTTTGGACTATAGACAAACATAGCTTTTACATGTTTGTATTGTAAGACCGCCTCTCAGAGGGCCCATCAGGACTTCCTGTATAGGGGCCCAGAATTTGGTGCAACACCCCTGACTACAGTATACACAGTGCATGGGCAACTGAGGGCAGCCCCATTTTCAAATATTTTTAAATAAACTCAATACACACTGTGCACGCCATGGACTTGAACGTGACATGGTCAGTTAACCTCGGATTACCTCCTAGATGAACTGATTCAATTATTAAGCTAATAACTATCTACCAAAACATTGTATTCCTTTTATTGTATGATAATTTACATTTACATAATATGATGTTGATATCAAACACACAAACTAAAAAAAAAACTTGGCAGTCGGGACCCTAAGCAACCGCTCATTTCGCTTATGCCTCGGGCCGGCTCTGCTAAGAAGTGACCACTATAAGCGGGTGGGTAACTTGGAGGCAGGCTGTCCTGCCCACCCAATAATACAATTAGAAGCAATGCATGGTAATGGTATATTCTTTAGTATTAATTAATTAAAATTTTATTTGACATTTTCTTGGACAGCGAATGA
Source organism: Hyperoplus lanceolatus (assembly GCA_026929865.2). NCBI lineage: Eukaryota > Metazoa > Chordata > Actinopteri > Uranoscopiformes > Ammodytidae > Hyperoplus > Hyperoplus lanceolatus. The sequence goes on along the minus strand of CM049415.1, from coordinate 19,942,479 downwards.
ACAGGTCCGTCCGATAGTGGGTCTGGACTTACACCTAAAAAAAAAATAAATAAAAAAATTTGTGATTGGGTGGGCACAGCCCACATTTTGGGCACCCTGGCCCCTGGCTACCGCCGGCCCTGGTTTAATGAAGGAATGGCAGAGAGGGTGGGAAAAAGAAAGCAGGGGAAGACACTATTTCTCTTTACAATCCCAAGTTAAAAAAGGGGCATCAGAAGACATAAAAGCAAGGCTGGGAAAGGCTCAGGGTGCCTTCTCCCAACTCCGTTCCATCTGGAGATCAAAACAATACAGCCTTAAAACAAAGATGCTCATATACAACAGCAATGTAAAGTCTGTTCTTCTGTACGGTGCAGAGAGCTGGAGAGTTGTCAAAACAGACATGAGAAAAATGGAAGTGTTCCATAATGGATGCCACAGACGAATATGCCAGATCTTTTGGCCCAATAAGATCTCCAACATTGACCTTCACAAAAAAACGGGAAGCCGGAGCATCACCAAGCAGATTACGCACAGACGCCTGAGATGGCTAGGACATGTGTTGAGGATGGAGCAGGACCGCATCACAAAAGTCGCCTTAAGATGGACACCACCAGGCAAAAGAAAACCTGGGAGGCCAAAAACCACCTGGCGCAGAACTGTAACAAAAGAGCTGGAACAGATGAACCTGACATGGGGAGAGGCCCAACATGCTGCCAGGGACCGAATGCAATGGAGAGTGCTCATTGAAGCCTTATGTCCCATAGGGGACGAAGAGGAGTAAGTAAGTAAGTAAGTAAGGACTTGGAGTTGAGGTTTTTTCTATTTTTTCTTTATTTGGACACAGTGAGAACCATCAACTGAAGTCAAAAGCTATTCTGCAGTTCCTGCACAACACAGGGCTGTATGTAAAAATTTAGGACAACGTCTGACCTGTGGAGGGCAGTATACGCTAAATAGCGTCTAAATTGCCGGAATTCTATAAGAAGAAGAAGAAGAGTGGCACTCCACAGCCGCGAGGGTGACTCCACAGCGAGTGACACTCGCTCACGGAGTGGCAGTGCGTAGTGAGTCATTTGGGAAAGGGCCTTAATTTTGGTCGCTGCTCTTCTTCTTGATTTTGATCATGAGATCCCTTGTGGTCGAGGAGGAAAGCACGCTTTTATTGATTCTCACAAAAAGAAGGAAAAGGATTTCCCCATTTTTTTCTTAAAGGCACATCTTTCTTGCTAAGATTAGTGAGATGGGCCAAGGAGTTTGTTTAATCTTGATGTGGTTTCTGGTGGGACTTGAGACAGCCAATCATTTATCAGGGGAGACAACAGCCACATTTGCCAACCCTCTGACTCCACCTCTGCTTTCCACAGCAACGGTTACAAACAAACATCCATGACGTGGATGTCTGCAATCGTTGCTGTGGAAAGCGACCAATACAATTCAATCCTTTGTCTGATGTATCTTTGAACACTGTAGACCAAGAGCCTTTGGGAAAATCTGTAATTCTAGACAATGTGAACAACGCTCCTTGGAGTAGAGCCAAACCCAAGACAGGGAAGTAACATCACTGCCAAAGCTTTTTTGGGCGTGTCAGCAAGTGAATAGGCTCGTTCGACCTGTCGCCGTCTTGCTAAGACCTGCGCAATTATGACGCTCGTCTTGCTGAGCGCACTGCATTATGGTTAGACTTTTTGTCCCACTTGCACCCGTGGCTGGCTGCGGCTCGGCTGCTTGAGACTTTGAAGTCCCGCGGTATCAAGACGGACACAGACACTGGAGCAAGTCGCTGCAGTTGCTCCCCACGGGCTGCGGGAGCGAAATGTCTGATGGGAAACGTCTTGCTGACAGGCGGAGCTGAGCGCTAATTGGGAGTTTAAACCTCGTGCCTTTGATGCGTTTCCCCAATTGGTTAGGCAAAAGTCTGACATCACCGCTCAAAATTAAATTACGATCCATTCTTTTTGATTTTAATTTATGTTTAATCATTAGGCCGCCACAATATGCATTTAAGCAGAAATGTACTTAATCAGAGTTAAACCTCTGAACCCTTGACATAGAAATAATTTGGATGTGTAACTCTCCTGTAGGCTATAGATATATTTAAAAGTGAACACAAACTTGAGTCACATAAGATCTTGGTGAAGTGATTTTTATACCATTAAGATTAAATCATAGGCTTATTTCAAGTGATCTAAATGGTCTGGGAATTGTATTTTACATGTAGTGTCGCAAAGCCAGACCAAAACTACAACAAGTAGTTTGTTTGTTACACATCATAATACAGTTCATCATATCCATCTCTACAATAATAATAAGGGATCTTTTCTTAGACCTTCTTTATTTAGGCCGATCATATTCGTTATGTGAAGGGAGAAATACTAAACCTCCTTTATTTGGATTTGTAAATTATTCTTGTAAATTATTCTTTATCACTTAAAAGTAGGTGTTCTAGTAAAGTAACAAGAAAGATAAAGATGTGTGGGGAATGGGGATATTAGCTTATATCTCGTTTCTTGTTTTGAAAATGCCCCTCGCTTTTAAAGTGTTTACTCGTCTTTGTGTTGTGTTCTGCTTCTAATCTAATCGGTTGTAGCATGTGTGACTCTCCTGCGAATATGTTTCTAATAGGCCTTCAAAATAAAACTAGAAAACGAACTGCATCCGCAACAAGGACGCTACTTCCGACTCGGAGCTGTCCGGCTTCAGTCAGGCATTTTCGTCACTCCCCCGACTGCACTCGGCTACTCTCGTCTACTTTCCAGACGAGCTGAAAGTTAGGTCGAACGAGCCTAATACATCCAGGAGTCTCAAACAGACATCTGGACCACTTGAGGACAATCAGCAGAGTGTTCATCAGTAGGCTAAGTATGTGTGTGTTTCTTTTTATTAATGTTTAAGTAGGCCAAGTAGAGGCTAGAGATATTGTTGTTGTTTGATCAAAACAAAGCTATAGTTCTAATAATAATGTATTTATGTCTGATGCATGTGTTTATATCAGCATATTATTGTAGGGTATGCCTGGAACATCCATCACTGCATGTTTAAGATTGGGTGATAACAGATGGATATTATTAACAAGTAAATGATTTACAATGTGTGTTGTTAGCCCCTTTAAAGGTCCTGAATATCAGTGTTTTTTATTGTGAACCTTCTCAGATAGGATGATAAAATATACAGGTGTTTTGTGTAATGCAGTATATTGCTGGGGTTATTCAAAAGAACGGTGATGGTGGCAGGATAATGGAAGAAGACACAGCTTGAGGCAGTTGAGGAGGTTTCCAGGAACAATTATTTTATTTAAACAACAAAACTCATACTGCAGTCAACAAAGCCATATCAAAAGTTAAAGTATTGTAGTCAAAACGAATAGAGGTAGATGCATAAAGAAATAACTAATGAGAGTTCCTGCCAGCTGAAAAACCTCTCTCTCCTGCTGCGTGGCCTAAGCGAGCTGATTGGTCAGTAAGGTCAGTAAAATCTGCTCTCCTTCTCCCTAATTGGTGTATTCTGACTATTGCAAAACTACTCTTAAAGGCCTACTTCACCGGTGGGAATATGAAGGTGTATTGAATTCTGAGATCCTATGTAGTATAAATGTGCAAAGAAAATTGAAATCGGTTCATCCTAGCCTGAGAAAAGGCAGAAAGAGTGTTTTATGGTCTCACTGTTTGACCCTACATTTCTCTTTCTGTGATGTCACTTAAAAGGCGACATCCCGGTTAAAATATTCCCACCGGTGAAGTATGCCTTTAATAGGCCTTTCACACCGCCGCAAAATCGGCGCTAGTTCTGGTCTAGTTCGGAGTTAGAGCCAGTGTTTTGGTTTCACACCGCCAGAGAGCCTGCTCCGGGCCGTAAAAACCGGTTCAACTCATACCCCAGGATTGAGCAGGGTTTGAGAAGAACTGCTTGCGCCAGCGGCCGGGGGAGGGATTATCCTCACCAACCAGACCAACTCAAACCTCATGCCCGCCATATTTAAAAACACCGCTACTACAAGACATAAACATAACATAATTACCGAACGTAGCAATCAAATTGACCGGCGAGAATACGCTGTCCTGTTTGGTTAAGAAAGCAAAGCGAGAGCCAACACGTGTAAAAATAAGACGTATTCGCCGCTGTTGTTGTGCTTAAAGCTAGCGGTAGCTTTAGCGTTAGCCACAAGAGCAGCGGCGTCGGGCGACGTACACACACGTATACAGTGACGTCATGACGTTGCTCTCTTGCCGGCTCCATGGCTGTCTCCGGTCGATGTGAAACCAACCGGTTCATAACTGGGATAAGGCTGTAACCAGTTTTGAACTGACCCCAGCACCAGCCTGGAACTGGCTCATGGTTCATTTTGGTGTGAAAGGCCTATATGAGTAGCCTGGAAATCCAGACCCTGATATCTTGAACGATAGAGGGTCTGGCCACGATCAATAGTAATTTCCAACTCTATGGGCGGCTCCTACTCGTGCATTTCAAATGCCACTGCACGCAGTTGGATAGCACTACAACCAATCAGAGCGATACACAAGGTGACGTATAAGCTCCGTTCGTTTAGCGAACAGCTGTTAAACTGTTAAATTAAACTTTTGCCGTGGTCGGTCGGCAAAACAGAACATTCCACTTACTTGCTAATGAAAGATTTGAGTGCCGTCTTCCAAATCGTAAAGGGTCGCGGCCAAAGCAGTCTCAAACTCACACAACATATCCGCAGCCATCTTTGTTGTTTACTATCACGGCTTCAACGTCACATGCACGTCACTGTCGTCATCGGTTACGGCCGCCCCGGAGCACCATACAAAGGGCTCTGGCTCGCCCATATTAGATAGAACCAATTGAAAACGTGAACCCACATTTCTGGTTTGTACAAAAACATCTATTGAGCGTGTCCAGACCAACAGGCGCAGCAAATTTAATTTGCCAGCGCTTAGTGGCAGGTCTGGGAATGCCAGGCTACTATATGAGGACATCTGCAGAAAACATCACCTAGATGGAATGTCCAGATTGGCGTCTGTGGGTCTCCTTCTGAGCTTTAGACCAACAATGTTGGACAGTGGCCAATAAATTATTCACACTTTCCCAGGTTTGGGGACACAAACCAGACTGTTCTAAATTGAACTCATAAACAGTCATCCCTGAGTCTGTTTCAACATATACAAAGCTAGTGTGATATACAGAAGTTTACCCTAGAGCAGGGGTCTCCAAACTTTTTTCACTGAGGGCCAGATACAGAAAAATCTACGAAGGGCCGGGCCACTTTGCAAAAATAACACATTTATCAGGACATGTAGCTGCTCTGATGTTTAGTTTCATAGTGTCTTCGTAAATTGTGCCACGGGCCAATCAATCAGTGTTTGACACCCCTGCACTAGTGGGTTAACTAAGAAATGCAAAAAAAAAAAAAAATTCAAAGGACCATATTACATTATATTTTTAAAATCGGCCGCGGGCCGTACTTTTGGGACCCCTGCCCTAGAGGCTTCACAGCTAAGCAGCCCACATTCCTATCTGTACTCACTTCTATAGAGGATGAGGAACTCAAGTCAGTCCTCATAAGGCAGTATTATAAAACAGTATCAAAAATGTGTAGTAACATAATACACCACAGTAACAATCATAGACTGTATGATTGAGGACTCATGCTCTGCCCTCGTTTCTTTGGAACAGACACAATGGCGTCATCAACTCCTCTCTCCAAGGCCAACACCATTTTCTGCCTGGCTTTGCTCAAACAGCTGGGTGATGAGGACAAGACTGCAAATCTCTTCTTCTCCCCTTTCAGCATCTCTTCAGCCCTGGCTATGGTGATGCTGGGTGCCAGGGGCAACACAGCCACACAGATGGCAGAGGTACAGTACATTCAAGATCTGCAGTCCACTGTTTTGCACATGTACAGTATTTGAACTGTTTGTGTTGGTACAAATACACAAAGTGCAGATTGAATTCTGACAGGCAAGATGTGGGTCGATAAATCTTCTGAGCTTCACTGCACCACCTGTTCTACAGTTATTCACTAAACTCAACTGACTGAGCGCACGTTATTAAAGGCGACTCATCTGTATTTATTTTTTTAACTCCTCTCGTCTTGCCACACAGGTATACAGGCTAAAGGAAACTCTTCAACAATTGTTTTCTATATGAAAAACCTCTACCAGAAAAATGAACAGTGACACAGACTTGCTAAAAGTTAACACAGAAACTTCATATTTACTTTTTCCAAATCAATGTATATTCCAACCTAAATGCATCTCTGTCACACTTTGTCCACAGTGCCTGAAAACTCAGGATAGTCTGGACGTCAATGTCAGCTTTGCCCAACTGCTGAGCGAGCTCAACAAGCCCAATGCTCCGTTTGCCCTCAGTGTTGCCAACAGACTGTATGGCGAGCAGTCCTTCCAGTTTGTTGAGGTGTGTGTTTGTGTGTGTGTGTGCCCAAGTGTGTATCTTTGTATGAATTTGTGGTTGTGTTAACATTACCGCAGGCTTGAGTGAATGAGAGGAAAACTGTCATGGCTGTGGCTGTAATGTATTCTAATTCAATAGGCTGAATGAGTCGATGAGATGATTTGGTTAAGGTGGCGTGTTGTTTATGCTTCCAGGATTTCTTGAAACAAACCAGGAAACACTACAAGGCAGAGTTGGACGCTTTGGACTTCAAAACCAGTTCAGAAGCAGCCAGGGTCAAGATCAACAGCTGGGTGGAGGAACAGACACAAGGTGCAACACACACACTAACATACACACCATTGGTTTATGGTCGGACCCACTCCAAACCTTAAACCTTGGGATGAATTTCATCTAGTGTAAGAAAAAAAATGTTAAACAAGAAATGTTTGCTTCAGATTGTCTTGATTTTTGGTTTGGAACTTTTGCCGTGGTCTCTGTGTTATTGCTTCATATTGGCTCCATGTGGTTTCAATGTTGTCACCAGGTAAAATCCGGGATATGGTGGCTGAGGGCGTGGTGCACCAGATGACCAAGCTGGTTCTGGTCAATGCCATCTACTTCAAAGGGACCTGGAATGAACCTTTCCTGGGGATTCGCACGCATGATGCTCAGTTTAGAGTCAACAAGGGAAAACTGAACTCAACGATGAGGCTTCACTTAAAATGTCTGGTATATCAGGTTATAATTCCCATGTTAGTCGAAATAAGTAAATAATCATTCCTGACATCTACAGTATCTGCATCTACTCCCTATGGATCATAAATGACCCTTTTTATCCCTAGTGAAACATTTTATTTAATGTACATTATGCTTAACAGACCCTTGATAGGTGTTATGGTAATTCTTTACAATAAAGTACACACAAATGTAGGAAGTTACTGTGGAGTGTATGAGGAACAAATTAGGAACACCAGGATAGTAATGAAATGTTTCTGAGTGACTGGATCAGTGAGATATTTTGTAAAAATCTGTATCTCTTTATAGCTACTTGGATTAATACTGTATCTGGGTCCTATCGGTTTACACAATGTCCCACATTCCCACAGCTTCTCAGAGTTATTGCATCAATGTTAAAGGCCTACTTCACCGGTGGGAATATGAAGGTGTATTGAATTCTGAGATCCTATGTAATATAAATATGCAAAAAAAATTGACTTTGTAAATATTACTGTGATGTCACAGTAAGAGACATCACAGTAATATTTACAAAGTAAGGTTTTTTTTAACCCTACATTTCTCTTACTGTGATGTCACAGTAAGAGAAATACAGGGTTAAAAAAACACTCTTTCTGCCTTTTTTCAGGCTAGGATGAACCAATTTAAAAAGAAATTGCACATTTATACTACATAGGATCTCAGAATTCAATACACCTTCATATTCCCACCGGTGAAGTAGGCCTTTAATATCCAAAATAGCCACAGAGCAGATTTAAGCATGTTCATTTTATCATTGAAAATGTGTTTCCTCTGTGTGTTCTCTTAAGAATGACACCAAGCCAGTGAAGATGATGAAACAGAAAAGTTACTTTCCTGTTGCCGCCATTCCTGAAGCCAACTGTCAGGTAATCTAGCAATTGATCAGTCAGTTAATAACAAATCTAACATTCTGAACATTCTGAATAAGTTGGTTAAAAACTACTGTATCTCTCGTCCAATGTGTTTAATGTTAAACAATGTGTATTTATAAGCAATACTCAATATTCACATTAAAGCATAGATCTAACCAATTATTTGATTATCCATGGTTTTGTCATGGTCCGTCTTGTCCTGTCTTGGTTTTTGTGGTTTCCTGTTTTATTTTGGTATCTCTGTCTTGTTTCCTCCCCATGTCCTGTCTAGCGTCCCTCTTGTTGATTGCTGTTCCCTTCCCTGATGTGTTTCACCTGTGTCTCGTTATGTCTTGTATATATACTCCTTGTGTTCTTTTGTTCCTTGTCTGTGCATTATGGTTTGTCGTGTCAGTGAGTCTTTGTCCTGTGTGTTCTCTCTGTTCCCTGTGTTACTTTTGTTCCTGAACTTTTTGCCTGTTGGACTTTTTTTGTTACCTTTTTGAGCTTAATAAATTATTCTTTGCTACGACGTCTTGCATTTGGGTCCTGCTTGCCTGCCTGTCTGCCACACCGTAACAGGTTTTCTATCTCTAAGCCTCAAAACGATTAAGTGTTAGAACAAAACTAAATTATACCTTATAAATATAAAAAAAATGTATACACCTAAACAGATATTTTTCTAACATAACCTGCAATCCTATTGTTAATAAAAGTAGGTAGCTAATGGTATGTCCCTTGCATTTGGAAGTGACCCTTAACAGAAGTTGTCAGACCAGTAGTATTTCCTTAAATATCTGAACCCCTCTGTTGGACAGATCCTTGAGATGCCTTACAAAGGGAAGGAGCTCAGCATGCTTATCTTTCTGCCCAATGCCATGAAGAGTGGGACAACAGGTCTGGAGAAGGTAGGACACACGCATACACAGGCACGCACACATGGCCGTATGCAGGGTTCTAGAAAAAAAAAGTAATTTCCCTGATCCAGGTATGTACTTATTAAGATGTTTGGAGGTACATATGCTAAAAATGAACTTGAAACGTCTGCACATTAATGTTGACAATGTTGAAATTAATTGTTCAAACAAATAATAACAATAGCCTAATGATAATACTATATCTTGACCGTATGATTGTGCTAATACCCAGGGCATAGTGGGCAGGCTACCTGTTCTCCCTCTCTCACCACCATCACCTTCACTCTTTCTTTCTCTCTCAGTCTCCTGTCCCATATCTCTGTTCCCAAAGCAGAGCTTGGTAACACTTTACAATAAGGTACACAAAATTGTAGTAGCTACTACATACCTACTACATAGTTTTTTTTTTTTGCGCTACCTATGTGTTAGGTAGCACAAAAAAAAAATCCCTATGTGTTAGGTAGCACATAGGGTTTTTTTTTTTTTGTGCTACCTATGTGTTAGGTAGCACAAAAAAAAAACCCTATGTGTTACCTACTACATAGTTTTTTTTTTTTTGCGCTACCTATGTGTTAGTTAGCACAAAAAAAAAACCCCTATGTGTTACCTACTACATAGTTTTTTTTTTTTTTGCGCTACCTATGTGTTAGGTAGCACAAAAAAAAAACCCTATGTGTTACCTACTACATAGTTTTTTTTTGCGCTACCTATGTGTTAGGTAGCACAAAAAAAAAAAACCCTATGTGTTAGGTAGCACATAGGGGTTTTTTTGTGCTACCTATGTGTTAGGTAGCACAAAAAAAAAAACCCTATGTGTTACCTACTACATAGTTTTTTTTTTTCGCCACCCTATGTGTTAGTTAGCACAAAAAAAAAAACCCTATGTGTTACCTACTACATAGTTTTTTTTTTTTGCGCTACCTATGTGTTAGGTAGCACAAAAAAAAAAACCTATGTGTTACCTACTACATAGTTTTTTTTTTTTTGCGCTACCTATGTGTTAGTTAGCACAAAAAAAAAACCCTATGTGTTACCTACTACATAGTTTTTTTTTTGCGCTACCTATGTGTTAGGTAGCACAAAAAAAAAACCTATGTGTTACCTACTACATAGTTTTTTTTTTTTTGCCTACCTATGTGTTAGGTAGCACAAAAAAAAACCCAATGTGTTACCTACTATATAGTTTTTTTTTTTCGCTACCTATGTGTTAGGTAGCACAAAAAAAAACACCATGTGTTACCTACTACATAGTTTTTTTTTTTGCGCTACCTATGTGTTAGGTAGCACAAAAAAAAACCTATGTGTTACCTACTATATAGTTTTTTTTTTTGCGCTACCTATGTGTTAGGTAGCACAAAAAAAAAAACTATATAGTAGGTAACACATAGGGTTTTTTTTTGTGCTACCTAACACATAGGTAGCGCAAAAAAAAAAACTATGTAGTAGGTAACACATAGGGTTTTTTTTTGTGCTACCTAACACATAGGTAGCGCAAAAAAAAAAACTATGTAGTAGGTAACACATAGGGTTTTTTTTGTGCTACCTAACACATAGGTAGCGCAAAAAAAAAAAACTATGTAGTAGGTAACACATAGGGGTTTTTTTTTGTGCTACCTAACACATAGGTAGCACAAAAAAACCCCCTCTGTGCTACCTAACACATAGGGGTTTTTTTTTTTTTGTGCTACCTAACACATAGGTAGCGCAAAAAAAAAAAAACTATGTAGTAGGTAACACATAGGGTTTATTTTTTTTGTGCTACCTAACACATAGGTAGCGCAAAAAAAAAAAAACTATGTAGTAGGTAACACATAGGGTTTTTTTTTTTTGTGCTACCTAACACATAGGTAGCGCAAAAAAAAAAACTATGTAGTAGGTATGTAGTAGCTACTACAATTTTGTGTACCTTATTGTAAAGTGTTACCCAGAGCTTTGACTGACATCTAAAAGTACAGAAATTGATTTGATGAGTAATTCAGAGCAATCTTTAATAAACTATTATTTTTTTATTTAAACTTGGGGATCTTTATGCTCACATGCAATTGCAATTTCTGTCAAATCAATTTCTGTTATTAAATCAATGAGTTTAGTGGAGAGGACAACTGCAGTCAAAATGCATTATACAATAAACTACATTCATCTTCCATAATTTCTACTATTATGAAGAAGGTATAAAGAATTATGAAGAATTTATTAAAACTGTATTACTCACCAACACTAAGTGTTATTTCTACTAAGTAGATGTCAAGAGGGGTGATAATAATTACTAACTCAATTATCTCAAGTGACATGTTGTTGGGCTATCCGGGCATGTATTCGTCAAAATAGAGAGTGCCTGGTTCATTGATAGCTGGAATTAACTGATCACTTACAGCAGTGATGATGACTCACTTTTTCTCTTATCTGAAAAAACTCTTCATGTCCATTTCCAATGTTATCAGATTTCTATTGAAAATGAAACACTAGCATGGTGCTGCTGTTTGGATTTCTGTATCCACTATGCAACTGAGAGCTGCCCCAGTAACCCAAACCTTTTCTAATATGGAAATGATCCCAAAGAGCAGGCAGAATGGATTTGATTGACAGAGCGCTCTTAAAACAAACACTGCGTTGATCAAAATAATTATTTATTTAATATACCTGGGGAAACAATATCGAAGTCCGGACCGCGTTGACCTCAATGGTGGATAGGGACACACACTCACACACACACACACACACACACACACACACACACACACACACACACACACACACACACACACTTGTAATTGTTGACACTGTGTCCACTGTCCACCTCCAGCTGGAGAAGCAGCTGACCTATGAGAAGTTTGTGGAGTGGACTGGTCCAGACATGATGAAAGAAGAAGAGGTTAAGGTGAGCCTGCCTCGATTCAAGATGGAGGAGAACTATGACCTGAACGCTGTCCTGAAAAGCATGGGCATGGTGGATGCTTTTGATGACAAGAAGTGTGACTTCTCTGGTGAGACATATAGCTGCACCACATCAGATACAGTGTACAGTGTACAGTACATTAAAGCTGTTATAAGGTGTCACAGCGCTGTTTAACTGACAACCAGTTGTCTAATAGCACAAAGTTGCAAATGTCAGTGCAGTATAAGTTTAAAAAACAATGTTTTCTCTTCTGTGATAGGTATGTCTCTAGGCAAAGATCTGGCACTGTCACAAGTCGCCCACAAGGCTTTTGTGGAGGTGAACGAGGAGGGAACTGAGGCTGCTGCTGCCACCGCTACTTTAATTAGCTATGGCCTTGGCTTCGATTCGAGTCCTGTCTACTTCCGGGCAGACCACCCTTTCCTCTTCTTCATCAGACATAACCCCTCCATGAGCATTCTCTTTGCTGGACGATTCTGCTCCCCTGAGTGAACACTGTCCTGTGAAAGCCTAAAAGAGAAACCGTTGGCTCTATTTGTTGCAACCTCACATTTAAAACTACAGGTCTATGTCTAATATAACTCTGTATTAAAACAGTACATTTATTTCAGTTAATGAATATAACGTTTACTATGTTATGCGTGTACGACTACATGGAATAAACAGTGTGGTTTAAAAACTGTGTGCCATGGTTTTTCCCCTATGGTTATCATTAATTTGGTATTATAATATTCTAAACAAAGTTTGCAGAATGTGAGTTTTCAGCATATTTTAGCCCTATTTTCCTCAACATAGGGAGAGTCGGGAGAGTTGTGCCACTTTTTTTCCCCAAAGTGACTTTAAAGTGAGGCCTTGACAGTAATTTCTCCAACTAAAATATGTGCGTATATTTCAGGAAGTGGTGCATCCCTGGCAACAATAACTTTGGATCTGAAATAAAGCTTTCGGAAAAAAAGTGCGGGGTAATTTGTGCTTTTAGAGAGAATACGTTGGGGTAAATTTTGCAATATGTGCCATACACAATGACGGATTACCGCATGGGCAAAGTGGGCACATGTCCAGGGCCCTGGCCAATAGGGGGGCCCTTGATTTTTTTATTTATTTTTTATTAAAAAAAAAAATTGACTGGGTTTCCCCCCCCCCTGGGAATCGGTCGTAAAAAGTCGGGTCGTTTTATATTCGGGGTCTAATATTCGGCCGGGACAAGCGTGTGTGCGCTTGGAGAGAGAACGATGTGTCTAGAGAAAAAAAGGCACTGGAAATGGCCAAAGAGCTCCACATCCCCGCACTGAAATCAAAGCCTCGACTCATTATGTTGCGAGTCAATGTGTCAGAGGCACGAATCGGCGCAGCGATCGACCTACTGATCATTTAGTCTTAAACCACAGAGTGTGTCTGCACGGCGGCTCACACTGGCACGGTCTCACTGTGAACGACACCAACACAGCGTTTCACCGGGTGACGCGCTGCTTCGCTCAGACATTGAGTGTAGGCTCCGAGGGTGGCAAGGGTGGGCCAAAAAGCAGGCGCAGAGATCTTACAAAGGCAAAGATGCGCTCGCATCTTCAGTGTCTCTCTGCCCTAATCTAACTGTCTAGTAGGCTCCGGCGCAAAGAGTCTCTTTCTCTTGCGCAGCACCAGAGAGATTTTATAGAATTGTATTTCGCTCTATCTCTCTCTTTCTCTCTCTAGGCTGTGCGCTGCATTATAATGTGTGTGATTGTGGATTGCACTGTGTGTTTAACCCGCTGATTAAATTATTATTTGGAACTTCAAAAATTAAAATGCACATTTTTTACATTTTCTGTTTGTCTCTGTAGTGTTTTCCAACATTTATGATATCAGTTTGAAAGCAGTTAAGGAAATAGGACTCTCGAGTGACCATGAGAGCAAGCAACCTTTGGGTTTGGCTGCTTGACTGCCCACAGCACATACAGGTCAGCACTCAGAACAGAATGACCTTTTAGGCCACAAACTGCAACAACAACTGTTGCAGACACAGCAAATATAGGAACATGATTGCAAGACTGCTACGGATAGACTATCATCTGTTCTATTTAAAAGCACACTATTGCTAATAAGGCTTGATATTAGATCTGTCCCAGATACACACACACACACTCACAAACACCCACACACTTGCACACACGCACACATTCACACAGACACACACACACATGCACACGTACACACACACACACACACACACACCCACACACATACACACACACTCTCACACACACCCCCCATCACACACACACACACTTGCACACACACACACATTCACACAGACACACACACATGCACACATACACAGACACACACACACACCCAGACAGATAGTGTATTTAAGCCGAGGCCTTCACTAAGATCAGGGCCTTGGCCTTTGCGCGTGTGCCCGAGGAGACGGCTGCTGTGGGGGTTCCCCCTTTACCCAAGTCCAGGATAGGCTAGGATAGGATAATTGAGGAAAGATCTGATCTCTTGTAATGTATAAGATAATACCTGTGTTGAATAGTAGAAGTTGTCTACTACGCTGTAAACCGGATGTCAACCTTTGAATAAAGAATTCTGTTAGACCGACCTCCTACCCCTCCGTGTCTATCTTGAAGCCTGTTCAGATGTCTCCTCTCCCTCAAGTAATATCAAATGTAGTAAAACACAATGGCCCACTCGGCCACGGTCAACACCTCCTTGTTTTACTACATAAATGGCGTTGTCGGCAGGATGCTTTACTACATAAATGGCGTTGTCGTAACGGAAGGCCTTCAGAAGTTGCAGCAGACAGACAACGGCGGCATCTGGGTAATGTATTGTTGCCCTTTGTCACTACCTGTCATCTGTTGTTTTTCTTTGAAAGTCTGTTAAACTTGCGTGCTTGTAAAGCAGAATCATAGACTGTCAGTATAAAATATCTGCTAGTCGTGATAACTGAATCTTGGCTTTTCTGTGGATTGTTAAGAAACTTGGTTTGTTGAAAAAGAAATGGTTGTGTTATTTTGGTTGGTTAGGCCACTCTTGCTGTCTTGTTCCGTGTTTTTGACATTCCATTTTGTAATGAATATCGCTGCAGCGTGATGAGCTTTCCCGTTGAGGAAAAGAAAAAAAAAATAAGAGTATACTAGCAAGAGATACCTGTTGATGAGTTTTGGGCCCGGTCCATGAGCACACGAACCTTTGGCTGGTACACAGAGGTCGTTCCCACGGTGGATATTTACGTCAAGAAAGGCATTATTACACCCGTAATGACCTTTAAAAATAAAAACATAAAACGATTCGGGAAAGAGACATATGCTGTTCTAAAGGACAGTTGTTACTGCGTCAAAAACGTTCCAGTTAGTCTGGGCTACTTTTAACGTGTATGCAGCATAAATCTGGTTATTGTCTATCGAGATTTCAATTGATCGAGGTCTTCTCTCCATATAGACATTTACACAGAGTCTAGGACGTAGAATACCGACAGATGAGGATGTTGCGCTTTAAATGTGATTAAAAATAAAATATTAAGAGTTGAAAATTAAAGAGAGTAATTTAATTTGAGAAAGGAATAACAAGAAAAACTAATGTAATGCTGTTTGTTGCGTTGATTTTGTATTATGATACAGTTGGTTGTGTTGCTTATTGTTGAAGCAAAGAGTGGCTTCTGAATTTGTGTGTTGAGCCTGAAAATTTCTGTGGCATGGTTGCCAGATTAAAGGACAGAGCAGTCAAAAGTGTTGATTTCATCGTGTTGGGAAGGGGGAACTGAGCCCCCTGGCAGTGTTGTCTCCTCGTTAAAGAACCCCCCCCCCCCCCCCCTCTCGCCTGCCAAGCTGAAATTGGTGGAGTGCCACACAGTGCAGGCAGGGCTATTTATAGCGGCCTAGGGGGAGAGAGTGTACAGTTTGCTCTGACTTTCATTTTAAAATCTGTAAGAAAGCATTAGAGTAAATAAATTGATTAGGAAATGAAATCTAATGGTACATTCTTTGATTTGGTTTAACATAAGAATTGGGTTGTACTAAAAATATAATATAATAATCTTAGTTAAATTGCCTGTGTTTTTAAGACACTGGAAATATGGTAAAATAAAACATCTAAGTTATATTGCCTGTGCCCTTAAGACACTGGAGGTTTTGATATAATGAAAATTAAGCGGTGACATGTGTTTAGTAAAGATAAAACTAAGTAAGGATATGGCTTTGTTAAACTGTGTGAGTACAGGTGTTCAGTGAACTAAGTTAGTATAAGTATAATTTAAACTGTGAAAATTACCTTACAGGAGTTTCAGTGATATACGGAGAATAGAGACAGTGGAGTTCTTTCCACTGATATGTAACCATTTGTTTCTCAATGGGGATTTGAAAGCTGTTAAAAGCGTTAAATTGCATTGTCACCTGATATTTGAAACATAGTCCTCTTGAAACGTGTGTGAGTGACGTGAGTTGTACGTTGTTCATGTGATTGAAAGAGGATGAAAATGTCTGTTTTGTTTGTGAAAAATGTTCAGTGTTGAAGTTTAAGTAAAAATGATCTCTTAAATCTAGTAAGAATCATTGAAGTGTGATTGGCCACATTTATTTCCAAAAAAAACCAGAACAGAATCATTGATGTTGTTAGAAAAGGGTTAGACCTGTTGAGATTAACTAAAAAGAATTAAGTTAATAAGTGATTTTAATTAAGTTTTACATCCAAGTAGGCTGAAAAGTGTGCTCTCAAAGTACAGTAAAAAACAGTAAATTCTGTGGTTTTTGGGGTAAGTAATGAAATCTTTTGGATAATATCGTGATTAAATTAAAGATCTTTGTGAGCAACATTTTTGAAGGTTTGAGAATCCCTTGGTTCTATGATAAATGTGTAACATTTCTTTTTTCTCTTCTAGAAGCTGTTTAACTGAGAGTGCACTGGAAGAAACGATTACAGTGCACTGCAATGTAAAGGTTTAGCATTTGGGTTGAAGAGTTAGATAAACAAATAAATCCCCTTTCTGGATAGTGAGATTTACTAGTGATAAGGACTATCTAAAGATTATCTAAAGTCTATACTAAGAGAAATTATTATGCTTGCAATTGGTTTTGGGGCACTAAAAATTGGAGGTTGTCACAGGTCACAGTACTTTTTCTCTGACCAGAAAGAAAATAAAATAAAAATGTATATAATAACAAGAAAAAAAGAAAAAAAGTATAAAGAGAAGAAAACGGAGTTGCCTGGAAAAAACAATTTACAAAAAAATATAATAAAAAAAACGAATGGACTGAGATGCAAAGAAGACACTTAGCCTGCTCTGCTCAGCTCAGAGCAGTTTCCAGTTTCAGTTTTGGTCCTGGAGCCAACAGTCTGACTGGAGCCAACGCATACCGACAGAGAACGCTCTGCCAATGCCGGACTGAACTACAAAGATGGAGGCGTGTATGCACGTGGCTAAGTAACACCGTGCCAAAAGTGACATTCAATGCCCTGTGTGGGGACTACAGGATGGAAGGAATACAAGGATGGCAAGTAACATGTGCCATAATGACATTGCTGACTTCTGCCTTGTGTTATAGGAAAGAAAGAGACACTGAAGGAGCCGATGAGATGGTTTCCTTTGCTTCTGAACTGAAAAAGTGGACATTCCATCTGTAAAAGGAGGGTGGAATCAACTGGTCCACTTAAAAAAGTGCAAGTACTTAAATTGTGAAAATTTTCTGATTAATGGTGTTTCCCCTAAATTTAGATTTGTGCAAGCAATTGGATAGGTCTGGTTTTGGACATAAACTAATCTAGTTATGCCTTTAAGACAACATAAGATTTTGTAAAGAAAAGAGATGTAGGATTTAAAAGGTTAAAGGACTATTTTGATAACTAATAGTTTTCCCCTTTTATGCATTGAAGAAAAGCAGGGTGAGGGTTGTTTCCAAATAAAAAATACAACTAGTGTTTACCGTTTTCAAATCAATAAAAGATTGTGTTGTTGCTTTCTCAGCCAAAAAGAAAGAAAGCATGACCAGAGATTATCACTTTAATGTTTATTTCGGAAAGAGATTAGTGTTTTAAATATTCCCAAGAAAGGAAGTTTAAAGATAACAAAGTTAATAAAGTTAATAAAAGAGTAGATATTCCCAAGTGAAGAGGTGTTAATAACATTGAGAAATAAGTGTTGATCTAGTAGGGTTTGAACCAATCTTATTCTCACACTTTCAGAATACTTGAGTTTTTTTTTTTAAAAAGGGTTGCTCTGTACATTTTACCGATTCAAGAAATTGGATTTTTTGAAAAAAGGGTTAGCATTCTAAATTTATAAACCGTTTTGGGGTTTTGTTGATAAGAGGGCTGGGAGAAAGCCACATGTTTGTTTGTTCCTGTTGAAATACAATTGCTCACACAAAGTGAGAATCTTATTTTTAGCTGAATTTTTAACTTAATATGCTCCTTCCTTTGTGTTTCAAATAGGAATTTGAAAAAGGAGGGAGAGGGTTAAGGAAGCATATTGATTAAAGAAAAATACAAGTACAGGGTAAAGAGTTTAAGAAAGCACGTTAATTAAAATAATATAGGGACAGGTTAAAAAAGAAAGGTAATAATTACAATATTATGAGAAGGCCACATAGAGAAAACACTACAACAAAGTAAGTTTAAGAAGAGAGAATGATCAAAATACTTAATATCCATTTAAGTTAATAAGTACATTATAAGTAATTTATTTAGGGTTCAGGATCAACACTCTATTAAAATAAAGTAAGAACAAAACATACTTGTAGTGTTGTTGTTAATGTCATAATTCATAGCTGTTCCAAAAAGTATTACTGCACAGTTGACATCAAGTGTGATTAGATTACACGTATGTGTATTGATACAGTAAACCTAGGTTACAAAATTAAGTAAGACAAACACAAACTCCCCAGAAGTTATTTAGAAGTTTGTGTCAGGTAGGATTCTTTCCCTATCTTTCTCTTTCTCTGTCTATATCTCTCTTCTCTGATGGCCTCGATGAAAGAACTAGGTACAGAATCCTGCTGTGAACGATTGGGGAAATATCGTGCTGAAATCTGATGCTAAGCTACGCTCTCAACTCGTGCTATCAGCGTGATGTCACTGCCGTGTCCAAGTCGTGATGTCACAGGACAACTGACAGCCGAAACCGAGAGGGGGTCGCTTTCGCAACTACACAGCCCAACCCAATCCCAGCCAGAAACCAGGGGTCGTCAACTCGTCCCATCCAGCTTGTCCAGACAACTTCACAACCAGCGAGGAGGGTGCCACCTGTCGGCCTGGAGGAGCAACTCGACACCGGTCGACGAGAAGTGCCTTCCAACAGAGAATCGAGATGCAGTCGTCAATGTCGTCATCTGGAAATTCGAGAGGGGTTCGCTCTCGTCTCCCCTTCACAACGGATCCAGTTGCACAGTCATCAATGCCAGCCATGCACCCAGGCCTGGGTGCACCGCTGGGCTTCCCCACAGCCTCCCCATAGTTGAAATGGGGGGGGCTGTTGCGTTGTGCTTTTCTGCACAGAAAGAATTGCCTGTTTAAGCAATTCTAAAAGTATGCTCGTGTCGTTTCTCGCAAGTGCGCGGGTATTTGCGGGACTGGACAATGGTCCGAAGAACGAAGACTGAAAGACAATTGTGAAAGTCATAATATGCTGTTCAATTATTGTTATTGTTGTTGAATTTAAGAGGGTCTAATAGGTTTTATTAAGTTCATACTATATAGTTAACAGTGGCCACTGTAGTTTTATTTTGTCAAAGTTTATCATTTTTGATTTGTGATTTTTAAAGAGTTTAAAGGTTGTGCATTTTTCATGCTGTAAGGGTTAAATGTTGGAATTCGTTTGTGCACCGCATTTTTGCGATGCAAGGAGGGATATGTAGTGTTTTCCAACATTTATGATATCAGTTTGAAAGCAGTTAAGGAAATAGGACTCTCGAGTGACCATGAGAGCAAGCAACCTTTGGGTTTGGCTGCTTGACTGCCCACAGCACATACAGGTCAGCACTCAGAACAGAATGACCTTTTAGGCCACAAACTGCAACAACAACTGTTGCAGACACAGCAAATATAGGAACATGATTGCAAGACTGCTACGGATAGACTATCATCTGTTCTATTTAAAAGCACACTATTGCTAATAAGGCTTGATATTAGATCTGTCCCAGATACACACACACACACTCACAAACACCCACACACTTGCACACACGCACACATTCACACAGACACACACACACATGCACACGTACACACACACACACACACACACACCCACACACATACACACACACTCTCACACACACACCCCCATCACACACACACACACTTGCACACACACACACATTCACACAGACACACACACATGCACACATACACAGACACACACACACACCCAGACAGATAGTGTATTTAAGCCGAGGCCTTCACTAAGATCAGGGCCTTGGCCTTTGCGCGTGTGCCCGAGGAGACGGCTGCTGTGGGGGTTCCCCCTTTACCCAAGTCCAGGATAGGCTAGGATAGGATAATTGAGGAAAGATCTGATCTCTTGTAATGTATAAGATAATACCTGTGTTGAATAGTAGAAGTTGTCTACTACGCTGTAAACCGGATGTCAACCTTTGAATAAAGAATTCTGTTAGACCGACCTCCTACCCCTCCGTGTCTATCTTGAAGCCTGTTCAGATGTCTCCTCTCCCTCAAGTAATATCAAATGTAGTAAAACACAATGGCCCACTCGGCCACGGTCAACACCTCCTTGTTTTACTACATCTCCTTTCCCATTTTCGTATGTAAAGGGCGACATGGAAAATAAAAAATAAGAAATGGCAATCAATTCATATTTTACAGGCATATTTTGAATGAAACAGTCCATTTTTTTTAATTAAACAAATGAGATAGGCCTAGTACAAAGTAAGTTTTTTTTAACCCTATATTTCTCTTTCTGTGATGTCACGAGGAAGAGAAATATAGGGTTAAAAAAAACACTCTTTCTGCCTTTTCTCAGGCTAGGATGAACCAATTTCAATTTTTTTTTGCACATTTATACTACATAGGATCTCAGAATTCATTACACCTTCATATTCCCACCGGTGAAGTAGGCCTTTAATAGCCAAATTTACTTTCAGACCTTTGAAACAGAAAAATAGAAGATTGTCACGTATACTCCAGATACAAATGTTTGTATTGCACACACAAAAACATAAGCCTTATATATTTTTCAATAGGCCTTCCTCACCGCCACTTGAGCACTGTTTGCAATAATACATCTTGAATTTACTCCACCTCTCCAGAATGTGGCCTTTAAAGAGAAATTTGAACCCTAGTGTAAAACAACATTCCCACAGCTCTGGTGAATATTACAGTCACACATGTATTCTAACATTTCTGAAGATAACTGCCTGATTAACTGTAGACTACACTTTGTAGTCATGCCAGCATCCATCTTTCTGCCAATCTGTCCATCAAAACCCTCTCTCTTATTTTGTTTAGGGTTAATTGGTCATCTGTGGTTAGCAGACTCTTCAGGAGCACATCCATTGGCACAAGATGTATGCCAGAACCGTTACATGGATAGGTTGGTCCAAACCAGTATGTTTAGTTGTGTCTTTCACTTAAGGGTGTGATTCCTGGATACTTTCTCAAGCTGCAGCGAGATCTGGTTGTGCTGGTGTATGTAAGAATGTGAACTATAGATGATAGGCTGACTTTACAGTTAAAATATAAACTTCAACCATGGTATTACCACTTTCCAACACTTTGTAGGTGACCTGCTGGCACTGATTCATTTTGAAAGGACAGCAACCAATGAGGACAAAGTAGTGATGACGTAATGACTTGTCTGACCAATCGGTGAATTTGGTCACCCAGTCACTCACTCACTCAGTCACTACTCACTCACTCACTCACTCAAAGATATTGGCGTTTCTCTGCGGTCCAGCAAAAAAGTTATGCAATTATTTAAAAGTTTGCTTTGTTCCAAGTAGTTAAGACATTTTAAGTCGTAACATTTGACTTTCAGCCAGATGTGAAGTTCATGAAGGCAACTCAAAGTGCCGAGGCAAGCAGAGACTGCTGTTTAAAAGGAGTGGTAGTGTTGGTATCTTTTAATTAGGCACCAAATTCTGATTGCCTTTAACTGCATTTAAATTAAATTATTTGTGACTGGACTTCAAAAGCAGCGCAGAGGTGGCCAGGCTCAACATCTGGGTGGGCCTTGGAACAAAATCTAAGGCCCCTATCCAAGCCATATGATCATGAATAGCACCTTATCCTTAAGATCTTCCATCACCTAAATTCTATTTTATAAAGGTCTTTTTAGTCAAAGTGGCAATGCTTTGTCTTTGTTTTTATGTATGGCTACTAGCTAGTATAATTTGTATCTATCAAAAACTAATTGCAATTGTCTGGGCAGGAGGCCTTAGGACTACAAAAGAGAACCAGGGAAATTAGGCAAGCAGCATGGACACTGTGCAGATCAGGGAATGTTAGGTGGGTGACCCCCCCGTCTTCAGGCCAGCAACACAGTGAGGGTGGCCCTCTTGACGGAGTCGGGGTTCTGGAGAACAGAGAATGGTCTGCACCAGAATGAAGTACTAAACTGGACTTGGCAGCTGAGCCAGACTAGAGAGCTGGCTGGTTGACTGTAGAGTGTCTGCTGGTTGGGCTGACTGAGTCACAATGTTCAGGAAGGACATTGATGGCTGGCGAGATTTGCCTTGGAGCTGAGCAGCTCATTTGGGGCCTTGAGCTTGAGTGTTATATTTTTTAAAAGCAAGTTTCCTATTGAGTCAGCCCTGAATGCATACGGTGGGCCACTAACGCTGGTAGAGGTCCCTTATTACTGTTCCCCTTGCTAGGCACCTGTGGCATCCGATTACCTTTTGCCTCCCATTTTAAAGGGCCAACACCAAGTTTTAATTTTGGGGGATACATGTCCCACAGCTGCTACCACTAGTGTGATAAACCTTGCCTCTGATGTGAGGATCTCAAGTCCCTGCACACAGAATGTTCCTACTATTCACATCCTAAAAGAAGGAGAACACCAAGGGGCTACGGAAAATAATTCACTCTATTAACACAAAATCAAAGAGACGAAACTCACGCTTCCCAGCAGTAACCTCTGTTATGACGAGTCCATGAAAAATATGGCGTGATGGCACTCCCCGTGGGCATACATCATTATAAAACAAGACAATTACTGAAGATCTTATCTCTAAGTCAAGGCTGATTGACAACTCTGGACTAATGCTAGATGGAAAGCAATGGACTGACATTGACTATTGATTATTAATTGCATTTAAAATGTTGATAAGCTGGGCATACTGGGCAATGTGGATGCACATCATAACCACAATCAAGTATTCTGCCAAGCCATACCTTAAATACTATTTGTATTCATGTATAAGCAAACCTAATCCCACAGGTGTATGGATTTATATTGTGAGAAATATGTGTGTCAAGGAAGCATGCTTTTATTGATTTTCACAAAAAGAAGGAAAAGGATTTCGCCATTTTTTTCAAAGGCACATCTTTCTTTCTCAGATTAGTGAGATGGGCCATAGTTTGTTTCATCTTGATGTGGTTTCTGGTGGGACTTGAGACAGCCAATCATTTATCAGGGGAGACAACAGCCACATTTGCCAACCCTCTGACTCCACCTCTGCTTTCCACAGAAACCATTATAAACATTCATGGCGTGGATGTCTGTAATCGTTTCTGTGGAAAGCAACCAATACAATTCCTGCCTTTGTTTGATGTATCTTTGAACACTGTAGACCAAGAGCCTTTGGGAATATCAGTATCTGTACTGTCTGCAAGTGCAGCTGCTCAAATCACATACAACCCACCTATGAGGCCAATTTTCTTATTCTAGGAGACTTCCATCGTTGCTAACTTTTCAACAATATTAAATGCTAGACATGAGAGGACAGAATTCTAGACAATGTGAACAACACTCCTTAGATTAGAGCCAAACCCAAGCTACCAAACTTCCCTGAGACCATGTTTCTTGTCTATAAAAGCATTTTTTTCAAGTTAAGAAGCTGGGAAATTCTGCTTTTGCATTTTCAAAAATACGAATAAAGTTTTAAGATCGTAGCTTCTCAGAGATAATCTGGTCCAGATATCACAAATAGACAACTAGGTCTACTGTAGATAGGCTAGCCTAGTTGATTTAGATAAAGACCAAGCAATGTGTAAAATAAGACATTTTAAATAGACTCAAATTAAACAAATGTGTAACTGTTTGAAAGAAAGTTAAGCATTTCTGCCATGTTGGTCCAGTTGACGCGTCGTTATGGTTTAAGAGTTAGAATGCTCTTTACTTTCCCTTCTAACTCTCCAAACCTAATTCCTACACGCCCCTTTAAATGCAACGCGGAAAATTGTTTTTCCTCCTCCTCCGCCGCTGCTGTGCTGTCTGTTTCATCCTCTGCCCTTTAGGTAGGCTACGTTGCGTGCGTTGTGGTCTGATGCTGCGGCTTTGTTTGTTCATTCGGGTCGCTGAGTTTTCTGACAGGTAGGCTATGGTAGTGGGAAAGCGCTGGTTACTTTCCTACTCGTTAAACATGTTTGTCGAACTGGAATGTTTTGTCCCGGAAACGTTGGGCATCCTCAGGCTTGGAGATTTTGATTTTGGTGCTGAGATTTCCCGTGCAAATAACAGAGACTGATCATTGTTTTTGTTTTGACCATGTGACTGAGTGACTTTAGGCCTAAATAGTTTTTTTTATAGCCTATACTTTTTAATATACCGGTCATTTAAATATTTTTATTTATTTATTTATTTATTTTTTACACTGAAGAGGTAAAGTTCGTTCCTATTTCTGGTTATTTTTGTGCAGCGTAATGCTGCCATAAGGAATACAGCTGTCACGCCAGAAAAAGAAAAGCGTATCAGTAGCCTATCACGTTACGTTAGAACTAGCCGCATAATGGAGACTCTGCTTGCGGCAGAGTCCGATAATGTGAAGTTATCGCATCATAACAATATTATTACATGATAGGCACCATTTCAAAATCCTCATACTCAACCCCATCACATTATCATTTAGCCCACCGTGCACGATAACAGTGGATTTCGTCAATTTACTCCCAGGATTTAGGGTGGAGTAGTCTAATGTTGCTTTTTCTTTTCTTTGGTCTTTGAAGCAGTTTTTGTGGGCACTGCTGTGTATGAAACGTCATATAAATAAAGTTATTGCATTCCCTTTGTGTCTATTATTCAACCAAAAAGAATAGATTTGAATGTGTGAATGCATCTACTATGATTAACTAATGAACCTATCCTATTCAGTTGGATTCCACATTAAAGACAGCCTAGACAGGGAGTAACATCACTGCCAAAGCGTGTTGGGGCGTGTCAGCAAGTGAATAAAACCAGGAGTCTCCAACAGACATCTGGATCACTTGAGGACAACCAGCAGAGTGTTCATCAGTAGGCTAAGTATTTGTGTGTTTTTTTTATTTAATGTTTAAGTAGGCCTAGTAGAGGCATAGAGATATTGCTGTTTGCTTGTATAAAAACTAATGTCAGCTGCCATAGTTCTAATAATAATGTATTTATGCCTGATGCGTGTGTTTATATCAGAATTTACTGTATGCCTGGAACATCCATCACTACATGTTTAAGTTGGATTGGGTGATAACAGATGGATATTATTAACAAGTGTTTCATACAATGCATGGCTATTTGGATGGGTAACACTGATTTGCAATGTAATTGTGTTAGCCCCTTTGCAGATTTTGAATATCAGTGTTTTTTTTTAATTGTGAACCTTCTCAGATAGGGTGATACAATATACAGGTTTTTTGTGTAATGATCATAGACTGTATGATTAAGGACTCATGCTCTGCCCTCGTTTCTTTGGAACAGACACAATGGCGTCATCAACTCCTCTGTCCAAGGCCAACACCATCTTCTCCCTGGCTTTGTTCAAACAGCTGGGTGATGAGGACAAGACTGCAAATCTCTTCTACTCCCCTTTCAGCATCTCTTCAGCCCTGGCTATGGTGATGCTGGGGGCCAGGGGCAACACAGCCACACAGATGGCAGAGGTACAGTACATTCAAGATCTGCAGTCCACTGTTTTGCACATCTACAATTTTTGAACTGCTTGTGTTGGTACAAATCCCCAAAGTACAGATTGAATGGATTCTGCCAGGCAAGATTTGGGGTGAAAAGTCTTCCATGAGCTTCACTGCACCACCTGTTCTACAGTTATTCACTAAACTCAACTGACTTTTCTATATGAAAAACATCTACCAGTGACAAAAGCTATCTAAAAGTTAACACAGCAACTTCATGTTTACTTGTTCCCAATCAATTTAAATTCTAGTCTAAATACATCTATGTCACACTTTGTCCACAGTGCCTGAAAACTCAGGATTGTCTGGACGTCAATGTCAGCTTTGCCCAACTGCTGAGCGAGCTCAACAAGCCCAATGCTCCGTTTGCCCTCAGTGTTGCCAACAGACTGTACGGGGAGCAGTCCTTCCAGTTTGTTGAGGTGTGTGTGTGTGTGTGTGTGTGTGTGTGTGTGTGTGTGTGTGTGTGTGTGTGCGCCGAAGTGTGTATCTTTGTGTGAATGTGTGGTTGTGCTAACATTTCCTTAGGCTTGAGTGAATGAGAGGCAAACTATGCTGGCTGTATAACATTTTAATTGAATGTGCCTTAACTAAATATGATTATTTGGGAAAGATGATTGCATAAAAATGTTGTTTATGCTTCCAGGATTTCCTGAAACAAACCAGGAAACACTACAAGGCAGAGTTGGACGCTGTGGACTTCAAAACCAGTTCAGAAGCAGCCAGGGTCAAGATCAACAGCTGGGTGGAGGAGCAGACACAAGGTGCAACACACACACTAACATACACACGTGGCTTCGTTGTCGTATCCACACAAATTGTGACAATTGTAGATGTTATTTTTCTGCTTTCTTTGAAGAATGTTAATGCGTTGGCACCTTTGAGTGGACACCTTGACTTTGTGGCCTGACCCACTCCAAACCTTAAACATTGGGATGAATTCCATCGGGTGTTACACATCAATATTTTTAAAAATGACAAATGTATGCTTCAGATTGTCTTGATTTTTGGTTTGAAACGTTGCCGTGGTCTCTGTGTTATTGCTTCATATTGGCTCCATGTGGTTTCAATGTTGTCACCAGGTAAAATCCGGGATATGGTGGCTGAGGGCGTGGTGCACCAGATGACCAAGCTGGTTCTGGTCAATGCCATCTACTTCAAAGGCACCTGGAATGAACCTTTCCTGGGGGTCCGCACGCATGATGCTCAGTTTAAAGTCAACAAGGTAAAAATGATGATAACAATAACTTAAAATGTGTGGTATATCAGGTTAAGACCAAATATAGTAAATAAAAGGTTAAGACCTCATGCTACCCAAGACAAGTAGGACATCCTTCATGATATAGCTGCAGTGTGTACATGTCTGCACCCACTCCTTATTAATAATCATGAGTTGCTTTTTTGCCAGGGAAGTCTTTCTAACTTTATAAAGGGGGTACACCCTTGATAAAGTTATAAAGAAATCTGTAATTCTTTAGAATCCCTTATGACAAAGTCTGCCCATCGAAATGCCCTGATAATGTACACTTTCAATTTCTTCAGTCTACTGCATATTGCACATGTTGTAAATAATGTTCCTCGTTTATTTACTTCATATATACCGTTTTGTTTTGCCTTACCTTTTGCACTATTTAGAATGCATTTATTGTAAATATTACTTATCTTATTTACCTAATGTTATCCTTTGTTCTTACTGCACCGTGTGTTGGAGATAAACGCAATTTCGATTCCTCTGTATGTCTTGTACATATTTTTAAATTGACAAATAAAGCTGACTTTGACTTTGAAATACTATAGCGCCATTTCTTTGGTTTACTCAATGTCACCCACTTTCTCACAGCTCCTCAGAGTCATACGTCATTGTTAATGTCAAAAATAGCCAGAGAGCAGATTTAACCATGTGCATTTTATCATTTATCATGTTTCCTCTGTGTGTTCTCTTCAGAATGACACCAAGCCAGTGAAGATGATGAAACAGAAAACAGACTTTCCTATTGCCGCCATTCCTGAAGCCAACTGTCAGGTAATCTAGCAACAAATCATTCATTTTATAATTAGTCAAATTTCATATGGAGATTGACTCTGATTGTATAGGAACAATAGAAGTACGCTAATTCGATAACAAAATCTTTATTGGTTAGAACATCTTTTGTCAACCTTAATGTACGGTATATAAAACCATTTATAAGCCCTTTGCCTTTGGAAGTATCCCTCAACACTGTAGGTAGTGAAATCAGACAAACAGTTGTTAGACCAATGTATACTGTATATTTTCTTTAATGTCTGAAACCCTCTGTTGGACAGATCCTTGAGATGCCTTACAAAGGGAAGGAGCTCAGCATGCTCATCTTTCTGCCCAATGACATGGAGAGTGGTACAACAGGTCTGGAGAAGGTAGGACACACACACACACACACACACACACACACACACACACACACACACACACACACTTGTTATTGTTGACACTGTGTCCACCCCCAGCTGGAGAAGCAGCTGACCTATGAGAAGTTTGTGGAGTGGACTGGTCCAGACATGATGAAAGAAGAAGAGGTTGAGGTGAGCCTGCCTCGATTCAAGATGGAGGAGAACTATGACCTGAACGCTGTCCTGAAAAGCATGGGCATGGTGGATGCTTTTGATGACAAGAAGTGTGACTTCTCTGGTGAGACATATTGCTGCACCACATCAAAAATACAGTATATTGTATAGTGATAAATGAGGTGTCACTGCACAGTTTTGATTGACAATAAATAGTCAACAACTAAAATGCTACAGCAGTGACATGACAATGACTGACTTCTCGAGAAGAACTATTAGCAGTTCCACCTTAAAGTGATTCAACACTAAACGTCTTCAATTTCTTTCCATTTAAAGAATTGTTCAAGGTACAAAGAGGTTGCTAGACCACTTACAAGCAAAACATTTACTCGGGGCGGCAGTGGCGAAGTGGGTAGGGAGTTCGCCTCTGGTGTGCAGGGTCGGAGGTTCGATCCCCCGTCTCCCCGCCACATGTCGAAGTGTCCCTGGGCAAGACACTGAACCCGGAATTGCTCCCGATAGTTAGCCTAGTTAGCTTAGCACCCTAGTGCTAAGCCTACCCTGCGTGGTAGCTGCTGCTATTAGTGTATGAATGTGTGTGTGACTGGGTGAATGTGTACAAAAACAATGTAAAGCGCTTTGGGTCTGTGATAAACGGAGATATAGCGCTATACAAGTCCATTTACCATTAAGCGTTGACACTTCATGTAGCCTACAATTAAGACCTATTACCTTTACTTCTTTAGGGTTTTGAATAAAGGATCTTCACATTTAATCGAGTACATTATCACATGTATTGATACTCCTTCAAGTTAAGAATTGTGACAAGTCTTCCACCATTGACCAAAGTGTGGTCTGGATCTCCCAGCATGCCCTTGGCCCTCACTGTTTCTCCTTTTACTCAGGGAGGTGTCTGAACCAGCTGTACTCGCTGATACTGATAACTCTCCTCATCTACCACCAGGTGGCTCTCAGGTTACTGCAAGGGCAACAAGTAAAAGCTTAACTCAGTTCTGGAGAAAATGTAGCAATCTTTTAGGAGTTTGGAAACAAGGTTTCCCGCTGCTTTGGCAAGGTGTATCATTAAGCCCCTGTGTTTCCTTTAGTATGGTGTGCACATTACAGTGCAGTATTATGTTAATGATAATGGATTGGATTTATATAGCGCTTTTCTCACACTCAAAGCGCTTTACAGGGTTTCAGCTATCATTCATTCACACACAGTCATACCGGTGGTGGTAAACTACGATAGTAGTCACAGCTGCCCTGGGGCAGACTGACGGAAGCGTGGCTGCCATTCAGCGCCTACGGCCCCTCCGACCACCACCTCAAACATACAGCATAAGTGTCTTGCCCAAGGACACAATAACCCTTACACAAGTGGCAGGGTGGGAATCGAACCGCCAACCCTCCGATCCTTGATCCGCCTGCTCTACCACCAGAGCCACGGTCGCCCCAACATGATAGTTTAAAATATCTCTGCTTTTGTCTTCTGTGACAGGTATGTCTTTAGGCAAAGATCTGGTACTGTCAAAAGTCGCCCACAAGGCTTTTGTGGAGGTGAACGAGGAGGGAACGGAGGCTGCTGCTGCCACTACTTGTTATAGTGAGTGTCTAATGGCCAGGATTAGAAGCTTCTACTTCCGGGCAGACCACCCCTTCCTCTTCTTCATCAGACATAACCCCTCCAAGAGTGTTCTCTTTGCTGGACGATTCTGCTCCCCTGAGTGAGCTCTGTGTCCTGTGAAAGCCTGAAATAGAAAACCTTAGAACTTGTGTCTAATAATTCTAATCCAAAAAATGTATAACTTTTTTTTGCATTTTGGAAATATTCTTTGCTAGTTGAGCAAGAAAATCATTGTATCCTGTCTCCAAACCACTATTTGATCTCTTGAGCGGTTCCATCTACATTATAGTGAACAAATTGCTTTCAAATACTTTATTATACAGGTATATGTCGAGCATAGGTTAATAGGCCTGTTTTGTCAGCTAATGAATACAAAGCATTACTAATGGTCTGTATTGTTATGCATTTTAAATAAAGGAGTGTGGTTTAAAAACCCTGTGTAACATGTTTTGCCTTTGAATGCGATGATTATCATTAATATAACGGTACAGTTCTTACCAGCTTGTGTGTGTGTGTGTGTGTGTGTTGGCGATGAGTGCATTCGTTTTTAAAGCGACTGAAAGAGAGACCGCAGGATGCAATCGCGACCATCACAATGAGGTAATATTGCCATATTTATATGTGACTATGTCAGATTAATAATGATTATATGACGTTAAAGCAAAGTAAACTTTGATTCGAAGGCATTAATAAAAACTATATACAAATAGCGTTCTGTTCACTGATTGTCTAGTTTGCTGTTACAGGTCTTTATGACAAAAACATTTAAAAGTACCTTGATGAGGATTTAATAAGTAGCCTATAGCTGAAAGACAACAGATGTGTCTTTATTTTGATGCAATTATCAGATAGATTTAATATGTGTGGAAGATAGCCAGACATTGTTGAAGAAAAATCTGCACCAAACTAAATGTATCAATATAGTGACAAGAAACGTTTGTGTGAGTTTACCGAGTAGGCCTACAAGCGAGTAATAACCATGGAACTATTATAAGAGGGTAATAACCGTTCGGCTTCTGTACAATGACGTAGGGTAAATGAATGCGGAAGCCCATTTGTACAAGAGTGCCTATTTGCAGACCCATGGGCTTCTATTTCTATGGTGTCAGCATTAGAGACAATTTCCCCTCACTGAACATGTGGACTGCAGCCATGAATATGAATTATGTGAATTATATTTTGCACAGCGATACAAAAGTCCATGTGTTCCAGACTGAGGTTAAGTTTTCACTAAATGCATTCACTGAACACATTTAGGCCTACCACAATTCAAGCATAATAAAACAGCCTTCAAAACATTGTGTATTTCAGATACATTTTTCAATCGCTAACACGCTGTTTTAAATTATATATTTTTTTAACCTTTAGACTATTAATACAGGTAAATCCCATTGAGACAGGAGACTTCTTTTCAAGGGAGACCTGTTCCCATACCTTTGTTACTGTAGATTTTAAAACTAGATTAGGCCTACTTCGGTTACAGTATGTCAGTAAAACATCTTGAAAATTGCTAGTAAATAGATCTTCAAATTATGAATTTATTAACTTTGGAGAAACCACTGTTTCTAAGGTAAAAAAAAGAAGCATTCGCACCCGAGAAAGAACAACTCCACTACGTTACTCAAAACTGCATTTCTTTTTCACAATACATGGACAGAATGTTAATGCAACAACAGTTAGAGCCATCTAAATGAATAACATCAATTGTATCATCTATCTTTAGATCACAAGTGCAAAAAAAGTTAATCAAGTCAAAAAATGTCAACACGGATACTGTATGTAATACTGACTGACAACAGGGAGACAGCCACTCGCCCAACCCGACCCACTCCGTTCAAAATCATTCAAATGTGTGTGTTTGAGGTGGTGGTCGGATGGGCCGTAGGTGCTGAATGGCAGCCACGCTTCCGTCAGTCTGCCCCAGTTTACCACCCCCGGAATGAGCCTGTAAAGCGCTTTGAGTGCGAGAAAAGCGCTATATAAATCCAATCCATTATCATCAAAATAATAGGCTACTGCTATATGCAACTAGCCTGGCTCCGCCCGCCCGCCTACTTCCGGCCAAATTTTATTTTCCCTTCAGTAGTCAGTCTGGGTGTACAGCCCATTTCCCAGTTTTGCTGGAGATTCGGCAGCCGGTCCAATCAGCGAACAGAGCGAGTGGCTGAGAACGATGACGTCGAAGTCGCGCTCCAGTTTCAGTTGCCAGAAGCCGGCTCATGACACACGTGACGACCAAACGTTATGCGATTGGTTGGCTAATCCAGAGTGGCACTGGGCAGATCCAATAGTTTTAAACTTTAGCAGACACCCGCCTCCATGAGTGAACGTTTGCCAATTACAGCACTGCCAGACCCTCTGTACAAATGAAATGAAGTACGATAGTCTGGTAGCACCAGGCTAATGTGCAACAACATACTAAAGGAAAACTGGGGTTTCATGTAGACTCCGATGATATATAAAATTTGGTTGGACCTTGCCAAAGTAGTGGGAAACCTTGTTTCCAAGCTCCTAAAATATTGCTCAATTTTCTCCAGAACTGAGTTAAAGGTGCTGTAAGCGGAATGGTTCTTTTAGCTAACTTCCTGTCCGTTACTGCAGTTAGCAGTCCCCTCGCTCGTCCCTACGTCACCACATTAATGCACAGCGTTAATGTATAATGCGTCTTCAAACAGCGAGTTATCTATAACCATCTCAGATAAGTAATTGTGATAAAACATGATAAAAACCATCAAAACAGACATTGGGAAGGATTTTTACCATTGTAGGCGCATAAACATTCACCCATCTGTCCTCTGGCGTGCACTGGCAGTGAGACCATGAGTGAGACGGGTGTCGGTTTGTAGTGTTCTCTCATGTGATTGGATATTAATTTTGGGATCCGACAAAGTTTATTTGCTGATTAGGCTACATGCAGAGCAGCTGACTGAGAGATCGGCTTTATGAAACGCGCACATTATGTAGGCTAAGTGATCACAGTATGAATAAAGAGCGATTTAACACTTAGGCCTATATTAACATAAATAAATCGCTTACTTCACCTTTAAAGGTGCTGTAAGCGGAATGGTTCTTTTGACATACGTCTCTTTTTAAGTACACCTCTATACTGCCCTCCTGTGGCCACAATGAATTACTACACCTACGGAAATGTATGGAGTCAGTCAAATAGTTCCCAATCAGTTGAGAGCGTGAGTGCAGGCGCCCTCCTGTGGCCATCAAGCATTACTACAACCAATTGGTCGCTAGGCATAATTACGTAATTAGTTACTAAACTCGCATTGAAAGAATGTATTTACCGTTTCACAGCATCAATGTACTAAACCGGTTAATATCTGCGGACAACACAACACCTTCATACGTACAGAGCACACGTTAGAAACTTTATATTAGAAAGATGAGTAGGCTAAATTTGTTAGCTTTACTAGCTTTTGCTAACGATTTGTAATAAGCAGTTGGATACTAATAATCAGGTTTAGTCGAGCAAGAACTATTTCCACTAACTTATACATAAGCAAATGTTACTCTCCATTACTTTAAACAACACCCAAGCGAAACTTCACTTCGCATTGAACCACCAATATTGATGAGTCAAAAAAGTTAAAAAGAAGTTAAATCGGTATCCTATTCAAATCAGGGAGGTTGTCGCCCCCTTGTGGCCATACACCGTAACTATAACCTTGTATAAAGCCAGACGCAATCACATACACGCAATACTCCCGGTTAAACCTTTCAAAATAAAACGTTTTAAAACTAGACACATTTACACACAAGCAATACTTCCGGCAGAGCATAAAAAGTTAAACGCATTCTCCTGGAAACGCCAAGATACACCTGTAATTCTCTCTTTATTGTCTAAAGTGTTTTAATTGGGAGGTTTTATGCATGGTTGAGTCTTGAGAATAGTTGCTGTTTTTGGCAAAATTAAGAAGCGCTTTTATTTAATTGTATTACATTTTTCTTTATCTAGTGTAGTGTGTGTGTGTGTGTGTGTGTGTGTGTGTGTGTGTGTGTGTGTGTGTGTGTGTGTGTGTGTGTGTGTGTGTGTGTGTGTGTGTGTGTGTGTGTGTGAGTGTGTGTCTGTCTGTCTGTCTGTCTGGCCGTCTGTGTTAAGTGAACTATTAATACTTCAGGTAGGCCTATAGCATTTGTGATAATATTTAAAATAAAAACATAATCCACCTTTTCTATTTATCAGTTTGTTACAACTTTAATGTCGGGCTAAAATCTTTTATTGTAACCAAAACACTCACAAAAAATGCCAGTTATGCCCAAATGTGAAATAAATATCTGTTATTGTTTGCATCGTCATAGTCATAATTGTTGTAATTATGAAGCCAGAGCTGGCGCATTAATCCAGAATTTGTCCAAAAAACAGCAACCGTTCAATTGCACCGCTGCATCTCTCAAGACCCAACCATGCATAACATCTCCCATTTGAAAAAAAAGTAAAATAAAAAATTATATATTCAAAAATGATGCGAACCACTGATATACAGATTTGATATTAACAGGCGTATTGCTCACACACCAATTGGAATTATAAACATGGCTTCTTTTACAATACATAGAGACCAAACATGTGGGATATAAGTGGAGTTTAAAAAAAATTTAAAGAAGTACCTTTAAATGTTATAGATTTTTACTTTTCTTAGTACATTTTTTATTCTTATTTTTTAATAATCCTCCCTACAGTCAGAATGCAAAAGGCATGTCGTGCACAATGACAAAGAGCACACACACACACACACACACACACACACACACACACACACACACACACACACACTTTGCGTTTCCAGGAGAATGCGTTTAACTTTTTATTCTTTACCGGAAGTATTGCTTGTGTGTAAATGTGTCTAGGTTTAAAACGTTTTATTTTGAAAGGTTTAACCGGGAGTATTACTTGTATGTGATTGCGTCAGGCTTTATACATGGTTGTGTGTGTGTGTGTGTGTGTGTGTGTGTGTGTGTGTGTGTGTGTGTGTGTGTGTGTGTGTGTGTGTGTGTGTGTGTGTGTGTGTTTGTTTTAAGTAAAATGTTATTGTTTTTGATTATTCATTATTATATAGGTTTTAAGCAATTTGGCTTTCAGAACTCAGTGCCTACCCATTACCTTTATTAAACAAGTGTGACGAGCATGGAGTAAGCCTATAGGCCTAATAATAGTATAGGCCTATTGTTTGTCTAGCCTATATAGAAATAGCGTTCTGTTCACTGATCGTCTAGTTTGCTGTTACAAGTCATGTATGACCGTTTCTAAAAAACATTTAAAAGTAGAATACCTTGATGAGGATTTAATAAGTAGGATATATGTGCTGTAAGACAACAGATGTGTTATTTTGATGCAATTATTTGTCAGATAGGCTAGATGTAGGCTAATATGTGTGGAAGTTAGTGAGACATTTTTGAAGAAAAATCTGCACCAAACTTAATGTAGGCTATCGATAGAGTGACGAGAACTGTGGGTGTGAGCTTACCAAGTAGCTCTACAAGTGAGTAATAAACATAAATAACCGTTCGGCTTCCGTACAATGACGTAGGGTAAATGAATGCGGAAGCCCGTCCATGGGCGTGTCAGCCTGTAATAATAAAACTGATGAAACATAAGTGTTCCTCTGACGGAAAGGCTCCTGTTCACACGAGGATCGAAGGAAAAGTGCGTGTCAGTGAGTAGAGGAAGAGTCTCGTTCAGTTTGTGGTTTGGTTTGACAGTGTGTGTAACAGCAGTAACTTGATCCACTCAGCTCTAATATTGATCAGTTGTATTAGTTTAAAAACTGACAAGTTAAACGGACTGGCGTTAGGCTATATTCGAGTGAAACGTCGTTTCACCTGCTTGACTTCATCATCTCTGGTGTTGAGGCCTATCCTATAAAGTCGAATGTATCTTAATTGTTGTAGCCTACAGTAAAGGCTTTGTTATTGTAAGAAGCCTACAATGTAACAGCCTTCTTAGCCTACTGATATTGTGTACAGCAGAAGTGTGTTTTCTTTACTAGCCTATATTCCATTGAGAAAAGTATCCAATTAATTAGATTTAGGCTACGTGTTGTGTTTTGGAATTATACCTAGGCTAAATCAATGATTAGTTTTCATACACACCACCTGCAGTTTATTTCCATAGGCCTACATGACTAATAAAAAAAACGAAACAGGCCTATTTTACTTTGGTATTATGATAACTAGCCTATATTTATGTGGGTACAGGTTAGGTTAGGATAGGTAGTAAGGTTATGTGGGAAATGATACCTATTTATTTAAAAGTGGAGTCAGTGATTCTGGAGAATGCTTGTTGTCAAAAATGTTTTGTCCAAATCAGTGAATATCTCCTTAAGATAGGCTACGCTACCTATATGTACTTTGTGTGCACTGAAAAAAAAACTGTGTTAATACACAGCCTACGCTCTGTAAACGGGCATGTTGCTCTAAACTTTTTAAAGTTTATAATGTAATAATGAATGCTCTGCTCTCCCTTCTTTGTAGACACAATGGCTTCATCAACTCCTCTCACCAAGGCCAACACCACCTTCTGCCTGGATTTGTTCAAAAAACTGGGGGATAATGACAAGACCGCAAATCTCTTCTACTCCCCTTTCAGCATCTCTTCAGCCCTGGCTATGGTGATGCTGGGGGCCAGGGGCAACACAGCCACACAGATGTCAGAGGTACAGAAGGCACACGCACACACACACACACACACACACACACACACACACACACACACACACACACACACACACACACACACTGGTGATGCAGAGTTTGTATTAAAAAAAGAAGAAAAAAAATTAAAAAAGGGTGGGTTTGGTATGAAGGGCAGGGTGAAGTTCTGAGGGCGTGTTTTCTCAGCGTGTCAGCACAAATGACAAAGACCTTTTCTGTTCAGACCCTTGCTAGATCTTATCGTAGTCACTTCTGTGTTGTGTTGCCATAGGAACATAACCCATAACATGGAAGTGCAAAGGCAATAAAGATCTCTAGTCGCCTGTACACCTTATCAGTTCCCGTGGTGTAGCATGTGTAGCAACAGACGTGTCCAACTGGCTTGGTTGACAATACATGTCAGGTGAACAGTTGAACATTTACTCACTGAATGGATGGCAACCGGAAGAATATTTGCAGTCCTCTATTCCAACACTGACTATTAATTATCTCCAGTTAGACAATAAACAATAATGAGGGCATTTACTCTTACCATGCTCCTATGTTCAAAGTTGTGAAGCTGTCGATAAAGATTCATTCCTAAGTAGTTTTAGAAATATGGAGGTTCTTGAGAAGAAGCATTGTCAAAGCATAAGAATGATTAAGCAACGCGGTAATAAACTTGATATAATGGGATAGGTGACTGATTCATAGTTTTACTCGTTGAGGAGAATAGAACCCCACTGGCTTGTTTGTGAGGTACGCCATCTTCAAGCTTTTAAAGACAGAGTCAAAAAGGTTCAGAAAATGATTGCTTGTTGAAGAGTCTGACCACAGAAATAAATCTCTAGGTTAGAGTCTTTAGGGAAACCACACCTCAGTGTTTGCTGTCTATATGTGGTTGTATTGACAAGTGGTTTCTAAAGCAAAGCCACACCCAGGTAGGTATGTGGGTAAGGGAGAGGCAGGATGACCTCACCCACAATCCACCCCCTTTCTGAATGAACAGCTCTTGTCATTTGATAGAAGATAGGGATTACGGCAAAGGGGGCCAAAGCTTGTGGTGTTGTATATGTAATCATTTTTATTTATTTATTGCAGAGTAAAGTTACGTGGGTCATAAACTACCGTGTACGTTTCCAGACACAGTAAGTTTTCTGGTGCGAGAGACACAGGGTTACAATAATCAGACAAAAGTTCAACTGATTTATGAAGTTGTTCTGATTGTGCGGGTTCAACAAAACAGAGGGATCCTCCTATGTGATAAAGCTGTGTGTGCATGTATGAGCTGGTGAGTAAGTGGGTGTGTGATTGCATTGGATTTAGCGGGGCTGACAGTAACATATGGCCACTACTGTGTGGATTTTATATAGCAGCCAGTTACCAGAAAGTCTAGTTGTGTCAGCTGGTTTTTCTTCTAACCTCTACAAATACCACGGGCTGTTGATGGGTCAGCAATGACATCACCACCAATTTGCCTGGGAACTGAGAACATTTCCCTTTTTCTCTAACCATTGACGTAATAATTTAAAACAAACTAAAAATGTAATGGTTAGGGATCACTGACAGGTCTAAGGCAGGCTTAAAACTTCACACGAAAAGTTTTATATTGTAAAGTGCAACAACAAAAGGCCACCAACTGTCTGGTGATTTTCCTTCAGCAAAAAATGGTGTCTTTGTGAAGTTATGTTCATTTACAGGTAAGTATGTTGATCTTGGAGATGGTCTTTGGACTAGCTAAAACCCATGTATTACCCGGTACATGTAACTAAAATGATCATCTTCATATTTCATTGTGCAGGGAGGGGTTTATCCCATTTTTACACCCTAGCAGTTTTGTTAAACAAAATATGACATACTCACGTTTTAATGTTAATTAACTCATTTTTGATCCATCTGTACAAGGCCTGTGGACTAGGACCCAATCCACGCCTCAATGATAAGATATTATGACTTCCTGTACACAAGCAGAGACACATTGTCTCTAACTTAACCATGTCTCTATCTTAACCATGGACACTACATATTGCATCCCTAGGCCCTCAGCTTCACTGAGGCAGAGAAGCCACAGCGTGCAGGAGCCCAGCAGATGCAGATGCAGCAGACGTTTCAGTCCATGCTGCCACCACATCTCCTGGTATACAAAGGAGTGACAAACTAACCGTGGGGCATTTTACTAACTCTCTGGGTGCTGTCATCTGGTGAGCGGGTCCTTGGGAGACAAAGAGCCAGTGGTTCCAGAGGGAATATGCTGCTTGTTTTCCCTCCACTTTGCCTGCCGATCTCCAATATGCTGCTGTCTTGAACTGAATTTTGGAAAGAAACACCATTGCAAGGGAGCATTGGTTAAATACTGTTTACAGAAGGTTAACTGTGTGTGTGTCCCACAACTCGAAACTCCATAGAGAAGCATATTACGTGGATATGCACTCCTTCTGGTTTATGTTGCTATGGTCTTTTCTTGGTGTGCTTTTCTTTTTTGTAATCTTTGGTAAGCAGCTGTCAGAAAACCACAGTGATGACACTTCATCAAATGTTTGTAATTATGTCAACAAAATGCATACCCAAAATAGAATACTCACAAAATGAAGTGTTTTTTTTGTATTGAGCTTAACTCTGAAGGCACTCTATCTAGTATCTGGATAACACCACATTTTGCAAACAAACTGTTAGAAAACAAAAAAATGTTAGGACTGTCATCAGCAGATTGCAATATGGTGGAGGGATGGTGGGTGTCTTCATGTGAATGCTTCTAGACCTGCTGGACAATGCTTGGGCAGGCATTTCATTGGGTTTGTTTAAGTTGGTGATAAAGGTGGTAAAGTGTTCCCAGTACTCTGTTTTTTCATTGTAGAATGAATTACCTAAAGCTTTGAACTGAAAGGAGTACACCAGTACAAAAAGCAATGTATCTGACTGATCACTTTGCCCATTAAGTGATGCGAATGTTGCCCAGATCATTATGCACCAATCTGTCCGTGTTACACTTGTTAAAAAAAAATGTATTAGTTTTTTTTTTTTTACAAGAATAGATTTCCAACCAAAATGCATCAGGTTTATCTTTAGAATAAAAACCTGACTACTTAGACACAGTCATTTAAGATATCAAGTGCCAATGCATAGTATGGAGCATCACACACAACAACCTACAAGGACAACCTTTGCTTATTTGGTCTATACAGTCTCATCACTTAATAGGCCAGATTAACACCAGACCAGTCTAATACACTGGTCACAATACCGGTATACTGGTCTGTCATTAGCCCAGTTTGTCTGTCTAACAGTTGTTCACTTTGTCCACAGTGCCTGAAAACCAAACAACTCCAGGATGAGGTTCACGTCAGCTTCGCCCAACTGCTGAGCGAGCTCAACAAGGCAGACGCTCCGTATGCCCTCAATGTGGCCAACAGGCTGTACGGGGAGCAGTCCTTCCAGTTTGTTGAGGTGTGTGTCTCTGTTTGTAGCTTGTGGTTGTGTTTACATATTGTGAGACCCAAACAGGAATGTTCAACCTGTGTGAGAATGAATGATGTGTGAAGGGAGTGGACAGCATGCACAGCACACAAGAAAGGAAAGCAGTGATTGTGAAAATATATGTTTGTGACTGTATTGAAGTGTAATCAAACAAAACTAGTTTTATATATAAGTTTTATACTTCCTACACCTCCTTTTCAGGCATATCATATCAATTGAATATATGTAGTTTTCTTTTATTTTTGTGAAATATTTTGAACATCGTTTTTGTTTATTGTATTTTTGTGCTTTTCATTTTGTTTTGTATTTTTGATATGTTTAATTTGTCTGAAATAAATTCAGTCAGTCAATCAATCAATCAAAAACTAAGGGAAAGTGAGTTTGGGAAATCAGACAGAGTTCATGTGATGTGATTGATTCCAGGATTACTTGGGACAAACCAAGAAGCACTACAGAGCAGAGTTGGAGTCTGTGGATTTCAAAAGCAGCTCAGAGGCAGCAAGGCTCAACATCAACGGCTGGGTGGAGACGCAGACACAAGGTAG
Organism: Hyperoplus lanceolatus; assembly: GCA_026929865.2. Taxonomy (NCBI): domain Eukaryota; kingdom Metazoa; phylum Chordata; class Actinopteri; order Uranoscopiformes; family Ammodytidae; genus Hyperoplus; species Hyperoplus lanceolatus. The sequence continues at coordinate 19,901,839 of CM049415.1, read as the reverse complement.
AATATACCCACTAACATACACACTTTTTACCTTGTTGATAGACCTGTGTGTCCCTTTTATCCAATGCAGTGAAGAATAATTTAACTATTTATAAAATGAGCCCCAACTGGCACCACAAGCCTTCACTACGGAGGCCTGAGGAGGGGCAGAATGGCTTACAGTTAGAACTTGAGATATACATTTCAGTTTACATACATTATGTGTCAATGTTGTATAATTTTTCGTTCACCAGGTAAAGTCCAGGACCTGTTGGCCCAAGGTGTGGTGAATGAAATGACCAGACTAGTGCTGGTCAATGCCATCTACTTCAAAGGCAACTGGAACAAGCAGTTCAAGGAGAGTGAGACACGTGATGCTCCGTTTAGTGTCAACAAGGTAACACTGCACCAAGAATACATTCAATGGACTAACATTGTGGCAAAAACGTTCTTTTCAAACAGTATTGCTTGGTAACATATACCATTATGTACACTACTACTGACTCAACAGAGAGCTGAATTACAGCTCAGGAAAAAATTAAGAGACCACTGAAAATAATCAGTCTCTTGTTTTACTATTTATAGGTATATGTTTGAGTAAAATTAACATTTTGGTTTTATTCTATAAACCACTGACAACATTTTTACCATAATTCCCTCAAATATTGTCATAAAAGCATTTCCATTAAGTAATGTAGAGATGAAGATTAAAGAAAAATCCAGACTGGTCTCTTAATTCTTTTCAGAGCTGAAAATGTATCTACACTAACTTGTTAGCAAACAACTGGCAAATTGCATACTCGGATGAGTAAATCAATGAATGTAAATCAATTAGGGCTGTCAAGCGATTAAAAAAATTAATCTAATTAATTACAGGCTCTGTGATTAATTAATCTAAATTAATCGCATACTTTTATGACACTTTTATGCCTGTTTATGAACAGCTGTATAGCCTACTACAGTTTCTCTCTCTCTCTCTCTCTCTCTCTCTCTCTCCCCCCCCGTCTCTCGTAAATTCTGTCTCTTCCCCTCAGCCCTCAGTCAGGTTTACTAGCGCCGAATTTTCAAAAAAAACAAGCAGACTAAATGACGACTTTCCATCTCCCACAACTGAGCCGATTCATTCACCATCGTCGTACTCATAGGCAAAAATATTGACACACACACACACACACACACACACACACACACACACACACAAACGGAGCGGGTGTCTGTTTATGCGGAGACGAGACAGCTAGCAAACAAAATTGAGACACACGGACTAAATCAATAAAGTAAGATGTCTTCCTACCGTCATGCTTATAAACCGTCCATAGAGCCCTCGCCCCCTTTCCCCTGCTTCTCTCTTTACTTGTCTCCCTTCTACCCGTGCGGGCCGTGTAAGCAATTGGCTACAGGTGCAGCTGCGCAGCACTTTTGCACCGTGTCAAAGGGCATTATAGAAGTGCGATTAATTTGCGTTAATTTTTTTAATCGCGTTAATTTTTCTGTGATTAATTAATCGAAATTAACGCGTTAATTTGACAGCTCTAAAATCAATACTTCTCTAGTTTAAGGGCCTTTTAACAACAATTAAAATATACTGAAACTCAATGCAGATTTAAAAATACTACATATTACTTTGAAGAGTAACACTAAATGTGTCAGGCATGTATCACCTTTGATCTTACCCAACAGAGTGATTTCACAGTGTACTGACCACAGGGTGATTTGTACAAGATGTCATCTTATTCCTCAGTTTTATTTTGTTGTATTTTGTTAAGTTTAACTTTGCCATTTGCTGTTTTCAGAATGACACCAAGCCAGTGAAGATGATGCACATGAAATCCAAGTTCCCTTTAACCTACATCCCTGAGGCCAGCTGCCAGGTAATCAAGCAATTCATTTAACACATCAATTAACACTGTGTGTCAGTCCATCAACTGACTGTTAACAGATCAGGCCACAACTGAACCAGTTAGGTTAATCAGATTAAGAAAATCTTAATGGGATTTCCTTGGTAATTTAAAAATGTTTTTTACCATAACTATGAAGGGGTTTTGTTTGTTCCATATAATCTTACAATAAGTCTCATTTATTGTGAATGAATGTCTGAAACCCTCTGTTGGACAGATCCTTGAGATGCCTTACAAAGGGAAGGAGCTCAGCATGCTCATCTTTCTGCCCAATGAGATAGAGGATGGTACAACAGGCCTGGAGAAGGTAGGACATACACACACTTGTGCTTGCACACATAAAGGGGCCCACAAACGACAGAGGCAAACTATTAACTGATTGTGTGCCCCCCCCCCCCCCCCCAGCTGGAGAATGAGCTGTCCTATGACAACTTTGTGGAGTGGACTCGTCCGGACATGATGGATATTGTGGAGGTCCAGGTGGGTCTGCCTCGGTTCAAGATGGAGGAGAACTATGACATGAAGAATGTCCTGATGAGCATGGGCATGGTGGATGCTTTCGACATGGCAAATTGTGACTTCTCTGGTAAGGGGAATGGACTATATCGGATATTTTTTCGTAATCATTCAAAGAACTAGCTCTTGAAAAACCCCTGTCAAAACAAGTCAATGCAGAGCTCTGCATCCCTGGCATGTAGGGAAAGACTTGGCCTAATATGTGTTCAAACTAATCCCTTGGCCTCTTTCTTTTGACAGGCATGTCTCCGGCGAACGACCTGGTGCTGTCAAAGGTCGTCCACAAGGCTTTTGTAGAGGTGAACGAGGAGGGAACCGAGGCTGCCGCTGCCACTGCTGCCGTCATGATGCTGCGCTGTGCTCCCATGCGCCCAGCCTCCTTCATCGCAGACCACCCCTTCCTCTTCGTCATCAGACACAACCCCTCCATGAACATTCTCTTCGCTGGTCGATACTGCTCCCCTCAGTGATCTTCACATCGTTTAAAGTAATGTTTCTCAACTACATGGGCCTTACAACACATCTGCTATTGCAACAGTATTTTGTTTGGTATGATGAGAATGGCCACTCTAGAGTTTCCTACAGTTAATCAAAACCCTGAGTTCCCGTCCTTTATTTTAAAACACCAGAGGTAAGAACTTGGGTGTTGGAATTTTCTAAATTGTGGCTTCTTGTTTGCTTCACATGTATCATGAGTTATGATGTGTTTACTCTGTGCCTTCCTTGGACTGATTCTCTTTTGCACAACATCATTCATACATCTGGTTTACTTAATGTCTGTATTGCATGTATGGCCCTATTTGCTGCACCCTACCCTAGATGATCTATACCATAAAGTCTAGTTTATCTTACCTTATTCCTTGCACCCTTTGAAAGATTTGCCTCATTCTGGAATACTTATCCATTATTTAGAGGATCCTGCATGTTAAAATGTTTCGATATATTGAATTTAAAAACATCACAAATCATTTTTCAACCTAGGAATAATAGCCTTCAATATTTTTTATTAATCAAGAGAAATAAATTATAATTTAAGAGGGTTGTGCATTTTTTTTAAACATGAAATAAGTGAAATCCAATGTAAAATAGAGATGTGTATCAATTCTGGGATTAAAATTATGGTATTTTGCTGTCTTTGTGGCAAATTGCACTTGTGCAACTAGTGAGTTTAAAAAAAGCCTTAAAATGAAAAATAATTAAGGACCATGACTAAAACATAACAGATGTTATGATTATTATTTGAGAGTGATATTTTTGGTTATTTTCTAGATTATATTGGATAGTAATAAATATATCCTTGGGATTCAGCCTATTCCTTTTTCGGTCAATGATTGTGTGAAATGAATTGATGTAAAAAGTAAAAAAAAAAAAAAAGTAAAAGTTTGTTACTTATGACCAAAATAAACTATTAATTCATTCATTTAACCAGCACAGACTGTCAACTGTACCTTTGTTTATACCATAGGAAGGTGTGATGATAGCTGCAATATTCTCTGCACTTTTTTCTACAGAACATGCATTTGCATTGTTTTTATATATTAACCAAAAAGAATAATGTGTCAAACACATCATGAGTTAAGATATGTCCTTGGATTTTTTGAATTGTATCAAACAAAGTGCAGTTATATGTTATTGTATCACACTGGATATAATACATTTTGACAATAAAGAACAATAGCTCACATGAAGGTTTGAACTGTCATTTATTCTTGTGCTGTGGAATAAAAGTTTTTTTTTCTCAGATCTGGTTCATTGATGAGCTACAGTTTGGTCATTTATTGTAGAAGTGTTAATACTACACAGATTGTTTATGAGAAATGTTTAACATATAACCTACAACAGTTCATGTTTAACTTGAATTAGCAGCGGTATAATAAAATACAATACAATATCCTGTTGTATGTCACTGTATCTTACTCCAGTAGGTGGCGCTAGTAGTCGGTACGATGATTAGAAGAAGAAAATGTTCGGAAACGCATTTCCGGATTACTTCCTTGTTGACATGTTTGAAGCTGAAGCTTGAAGTCTGGTGATTCCATTCGCTCATTAAATGAAATATGACGGTTATTTTGCGAGGAATGTAAACTTTAATGCCGACTGAGATGCCCATGGAGATGCCCTTATTGTTTCAATTTCAGCTCAAAGTTGACAACTAGCTGTGTAGCTAACGTAGCTGCCAGTGCTACCTGCTAATCTGGTTTCCCCTGCTTGGTTGGTTGGTTGGTGATGGAGACGCTAATAACCAAACTCACTGGGAAGCATGTCCTTCTCACGGCTTCCTTCGCTTTACGACTGGCCTTGGTCGCTTACGGAGACTACCAGGATAGGACTATGGCGGTGAAGTACACTGACATTGACTACCATGTGTTCACAGATGCTGCCAGATTCATTACTGAGGTAATTTACTTCTGTGACAGCAGGCAAAGAGGCGGGCAGATACAACCTTTAGGTCCCTAAATATGTGTGCCACCATAATGCCGTCTTGTCATATATAATGTGACAAAGACAAGTACTGAAAGGTACATTTAGTAGTACTACTATGCTATAGCATATAAGTCCACTTTTGAGACAATACTTTTGGTGCTACCTTTTATATACTGTGCTACCAGTACTTAACTACCTTTCAAAACTACAAACCATTAGAAAAACAATCAAGCTCTATTAGAGTATAAGTTTATTTTTTTCTCAACTACATATATTAATCAACTATAGTTCCTTGTTGCCTTTCAGATACAGGTTTGAATTAATAATGTAACTTCTCAACATTATACTACTCAAAATAAACATAGATCATTTGATAAAATGCATCTAACAGTGGCCATTCTGGATAAGGAGGAGTGATTTACTTTTGATCACTGTCACTTGTTTTTTTGTGCTGTACAACCTCATCTCAATGTGGGACATGTTTGCACAGGGGGAGTCTCCGTACAACCGATCCACATACCGGTACACCCCTCTCCTAGCCTGGCTGCTCACCCCTAACATCTACCTCGGCATGGTTTTCGGCAAAGTGCTCTTCATTGTGTGTGATGTGCTGTCGGGCCTGCTCATCTACAGAATCCTGCACCTGAGAGGTCTGGCCTCTGAGGTACGTTTTCAGACCGTTTAACCAATCAGATCCTTGTTGACTCGGAATCCTTCAATTGGATAGTTTAATAGTTGCTGACTGACAATATTTAGCTTCTTTGAAATGCACAGTGCGGATAAAGTTGTGTTTTTTGTGGGGGTGTTTATGTTCAGACTGCACGTGGGGTTTGTGCCTTGTGGCTCCTCAACCCTCTGCCCATAGGAGTATCCAGCCGAGGGAATGCTGAGTCAATCCTGGCTGCCCTGGTGCTGGGGACATTACTTTGTATGGAAGGTACGTTTTAGCTCTGTAAAAATACTGTAGATATTGCGGATTTTGTAATGTAATGTAGGTACGTACTACGTAGCCACCTGTGCTAATACTTTTTTTTTTACCTTTTTGTTCTTCCAGCCCGGCGCCTGACGTGGACGGCCATACTCTATGGTCTGTCAGTCCATATGAAGATCTACCCCATCACATATGCTCTGCCCATCGCTCTGACCCTGCACACACCAAAGAAGGAATCAAAGGAGGACCAGAAGAGGTGGAAGTGGAGGAGGGTTATTGGATTTGTGGGAAGCTTCTTCAACCGAGAGCTGTTCCTCTTTGCTTGTGTAGCCGGAGGAGTTTTCTGCCTGCTCACAGCGCTCTTCTATTACATGTGAGGTGAACAAAGAAATTACGCGCATAGTGAAAAGGTCTTCAATGCCTGTGTGGTAGCCGAATCCCCCATGGCTTGACAAAGACGAGAGGTAGTAGACTGGACTTATCATCAGTGATCAGGTTTATTCAGAAGGAGATTCCATCAGACATACAGAGGATTTCAGAGTGAGCATGATAGCAGCGGGCTGGAGGGCGTGGCACTCTGTTGCTAGGTAGAGGACCCTTTATATCTGTGTGTGGGGTGTATCATGTGTTCTTAATATCTGCAAATAGACATATCGTTTCATCACAACAAGTCAAGCACATGTCCTTACAGGGATCTGACCTTAACCTTTAGATTCTATTTGCTCCAAACCTGAATAGAGGCTATTCAATCTACAACATTCCTCCATTTAGAATTAAATAATTCTACCAAAACAAGATGTAACCAAACATATTTGAATAGCCTAACAGAAACCTCCAACAAAACACAGAAACACTCTTTATGAGTGAAGTAGAATACAATGCATAGATGAAAGCATTACTGCAGTAAACTACAAACGAAAGGGACCAACAAAGCAACTGCTTAAACACTGAACGAAGATAAAAAGAGAATAGGGTGCGAGAGCCCTCTGCAGCCGAATCTCAAGAGTCTCAAGTTCAGATATTTTTAGCCATGGTCAGCTTGCATGGGAAATGTAGTCCATCCAACTTTGGCACAGAGGGGTCTCCATTACATAGCTGGCGACTCGCAGACGTGGCCAGCCCAGGAAAGTCCAAGATGGTATGCGGTTGGATGCTGTGGCATCTCCGTTATCAGCCATGACCACGGAATGCACTTGGACACGCGGGGCAGTAACCCGGTAGTCTGAGTTCTTGATGACAGACGTTGGTCTCCAATCTTTTCCCTCAGCGTACATAAAGCACAGAGCGACTTAACAAGCTCGAATCCAGTCCAGCCTTTTTCCCAAAGTCTTAGTCAATAAAACGTGCACAGTCTTTGCTATAACAGTGGAACTACGTGGATACCTGGCTAACGGGCCTCTGTGAAGTCCCAGACCGGACAATCATGCCGTGCCCTTGACCTTGACACAGGCACTATCAGCCGGACACTTATCTCCCAGCGTCTCAGTTACTCTTAGATACTGGAACGACAAGCACTTTCAACACAACTCCACTGACTCAATCCACCGTGTGCCCGAGTGTACAGGTAGCTCATCATCAGTCCTGTTATACCGCACGTGACGCCAAATGTGGTAGCCGACCCCTGCTTGACAAAGACGGGGTGGACTGACTTACATCAGTGATCAGGTTTATTCAGGGCCATCAGACATACGGGCGGGAGCTGAAGCGCGGCTGGAGCCCTGGCACTCGTTGCTGTTAGGGACCGTTTATATCTGTGTGTGGGGTGACTGTGCTTAATATGCAAATAGACAACGTTATACCAAGCAACACTGTCCTTACAGGGACTGACTAACTTTAGTTTTGCTCGCAACTGTAGGCTTTCGAACACAACACGCATTTTTGACTTTGCGTAAAAACCATTCAACACTGCTATTTGTGTTTTAGCCTACGGGGCTAGTATTGTGCATTGAGTAAGATTCCTCCAAAATGTTCTTGATCTGTTCATTTGGGAAAGGTCAAGAGAACCTTGTAGGTAATAATACAAGATAACAAGATGTGGATGGAAATGCTCAACTAATGTGACTCCTCTCCTGTCTTGTCAGGTATGGTTGGGAGTTCCTTCATGAGACCTACTTGTACCATCTGACCAGAAGGGACATAAGACACAACTTCTCTCCATACTTCTATATGCTCTACCTCACTGCAGGTACAAACCCATCCAGTTATTTATAGCCTTCTCGTGTGAGGTGATTTATTGCTGCAAAGAGAACAGCTTCTGGTCTACAGCCATGAAATTCTTGTTTATATATTGGTAATACAGTATGTTTTATTAGGTTTGATCATGATGCAGCTTTCTGAGCCTGGTTAAATACTTGTTCTTGTCTGTGGTTGTTGCAGACAGCAGTTGGAGCCAGTGGCTTGGCCTAGCAGCATTCCTGCCTCAGCTCATCCTGCTGTTGGTGGCGTCATGGGCCTTTCACTCTGACCTGGCCTTCTGCTGTTTCCTGCACACCGCAATTTTTGTCTCTTTCAACAAAGTCTGCACTTCACAGGTACATAAACGATCATTGACATACAGAGTCTAAGTAGAGATCTGTTGATGCATTGTCTTGTTGTGATTACTGGCTAAAGTTGTGCCCGAGACAATATTAGGCCTATCTTCACCCCTCCTTCTTTTCACTTTCGGTCTTCCAAATCACTGTCAAGATTGAGACAAGCTGTAAATAGAAAGGAGATGTTTGTTTTTTTGGTGAAATAGGATCTTATTCAAAAGATATATTGTATTTATTTAGTTATGGAGTTTTTATGTGATTTTAATGTTTATTTTAGTACCCCACCCTCTAGCATATCTTCCGGCCAGACACTGTGAAATGTGAATGTAGTGTACAATGTCATAAGTAAAATGATATGTTCCAGCCTTAGCTCTCTTTTTTACATAGCGTCTGATCTAACCATGTTGCTTTTCATCCTTTTCCTAGTACTTCCTTTGGTACCTGTGTCTTCTCCCTCTGGTCATCCCCCACCTCACTCTGTCATTGAAACAGGGAGTGGGACTGCTGCTCCTCTGGTTTGCTGGACAGGTAATTCAGTTTGTCACATGTACAATTAAATATGTCTTCAGATATGCACCTTGTTCACAAAATCTTCACATCATAACAACAGCCCATTTGATATACTTGCTTTACAAAGTTGCATATTGAGTTGTAGATACACTGTTAGGAGGTCGCCTCTGGAGTGCAGGGTCGGAGGTTCGATCCCCCGTCTACCCGCCACATGTCGAAGTGTCCTTGGGCAAGACATTGAACCCCGAATTACTCCCGAGAATTAGCTTGCACCCTGCGTGGTAGTTGCTGCTATCGGTGTATGAATGTGTGTGTGATTGGGTGAATGTGTACAAAACAATGTAAAGCGCTTTGAGTCTGTGAATAACCAGGGAAAAGCGCTATATAAGTGGAGTCCAGTTACCATTTACTGTATGCCTCCCAGCCATTGTTAAGTGTTGTTTGGCGTCTGTCAACGTTCTTTCGTCCCCTGTAAAGATTCTTATATTGACAACATCGAAGCAGAAGACTAACTGAACCTGTTTAGCAATGTTTGGAATGAAGTATCTCAAATCTAAAAGGATTATATTTTATCTCCACCTTTTAAGGGTATTTGGCTGGGCCCAGCCTACTTCCTGGAGTTCGAAGGCTACAACACCTTCCTGTTGATCTGGCTGGCCGGGTTGCTCCTCTTGATCATCAACACCTTCATCTTGATTCAGATCGTCGCTCATTACAAGCCAACACAAACTCCACACAGACTGAAGCTTGAATGACATCCGTCGTTTTAAATTGAAGTTAAAGCATGTCAGAAAATAAAGCGTATATTTTGTAAAAAAACTCAGTCTGGTATTATCCTTATTGCTCTGGCAGGATGGGCACATCATGTTGATACATCCGTGTGAAGAATTACCAGGTGAATTCAACACTCACTGACACAAAGAGATGCTGCTGCTATGTTAGACTTGATGTACTGACGCGCATAGGAAAGTTGTGCATTATGTGCCGTAAATAGGAAAGATAATTCAACATTTCATCCAAGATTTTAGTCATCGCTTTGAAAATTACGATGAAAACTGATGACTTACACTAGATATTGAGTACAGACCAGGATATCTATGGTTAAGATTAAGTCAATTCAGATTCAGAATCATGGTGTTGCTGTAAAAAGATTTGCCTCGTCTCCAGTTGCAGTTTGCCTTTGTAACCAGTAGGTGGAGGCATTCACCTGCAGGAGACACAGTTACAGTTTGCCTTTGTAACCAGTAGGTAGAGGCATTCACCTGCAGGAGACACAGTTAGAGCATTGATGAACACATCCCATAACAAACAGTGCTGGCAGTGGCTCCCTAATATCACTCTACTCTACTTCTAATCTCAAATGGAAATTATTATAGCAATCAGTTTGTGGCCCTTCTCTCTATGGGATTGATTGTGGGAGTTTATACTAACAATATAAAACATGTATGTGTTGACGCATGTTTTTGTGCAAAAACTTGAGACTTTGGGGTCGGGGTTGAATTAGTGTTTTTCCTGAGACCGTCTTGTAAAGCACTTGTGTATCTGTGTGAGTAGAAGAGCATTTGCTTGCGTGTGTCTTGCGTATGTGCGTGCATGTGTGTGACTCACGGTCAGCTGTGTGGCCTGCATGTCTAGTTTATGAATCACCAGGTTGCACTCGGTAACCTTTAGACAACTGGCTAGTTGCCCCTGGGCACATAAACAAACCATTTTATTTTAGCACCGCAGCGCTGAATTCCGTCACATTAAACAGAGTATTTTTAAATCCCCAGGACAGATAAATTGCTATGAATGTGTTTTCTTCTCCAGCTCCTTCCTTTCATCACATTTTTAAACGACTCATTCCTAATCAGGAATGCTTGTTTTCTGCAGCCCCCAGAGGACACTTTGAAAGATTGAAGAGGAGCTCAATGTATCAGACAATAGGTGTAGGCTAGGTTCTTGGTATTAAATATTTTAAATCAATATAATATTATTTAATATCCATATACTGAGGTCAGCTGCAAGTAAACCTGTAGGGATATCATGCATGAAAAGTAGGCAAGCCACACAGCTTGCTAAAAGTATTGATCAAAAAGTTGGTAATATGTACTGTATAATGGGGAAGTAGTTTATAATTACCTAAACATAATGGCTAGATGGTTAAAATATTGAAAAGTTATAGTTAACGGGTTGAAAAAGTTAGCTCAAAGAGTTGGGAAACTAATTAAAGATATTGGTTGAAATCCCTTATTCAAAAAGTCATGAATAGACGCTGGAAATCATCTTTTTGGAAGTATGGATTGAAAATGTACCAAACTGACCTAAACATTGAGAAGTTCAGTTGTATGAAAGAATTGTTGTCAATCCACTTTTTTATCATCATATTAACTGGTGGCTTGAAGGGGCATTTAAGACGGCTAAAAAAATTAACAATAAGGCGGGTTAGTTTTCGTTGTTCATTAGCTCATAGCAGTCAGGAAGCAAGATGTGGCATGGTTATGGGCTGGGCATTGCGTGGCTGTCTTCCATATGCTTAGCAGGGTGTGTCTATATGAGCATGATAATGTGCACGCATATGTATGTAAATGTATATACCCTCAAGGTTTCTCCTCATTGTCATCAGGGGACATGGGGAGAGGAGTGGTTGACCCTTGTTGTGTCTATGCATTGGTGCATCTGCCCATATATGAGTGTGTGTGTGTGTGTGTGTGTGTGTGTGTGAGAGAGAGAGAGAGAGAAGGACGCAGAGTGGGTGTGACCAATTAGAGCAAATGGTGTGCGGAACAGCAAAGAGTGGGGTATGAACGGTCACGCAACCTTGCATGGTATAGGATTATAGGTCTTGGTTTGCACGCACACACACACACACACACGCACACACACACACACGCACACACACGCACACACACACACATTCTCTCCCCCTCACAGATACAGCTGTCAACAAGCATCAAACACTTTGCTTACACCACAGTTGCCCTAAGCGTTGAGGCTTCTCTTCTGATTGGATGTTCTCTTTCATTGTTTTCACCCCTCTCCCGAGCTAACTTCTCTTTTCTCACCTCTAGGTTCCATCCCTCCACCTCTCTCTCTCTCTCTTTCTCTTTGTCTCCATCATCCTCACCCTTTTCCCCTCCCTGTACAGAACAAGTGTCATACAGATGGCGTGATGGGAGGTTTGTGTGCATGCATACCAATATTAAACATTCAAAGTCAGGCTCATTGACCCTGCCCACCTCACATCAGTCATACACAAAAGCAACGTACTCCTATGGGGGGAAGTGAGAAAATGTAAATGCTGTTCTGCATGAGTTATTGCTCACTTATGAACATTGTATGTGGACAATTGAGACGGTATTGCATGTGTAATTGATTTTAGAACTTGATTGATATAGGGACACAGAAAAGCATTTATACATTTTCAAATTCTCTCCAAATTGTTTTATTTTGTGTCATTCTGTCAACATTTAACTAGAGGCTCAATTTACCCTGTCATCATGTTAATGTTACCCCCACCTTTGGGCAAGTTGGACCATAGCACATGCTTTGTTAGGATGGGTCATTGTTCTAAAACCACTATAATTATAAAACTTAATGCGGGTACACAACATCCTGAGGTATATACAGTGCTGTTTGAAAGTTTGTGAACCCCTCGAGCATTTTGGAATTTTATTGTGTTTAACCATTATTAATTCATTTTTATCAATACCAGTATTTTGTATATGAAATAACAGATGTTTGTTTATCAATTCCACATTTTTATTTTCCAGAAATCAATCGTTAAAAGAGATAAAACAAATTATTTGCCAACTGTTCTGTATCTGCAAATGTTTGTGAACCCTGAGATCCTCTGAGATTGTTTTCCCTTTTGGCATGTCTGACCTGTATGGGTTCACTTTGGTGAGCCTAAACTGACCTGGTTTGATCTCTGTTTTATCTAGTGCCACCCAATTTCTTCCCTAAAGATCTCTCATTACATTGGTCTATTTCATCAATCAGTTTGACCCACCTGATTGTTTTTGTTTTTACCTGCTCGATTTAAGCAATGCAGCTCAGGGTTCACAAACTTTTGCAGATACAACAGTTGGCAAATAATTTGTTTTATCTCTTTTAACAATTGATTTCTGGAAAAGAAAAATGTTGAATTGATAAACAAACATATGTTATTTCATATAAAAATACTGGTATTGATAAAATGAATTAATAATGGTTAAACACAATACAATTCCAAAATGCTCAATGTTTCTGTAAAATCATCTAATGTAAAAATCGACTCATCCCCTACTTTTTCCTAGCAATAACAGCTCTTTCTTCAGAGCTATCAAACTCTACAAGGCGGTCCATGGATTATTCATACATTATTACGATATGAATCAGGAACGAGTTATGAACATCATTTAGCTTTTACTACTCCTCCTGTGCTGTATTTTTCCCAGAAATGAATCTCAACATGTTTATGACAGTACAACCAAAGCTGCAACTAGCTCTACTGCAACAAGCTCTACTTTACTGCACACACATGCAGCATGCAAGGGGGAAATCCTTAGAAATCCCTGTTGAAGTTGATGAAATAAGTGTTAAGTTTCTGTTCAAGTGAGGGCCCAAAAAACTGCATGCGGTGTGTCATAAGGACTGGAACTGGGGGAGGAAGTATAATTTTTCTTTGATGTTTTAAGCCAAGAGGAAGAGAACAGTTCTTCTGTACAACTGTGCAGGTCTACAACTACATGAGCGTACAAAACATCAGCACTGACACGCATAGTCATTTTATAAGCTTGTGGCATACAGAGTGTATCAACAAAATACTGTTTAACGGAGGAATCAATTAAGGTTTATGGGAAGTGTAGTTCAAAATAGAGAAATACACACTATGAGGGTAAATCATCCTTTGACAATGATACGTTTATAAGCAGTTCAACTGACAGATAAATTAAAGCAACATGGACTTCTGTTGTGATCAATGTGTGCAAGAGTCACTCTTTTGGTTTTCGTTAGTGGGAACCTTTAACCTGTTTATTAAAACCAATTTTATTAACAATAATCCAGTTTCTTGACATAATCTATAAACTTTTAAACATATATTTTCAAGACATTTTCAGGTCTATTTATAATTATTAATCGTGTTTTATCTGTTTCATTGCTTCCCTTTATATTTTGGTGAAGAGGACGATAGTAAAATGAACCAAACAAACCATGTGATACCATGAACCTGGACTATACATGGTTGGTGCTGACCCTTGTTGAGTTAAAGATGTTAAGACCATAACAGGATCTCCTGTAATTTCATTTATGTTACTCGATTTACAAGCATGCAAACGTACCCACTTGTACACATGCACACACACACACAACACACACAACAGACACACACACACACACACACACACACACACACACACACACACACTCACAATCATCCTAATAAGTAAAATCCCTACGCTAACTGATCCTTGTGCATCCTGTAATTCCCTGTAAACTACACGATGACTGTACAAACACGAACCTCTGGGAGGATTATATAGATAGCTGTGGTATCAGTGGGAGAATTGTTTTCCTTCAAATCAGAGCAAACCAGTGAGTGACATCATGCAGGTAACGGTCACGGTGAAATAAGAAAGTGATTGGCGCACAGGGTACAATTAAAGAATATCTGAATCCTGTTTTATTTTTATATTTTTGCTTCATCGCCACAGTTTTTTCTCATCTCAAGAACTATTTTACAGTAGGAAACTGGTAGGTGAAGAAGCCAAATATGGTGGCCCAAGATTGCCCTTGTTGCCAAATGTGTACAGCCACAGCCACATAACCGCAACGTCCCTGGCTCAATTTAAGATGGGGATCTTTGTTGCAAATATACATAATCAATACACTATATACTGTATATATAATGTTGCTGAAGACAATGGGTTAGAAAAATGCTACCTATACCGGCTGATTTTTATGAATTGCATCAGAGTTTGGAGAGAGCCCCATTTGATAACGAAGACAGTGAATGTACAGGGACTATTTCAAACCTGGTGTGCCAAGTGATTGTGAATGCAATTAACTATCGAGTATACGAGTCTAGCCCTTCTTTGAATTAACTGAGGACCAGAATTTGACCACAACTTTTTAGGTTACATCTCTTTTTCCTCCTCCTGTCCCCTCCTGCTTCTCCTTCTCCTTCTACCCATGCACCTCTCTGTGGATGGCTACATTCCCCTGGCTCTAGCTCTTGGTCCCAGACAGTGGTGAGAGGCGAGTGTTAAGTTCCTCCCCCCCCCCCCTGATCGTTTGAAGGAGCTGTCATGCCAACTTTACAGCACATTAATCATACAGGCATCGTGGCTAGAGATACTCCATATCCTGTTCTGCTGAGTATTTATTATTAATAGAGACACAAATCTGCCGGGTGAGACCACATTTGGTAGACGTGAAAAATTTAAAAGCTACTACTAAAGAGACAAGGATGTTAACTGAACAATAGAATTTTGGCCATTTTTCATTTGGAAAAGCTTTCTTGAAAGCAGGAGATAAGTGGAGTAGCAATGTCGTAGTATGTTATCATCTGTGAGATTCATGTGACATTGTTAAAATGGACTCTGGTATATCTAATGTATTTTTATACTATGATTTCGCAAAGCACCCTGGCATACTTTATGTTGCTGTTTGTTTTCTCTCATTTATTTACAGATGTGTAAAATCTGTATTCTTAGAATGGACAGTCAAAACCAGACTAGAGCATTTAATATGTTGAAATGCTACACGCCCACATAGTCATTTGTAGCTTTTTAATAATATCTGCCAAATGGCAAAATAAACAACTCTTCACCCAGATGTTCCATACAAAGAAAAGTATTTTAATGCATAAATCCCATTTGCAAAAAACACATAGAAACATTGGAAGACACTGCATATATACACTGTGTTCGCTACCTTGCAACTACCTCCTCCATGAGACAAGTATGACAGTCTTTTTTTAATTTATTTTTTTAACAGTTATCAAAACAAAAGCAAAGGGGGGAAAAGCCATATTTATTTACTTAAGTGAAACAGAAAAGCCTTCAAAATTGTAGTTTTTTTAAATTATGCACTGTAGCCTCATACAATAAATACGAATCATCAAACATTATTCGAAATGAACACACACAAAGAGAGAAAGATCAGTTCAAAACAGTGACACCATGTACATTTGTGCGTGGCGACTCAAAGAATAAAAAATAAAAGAAAACGTGTCTGGCTAGGCTGAACATCAACTGAACTACTCCCAGTAGTGCAATTTATAGAAACTAGCACATGTAGCTTCACGGAACGGAGACTCTGACATCCAAATCGATTTGGTGCTTTTAATTCATTTGTGCAACAAAAATACTTATCGTGAAGACAATGCCTGATGTTTTTGGACAACATGAAACGTGTATATTCATTTAAGAAGGAAATGTGTCTTATCTGAGAGAGATGGCTGTACGGAGTTAGAACTGCTGATTTTGCCATGAACACTTATCCACACTGTACAACTTCAGCATCATGACATAAATTAATATTATTTGCAAGTTCAACAGGAGAAATGATTGTTCACATTGAAAGAAGAGAGTCTTGACAAGTGACAATTACTATAGTCATTTACCAGTGCGGACCATCTTTCTGCACAGGTCTTGCAATTTAAAGGGCAATTCTCGTATGATCTCAGTTGAGTTGTTGTTACTTTTCATGGTCATACCAATAGTTTTACATGTAAAGGGCCAAGAACCATAAATTGCATATACTTTTACACTAATGTCAGGTTTTCCAAAGGATTCTGTATTTGCAAGGAGAAATCATTATTGCAGTGAGTCTGTCTGTTTGTCTTTGATGGTGCATTCAAGGATGCTCTGACAAAAGCATTGAGTTGTAAGCCATGCTCAAATTCTGAACACAGACATTGAGAAAACGGATGTTGTGGGAAAAAATACAATGTTATGTGTTGTGGCATGCGTTAGAACAACTCAGTATAAGAAACAAGGGTCCTTGAATTCGTACATGGTGTTTTCAGTGTTTCAAAACAGACCCTGGTTGCAAATGTATTATCTTGGAACAATTATGTACCTTGGCTTAACAACTTTTTTTACTACAATAACTTGTGTTTCAATTCTCTGCCAGTTAATTCAGCAGTTTCCATCCATACATCACTGGAGTCTGTATTGAAAAAAGATCAGCAAATTATAGATAAAGCATTAAACATGCAAAACTCCTTTGATGAGTCCAGCGGTAAGTCATCACTTGTAGTTCATAAAAAAAATGTAAGTCTCTTTTTACAGCAAATCTCCTCCCACAAAAGCCAGGTGTACACGACACATTACACACAATTAAATTGTGGTTCTAGACATCATTTGTCTCATTTGTCACTAAATCCAAAAGTGCTACAAAAAGTATTCCTTACAAACAAACATAAATCACCTATCCATTAACTGGAGTAAAAGTATTATTTTTGATTGTCACAACACTAACACTAGAACCTGAGCCTTGTCTGTGTGACCTCTTCATCAAACAGAATAGTTGAAATGTTGACAACCTGGGAATCCTCGTAATCAAAGACTGTCGTTTTTGTAATGCTGGTGCATGTGGCGCAGAGGTACTTTAATGCACACTCATTGTTAAAGTGTGTGTGTGTGTGTGTGTGTGTGTGTGTGTGTGTGTGTGTGTGTGGAGGGGGGCGGCTGGGGCAGGTATTTATCTTCTAATGTGTTTGCAGTAACCACTCTTACGGCATATAAATGTAGGGACTGGACTTGTGGTGTCCTGTGCTCATCACACAAGGCATAACGTTCCGTGGACCAACCATCATGGACTGGCTCATGTCATGAGTGTTCTCGGGCCACGGTGGGGAGTCCATGGGCTCCCGCTTGATCGAATGGATCAGACCGTGACCTTTGAACTCATAGGTGCCATGCTTGTTGTAGTCCGGGTGCATGTAGGCCTTGTGGAGGTCCTGCTGGTAGACGTGTGAGTCAATGAGGTTGACCGATTGGTTGTTGCATAGAGAGTCCGCGTGAGACAGTCTCTGGGGACTAAAATGACTGTTGTCGTTGTTGTTGCCCAAGTCTTTGTCGCATTTCAACATGCGTCCGTTTGCGTTGCCACCGTTGTTGACCGCATAGTTCTGATAGGTGCCGTTGTTGTATGGCGGGCTGATTGCTGCTTTGCCTCGCTGACAGGGCGAGTACTGCGGGTCGTAGTAGTCTCCCTCTGCTTTGAGAGGGAGGCCCGTGCTCTGGTCGTACGCCCCGTTGGCATAGCGCCGCTCCATGGCCTCTGGGTCTCGGCAGGCCCAGGGCCGCCCGTAGGCATCGCAGCCGTTCTCAGAGTCTGAGTCGTGCTCCACCTTGATGGGGGGCATCTCGGGGATCAGGTGGCCGTCGTAGCATTCTCCGTAGCCGTTCTCGCTCTTCACCAGGTCCACGCAGTAGGCATCTGGGTCTGTGGGCATCTGGACGTTCCCGTACAGCTTGGAGACAAACACCTCACCTCCTCGTCCACTGTGGCAGCTGGGGGAAAGACGGTAGGGCCTCCCGTACTGTCCGGCCTTGTTCATGCGGTTGGAGGGGATATAGCCGATACCCTGGCCCCCTCTGAGGGGACCCGAGTTGGGCCTCAGAGGCCAGCCACCGCCCAGGCCTGGGCTGACTCCTTTGTGGGGAGCCATGGCGGACTTGCAGTAGTTGAGCGGCTCCTCTTGGTTGTAGTAACCGTCAGGGCGGTACTTGAGGTTATCTTTGGAGAGCGGCGTCCAGGGAGTGTGCTGGCCCCTCTGGTTAACACCAGGAGTGGGACAGGGCAGGAGGAGAGGGTCCGCAATGTCACCCATTGCTCCACTAAAGGAGTGCCTCCGGAGGTGTTCCCCTCGCTCACTGTGAAAAAGAAAAATTTAATTGTTAGTCACAAAACAAGGAGACAAAATCAATCGGTGTAGGATAATTCTGTAATCCTTGAGGACATTCAAGAAGAAGCGGTCACTAAAATATGATTGGTCCACTCAGATATCCATGTGGGAATGTCCACAAACTGAATGTGTTTTCTTCTAAATGATGAATGACTCAAAGCACAAACATCTTTGTTTGGTTCACTTAGGTTCATGAGAGAATCATGCCAATAGTGACTCATCTTTTCCGGGATTTAAATAATCCTCAAAATTGAGAACAGAGTCTAATACCTAAAGATCAGTGAAGGCCAGCACATCAAGTTTATAGGCAGTACAATGTTTAAATGTTTGCCAATCATTTTGATTTGTATTTTCTGATCTCCTGATTTAGTACTGATTTTGATACTGATTTAGTAGAAGCAGGGCTGTACGCTTATTTTTTTAGGTGGTAGCACTGGTGCTAGCAAGCAAAAAAATTCAGTAGCACAAAAAAAAATTTGGTAGCACACAAAGTATGATCAAAAACTTGCATAACCTTAACCCTTGCATTTTGCTCAAATTACCTTTGAGCATGTTATCTTGGTCTCATTTGAGATTCTCAATTAATATTATATCCTAGTGTGTGCAGTAATAATTATGGAAAAATGAATAGGGGTGCACTGATTGCAATTTAGACAAAATAATCTAACCTGCCAATTGCAATTTGTTGCATTATTATTATTATAATGTCCTTCTGTTAATTAAAACCAAACTTTCAAACATTAAACATAGCCTATTAAATAAATAAGTATACATATTGGTACAATTTAGGATAAATTAAATAGGTTGTTGTGAATGTGTTGGGAGTAGCTTTTCAGTGGCTTATTTAAAACTTTGTGTAAATAGACTAGGCTACTGTTGACTGTTCTCTGCAGCTGAAGGAGTTGCCTTTCAAGCTAGAAAAAGGCGCTAACTTCCTGTTCTTGCCGGCTTCAAAATAAAAGTCAACTCACGTTTGGCTACTAACAGGCTTTTAATGTGAAGGCGCACAGGAAATGTTCTGTTTGTACACGCGCTAACTTAACTGCGGTAATGAGCCGTCTCCTTCCGGTTATTACTATTTGGTGAAGTTTTTATACCTAGAATCGCTGCACGAGCACAGATCCCGAGGACACATATCTTTCACCAGCCAAAGTGGAGGGTGGACTCAATAACTTACTTGCCTAAGTCTACATTTACCCCCATTTGGAGAGTGTTAATGTAGAGCACTCTAAGCAGTGTTGTGCATCTCTCCTCTGTGTTTCAAAGACAGCCTCTCCTCATTAGCAGCCTGTCGCAGGAGTGCGAATGGACTTGTATTCATCATCGCACGTGATCAATTTCAGTAGCAAATGCGATCAAAACTGTCGCACTGTACAGCCCTGAGTAGAAGTAATGTTTGGTCTATGGTGCACTTGGCTCCACTGCCAATTGCATAATGGGAAAAGATTCCCCTTCATAATAGTTAACCTGAAGTACTTTTTCCTCCCATAAGTAATTGTAGTAATAGTTTTTTGATTGTGCTTTTCTAATGATGTAGTGGTCATCCAGGTTTCAAATCCAGTATTGACCTTTTCTCCAAGCTCCAACATCAGGCAAATAACAAAAATGCCAAAATACATCGGACTTCAAGTCTGGACCAATGGTGTCTAAGACCTCAAATTGGTGTTGAAAAGCCTGACCTTTAATCACAGTTTAGCAACCCCATTAAAACAATCAGGGCATTTAGTGTAAATACACACTAGGACACAGTGTGAACATTTGTCATCCCTCCAACTTTAGTTTCAAGGATGTTGGTCATGAATGAGGTTCAGTTCTCTCGTACCCATTCTCCAGTGCAGAGATCATCCCTCCAGGTCCTCCCTTGTTCTTCCCCCTCATCAACATGCTCTTCATCTTCATCTCAGTGATGGAGGGCAGCAGGAGGGGCACACCTATGCAGAACAGAGCCAGCTGGGGAGGCACCTGAGCCCCGGAACCTGACTTCTTTTTCTGACCTTGGAGGAACTTCAGTCGACCCTGGAACTGCATAGTCTGGGAGGGCAGAGAGGAAGAATCCAATGGTTTGAACATATCCAATGGTCTATACATCAATTGCTCTGGTTACTTTTCTGTGCTTTTTCTTCAGATTTTGGATTATTATAGAATAGAGCAAGCAGCATTTATTTCATATCCTTTGAAAGTTAAAGTGACTACGAGGAACTTTCAGTTTTTGTTGATTCTAGCGGCCCCTTTGGACCAAAGTGGTAGTGTTTTTACGACACCAGTGCCTGCTGTCCTAAAGATCTTTGCTAGAGCGTGACGGCGACCCGACAATACAGCAACGGCAACAGCTCTTTAGGGCTGTATGAACACACAGTGGTGTTTTGAGCTACATGCTAACATTTCAGTTGTTGAGATATTTCAGTTCCAACTGACCAGCCAACAATGCCTTCCACAAAGCCACTCTGCTACTGTGGTTAAAAACAACAGGCTTTTCAGTTTTCTGGCTTTTTTCGTAGCTGTGCATTACCGTACAATTTGTGTGTCTCAACTACAATTATGTTGACTGATGACTGAGGAAAGCATCCTACCAATATTTGCTCACTACTTGGCAACAAGTCCTTACAATGCATAGAAAATTGCTATATCAAATTTCGGTTTTGCAGCCGACGTCAGTGCAACCAGAGCAGACTTGGTGACAGTGAACTCCACTGACCCAGATGAAACGGTCTGAACCCATATTCTTGTCGCTCTGTCATCAGGGCCTTTAGCTTTTCCACTGCTGCTCTCCAAACTACTCTCACAGCCATGAGCTATGAACCAGGCTCCTATTCTGCTGCTGTGCCAGTCACCCAATTACCCCATAATGCCTTGCTATATAACTTTCTATAAATACCCACTACAATTAAACATGTAATTTTGCTGTATCAAAAGGGGTCATAATACTTCTTATAGGCCTGGGACTTTTCCCAGAAAGTGGGCAACATTTACCCAATACTTAATTTTCATTGCACATTTGGCACCTTTGAGTTGTGTAACTGTTGCTGCTCAGTGTTACTGCTCAGCAAAACTGGCAGTTTGGTTCAGACCACTCACCAAGAAGCCAGAGGTGCTATCCAAGAGGCATCGCACTCTGGCAATGAAGCTTCTGTTGAGAAAGCAGGAGAGCTCAGGAGGAACTCCCCCTGCCTCCGGAGAATGGAACAGGCTGCTCACCACAAAGTCCTCACCTGAGATGTGAAAAAGAATGACGGCAGAAAATGGAGAATAATTTAATTTGAACTGTGTTTTTGTGTTTGGCAAGTTTACATTGGGCTTCTCAAAGGGACAAAGGAAAACATATTTACTTTCACAGGATATCCAAGGTCCAAAAATGTAGTGTAGTATATCAGTTTTCAAAAGAATAAACTTTTTATATTTGTTAACTGATGTAAATTCCACTTAATTAATATTATTCAGATGTTGCTGGTTTGATTTCCCCTGGGCAGATATTTATTTGCATCTCCTTCAATTGTCACATGTATAGCCTATAAGAAATTATCTCGGTCATTCTCTATACTGATGGCATACTGTAGATCTCCCTCAAAATTAACCAACGGAACTTCAAAATCGGAACGCGATCAAAATATTTCATATTATCATCGGCGTAGCTGCAAGAACTTTTGAACCAAAACAGTTTGACAAGGGGAACCGGCCCCTCTTTTCTGAATTAGCTCTACCCACCGGTGCTGGAAGGTAGCTGTCCGTCCTGCTGTACAGATGCCCCCTGGTGCTGTGGAGGACACATGGCCCAGTGGAGCTGGCGTCTGAACTCTTGACGGTCGTCTATGTGGATGTAGTCAAAGACATTCTGGTGCATCACGTCAGTCTGTGGGGGGATATGGAGTGGATTTGGGTAAGTACCTTGAGTAATTACATGGAATTGTAAATGCATGCAGCAGATATATGCGCAGTCACAAAGGTCAGCCAATCCTCGACAAATCATGAGATTGCGTGTTCAGAGCACCGGCCGCTGACTGACTTTGGACTACTGTGTTTTGGTGCCATCAGTGCAGCTGGTGGCTGCAGTTTGGGGGGGAGATTCCTGTCAGTGCTGCTTAGATACACTCATCTAGCCTAAGGATTCCCCGAGTGCGTGCTCATATTTCCCGGCACTCGCACGCACACATTCTTGCGCACGTGCGCATAAGCGCACACACATACAAAGACGATGCTGTACAAAAAGGAGTCAATGGAAGTAAAAAAATATACATTCACACTAAGTTTAGATAAATGTCTGCACACACACACACACACACACACACACACACACTTACACGCAGGAGCATTTACCCAGTACAGTAAGAGTTTAAGGGCAGCTGTAGGGCCAGTGAGGGCAGCTGTGTTTGTCAAACATCGCGTGACACCAGCTCCTGAACAGCAGTCCAGCCCATTACCCTCCCCATCCACACGCACGCATGCACGCACGCACGCACGCACACACACACACACACACACACACACACACACACACACACACACACACACTCATCCAGAGTGAGTCGGGTTCCAGCCCACTCTCGTCATGCCTTTTTTCTCTTTTCCAGCAATAGCTTTGCTTTTTGTCATTCCATGACAGATTCCTCATTAAAATGTTCAACCTTCTCCTCTTCCCTCTCTCCCTCCTCCCTGCACTCTCTCCATAATTTCCACACTGGTGGCACGCGAGGGTTTTTGATCGCCTGCCTCCAAAAACACAATCTGTTCCCACCGTCTTCGGCGGGCCGCTCTGTCCTGTGGTTTGGTTCCTTACCGGCAGACAGACGGATCCAGTGACTATTGTTTATGTTTCTCGTAAAAAAACATAGAGAGGAAAAGGAGGGGGGGGGGGTAACTACGAGAGAATAAGTGATATTTTCTCTGTCCTTCAAAGGCTAACAGTTACAAATGGGATCAAAGGTCATTGGAGGTTTTTTCTTGCTCTTCTCCAGGGCTTTCTTGTGGTGCTTGCTACTTAGAGAAGCATTCTCTTTTTGTTTTTTTCCTGTGGCATATTAAGGATAAGTGTCCTTCTGACTACAATTGTGGGCTCACAATTATGTGACATGTTGTCAAGGCCCGAGAGGCAAACTATGTGACTTAAAAAAAGAACCGATAGCTCCTTAGCAAAAATGAAACGTGGGAAAAGCTTAGAGAATCTTTTGAAGAAAGCCTCAATATAACATGAGGATCTGTGAGTAGGCCTACCTAAAGAGAAATTAACATTGTTTTGCGTACTGTTCACGGGCGACAATGCATTCATCCTTGGGCTTCTCATATAGAACTGGGGCCTATTTCAGGTAGCTGGTTTTACATACTCTGCGCTCTGAGTTGGTCAACTCAGAGCGCAGGGTTGATGAGTAACTCTGGGTTTTCGGTTACAGAACAGTGGATCAGCGTTGGGTCAATCAACTCTGAGCGTGTTCACTCTGGGTGGAGCGTGTGCATAAAAGCCATCGTCAATGGATCGCTGATAACATGATTCACCATGGAAACAGAAGAAACAAATGCGTGATCCTCCCACTTCTCCACTTCTCAAAAAAAAAAAAAAAAACTTCTACGCTACTCCCACTGGAGTTAGAAATATAAACGAATGAGTTTATGGTAGCCTATGGAGAAGAATTAACGGGGATATTGTCACATAACTCTGATCTAATCTCCTTGGCAATTCAGAAAAAAACAGAGCTTCCGTATGAGAAGCCATAGTCTATTTTAAAAAGTTACGCATATCAGCAGTAAAGTAATAAAGCTGGCGCGGCACAGCATTTCTGACAGTGTTTTATATTCGCTGTATAATATGTTGGGAAGCTATAGCCTAATAGCCCACTGTGCAGTAAACAGACTGTCGCTTCTTTTAAATGGGGAGTGAAAGACATTAACGTCTGACACATAAGGTGACAGTTTCCATTGAAGAGCCTGATTGATTTATTACCAGATCCATTTTCCTCAAGTGATCAAAGTTTAAATTATTATATCATTTTTATATTCATATTAGGCTATTTAACGAGGCTCGTCTGTGACTTTAGGATCGCACAAGTGAACAGTAACAATCGCGTGCAGCCGCAGCGTTACATGAATCCACCTGACATAAATCTGTTCAGTGGCACAGACGTTAAAAAGCATACAATACAAATCGGTTTATTAATCTGAATGTAGAGCATGTCACGATCAGATAAATGATCGGTCAAACATAAAATCATCAGGAAATGATAAAAACATCCCGATGGAGATTTCTATGGAGTGATTTTGCTTCAAACTGTACAGGGACGCGTGTGACAGTGACACTCTTTCTTCAGTTGGAGCTGCAGCGTAAAGTGAAAACAAACTCAGGGTAGGTCTAACCACCTATCCAGCAGGTTAGACCCACGGCGTATGTTGCCGCAGTAACTGACTCTCGGTTGCGCTGAACCTGCTACCTGAAACAGAAAACCCAGAGTTTCCACTAACTCAGAGCGAACAAACTCTGGGTTGCCTCAAAACCAGCTACCTGAAATAGGCCCCTGGATGTATTCAAAGACACCTGTATTTTGGTTATTAGTTCTCAGCATTGACAACAATGACCTGTACAGAGAACAGAAGGATTTCAAGTTGAAGTTGATCTTGATCTTAGAATATATGTTTCCCCCACACATGTACAGACATTCATGTTCCCCAGAGGATAGAGGCTATAGACGTCAGTGATACTCAGAGTTTTCACCCAGAGTCAGTTGAAAAAGTCAATGATGCTTAATGGTAAATGTGTCAATGTTTTGGAACATTTCACTTGCTCCTCAGTTGAATGGTAATGTAAGAAATCCCAAATTAAAATCTGTTGAGTGACCTTCTAACACAACCACACATTTTATGCACCTAACTGTTTTAATTTCCTTTGTCTGTCACCACTGGCTCCGGTGCCACCATGCGCACACACACACATGCACACACACACACACGCACGCACGCACACGCACACACACACACACACACACACACACACACACACACACACACACACACACACACACACACACACACACACACACTATGGCATGGTCTTTGGTTTTCATGTCGATTTCCTGGCGCTGGGTTACTGCCCCTGTCTGCTTGTAAGCCAAGTGGGAGCGCTGTAGCAGAATAATTTCTACCCTAAAGTGTCTGTGTGCTTCGAGGGTGTTCGTGGGCATGGGCAGACACAAGGGGCTTTAACAGTGAAAAGCACTTTATGCATGGTTTTGAAGGAGAGGGATCATTGCAGGACAGACGAGCCCATGTTGATACCATCCATAATTAATGGATGGCTGGGTATAGCCGGCGAAGGGGAAGGAAGCTAAACCGTTGGCGACTTTGGTGCCCGCACACACACACACACACACACACACTGACAACGTGTGTTTCAGGGTGAAACAGAGGTCTTCACCTTCCTGTGGCCTCTTAGCTGTGACTTAGTGGGCTCACCCTGCCCTCTAGATGGAGTTATCAGGCAGCAGGGAGGCAGGCAGACTACTACGGCTCATTAGCAGTGAGATGAAAAGAAAAGAAAAGAAAAGAAAAGAAAAGAAAAAATGAGTTGGGTGGAAGGAAACAGAAAGGATCCACTGATGTTGACAAAAGGGACTGGTGAAGTTGTTGTAATAATGTCTCTGACACTTGTTGAGCCAACACTTCGACAGGGGCTGTGTATGAGAGCGTACCAGGGTCGATTTATCAGCTCACCTCGGAAAAGGGGGACATCAATATAGGAGTTCACGTCCATAGTATGAACCTGAAGCTAACAGCTGGTTAGCTTAGATCCACCAACCAGCACTTCTAAAGCTCACTAATTAACACGTTAAATCCCATTTGTTTAATTTGTGTATAAACTGAAGGGTAGAAACTGCAATTCTATGTATGGTTAGATGCGAGACTGACTATCACCTGGCCCGGGACCAGTAACTTCCAGCAGTCTTATAAGTTACATTATGTATAAAATGTATTAGTGAAATAAAGAAGTGTTGTAAGGTGGATTTTGTTATCTCCTTTGCACTATCGAGCTCTTCAACTTATTCTGTGCAGGGAGCAAATCATTTCCCAAAATGCCAAACTACTTCTTTAATATTATTCCTTTGAAGTGTGTAGCAACAGATGGTACACAGGCAGCAACAAAGAAAGAAGCAGAAAATTGACAAAAGAGACAACAAAACCCCAACATGAAATTAATTAATAGGCTATTAAGATTGTTTTTGCTTTTCACTTTTTTTTCATATTGACTGTGTTCGCTGTTAGGTGCCTACATTCCTGAAATAGTTCCATGGGTTCAGGTTACCGTGGCCTCAAGCAGGAGGCCATTTAACGACTGACATCATGTCAAAAAGGTGATACAATGGGCAAATAATGGGATGTTGCACATTGTGGCTGGAAAGATGACACTGCCTTCTAGTCTGTCTGTTGATATGTTAATCACACCGGATTATATCTTCACTATGCAGCATGTTACTCATGGTGTGACAATACAGTTCAAAATAAAAAGTTCAAAAATAAAACAGAGGCCCTGCGATGGACTGGCGAACTGTCCAGGGTGTACCCTGCCCTCGCCCAATGCAGCTGGGATTGGCTCCAGCCCCCCCGCGACCCCTAACGGGACAAGCGGTAGAAGATGGATGGATGGAAAAATAAAACAGAGATGTTTAACTCACCTGATGAAATCCCAGATAATCCACAATGGTCGAGGAGGCATAAAAGACCATCCCATCACTGCTTACGACCAAGGCGAAGCCTGTCAGAGACTACACACACACACACACACACACACACACACACACACACACACATACACACAAACACACAGATAGAGGGAGAGAGACAGAGACAGAGAGAGACAGAAATAAGTGGGGTTTCAGGGCACATCAAGCATCAAATAAAGTCAAGTGCAACAAATGCATAATTAACAAACATAAACTACTGCATTTTATCATTGCCCTCCTCGCAAGACTCACTTTTAAGTGGCCCGATTGAAGCCGGCAAACAGTGCAACAGAGTCAAATGGTTTATTTGCGACCTAACTGTGGTTACAGTCGTTCCTGTGCTATAATTCTTTTAAGTCTGAGAAGAAAACGCAGCCAGAATATGAATCTAGCCAGACTTTTTTTTATAGCACAGTGTTCAATTTGTATCATTCTTTCCATAACTCTCAGAACAGCAAATAACTGTAAAAATGGAACAAAAGATACAATAATAATACAGCGGAGGGGTAATGAAAGACAGATGGTCTTGGGACCGAGTGTGCCAAATAAAAATGTGCTGATTTGTAATGCTAAATATTGCTTTTGAAATACTTTTTTACAATATTTCCAGGTGGAGTTTCAGATTCATGGGAATATATATTTTTTAAAGCGACCACGTTGAGGGTGACAAAATGTTGGGATAAACAACTCGCTCCCCTTTCAACTTGTGTTCTTTTATGTATGTTAGAAACTTTGCTAATTAAGTCTGTTTGACTGTTAACACGCGTACATTTTTGATCGCAAAGACATTGATTAAAAGCAGAGGGGTTCCAGACACAAACTCTCGTCTCGTTCCCACTTTCCCTCTTCCTTGCACACAAGGGAGAATAATGTGTTTGGCCGGCACGCAACTCACAGACACGAGTGTTGATTAAAAGAAAACATTTAAATAAATACATAACTGGCTTCAGTCAAATGAGGAGAGATGGATGGATGGAGTGAGTGTGTGTGTGTGTGTGTGTGAGAGAGAGAAAAAGGGAAACACAGGAAGGAGATGAGGAAGAGAGGGAGAGTTTTCTTTTCCAGTTTGTGTGTGTGTGTGTGAGCGCACAGCTGTGATAGCGTGACAACTGCAAGGCTACTTGACTTGCGTGACTGCTGCTGCCAGAATCTGTCACCTCTATTTTACTGCGAGACTATGCAGGTCTTCCCTGGTGCATGTGTGTGTATGTGTGTAGGGTGTATGTGTGTGTGTTTGAGTATATTATGCGGTACATATCCCTGAGGCCTCTACATTTACTCTCACACTCATTTTGCCTCTCTTTCCACCTTTTCCACTTCCTTCAACAGTGATCTGATATCCTTAGCCAGCGGTGTATTGCTCCATTTCAGCTACATAATGCACTCTTATACCTGTCTGTCTGTGAGTAGAGCCATTTTTCCTAAAACCCAGAGGTATTTCAGTCATTCGGTGGCAAAGTGACGCTTGCAAATGGACCTACTGTATCTGGACTACAATGTAAAAATATGTTTACAAACATGTACATGATAGTATGGGAAAGGAAGCAGCGATAGGAAGAGATGACTCAGGTTCTAGGCGGTGCAGATGCAGATGTTGTTTGACAAGGTCAGCTGGCACATGTACATGACGTCCAGGGGGAGAAAGACACACAGACACATATTTTTCACTCCAGAAAGCACAACAAAAAAATAAAGATTCCGCCCCTTTAGTGAGAATTAACACATAACATATGCTGTAGACAACTGCATATCTGCTTTGCAAACCAATACGTTTGCCTAATTTTAAATTTGACTCAGCACTCACAAGGCAAGATTTGGACATCACAGATCCGTGTCTGCTTGTCAGAAAATAAAAAAAGGAATACAGCACCTTTTGGACCGCTCTGAAACTTGTGAAATGAAGACACGTGTAATATAGTGGTCACTTGAGACTCTACAAACATCTGGTAACTTCATGTCGGGGCCAAATCAAATATATTTATAAAAACTGAGGAATTTTGTTCAAGTCCAACACGTCAATGCTGAACATATCAAAATTCCTGGTTTTCAGGCAAAGAATTTGACTATCTGGGATCTTCACTGTATGGAAACCATGTGTAGGGACACATGAGGTGCTCAAGCGCTGCAGCATTTAGCTGCACAATGGAGCCCAAAGCTGTGATTGTGCTTGTCTAATTTAGATATGTCACCTTAATTCATATACAGTACATTACAGTGTACCCCAAGATGTTACAGAGCTCGCCTTCAACAAGCAGTTGGAATGTACGACTCAGTGTTTTGGGAACTAGAGAAGCTGGTCAAACAAAGGACATGAAAGAGGCCTCAATACATTAGGGTGATGTTGCCTTAAGCCTTCATGGCCAAAACAAAGTTGATGTTCATTTTGGGTTGTATAGACAGTTCACCTTTCCCCATTCCTCTTCCAAGGCCCTGAAATGCCACAGTAAACTTCTGCAACCGACATTTTTATTATTCTGGAACAACTAGACCACGGAATTGTGACCTGAACAAGTGTGTGCAGACAGAAAACCATAAATGTTTAGGCTGATTGCCATAATTGGCTTTCCAAAATGGAATGTTTGGCAAATATCTTTTACGGTGCATTTATTTTTCACCTTTACCATCATGGGAACACTGATCATTTATGTTGGAATTAGACAGGCCATTTACAGTGTATTTAACAGATACAGAGCTGGAAAGAAAAACTGTCCTATATACTAACTATAATAACAACTACTCAACTGCCAAACTCCAAACCAAGTAAGAGACTTTTATACGTCTATTTTAAAGTAGGAAAATAGCATCAGGTAGACAAAAAGAAAAATAAGAAATAAATACTATATGATATTGGCCTGACTGCGCTTGCATGCTGTTTTTGTGTGTGTTTTCTCCATTCACATTCTCCTGCAGTTCCTTGCATACTAAAGCCTTTAGGTAATGGAAACAGGCACCTGCTGCTGGCTCGCTCCGCCACATATCTGCAACTACGACGCCCCCAGCTCCCATAACCACCCTTGGGAGACTGAAAGCTTTGACTTACAAGTCTTAAGAGGCGCTTTGCACGCATAGCCCAAAATAAAATATTGGTTGACTAGATTTGGAAGGCAAAGGCAAAGGGACGGGAGGAGGCAGTGGTGGTGGTGGTGCGTCCTTGTCTCATTGTTTTCGACAGGGTTTCTTTGGTTTTTCTCTATGTCTGGCTGTCAGAGGGAGATGAAAGCACTGATGATGAGGTCACACACAAAAATTGAGACCTTCTGCCACCGGGGAACACACCCACATTCTACACAGACACACACACACTCAGACACACACTCACACACACACATACACACACACACACTAACGTTGGAATAATAAGGGATTCCGATGCGTACAAAGAAATGCAAGCTCACCAAATACACTTTCTCTCAAACACACATCCACGCACGCACACACACACACACACACACACACACACACACACACACACACACACACACACACACACTCACACACACATATACATGTACACACACTTCTGTCTCTATCCCTCTCTTGGGATCCCATCAGCATAACAACTAATGCACAGTTTGCGGTGAGGCCCGGTCCAGGTTGTGTCACGCAAAGGGAGGCAGCCCATCACTACGGTCAATCTACCCTTTTGTTTGGCGGCCCATTGAGACAACCTAACGCGTTAACAGAAGCATCAGTGGGTCAGCTCAGTAATCCACAGTCTGTGTGTGTGTGTGTGTGTGTGTGTGTGTGTGTGTGTGTGTGTGTGTGTGTGTGTGTGTGTGTGTGTGTGT
The DNA here is from genome assembly GCA_026929865.2 of Hyperoplus lanceolatus. NCBI lineage: Eukaryota > Metazoa > Chordata > Actinopteri > Uranoscopiformes > Ammodytidae > Hyperoplus > Hyperoplus lanceolatus. Next base: position 19,870,687 of record CM049415.1, on the reverse strand, counting down.
GTGCACGCGTGTGTGTGCAGAGTTGTTGGACGACGATCAGTGTGATAATTTGTTGTTTGACAGATCATCATTGGGATATTGAGTGTGAAGAGATGATCTGATGCTCAAGCGATTCCCACGCAGTGTTGCTTATTGTGTCTGATTAGGACACACTGTCTGCTCTGATGCCTGCAACTGAAACACTTTCTAGGAACTTAGCTATTAGTTAATTATTTTATTTATAGTTTGGTAGCTTATAAATAATAATTAATTTAAAATAAATTCAAATTATGAATGGTGTAAATTCACGCGTTATTGGTCACAGCCAACTTAAAGTGGGTGATCCAATATCATGTTTAAATAACTACTTGTACAACCCTAAAATATATATGTATGCAGTGCACTTATAATTAATCGTCAAATACTCGTTCAAATCTCATTAAAGGTCTTAGGTCAACTGACAAAAAACTAATCTTTTAGTTGCTCTGATTGCTGTTGACAGCCTTGGTGTGCTCTTCGCACTCTCTTCTGCTCACTTTCACACAGGGACCACATGCATTCAGACAGAGACGCACTCACACAGACACACACACCTACACACACACACACACACACACACACCTACACACACACCTACACACACACACACACACACACACACACCTACACACAAACACACACACACACACACACACACACACACACACATTTGACTGGCTGTTCAAGCCGCCAGCGTGTGTGAGTCCCCACCTCCTCCATCAGCTCTGGCACTCCCGTCTCACCCCTATGTCACGCAACACCACAGCTCTGCAAAGGAGGTCGGGCCAAAGGGCGAAGGGCACACACGCATACACACAAAAAGCCCTCCCTCCCCTCTTCCCAATTCACACTCACTCCGTCACTCATACACAAAAGGCCCCCTGATGGCGAGCTACTCCATAAACAGTGATGCGCAGAACGGACACACAATACTTTAGGTTCAAGTGAACATGAACAGGGGTTGCACACACACAAATATTCCAACAAGATACACAACCAAACATCCAGAAAACATGCGGTGTCTTACTTCAAGGAGGAGGCCGCTCTCATTGATGCCGTTGCCCAGTGGAGGGCTCTCTTTCCTGGACTCAGGGTTAGAGGATGTTGTGCTGATGCTCTGCTTCCTGGACGGCTTCTCTTGGGTCACTATGAAAAGAAATAGAAACAAAAGCATGAATGGGCTTGAAAAACAATATAGCTACTCATGGGGCGACTCGTGCATTTGTTTGTTACAAGTGCAGGGGAAAATGAAAAGAGCAGCCAAAAAACAAAAGTCATACTTTAATGGTAATATAATACTTCTACTGATTATAGAGATATATGCTCTTCTTCTGTCAAGGTCTGGAATATAAACACACATTCACACAGGTCAAATCCTTGACCTTTATATTAGGTGCAGTCCTCACAATGTCAACAAAGGAAAAAAGCTCACATTGATAACAACAAATTATTCTTTATTCTACAATAGGCTTGGGAATTCTCCCACAACTTCGAACGAAATGGCAATGAGAGAGCTAGACGGGCACTCAAAAACATGTGGTTGACACATTAACAGTATCAGTCTCCTTTTACACTGCGCTAACACCAGGTATTAGCCAGCGCGGTGGGCCCTTCCAATAAGACAAAAAACCAGAGGGAGAATTTCATGAGTTTACCGGATTCCACTCACACGATATAGCCACACACACACACACACACACACACACACACACACATAGTGGGGTGGAAGACAGCAACTGGGACGTCTGGTTGAGTGGCGTGAACTGATTGACCAAAAACATAAAGAGCAAACCCATAGATGCAACACATGCTTGTGCAACTTTGAACAAAAGATGTTTGAAGTGATTGTTGTGATTCTAGTATAATATGCTGATTAAGACAGAAGGTGTATTTGGTGACAATTATCTTGTTTAAGAGGTTCCCATAATCAAAAGTGACATCAGCAAGAGGTTTTAAATGCCAAGAGGAGGATTGCTTGTTACACTTGACTTCTACAACATTTTTCCACTAATAAGATTCTGTAAAGACAAGACTCAGCCTTCTTGAAGTCTCCTTGAGAAAACATTTAAAAGCTTTCCCATTTCAGTAATTCCATACCTTATCCCGAAGCAAAATGAAGAATACTTTATTTCGATATATTCCAATTCAACAACAATTTTTCCCACTTGAAAGATGCAGAAAATCCTTATCTCAGTTTTCACTTTCACTCTGTAAGGCAATTCAAGACAGTCTTTCACCCCTCTCTTGCTCCTTTGTTCTATCTCATATTTAATAAAGCAGCTATATCTACTAAAGGTATAAAAATATCACAAGGACAGTAAGTCACGCTATGCTCTATATACTATATATGCATATACTATGTTATTACCGCCTTAGAGTAAGGCTTACCTACCACCATGCCAGTAGTTGTGTATACACACAATTAGCCTATACGAGTGGGGTGGCGTGCAGAAGCATCACATGTGCAATCGGTGACGTGGTGTGTTGCGTGTTGGATGCATGTTTGCGTGTTTCTCTTATGGGTGTGCTGTCAGGGGGCATGTGGCTCACTCCAAGAGATCAGCCCTACGCTCCGTCACTCATTGTAGCAGGCAAAGATTAGTCACGCAACACACACCATAGCCTCATTATGAAAACCTATCTAAGTATGGATGGGTGTACCTTCCGATTGCTTGGGTATAGAGTCCCCCCACCCCCAACGGATAACCCCATTACTGCTTCAATCAACCCCCCCCACCACCACAACTATCTTCATCCCTCCCCCCTATCAACCCATCCTCCTCCTCCTCAACTCTCCACCCTTTTTCTTTTGTTCAACTCGACATCGCAGGCGATCTACAACCGATATCGTGATGCCCGGAACAACATCCCTTGTCTTAATTCCCCCTTCTTCAGCACGCAAAGCTAATTCGCACGCTATTTTTTAAATTCATCTATACTTTCTACGCCTTTATTTTCTTCACGGTTCATCATATATTGCTACAACAACAGTTTTTATTCAAGCTTTATGGGTAAAAAAAAGAAGAAGCTGGTGACTGCCAAGAGGCCATGACAGGCGGGCTTGGTAAACTCATAAATGCCGTTAAGTAAATAACGTTAAATAATTTGTCATCCCCTCCGCTAGGCTAGGTGAAAACACATACAAGCAAATAGACTCCAGACAGCAACACCCACACACATACACACACACACAAACACACACATGCACACACACACACACACACACACACACACACACACACACACACACACACACACACACACACACACACACACACACACACACACACACACACACACACACACATACACACACACACACACTCAAAGCCAATCTCTTCAATCACCGCAAAATCATCCAACCAGTGGAAAGTAGTGGGAAATTCTAATAGGCCTCTTTATTTCCCTCCTTCAATGCCTCATGTATTTTTGTTTTCTCTCTTACGGCATGCCTTTTGGAGAGGATGCTGCGTCAGGAAAGACAAACACGCGAGATGATTAATTATCGGCACCGGCACTTCCTTCTGCCAACAATGCCGGCCCTTTTTATTCACCGTCGCCCCGTGTCTTCAGCTTTTGCTTTTCTTTGCCCCCTTATTTTCAACCTGCTCTGGTTCTAAAAAGGAAAACAGAGTAGGTAATGCTGAGGCATTTATGTGCTCTGTCTGAGTGTGACGAGTAAAAATAAGTGACAGGTAAAGGGGATGTAGATGCTGCCAAAGGGTGAGGCTGGAAGTGTCTTGAAGCTTTGAGTCTACCTTTCCACTTCCCCTTGGTACACATAATACGAGGACCACCCACCAAATGTTATAGGCTAAAATGTGCTTCAGTTTGCACAATGGAAGTCACAATTGTCCCAGGACCTTTTTCGCTATTGGCTAGGAGAACCCCTTAGACGAGCCACAGAGGAAGCTGCAATGACATTATACGAGTTGGATTTGTCAAAATGAAAGATGATCTTTTATTACTGTCAGGGAAATGATCTGTACAGACGGGGTTTGTAAAATCTAATAAGATTCACAAGTGATTGCTTTAGACCAAAATAATCATTTATGGTGTTCCCTGTCAGAGTGAATGAAAGCAGATACATGTGTCCCTCTTCTGGAAAAAAACGTTTCACTGCTGCTTGGGACAACAGAAGGGAGCGCAGAGGCATAAAAAATAGTGTGTGAGTGCATGTACAATGTGAGTTTAGGACAAAGGTCCTTATCAATCAGGTGTCCACTATTGCAACCTCTAGGCGGTGAGGTGTGTTTGGCCATATATAGTAGCATACGGCCGCGTACAGCCCAGCCTGGGTGTGTCCCACTGTTTTCAACACCATCTATTTTAAAGCCACTTCCTCCTACAATATCAATGACAGAAAAAAAGAGAAATATGAAGAGAAAAGAGAGAAGAGAAAGAGGAAAGGGGGGTGGGTGAGGGATGTCCCTGTGGGCCAACATAGTGTCACTGACATGCTTTTACTCTGGAGATAATGGAGGTAAAACACAAAGAAATGTCTCACACACAATGATGAAAAACGCAAAGATGAATATTTCAATGCAATCCCATACATAGAGCATTGGATACAATGGTGGCATGGCAAGACCTTATGCTGAAGAGCGCTTCCAAAGAGTTTTGCATGACTATGAGCGCTTTATAAGTCGCGAGTACACGAGTAGCATGCATTTTGATCTGCATGGAAGGTAAGACTTCAGGTCCACTCTTTATCTCATGCTCCTGTCCAGAGAGATATGCGGTGAGGAGCAGTTAAGCGTTCATACATGGCTGCTCATATAGACACAACACCGACTGCCACACCGTTTTATCATGGGACCTACCAGCCTGCATGTATGCATGGAAGCATGCTCCTCCACAGTCAAACAGGTGGTTATTGCTTTTTTTGTGTGTGTTTGTAGACATTTCATTATTTGATACTCCTATTTGAAGAGACGATTGTCTGAAATGACATTCTACTTGAGGATATACAAAATTCAAAAAGCAGTGGTGGAATGTGACTAAGTACATTTTGAAGCTACGGTTACTCGTGATTTTACATCCAAGCATAAAAGAAGTATGACACACTGTTGCAGATTCAACTTCCCAACAGCCTTTAAAGTCACTCAAAATATCTCTAACATTACCAGGTACAAAAGTCAAATGCTACTTTATACACATTGATGCAATACTGATCCAATGTTAACACCTGCAGGGGGCAAATTGTACAAGTAATTATTGCAATATTGCTACCTCTACTAAATCTGAATGTTTTCTCCACCACTGGAAATAAAGTAAAATTGTCCAAACTAGTAAGAACAAATTAAGTTTTCTCTGTCAAAGGAAAATCAGTTTTTCAAATGTCTCAATTATCTGAGTGACACACAAACGCATCCATGTGATCTCTCTGATTTCAGCCGCATGGGTGCCATCTTTTGGCAGACGATTGTCTGCTGTGTTTGTGTGTGTTTGTTCGGTAAAGACCAGCTCCAGACCTGAAGACATGCGCGCTGTGCAGCACAGCAGTCCCTCCCCTCCCACAAGGCTTGCGTGAGTAGAGAAAAACTGTGTGTGTGTGCATATGTGTGTGTGTTGAGGTTGGGGTTGGCATACAGCCACTTCCTTTGCCTATTCCCGCCCCTTTCCCTCAGCGCTCTTCTTCTCTGTCTCTCTGTCTCTCTGTCTCTCTCTCTCTCTCTCTCTCTCTGCAGGCACAGGAAATCCACAGCAGAGAGAGAAACATCAACACACACACACACAGAGAGACAGAGAGAGAGAGAGAGAGAGAGAGAGAGAGAGAGAGAGAGAGAGAGAGAGAGGAGCTGGCTGATCAAGGGCTGGTTGTCACGCGAGCGAGCCGTCTGTCAATCTCCTCCCCCCTTCCTCCTGACAGGGTGCTGGCAGCCGGCCAGGGCCTTGCGTGCAAGCCGGCGAGCCACATTAGCCCATAAAGAATTTCATAATAGCAACAGCTGTTAAATATTGATGACTGCTGGCAAGCGCTCAATGGTGCTCCTCAAAAAGGTTAAGCCTGCACTGTAATGGAAGCTAATACTTCATTATGCCACAGATCAAATGTCCGGATCTCGCCCGGTCCAAATCCAACTCCAACCGTTTCAACTTCTTTCTGGTTTTTTGCCGTGTGCCCAATTCAGTTAGAAAAAAAAAACATTTACTAGGAGAAAGTTTTATAAGATTTTCATAACTTTCTGAAGACAGACAGAAGCCCTTTCCACTTGTTTAAACTCTTGTTCCAGCTGATGGGTACACACAGAACTCCTCCAACTACAATGATTGGATCTTTAATCATCCATGATTCCAATATTAACATTTGGATTGAGGTCCATAATCTTTGTGATATTGAGTTTGGCAAGAACCTTTTGTTTCCGCTGTGACACAAAAGATTACATTCGGGACTGACTGCCAGGATTTAGAGCGATTCAATTCACTTTGATAGCAAAACAACATGTACAAAAAGTACTTTACTTGGAGGCAGGGCAGGAATCACCAATATTCATCATTCGGAGGAGATTAAAACATGAGCGAGCGTTTTTTTTTTTTTTTTGTGAAGAGAGTGCATGGAATGCTACTGAGGGGAAGTCTATCTTTGCAGTAGGCTAAAAGAATCAATTCCTGAATAGAACACAAAAGGCCTTGGTTATGCGCCTAGATATTGAAGTGAAGGGGAAGTGATATTATGACAGAGCAAATAGGATCACAGAGACTGGAGGTCGGGATGTATACTCAATTGTTTCCACTTCTCTGTTTTGGTTGGCAAGCACAGGCACATAGTCACCATGTTGCACAGGAGTAATACATCTCGACACATGAGCCCTCGGGCAAAACAAACTTGTATGGCAACTTACAGTGTATATACAGCTACTGTATGTGGCCTTACTTAACGGCACATCATAAAACCATGGCGCCATGCACACACACATACACAAACACACGCACACACACGCTGAAGGACTATTATACAAATCATAATACAAAAGGCAATCTAGATGCTTCTATAAATAGAGGAACATGACTGATTGTGGCGCACATGTTTTATGTGAGCACAATGTTTGTCTGCTGAGAAAAAAAGGGTTTTCTGATGAACCCGATTTGAAGAGCGCCACACATGCAGAGCCAGCTTAAAGGGCTGTCTAAACACTCCTAAATTCAGGCATGTGTTGCGTGAGAAGAGCCAGTTATGCAGGAAAGCTTATCATTTGACTGTACCCAAATGAATGAAACAGTGTATGTTTCAAAGTGAAGACAACAAGACTGTCCATTTCTAATGCAGTTGCCTGGGATGTGTCAGCCGAACATGGACCAAGGCTCCAAGTCTCCTCAGAGGGGGTGAAATCAGGACACAAACGCCTTGATGAGTCACCTACATCCCAACAATAACCCTGCCTGGAGGCCCGAAGGAAAACACACGTGTACACACATACACACCGCATGTACAGCTCTGCAGCAGTGGTAGAAACAAACACACACACTGGAAGTATACAGTATGTTGCAGGATTTCAGAGGAAACTCCATTGTTAGGCCTGTTCTCCCCACTCTTCAGCTTGTCTCCTGTGCTTCTATATTTACCTCAAACTTCCTCTGATAGGCTCATTCAAATAGTGACATAATTCATTTCCTTTTTGGCGGGGGGTTGGGGACCTTAGTGTCCAGACATACTTTGACTTATGTAGGAAAACTATGGACTTAGCCATTAAAGTGAGTAACCATTCTAACATTCTCAAGCAGCATCTATATATGAGGTTAGAGTAAGTTTTTTTCCATGTTCAGCCAACTGTAAAATGAATAGTAACAACCGATAATGGAATATTTGTGCCATGCATGCATAAGAGTGCAACATTCACATCTGAGATAAGCTCCTGCATGCATGCTATATGTGTTTGCGTGGTTGCTCCAGAAATAGCTTTTCCTTTGCCTGAAGATGGTTGTGGCTTGTTGCTCTCACAAGGAGCTGGTGGTTAATAAAAGTTGCATTCAAGAACCCCACCTGGCCACAATAAAGGCATGAGCCTTCTATTTCTGTACTCGCACAATCTCTGTTTTCACAAGCAGCCTGAGAAGGGGCTCAAAATGAACATACGGCCTGTGCTTCTAAACTGTAAACTTTATGTGCACATTCGCTCGTCGCTGTGAAACCCATCACACCATATGTAAGTGTAATTAGCAATACATGGGAAATGCAAACCCTCAACAGAGTTGCCATGAGAGGCGAAATTAAAATAAATTAATCAAATATAATTGGAAATACAGGAGGAAAGAGAGGGATGAAGAGGGAGATGAAAAGCAAAAGACTGACAAGGGATGAATATGTTTTAGTTCCTCAAAAGGAAGAGTCATTACGTTCTAGGCCTCGCTCCAAAAAGTCTAAAGTAAATTCACTTACAACGTAATGCGGAGCTCAGGACGGTTGGCTCACAATGTATAGAATAAACAAGCATTAAGTGTTTATGTTACAGCCGTCCTGCACTGTTTACCGCGGCAACTGAGTTGTTCATTACAAACCGCAGCCGTGCTCTCCAGTTGATTCATACTGAAAAAGAAGAAAATACTTTGGTACTCAGGGAATAACTATTAGTTTTTCTTCCCCCTGTGTTTTGGTCTCGCTGCATTCCTGCTTGAGAGGGGAGGAGGGCTTTACTGTCTGCAGCACCACATGCACCTCCACTTTAGCAAACCACTGGCTCTGTGTCTTGTGCCAACTAATGTCACTCACATAATTCAACGGAACAGGAGAGAGAGAAGCACAACAAGCCCCTCCTGTACTCTCCTCCCCGTGGGCCACTCAGAGGCAATCATCGCCTGTTCTGTGGTCACTGTGAACAGAACATTCAACAGGTTTTTCTGTTTTTATTTCAAAAAAGAAACGGCACCTTCATGATAAGTGGATTTCATCACTGATCCTATTAGCTTTTCTTTTTTTTATCCATAAAGCCTCTCTCCATAACAGAGGGTAATCTGTTAAAAAGATTATGGTGCCGTTTCGCCCCATTGAGTCAAATAATAATGGGCAGATGGTCCCTCAGGCTGAATCCATATGGGAGGGAAACGACACTAATGCTGCTGTAGCACGCAATGCTAAACAAATGCTAACCACCGAGGCACAGTGGAGGGGAGTTCTTTACGACCTCAACAAGTTGCTCTCATGTGCCGAACTTTTTACTCAAGGAGGCATCGTTTTAGTGGAAGTGAGTACAAAGAGGAGGCTGACATTATGCACTAATGAGGGAAGTTGTACCGAGTTCAATGGAAGAGCCTGGTAATGCAGACGTAGCATGCGATGTTGACCGTGACACAAGGGTGAAAGAGTGCAGTGTAGAAGTCCTTCACTTTGCTGAAACACTGCTAGTGCAAAACGTCACTGTACTGTAAAAAAAAAAGCATCGAAGCAAAGAATTGGTTTATTCAGCCCTAGACGTGGGGGAATCTACTCAACCTAAACCAACAGATAATCCTGCAGTTCTTAAGGAACATATATATAAATATATAAACATGTCTGTTTGTGCAGTATGCCTCTTGCAGAATTGACAGCTAAACACTGCATACACACACAGGAAGGCCCACCAATGTGTAATTGAGTAAAAGGCCCACCGATGTGTAATTAAATGTGTGTGAGGTGGTTAATGTGTCCAAGGTTGAGGGGGATCAAGTGATAGCAATGATGCTGATCATGCCTTATGCATGACAGTCATTAACTTGTCAGTCAGCAGACACTATCAAAGGTGTTTTGTATCCACTGTGCTTGTGTGTGTGTGTGTGTGTGTGTGTGTGTGTGTGCGCGTGCGTGCGTGCGTGCGTGTGTGCGTGTGTGTGGGTGTGTGTGTGTGTGTGTGTGTGTGTGTGCGTGCGTGCATGCACTAGAGTGTGTGGACCGATCTGTAAAGCAGGTAATCGAGAACAATACATAATTCAATCTATAATGCCCCGCCACAGCTCTTCATTACAAAAATTCCATCCGATTAAGATGATATTTCAAACTTCCAGCAAAAGAATTAGCAAAAAACTGCATCACCAAAAGGATTTATTTATTGCTATGTGTCATACATTTAAAGTAATATGGATTGTGTATAATTAAGGCCTACAAGTTTCAGCCATTTGATTGTACTGAGCATCCTGTCAGCTTCACTTTAACATGGGTGACTCAGCAAGTGCATTCCTCACCAACAACATCATACAACAATTTAGCCTCTGACAGTCCTATAAACAAAATGCTAACCTAATAGTAATCTGATAACATTTCTCCTTACACCTTGCCCCTGTGTTGCAGGGCAGCAGGGAAACACTCTAAGCTCATACACCTCCCTGAGGCATCTCAACTGCTTCATCCAAACTTCAAATGTGATGTCTGTCTCTACATTTACCAAGTTAATGATAAAACCCAACATAAAGAAATAATTGGTTGGATATGTCTTAAAGGGGGGACAGATTCGCAACCTAATTCAAGTGTTTAAGTTTAACATTGGCTCAAATACTTTGCGTATCAATAAAATATCACAAAAACAGTGCCAGCTTTCCAATAATAACCCTGGTATTGGCCAGCTCTGGGAGGATGACAGGAGAAGAAACAGCTAGTAAGAGGTGGGTAGAGCGAGTCATCCTTTGTCAGGTCTGGAGATATATCGTGACTGTCCACTTCACATTCTCCCATCTGTGGCCCTTGCATGTCATCACACCACTCTAATCCAAGCCTGTTTAGACCAACACTGTAAGCTCCGATCACTTCATTTGGCTCAGGGAGGCAGGACATCACCCACTGTGCTATCGCCCAGCAGGCGATGTGTGTGTGTGTGTGTGTGTTTATGTGTGTTTATGTGTGTTTGTGTGTGTGAGTGAGTGAAGGATACAATGGGGCGGAGGGCTGGAAGGGGAGCGATGTTGGGATCACGTCAGGAGAGAGTCACGCATGGTAGGGCTTTGCTGTAGATGCCACTCTGTCGCCACTCTACTTCCTGGCATCTGGTGTTAGCGTGATGCTAACAGTGTGTAAATGAATGTGTGTGTGTGTGTGTGTGTGTGTGTGTGTAAAGTTTAATTCCCAACCAAGATTTTCAGAGTGTAAACAAACACCGACTTGTCTGCCCTCTCCAAACAGGCTGTCGCTCTGAATAGGAAGACTAGTTTTTCTCATTGCACATGCCACGCTGCCAACTGTAGCGCACACACCACCGTGTTTCCCATTGAGGGAGTATTAAATTCACTGCACGGAGGGAAGCTTGTTGACTTGAGTTAGAGGTGTGTGTGGTACGAGGAAAATTAGGGTTTTGAAGTATAGGAGTTATATGACACTGTGTCAAGGTCTCAACTTTCCATGCTGCACAATACATTAGCTTTTTATGGCCAATGTTCAGCAAATAAAACAAAGATGTCAAGACCAAAACAGACCCTGTATTGGTTACTTAACTCAATGTACGTAGAAGTTGTATCACTGTAGCAACATGGCAGTGATGCACTACAGCCAGAGGGAAAGGGGAGGATTTGAGTCATTGGTTGAGTACAGTACAGTTGTGTAATTGGGTAGGTCAGCTTTAACTTGTCACTCTTTGTGTGTGACCATGTGTATTACAGTAATAGTGTGCGTGCATATGTGTTTCACCCTGGTGATGATCTCATCACCAAGTGGTTAAATCTCCTCGTCCCTCTATCTGAGATGAGACTGCTTCTCACGGAAGCAGAGTCGGATGCAGAAATTAGCAAGTGTGTGAGCTTGTGTGTGAGTGTGAGTGTAAGTGTGTGTGTGTGTGTGTGTGTGTGTGTGTGTGTGTGTGTGTGTGTGTGTGTGTGTGTGTGTGTGTGTGTGTGTGTGTGTGTGTGTGTGTGTGTGTGTGTGTGTGTATCAAGGAGAAAGGGAGATTGTTCTGGACAGCTGGGCAGAGTACAGTAGGCCACAGGAGGGTGAGCAGACAGAGTCTCCGTCCAATGACCCAAAAGCTTCTGTGTTACTGTATCACGCACGCAGACAAATGCAAGTATTGTATATGTTGGATTTTGGCTTCCTTTATACAAAACACAATGCTCCTTTGGAAATTAGTTTTAGTAGTTTTTGGTTATAGTTTTTAGTACACAAATAGACATCCGTGAAATGCCTGATCTATACATATCTATATCTGTTTAACTATATTTTGCTTTCATGCACTTTGTGGAAATCTACAGATGGCAAAGAGAGAGTGCAATGCTGACGCAAGGAATAAATGTGGAAAAAGTTTGGGAGGGAACCTTGCAGGCTAATTTGATTTATGTAAATACTGGGTAATATCCAGTAATTACATAATTAGATTTGTTAGGATTTACGTTACTTATAAAGAGTGCGTCTTTGCAAAAATCCTGGATGAAAAGCAAGATGAGATCATATGCATCTGATATTTGTTTTCAAGATGGAGATAGAAACGTAGTTAAAAAGAGTTCTTAATGTATCTGTCAGAGAAATAAAAAAGGACGAGACACAGTGGAACAGTCTTCTGGAGCTAAACATCAGGACCTAATGTGCGGCACACTTCTCGGACTATACACTTGCAATTATCGCCTCCGCACTAATGAAACTCACATTACTCTGTGTGTCAGTAAACCACTGTTTGGGCTCGACAGCGTATAAAAAACTTCCTACGGATCGGATCTTTGGTGTCGGCCTACAGCTGAGACCTGTGGGCAACACCGCTGGACCGGTGCCCATGGCTGTGTCCGCCTCTCTGTAACTCCAGCTCTGGCTATTTCTATTCATTGATGTGAAGGGGGTTACTGACTGTGCAACTTCTAAGAACTTCCCCCTCAACTTCCTGGGGATGATGATACTTTTTCTTATCTTTTATCTCTTGTATTTTCTCACAGAAGTGTCATTTTATCAAGTCAATCTGTCGGTGGTGCTGAGTGAGATGTGACATGGCAGCTTTTATGAGACAAAAATGCTTAAGGGAACATATGCATGTGGTTTCCCAGACTCAGAAGTTAAATAAGTGGTGGTGGTGGTGGTTTTAACCAAATATTTAACTCAGCTAGCGTCTTCATAAATCACACATTTATAACTCACCATTCTTACTGAGAGAGAGATCTAATGAATAAATACATGAAAGATTGTAAAATAATTGAAAATCTGTGATGTATCTTTTTTAGGGCTGTCAAAATTATCGCGTTAACGCAGGGTGATTAATTTCTGGAATTAACGCGTTAATTTTTTTAATCGCATTTAACGCATGTGCAGAATGATCCGTCCCGTGCATCCCACCGACTCTGTACTACAGTCACTCTAAGGTGTGGCTGACCCAGGAACATAACAGCACGCTAGCCCATGCCGTGTTTTAAACTGCTAACGGTCACGTCTGTGTTGCGAGCATAGATAGTATATAAAATCAACTGCCTCGGGTGACAGTTGATGTCGGGAGCAACAGGAGGAGACACATTGTCCGCTCTGTTCAGAGCCCGCGAGGACACAAACGTCTGCAGTTTTCAGAGGTGTGTGTGAGTAGACATCAACATAACGTTGGCTTCCTGGTACAAATGAACAGTCCCCTACGACGTGGTCGCGCGTGTACACACGTGTACACACACACACACACACACACACACACACACACACACACACACACACACACACACACACACACACACACACACACACACACACACACACACACACACACACACCGTGGACTGTAATCAAGTTGTGTTCAAGAATGCACAACCTATAGATTCACAAAATAAATGCCATTATATAGCCTATATTTGCCCAAAGACATAGTAAAGAGACAGACCAATTGAATTATGGTGTGGTAGGTATATATTTTAGTTTGATTTAAATTTATTTTCAGTATTAAAACCATCATTTGGATTTTTAATTAATAAAAATACAAATTTGAAATGTACATAGCCACCTTCTGTCCTTTATCTTTCCGTTCATACAACAATATACAGAGGAAATTCAAATTTTTCGGGCATATTTCGAATGGTAAAATTAATCGTGATTAATCCACAGAATCCTGTGATTAATCTGATTAAAATTTTTAATCGTTTGACAGCCCTAATCTTTTTTTTTCTTAATAAACACAGCATGTCATTTCAGGGCAGAGAAACCGCAACTTGAGACACCTCAAACCAAACATGTCTGAAGTGCAGAACATGTGTTTTCCAAAGCAAGTTTATCATGAGCAACACTGCACTGCACTGTACTCTACTGTACGTCACTGTGCAGGCAAAGTCCCCCCAGTATTTTGTTTCTTCTGCTCGCAGCTTAAGTTTGATTTATGAGCCGGGCTACAGAAATTCCTCTGCAATAGCTTCAGGATGTCTCCAAAATAAGAGCAATATCTTTGATTTGGGGAAAGTATTAGCAGCTCAAAACATTGCATTGTCACTGTGCTCGACTCACGCGATGCAGTGCATGCCTATTTTCCTCTCCGTTGCATAAGGATGTGGCACAGTGAGTGTGGTTTGTTTTCTTGTCTTTTACTCATCAGTTCTGTTGTGAAATCTGATGAGATGAATCTCCACGATTGTCAGCTGAATAGCCTCGAAAAAGTAACCACTGTTGGATTACTGCTCCTGGGATCGTTTGAATTGATTATATTATGACATAAAGTAATTTTCATGGATTTCCATTGAGGATTTTAGTGTGCTATTATCTTAATGCTGATTCTCATGCAATAATATATTGACAAGAACAAAACAAAACAAAAATAACAAATTGGTTGACTGATAAGTAGATTGAGCAGTTGTTTCTTGAAAAGTGGGATGCCTGTGTTAAACTCTTTATTGTACAACGAAATGACTGAGCACAGAAGAGACAGAGAGAGAAACAGAGTTACAGCACAGTCACACTAAAGAGAGGTAGCCACAGGTCATTCCAGAGCCTGATACACTTAAAGTTAAGAATGCACACACACACACACACACACACACACACACACACACACACACACACACACACACACACACACACACACACACACACACACACACACACACACACACACACACACACACACACACACACACACACACACACACACACACACACACACACACACACACACAATGCCTGCCTGAGCACATTTGCAATTTAGTCATTTAGAGTGTGTGGTGTCTTCTCAAGGATACTTCAACGGGACACACAGCTGCTGCAGGATTTGGACCGTCCGTTCTGGGGGCCATTCTCAAGTTACACACACTCTGCGCACACACACACACACACACACACACACACACACACACACACACACACCCATACACAAAATAAACACACCAAATACCCACATCCTCCTCACCCAACAACAGTACTGCAACTGTTTCTCATGTGACACGCGGGGGGTGAGCTCTTGAGCTGAGGGAGTGGCGGGGAATAGCGTGCGAAGGCCTAATACAATGTTTCAACCCCAGATGGGTCACATCAGTAGCCCGCAATCAACAAATTTGGCCCTGCCAAGTTTACACGCTTTACATGTCAGAAGGGACGGAGCAGGGGAAAGAGAGAAACCTGTTCAACCCCTCTACTCCCTTATGCTTCTTTTTATCGCCTGCCACAGCTTATAATTACTAATTACTGGGGACTGCTTTTTCCATTGTAGAAGAGCTACAAGGGTAGAAAACCACAGTGGAACCCTAGTAGGATAAATACAAGAGAGCTGGGTTCCTGACATGAAGGCATTTCATGGAATATTTGTAGGAATAGGTAAAGCACAACAGCTTTGTTCCTCCCGATCCACATTTCACTACAACAGGAATCGCTAAGCAAAAAGCTCTGCGGTCTGCCGATCCGTTTCCTCACCGACACCAGTGATAATTACCAGTACCTCAAAGACATTTCAGGGTTTGGCAGAAAAACGCCTTCTGACTCGGTCAATATTGGCAAGGACGAGCTGAGAGGACACCTGGTGTGTAACTATAGACGGCTTGCTTCATGTGTTCGCAGTAGGGATGTTTAAATAAGGCTGATGATATCACTGTCTCCGGGGGTATTAAAGCTTGAAATAACAGAAAGTTTACAGCGTCCAAGTGGCGAATAATCAGTGACAAATCACACACGTGCACGCAAGTGTCACACACATTGGCCTCTCTCATCTCTTAAATAGCCTGCTATAATCTGTCCATTACAAGCACAGGCACATCTAGTTTCAGACCAATATTTTTATAGTGCGCCAGGTCAGGTTGAATTCCAGCATTTCTAGAGATCTGAGCCACAGATCGGCTTCAGGGATGTGCCAGTGATGATGGAGGCTTAACATTGTTTGGAAAAGGGAGCTCACGCCTGGAAAGCCGTTCAGACGTTTCTACAGTGAAAGTGACTTTAAATGGCACACTGTCCCCCGAAAAATTATCAACTGTAATTTTATTGATTTAACAAATTGATTGAGGATAGCTTTGTGTTTTTAATTGATCCTACTCACTGATAATGATATAGCACACCGTTTGAGTGAAGGCTGATACTCATCATGTCAACTTGTTTCTGGAAGGAAACTTGAATTTGAACTTAATGGGTGACTCAATGTGGTGGTCCACTTCAAGCTTCGACTCCCATGCTACTGAGTGAAACTGTAAACTACTTGAAAAAAAAAGAAAATAATGGAGATTACTTTTCGCACGCTAAGAAGAGGCAGAAAGAGAGGATGAGATATGAGAAGCCGGAGATGGGAACTGTCAAAAAAATTGAACAGAGGATGAGATTCGAAGTCTTTTTTTCCCATCGGACAATAAAACATGAAAAAGTATGTGCTGGGACTGTACTGTTAAGGAGGGTCGGGGATAGAGTGCCAGATGTGTCTCAAACATGCCTCAAGTTTCACTGTGATACTTAGTCGGTCTTAGTGAAGCGGACCCGGGGGTTTGTATTAAACCCAATCCAGTCTGCTGCTCATGTTCACGCAGAAGAACCCAGATGGTTAGCATATGAGAGAAAGAGGTAACACTTTATAATAACTATCCGTTGTAACTCGTTAATAGATCATTAGTAAACTCTTAATTAATGATTATTAATGATTTGTTAAGTGTTTGTTAGCAGTTTGTTAAGGATTTATAACAATGGTAGATAGTTAATAGCTTAATAATTGAATCAGTTCATCTGGGACGAGGCTGAAATAGGCTATAGACTATACACAATGCATGGGCAACTGAGGGCAGCCCCATTTTCAAATATTTTTAAATAAACTCAATACACACTGTGCATGCCATGGACTTGAACGTGACGTGATCAGTTAATCTCGGATTACCTCCCAGATGAACTGATTCAATTATTAAGATATTAACTATCTACCATTGTTATAAATCCTTAACAAACTGCTAACAAACACTTAACAAATCATTAATAATCATTAATTAAGAGTTTACTAATGATCTATTAACGAGTTACAACGGATAGTTATTATAAAGTGTTACCGAGAAAGACAGCGACAGTGTTGACCCTAATTGAACTTCTCAT
Organism: Hyperoplus lanceolatus; assembly: GCA_026929865.2. Lineage (NCBI taxonomy): Eukaryota > Metazoa > Chordata > Actinopteri > Uranoscopiformes > Ammodytidae > Hyperoplus > Hyperoplus lanceolatus. Next base: position 19,853,277 of record CM049415.1, on the reverse strand, counting down.
CATCTCTTCGAAGATAATTATACGCCCGGTTTCTGATTTATTATAATAGCTACCAATAAGACGGTGAAGACTATTCCACTGCCCCACCATCACTGTCAAGAGTCATCCATCCGAATTACTTTGTGCTTTCTTTGAGAGGCTTTGAGGTTGTCAATGTTACTGAATATAGTAAAAGTAATAATCACATGTATTTTGTGAGCTTAGTTTTACACTTAGGGTGTATTCACACATGCCATGTTTAGTTCGGTTGAAACGAACTCAGGTGCACTTCCACCTTCGGTGCGCATCTTTCAGGCAGATGTGAATACAGCAATCGCACTCGGGGGCGGCCCCAACTCGCGCTCCGAGACCCAGCTGAAGAGGTAGTCTCGGTGCGTTTCCAAACGCACTCTGCTGCAGTTCGTTTGTGGTGTGAATTTGTCCGTACTCGATACGACCCAAATGCAGGAAGCACTGTGCCTTTTATTTTTTGATAAATTGCTATCAGCTTCACATTATGGGAAAGTGTTGTTGTCGCCATTGTAAGGACGATAAGTTGTTGTTTGACCGGGAGCCCAGAACAATAGTACATACATTTGATCGAGAGGACGCGTAAAAATGCTGAATGTGTTCAGCGATCAGATGAAGGAGAGGAGAGCATCACCCGCCCAGTGCCAACAGGTTCACGCTGCGCAAGAAGTGTGTGTTTTTATTTTGCTTCCCATGTACGGGACCGTCAATACTATCCCCGTGTCAGTTTGGAGCTGAACTGCGCCGAACTGACACCCAGCTGATACACAGTTTAATCAGCTGAGTGTCGGCATGAGCCTATTCTTCTCGCGAGCCGCACGTCCAGCAGCAAAAATACAGTAAAAATTATGTTTCACATTGTAGACTACAAGCCACATAACGTGGCATTGTCATAGGGCTTCATATTATAACCATATGAAACAACAATAATTAGATTTTTTTCTTCTTTATGTATAGGCTAGATGTAGGCCGTTTTATTATTTTTAATCCCATATTATATCCATGATATATTTCGCATTTTAACTTCGTGCTTCCTGCTTCTCTCCACCCCAGAATGTCTGTCCAATGAATGAATGACCTCAGATCACGTGTGGTTTTGCTTCGTACTGCTGGTTCACTTACAAAAGGGGCAATATGAAAGTGGACCACACCAAACAAACAAAATCTAAACTCTATTTGGTCTGGACCAAAGCAAGTGAACTAGCGGACTTTCCCTGTGTGAATACACCCTTAGATGCACTTGTTTCTTTGGGGTTAGCTGTCGGCATACATCTTTTTGTAATAAATCTAAAGCAGTTTTTTTTTCTGTATGACTATGCTGTTTTGGGAGCTGTGTATATTTGAGGGATAAAACTGCTTCAGCGAAATGCAAAGGATATTGTGACAACAACACCCTCGTTTCAACACTGCCCCGACGTGAGAGTCAGCGGCTGACATCACCTTTCCTTTCCTGCAGCTCTCTCTCTCTCTCTCTCTCTCTCTCTCTCTCTCTCTCTCTCTCTCTCTCACACACAGCTTATCCCTGTCTAAACATTTAGTCTCATTATGCCACAATAGAGAAGATCATCTGAGATCACCAGCAGTGAATCACTGAGGCAGGGGGAAGAGGGCCAGACAGCATGCGGAGCGCTGCAAAGAATGGAAGACAAGTGACTAGTGGGCCTGCTTAATAGGAACAGTGTTTACTAATCATAATTAATACAAAGAAATTATGATTATGTGAATATAGTAATACATTCTTAATAAGACAGACATCTCCTTTTAATCTATGTTTCTCTATACTTTAGACCTCTGGAGGAGGAAATCCCAAACCAACAGTTGTTGGTTTGGGATTTCCTACAGCAAGAAAAAACTTTAAAATATCTACAACAACTTGCCCAGTACCAATTAGGAATGGAAGCTTATTGATTTTGATATATATCTATCCAATTCTTAATATGTCAAACAGCTGCTTAGAAGACCTTGACAGTTGGATGGAAACACACAGCTCTAGATAAGATAGTCTAGTTGCTTTCCTGTATCTCAATTTCATAATGGTCTTGTCTCAATGTTTTCATGTGGTGTTTTATTTACTCAAAATGTTTAATGTGGCTCGTTATCACACATTGACATTAGCTAAAATGTTTTTAATGAGGAGAAATTGTAAAGACACATAAAGATAAAGGGAAGGAAGAACAAAGCAGGAGATAAAAAACGTTGTGTCTGATTGCCTGTTCCAGGTGCCAGGTGCAGAGAGTTTGTGTGTGCCTGGGTAATGGCTGTCTAGGTGTGTGATCTCATCTGATCAGAGTCAAGTATGACGGCTCTGTATCCGGGAGGCGTTTGGTGTGTGTGTGGTGTGTGTGTGTGTGTGTGTGTGTGTGTGTGTGTGTGTGTGTGTGTGTGTGTGTGTGTGTGTGTGTGTGTGTGTGTGTGTGTGTGTGTGTGTATATATGCGTGTGCAAATATGCACCACGATTTCTATATTAACATGTGTGGCTTCTCCACTTCGATGTGAGTGCCATCTTTCTGAGCGATTGCATCTGAGCAGTTACTATGTCAGCTCCATATCCGAAAGGTGTGTGTGTGTGTGTGTGTGTGTGTGTGTGTGTGAGTGCACATGTGCGTGGTTGTGTGGGTGTGTGCGTGTCTATATGGGAGGGAGAGGAGCTGGGATTCCCTAAAGCGTGTTCAGTAAATCCTCAACCGGCACGGATTCCCAGGCATCGCGTGCAGCAGGGTGGGACTCCCAAGCTAAACCACGCCTCTGCACACACACACACAAGTATCCTTACCCACCCACACACACACAGACCCACAGACACACATATAGTAGACAGCATCAGCAGCAGCAGCAGCTCGCAACAGAGGCCAGTGTAACGGGTTAGGTGTGCAGGCTTAAGCTGGTGTCGTGGGAGGGTTAATGGATTTCAACCATTTATTCACCTGTCATCCCCATTAAATCCATAGCTGGTGCTTCCGTGACCAAATGAGACCTCTTATCTCTGTAACAGCCCTGGTCTGGTTAACCTCAACCCCCGCCCTCTCTCCACGGTGTATGTCAGAGGGAATGTAAGCTGGCGGCAGCACTCACAGCAAACACAGAATGATACTTATCTGGTGTAAATATGAAAGCAAGGGGATCGGCGATACCTGCCTCCAACAAAGGAAAACAGTGGGATTCATCCTCAACATGTTTGTGATTTGGCCGTGGCTTGCTGCACCTTGAGACAAAATGCGGTTCTGGAAGTTAAAGAGCAGGTTGGGCTGATGAGTCTCACATGCTGAGGAGGTTTTGGGGCTGCAGTGTGGGTGGTCAGTCCACAACAGATCAGAGGACTCCCAAGAAAACCCAGTTGAACTGTGTGTGTGTGTGTGTGTGTGTGTGTGTGTGTGTGTGTGTGTGTGTGTGTGTGTGTGTGTGTGTGTGTGTGTGTATGTGTGTGTGTGTGTGTGTGTGTCTGTGTGTGTGTGTGTCTGTGTGTGTTTGTGTGGTGATGGTGGTGCATGTGTGTTTGAGGGAGGGTGCAGGGTGAGAACACACCCTTTTATAGTCCACTGTACCAAAACATCTCATTGCTGAGAAATGGTTAGTTCTCCACCTTCCAACTACTGTATTTTCAGCAAAAACAAAAAAACACTTTTCATTTTGAACAGCGTATTCTACTGTAATAGTGCAGATAAACAAAGAATGTTTCCATCTTGGGGTTGTTGAAATATTTACCGAATATCAATTGAGAGAGTGTTAAAATCTTGAAGAAACAAGAGTCAGTTTTCTTTAGTAGGAATGGTCCTGTGTAGCTGTATGGGTGGAGGACTTGGCATCAAGGTGAACTACTGTTTAGAAGAAAGCTCTTTCAACATGAGTATAATGAAACCAGACCTAGGGTTTACTGAGTCAGAGGACTAATCCGGTCTCTGTAGCAAGTATTTCAAATGCACACCATGATAGAAGAATGATGGTACTTTTTCTAGAAGAGCTCATCCTGTACCAAATCAGACAAAAGTTCCCTTTGCTACTGGGCCACCAATGCTTTTTGCTTCATGGCTGTTAATCTTGACAAACGTGGCAGCTGTTCTGGGGAAAGTCTTTAAATGTCAACATATTTCTTCTGTCATGTCCAAAATGCTGTGCTTCCGCATTTTATTTTGGGATGGGTCAGTCGGACCAACTGATGCCATCCCTCTCATAAACATTCTGCCTGATCTACGGTATATAGCAACCTGTAAAAGAGCTTCCTAAAATGTTGTACGTAGGTTTTGAAACAGCATGTCAATACATATTGTGAAAACCAGAACCAAAACAGAATAAAAGCCCTTTCTTTTGGAAGAAACAACTCCATAATCTGAAGAAAGTATGTGTTCAGTAACAGAAGAGGTATGCAGGTCCATGAAGGGTTTTCCAACAGATTTACTACCTTATGTAGAAAGTTCACAGCCAAAGTGGAACATCTCAGAATTGTAAAGTTTGTCAGTTTGACTTATATGTTAAACAGTAAAATTATTACGGAAAAGGGAAATTATCCCATTTTGAAGCATGCAAACTGCCTCACTCTAGGGTGTGCATACAAGTGTACGGTGCATAAGCGCTAATGCCTGTGCATGTGTGCAGCCTTGATTCGTAAACCTGACACCATTACAACATGTGATGCACACCACCTGTGCAAACAGCACTACAAAGACTCCCCTGTTTTCATGGACTGGCCCTTTAATTAGCCTTTAATTGGCCCCAGCTCCCACAGTTAGGACGCTGAGACACAAGCAGACAGCTGTGGAACGAACAGGAGCAGAGAAGGGAGATTAACTGTACGAATGGCTGGAAAATTACTTCTCCCTACATCCACCAGACAGTAATCAGTCATTTTCAAGGGTGTGATCAGCACAATTGCATACATTATTCCATGCATTATAATGCATGCACTTTTAATAAAAATAATATTTACATAAAGATAAATAAGCTAAAGCTGTTAGGTAAGGTGGCTGTCAGCACACACACTCACTCTCACAGAAACACACACACACACACACACACACACCTCTAAAACCCCAAAATACTTCATGATTTACAAACCGCATCTGAGAAGTTATGCAATGTTCAAACATGTGGCCAGTATTGAAAACAAGCCGTGGCACGCAACGGCAGCGAGGTCATTTTACACACTGGAGAAAGTCTCTCCCCACTCTCTCACTCATCTCCTTCTGAATCTCTCTCGGCCTGCACTCCTCTCTCTCTCTCTCTCAGTCTCAGTCCCAGAGGAGCACTTGTGCAGCTCACAGGGAAAGCGGTCTGACGTTATTAGCTCAGCAACATGCCACTGAGTTTTTCCTGACATAAGTTGAGGACTTAAATAGACTTAACACTGCAGCTGGGACACGCGATGTCTTCTGCTTTTTAGAGCCATTGATGAATATAGGAGAGATGTGCCATGCAAGCCGGAATGAATGGGGAGAGTGAGCATCGGATCACAATGTTACCCAATTAAATGGCACCAATCTGAGAGAACTGAACTAAAGCATGCTCTTAATGGTTGATAGGAAACATGTGACGCAGTGTATGCTGTGATGTTTTCATGTAATCGCTACCATAATGGAGTGGCAGGAAGCCAGACAGACGTTAGTCTTGCCGATTTTATAAGCAGTCAAATGCACCTCACAACAATTTCTCTCGTTGTCCCAAACATGCATAAACCTTTAAACATTCATACATTCCCACAATAGGCTAATTGTGGGCATATTGGACCAGTGAGATGCCAAACTTTCAGCTCATTTCAACACCAAGCACTGTTAAAAAGCCAGCAAGTATGAGGTTGATGTATTGGCAACCTGGCACAAAAAGCCGTTTATAGTGAAAAAGGTGTTTTTATGATTGGATTATGCTAATCTTAGCCCGGTATTATTATGCAAGTCGATTTTATGGGGATTACGTCCTCACATTGGCAGGAGGGATCACCCAGAGAATATGGTAAGCAGATGAATAAAGATGTGAAGTTTGTTCGTAATTGGGGATGCAAAAGAGTGAGAAGAATACAATTAAAAATGGCCGAAGTGGAGTTTATCCACCTTTCTGGTCTTGTAAAAATGTTTATAGAGTAACACATAAAGCTCACTGAATGGCGGTCATATGGAAATGCTTTTGAACTATCTTCAAGGAACAGGAAGAAGAAAATGTTGTAGCAAATAAGAAGATACTCTACAGTGTGAAGACACTCTGCAAATCTACGATCTCCACTCGTGTTTCCATGTTTTTTGCACAACAACTTTGGAGGCGTGTGCAGGGGATCAAAGGCCAGGTGTTCCTAATGTTAAACGGTGGATATTTTACATTGGGAACCAAATTTGTCTCATGTGACTTGCATATGTATTCTTCCACACAATCCAAGGAGAAAATCTACAAAAGGTGCAACTGTATCAGGTCTGGTCACCAGATCCACTTACTGCCGTGCGAGTCCGGGAACACAAGAATCCTCTTTGGGAAAGGCATGGGGGGGGGGATATCGAACATGCCCCGGGACATTTGAAAGGAAACGGACGACACACCATTAACTTCACATCTATACCAGCATTCCAACGGCATGCAACAGCTGTGTGGAGAATGAATTACTACGTGTAGTACTAGCTAGCACGAGGGATGGAGAGACAGAGAGACAGAGAGATGGAGGGGAGGATATACACACATATGGTAGGGAGAGAGGCGGATTGGCACGAGTTGACAGTTGTATCGCTTCCACGGGATGCCCCGCACGCACAAAACAAGGCATAATTGGCTCCGATCACGCTCAGCCATTGGAACGTACAGTAAAAGTGACAGGCAGTGGAGAGAAAGAGAGGGAGAGAGAGAGAGAGAGAGAGAGAGAGAGGGAGGAAGGGAGGGGGAAAGGGAGGGGGAGAGATGGTAAGGCATTGTGACAGAGTGATTTTGCAGAAGAGACCGGACTGTAAATATTGACCCCGCAGAAGAGGGCAATGTGTGTGCACAATATCGTGTGTGTAACAGCATAACCCTGCACCAGCAGGGGCAGAGCACAATAGCTCACACAAACACAAACACACACACACACACACACACACACACACACACACACACACACACACACACACACACACACACACACACACACACACACACACACACACACACACACACACACACACACACACACACACACATACACACACACAGTCAAGTTCTTCACTGGTCTGGAAAATGCAGAAGCCATGAATCTTATGGAGGGGAGATAATCGGCACGCTGGCTTTAGAGTCGTTACTTACAGCGGTCAAGTGTCTGGTTTTTAGAAGGGACTTTAAGATTTTACGCAGATCTCTTTAGACATGGAGGACTCTCCTAAAAAGTTACAGCGCAAACCCCTTAAGTGTGGATGAAAGTTAAGAGGCATTTAGGTATTTGCCAACAGCTATCGTGACTGTGGGATAAATCTGTGAGGTAGTAAATCAGCATGAGCATTTTACCCTTTATGTCCATTTTTTAGTTTATGCTCAAGTTTATTGCTTTCTTGTGTGTTTTTTTATTCTAGACACTACGGTCTTTAGTGCATTGTATTCTTTTTTATATAAATTCTCAGTAGGATATCATCTCCCTGTGCTTGAAATGTCCTTGTTATTTTATATAGCTGTGCAGTATAGTATGTAGTAGAAAACCTTAAAGAGGCCAGCAACTTATTGCACTTCTTAGATTTCATTACCTTTGCAGTGTGCTCTTCAGTATCTATACGATCATAGTTAAACTTAGAATAAATGAAGGAAGATGTCTTATTATGAGAGACAAGGCTGTGGCACTATACTACAATGTACTTCTCTTTAGGGCTGTTTACTTCACTAAGTAGAGCCATCACCAGAAGCTCTGAGCTCAACCCCGAAAAAAAACACACTCAAACTCCACAACCTCAAATCAGTTGACTTCTTGACTCTTTGCACCCCATGAGTAATCCTCGGGCCCCACAGCTCAACAATCCATCTGCTTTGGAATGCACTTCCACACTATTTACGAGCCCAACAAACTTTTGAGACATTTTCGTTTAGGAAGGCATTCATTTCTTGTGTTTTTTTTTTTAAATTGCTGCTGGGTTTAAAGCACTATGTCTACTTTGCCTTTTGAAGTCTCAGCACCCAAAGCCGTTTGGTCAAAAGTGTGCAAAGAATAAATTTAATTTATTGTTATCATCGGGATTAATATGTTTTCTGGAACAACTACATTTGGAGCAGTGAGCTTTTATTGGTTATTATTACTTTTCATTATTTGCCAAGACACTCGCGGTTGCCCGGGATTTCACGAGCACAAAGTCACTTTTCACCTCTTCTCTCGTCTCATTATAGAGCCGTTTCTACAGCAACAGCGTTTGATGAGAAGGGTTCATAAACAGGCCTTCCAATTTTCCAAAGCGGATTCTGGGCCGGAGCAGAGAGATCCTGTGCATATCTGTATATTTTTTCCTGTCAAAATATATGCTAATTAAGTCCTTTATATTCAAGTTTGGGCTTGTATTTTTTTTTTATATTATCCAGAATTGAAGAAAAAGCCAAATTGAATATTGTAGTGAGGCCGTTTTTTGTCTGTCATCCTTGTAATTTTGCACTGGAATGATTACACATTGTAGAATGCCAGTAAACATAAGGTTACAATTAAGAATGTATTTAAAGTGTACATGTGATATCGCTGCTGCTTCTCTTTAGCTCTCATCAAAATACTCAAGTTATAACCTGCATGCCACGTAATGTAAGATGTTTTTTTTTTACAAAGTCCAGCTTTGTTTTTATAATGACTCTATATCCTTGGTTGAGGGATTTGTATGTGCAGACTCAAGAATGTGTTACAGACAGGGTCTAAAAGTGTGTATCTCACGCCAGAAGCGTGAGAGTTGCTGACCCATAACAGAGATCACAGTTGTCATGACACAGACCCGTTCACCCCTTGTTCTCTCTATCGCTCCCTTGGCCCTTGTCCTGGTGTGCCCTCCGTCCCTCCGTCATGCCGCTGTCCCTGTTGAGAGACTCATGCGTGGATACAATGTGCTCCACTGTGCTCTTTGAAGGCTAGTATTACTGTTCACACGCAATCTGCACCCAACACCGATGTTTCTCTCTCTCTCTCGCTCCCTTTCTCTCTATCTCTCTTTCATTTTTCCCTTCATTATTTTTTTACCCCCTTTCCAAGACAGAGCTGGGAAACTGGTAAAACTTCAGTATGACTTAAAAGTTTCACATTCACAGGTTGTATCGCAAATGCCTATTTTTTTAAGCTATTTTATATATAAAAAAAAATCATGAGCTGTTACCAATGTTATATTTAAAGGTGTATATAAACCCACATTCTCAGGCACATTCGGTTAACAAAATATGCAGTATTTGCTTTGCTTTCACAAAGACTATGAACAGCTCCCATCTTTCTTCTATTAGGTTTGCAGCCTCTGTTTCTCACCAAGCAATGAGTAAAAACAGTCACTAGTCTCACCGCAATCACATTATAGAAACTAACCTGGGGTTCTTTGAATTATTTCAAACGCACTGGAAACTTTGCATCACTCTGTATTTAGTATTTAAAGTTAAATATACTTGCTATAGATTTAATCAAAATGTACTCATTTCAGAGAAAGTAATAGCGCATTAGGCCTATAAAAATGTTGATGTTAATAATAAGTAACAAGTAACATACTAAAACCAAACAGTTTCAATTATAAAAATACTTAAACAGAATTACAAATGCATTAGAATATAAATCAAATTTTCCAGCACATACTGTACATGGTAGTTTTTCATACTAAAACTATATATGAACATATAAAGCAATATATAATTTCACAGTATCACAGTGTATAGTCTCAGAACTTCTTATCTTCCGCCCCTATCTAATTTTCTCCATGTGGGCAACCTCAGGAATCTCTCCTGGATAGTCAACATACCACAGAATATGATACCTCACTTAACTTTCTCCTTGCTCAGTGTCAGGGACAAAAATATTCCCTTCAACCTTTTTGTGTAGCTTCTGTCCGGAGACACTATCTGCTCCACTTGTAACTTAACTGGCCTTTTGTAAGTGCAGTACAGAAAAACTGTCTGTACAGAGTGGAGTAGAAAGTATACAGTATGTCTCAGAGTTAGTATATGAAGATACGCATTGAATGTCTACAGGAATGTGTGTGTGTGTGTGTGTGTGTGTGTGTGTGTGTGTGTGTGTGTGTGTGTGTGTGTGTGTGTGTGTGTGTGTGTTAGTGTAGGACGCAAATCAGCTCATTTCTGCAGGGCTGGTCTCTCTCTCGCTCTCTCTGCTTCTCTTTCATTCCCTCGCTCCATCTCTCTCTCTCTCTGCTGGCTTCGACAGATCATTTTCATAACCACTTTTCTGAGGTCACAGTCTCGTCTGCAGTAGTCACGCAAGCCCTCGCCTGCTCAGTCAGCTTTACACGCACGGCAACACAGCCTGCACACGCACATGCATACTACGCCGCTACTACACTACACTACTCTACACTACATGGAAAGCCCGTCTTAAAGAGACAGTGTGCGGCTCTCCCCACAACAGCCACAACATGTTACAGACTCCACTTTTTAAAGGGTCAGCATGTCTATTTTTGGCATTCTGCTCTCTCTCAAAGCATTCCTCCTCCGCTGCTGCTGCTGGTGGCAACACACATGCAACCTGTGGCTGCAGAATGAAAATGCAAAAGAGATTTTTCAGATAAAGACTCCGAATGTAAAAAATTTAATCATTTTTCTGAAGTTTTGCAGATGTAAATACAGCATGTTTCGACATTTCCGCTTTGCAGAAAAATCTATACAGTGAAACCACGCCCGTTCTGGTAACATTCTGCTTCAGGGGATTGACGGAAACAATCTCTTCATGTGGTAGGACCGTACTTAAGAAGCAAGTGCTTTGCCTTCACCTCACAAACCACATATGACTTCATGTTGACAGTTGTTAGTGCAGGTAGAAGTCTACAGTGATGCATACAAAGATAAAAAAAAATAAAAAAATGGAGAACATAAAAGTGTTTCTCTTTATCCCTGATGGTGACTTGATTGACTTGAGATGGCCCATCAATTCCTACAAAGGTTCAGTCTCTTATATATAAAGGATTTGTCTGAGTCCTGATACCAATATTAACGGACGGCGATGTTTAAAGGATGTGCACATTTTACCTAGAGTGCTCCTACTTCTACTGACCTATTCATAGTATCAGTGCACACTTTCAAAATGTAATTATGTCAATTATGTCAGTTGTGAATATAGCATACTTTATTACCTAGGGCTTCTTGTCATTTGCTGCCTCACTGGAACATATGATTAGCGAGACACAAATGGGCAGTGGTGGGCTTTCAATCTATTATTCAGCTGCTAATTGACTGTCTGTCCGCTAAACCCAGCCCCCCTCAGTTGCTGTTTCGAAGTCTCCTAAGTTTTCTGTTTACACACGGAACAAGCAGTTCACAATAAGAGTTCAAAATACATAGCAAGCAGATTTGATAAGCTATAGCTAACATGAGTTGACTGGAAACATGTCTGCGGCTTATTATTGACTAATTGTATAAGGAGAACCCAGTTCATATGGCTACCTACATTAGAAACTGCTGTTTTTCTATATAATGTCAATCAAATTTTGTTTTTCTGAAAACAAGATCTTTCTCTTCAAACATCACAAGTACAAAGGCTTTTAGAATTAGGAAGCTATGTGTTATCTATCTCAGGTAAGGTGTTTAAACTGCCCCCACATCCAATAGAAGGGAAACAGCTGCTATGCTTTTTTTATAGCAGTGGCATGCAGGACCAGTTCCCATACAGTGAAGAAATACTACACATGTGCAAGGGGGCTTCAACTCAATATCTAAATGTAACATTCTCTGATTAATGTAGTACGAAATGCCACTGGCCACTGGCAAAGCCCGGTTAAGTTTTTACTATAAGGTAGATGAACAGGCTAACGTTAGCAGAATTATATAAGAGCAGGGGCCAACAAGAGCACATGCCCAAACAGTATAAATGCATGGCTGTACTCCACTGTATATGAACAAACACAAACCTTCTGGATTTCAAATATCATTACTTGCACTCTCGCTATATAATCAAATTTTTGTCACTTATTCTACACAGAATGGACAATCACTCTTTACAAGCTGGAATGAGATTTTCCAGCTCATCAAATCTCAGTTTGTGTTTTTTTGTCATGACATCACCAGCAGGGGAGGGGGGGCACAAAAACAGCCTCAATATGGCCTGGAAATTGCCGGAGAATTTTGCCAGGAGAAGGTTGCATGAGAAGGAGAACCACTTGAAGTAGCAGGGAGGAGAGGCCCTGCCAAGAGAAAAAGGCCCGGGCCTGAAGCCTTTTTGGCAGGTGTTTTGACTCTGCTATCCATCCAGCTGCCGACTAGAAACATGGGAAGTGTTTCAACAGAATCTATTAGCTGCGCAGGCGGGCTTTAATCTGCCGTCATCTTTGTTAATTTTCAAGGAATCGTGCTAAATGTTGAAAAGCACTTGTCTGTCAAGTAGAGCAATAGACTCCATAACCAGGCAGAGTCTGCGATCTTTCAACCGAAATGACAGAGATAATTTCCCTGGAAAATCTGAATCATATTTAATTGTCTATACTGCAGCAGCAGCAGTAGCCTCATCAACAGTGATCATATGCCTCTGCCAGTTAGGTCAAGTCAATAGAGTTGTCTACATGAATTGGCCCATCTGATGTTTTTAACAAAGCTGCTGGTCTAACGATGGATGAATGGAGAATTGGTATTGTTATGGGCCCAATAAATTATGCAATAGACTTTAGCCTCCCTCTGCGTTATGCCTCCTTTCTGCCTTTTACGCAACCCCCCATCCGCCTCTGCCGAACAAGGCACAGTGTTAAAATCATTCATGGTGTTATCTCATAGCGTGACACGTTGACCTCATTGCAAGAGCCCTGATGTTTAGCAGTCGCTATATGCTCATTTACAGGGACACACTTAATGCCATTGCTAATTTTTTAACGGTCATGTCTAAGTCGTCAGGGTGCGGGGGGACATGAAGTGGACAGGTAAAGTGGGGTTAAACAACAAATATGAAGAATCAGCGGAAAGGGTGAGAGTATGTGAGGGAGTGGGAGGACGGCTGCGGCCACACCCCCTGGCATTCCGGGCTGAGGCTGTCCAGGCCTCCAGGCCAAGGAGTGGTGGCACCACAAGAGAGGAAGGATTAAATGGATGAATTAACAAACCCAGAGATGGCAAAACAACAAAAAACAAAAGATTACTCAGCTGGCTAGACATCTGAATGCAATGACCAATGTCCAAATCATTTAAGGGAAATTAAATAAATTGAGGGGAAAGTACTTCTCTATGTGCCAGATTTTTTTTTGAAAGTTGTTTGTTGTTGGTGCATTGAAATATTTGTGCTGCCATATAATTAAGACTCTTTTGATGAACAAATGATGATGGTCAGGTGATTATGAAAGATACTAATTCAACTTTTTATGTTACAATTTATAAATGAATAAGAATGAATATGTCTACACTACTCTGTATGGTAGTAGCATTTCTATTTAATCATTCTTTATTGATTCTTTAAAAAAGAAAATTGTCGTCATGAGTTTAAACTCGACAAAGGAGACTATTAAGTTTTGTAACTTGTGTTTACACGTTACTGCATATTTTGCCGTTAGCTCTGGAGAGTTGTTTTTCATTAGAAGCTACAGACTTATGCAAGCAACTTGAAAGACAATGGACTCAAATATGAAGAGACGGTGCGAATGATCCACCGGCACATCGGCTCCAAGTGAGAAACACTGACAGACAGAGGGCAATCAGAATTTGCTGCGTCTGTATGTGCATGAGAGTGGGTATTTATAAGAACTACCAGCACATTATCATGCCTGAGACATGTGAGCGGGTGTGGCATCTTCATCCTTAACTCGTTTAGGACATATTGAGGTAATTTTCCCCGGGTTTACACAACATTGCGTGAGAAGGGAAGGGTATCCGGTGGATCCAATTGCCCTCTGTGAGAGCGGCAGCGCCTCCATGAATGTGGCCCTTTGAGTGGCGAGAGGCCAGTAGACATTCAGACAGCCTGTACTTACTGTATCTGGAAAATAGGCCTGATGCGACTTCAAACAGCCACAATGATGTTATTATGGTCCCCCCCTCTCTCCTCCTCCTCCTCTCCAAGCCTCTCTCGCTCCCTCTCCTTCCTGAGAACTTGTTGCTTATGAGTCACAAGGAAGGAGTCTCCAGCGATCTGTTGTTTACCCTCATATTACTTGTGAATGAATCATTGCCTCCAATTTAAGTTTTTATAAAGATGTTTCTTGTTATCACCCCCACTTAGAGGGGTTGAAGGGGAATTATCCAAAAGCCACGATTATCTCTATTTACCCTGTCAAAAAAATTAAGCTGGCGTGCGTATACATTTACATGTTACATCAATTTTTATTGGGCATAAGGGTAAACAAGGAAACTTGAAATCACACTGTTTTTGTTTGGTTTGCTGAGGAAACAAAAAAAATCCAGAAAGGTCCAGAAGGAGAACTGTGTGCATGTAATGGAAATGTACAAGAAAGGGTTCTGAATGACTCCTCCAATAGAGGAATAAGCAATGGGCTAATATAGCCTGACTTAGCTCTAAAAAGTTACACTACTTAATTCTAAACTTGGTTATCCATATGTTTAAGACAAGCATTGCTGTTTCTACCGACAAAAATCCGCAAACTTTTGACAGGCGGGTGATATGCAAGATGTAAGATGTAAAGACTTAACATCATCCAAAATCATATTGGCGCCTGTGGCCGACGAGTGGATTTGTATCGGTTTGGTGCTATATTTACATCTAAGCGTTGGCGCAGGCTGTCATATCAACAACTTTTCACTGTCAGAATGTTGACAAGGAGAACTGGGTTAGACTTCAAAATGACAATTCTATCGCATTTATTTTGTCAAATCATTCTGAAATATGTTTAACAACACTTGTTTCTGTAAAGGAATAAGAGGATGCCATCTTGACACCTCTGGTAGTTTTATTACAATATATATATATATATATATATATAATATTAACATCGGTGCTTCTATTTAGTAGTTGTTCTGCTTGTTTTCAGTAAATAAAGTTTTCAAGAGAATTGAAAGCATAATAAATGACGGTTAAAATATATGTCTTGTTTTGGTTTTTGCGGTGACTTTCAGTTTAACTGTACAGTCAATACAATAAAAATTCAGGAACTCCCCTCAGCTCCCACTTTAATCTCCCTTTTAAATCTAATTGTTATCCCGCAGTGTGAACAAAAACCCTTTGCATGTGTTAATCTGGAGACACAGCCAGGCAAAGCACTGAAATCCATTATTATGGGTCAAGAAATGCCATGCTAGAGATCAAATATGAGTGGAAAATTATGGGAGTGGTGTATGAAAAACAAACATGGGTGGAAGCCACTTCAAGCTCTATATTTGACAGATGACACTGTATGAAAACAAGGATTAGACTGTCAATGGTCTGACTGGGTAAATGTGGGCAAATGTGTGAGTGTGTGTGTGTGTGTGTGTGTGTGTGTGTGTGTGTGTGTGTGTGTGTGTGTGTGTGTGTGTGTGTGTGTGTGTGTGTGTGTGTGTGTGTGCATGTCTGATGCATATTTAAAACATTTGCAATTTGATGATGAAAACAAACCCTGGCACATTAGCATCGAGAATTTCCCTGGCTCCGCACGCAAACTTCGAGCAGGGGAGGGCCCCAGTTTGAGTGTGTGTGTGTGTGTGTGTGTGTGTGTGTGTGTGTGTGTGTGTGTGTGTGTGTGTGTGTGTGTGTGTGTGTGTGTGTGTGTGTGTGTGTGTGTGTGTGTGTGTGTGTGTGTGTGTGTGTGTGTGTGCGCGTGTGTGTGTGTGTGTGTGTGTGTGTAGCCAGCAGCTGTTTAAATTCATTCTAACAGTTCCCCTGCAACATGCCAATTTAAACACGATGCTCAGGGACAGAAACCGAGTCAGACACTTCTCTTCACCACGTCTTTCTGTCATTTTCTCTCTCCCTCTCTAGCTTTTTCCCTTGTTCTTTTTCCTATTGTTGCAAATTTAAGCTGTGTTGACTTTCATTCTGAACACCTTCATCTACCGCTCTAGCCCTGTACTGTGCACAGAGCTCACCTATCTGGTTCCATTAGCCGTGATGAGCTCCTGCACCTGATATGATGATATGACTTGAACCCACTGTCATGTAGCGTCTTTAGGAGGTCCTGCCATTGTGCCCCAATGAATAAGTCATTAGATCAGCGCTGTGTATGTGTGTGTGTGTGTGTGTGTGTGTGTGTGTGTGTGTGTGTGTGTGTGTGTGTGTGTGTGTGTGTGTGTGTGTGTGTGTGTGTGTGTGTGTGTGTGTGTGTGTGTGTGTCTGAAAGATCCAGAGGCTTGGTGTGCCTATGGCTCTGTTTCTAATAAGGTCACCATCACAAAGGAATCCCGCCTTGACAGACGACAGCCACGTCATGATTCATGCCGTGAGATTTACAGACTCTCGGACGTTTTTGGAGCATTTTTGGCATTGAAAAGGCTTATGTTTACCTAGAAAAAGCTGCAGTTGAAATGTTTAAAAAATATTTGAAAAGTTGGAGTCGAAGTGGCAGTTGAAATGAAAGTACTGAAAGCAGTTAAAAGTGTAAGTGCTGAATGTTAGTTGGGATAAATTTACAATAAAAAAACTGCAAAAACCTGCAAAGGTTCAAAGTGTTGGTTGTATAGTGTAAGCATCACAAGGAGTGATAAATGTCAGCGTGGAAAGGAAAAGAGATGGTTGTGGTTGAAATGCAAGTTGTAATTGGTGACTGTAATTGGTGACTGCAGTTGGATTGTCATTGGAAGAGCACAAGATGAAAGGGAAGAGGGTGAAGCTCTACATAAAGCCGGCTTTTCACCAGAAGAATTTCAAACCCACACTAGTGCAACTCTGACAGCCTGTGTGTGTGTGTGTGTGTGTGTGTGTGTGTGTGTGTGTGTGTGTGTGTGTGTGTGTGTGTGTGTGTGTGTGTGTGTGTGTGTGTGTGTGAGAAGAGATTTTTATTTCATCTGATCAAATTAGGAAATTAGGAGTTAATAAATACACCAACGTGCTTGATAACAGACGTGCCTATCTTTCCAAAGGACCACTACAATGTAGATAGTATGCCTGTTTTGAAAATGTTATGCCTGCATTTGCTTTCAATACAAGGAATGTGATAGTAGTTTGGTTTAATGTATCATAATGGAATAGTTAAATTACCTGTTGGTGGGCTGATTCCACCATCAGTGCCTTAAATCCAAATCACAAACAGACAAAACAACCACAACTTAGGTCCAGAGAAAACAAATGCAAATGTTACTTTAAGAACAACATTCATCTCCTCTTTAATTCATTCACTACACCGTTGACTCTTTTTGTCTTCCCTTTTTTTCAGTTTAAACTACAGTTTAAGCCTGTCAGAGAGTGTTTACCATGAATCCCCCCGGTGGGCCTTTAGTGCTAGTGATGTCAGTGAAAACCTCCAGTGTGTGCCAGCAATCCAGCATGCAAACACACACACACACACACACACACACACACACACACACACACACACACACACACACACACACACACACACACACACACACACACAGTCTATAGCATCTTGCCAAACTTATTTGTTGTGTTTATGTGTGGTGAAATATGAATTGGCATTGATACATTAAGGACAAAAGATGAAATCTTTGTCCTGCACATCATTTTGTGCAGTGAACACACACACACACACACACACACACACACACACACACACACACACACACACACACACACACACACACACACACACACACACACACACACACACACACACACACTCACACACACATCCTAGATAAATGTCAGTGAGCATTAGGGCCCCCCGTCACGACTCTGTGTTTACTGTTGAACACTTAAGATATACCTTCCTTTCTCCTGGCTCACAAATAATGCCAGAGGAGCTAAAGGGCTGAGTCAAGCACAAGTCACGCAATGGCCTCTCTCTCTCTCTCTCTCTCTCTCTCTCTCTCTCTCTCTCTCTCTCTCCCCCCCCCCCCCCCCCCCCCCCCCCCCCCCCCCCCCCCCCCCCCCCCCCCCCCTTCTCTCAGTCAATCCCCCTTGACACACACACAAAAACACTCTCGCCATCCTGACTCACAAGATACCTGTATGGCTGGTTGAGACATTGGCCCCTTCTACACCCTGCTGCAGTTAACTGGTGTTTTGACAAAATTCTGTCTATCTTTGTGGTGCCCACAAACACGACGCAGTAACCGTTTATGAATGGGTCAGAAGGAACAGGTTGTCTGTAACCTCTCTCCCTCTTGCTGTCTCCCTCGGTCCGTCCTAAAAATATTTTGTCAGGCTCACTCATTCGATCATAATTTGACAGTGAGCACAAGTTCACCGCGAGTTCAGACTGCTCTGCATGCGCCGTGTACAGGCAAAAAATCAACACACACACACACACACACCACTCTTAAAAACCTTCAATTTATCTGGCCCTCTTTAATAAGTAATTACTATGGCCCCTTCTTAATGAAATACATTTTTGAAACAGCAATGTAGTTTCGGGTTAGCGCCAGTTGAATTGGTATGGTGAATTTACAACACATGGTCCCCAGAGCTTCCCCAAGTAACACTAACTGTATATGACATGATCTGAGAAACTATTTTTATTCGGACGGAGTTACGCACTCTTGTTTTCCCCATATCAAATGCATGATGAAAGGGGACCTCATCTGGCCGACGGTAGTTAGCGTATCGAGCTGTATCGGGTCAGATGCCACCTTTGCTTAGTGATCTTTCCAACCGCATGGAAACATATCGATTTACATTAGCGAAACAACAGCAGGGACCGGGCCCTGGCTACTGTTGCACACTGAAGCATGCTTCAATTAAGTTAAATGGAAGTGACAGACATAAGAAACGGTCTGATATACAGTGTGCGCCAAAGCAGCAAGTGTACAGACACGACCTGATGCCACGAGGTACGCGAGGAAGTCATGTCACGCGGGTAAACCGTCTTCATAGGACTACCAGGATCCCCATTCTACTCATCAGTAATATTGCTTATATAAGGCATCTGCCTCTGTTCCTTTGCATTAACCCTAACCCATCACTCAACTCAGAGTTTGTATTTAAACATACACTCAATATTTTCAGGTAAAAGCCGTCATTTGTGAGTGATTTTGCACTTTTTTGTATGGCCAAGCTGGCAGTGTTTAATCAAGGAAAATGATGCATTGAGGTGGGGTTACAGACTGCGATACATTAACAGCAAAGTTAAGTTCAATTTATGATAGACAAAAATGGGACTGCAGGACATGGAATGAGTTTCTTGATCCAGTTTTACAGCCATGACTTTCTTGTGATTTCTTCCTTTCACACCAATACTCTGCTGACTTAACGGTTTGAGATGGTGAATCACTTAGTGCCACAGCAGCAGCGGTGGTGTCACTGAGTTTATTCGATGTGAGGAGCTGCTCCATTCGCTCGGTTAAACCAGCATCAGGTCGTTACTGACACCAATGAGCTTTGTATGCGGGTGGCCTTGTTAAATTGGATGTGCAGTAGCTAATAGGCCTTGGGTTGGCTGTTCACTGGGATCTAACTGGTGGCCATATGATCCAATACATGATGCGCAATGTTCAATTCAGGGGAGTGAATATATGTCACGTCATCAATAAGTTCATTGTGTTCAGTCTCTAAAAGCATGCGACCTGGACAACGGAAGGACACAGACAAGATTACCAATACGAAAGTCTGATTCCTCCTCTACTACTGAGTTGGTTTGTTCTACTATTCTGAATTGCAATAGGGTCCTGTCTTCATAAGCTTTCCAGTGTTATTGCAAAATGGACTCAGTTTTCTCAAATCAGGGATGATTTGAGAATAAATAAACAGTCGCAAAAAACATTTTCCAAAACTCAGGAAGCTGTTTCTATGCAGGAGTTGCCCACATGTCATGGCAAATAAAACCAGGACCCTTCCGAGCCCTAATGAGTTATCAAATGGGCTTTCAACATGTGGCTCTGGGCAGTACTGAATCTGTATGCCATATTGCATGTTTGCAGATCAACAAAGTCTATTTGTTTTGTTGCGTGGGGGGGATGGATATAAAATAGACAAAGTGAAATGAGTTCATCGAAGCCAAAAGGGGTGTAGTTGGGATTAAGTGTGCTAAATTGCCATGCTTATTAAATAGCACAACTATACTGCAAAATAGAAGCAGAACAATGTTTGTAGTAAAACATATGTCTGCCAATAACGTTCCCATTGAATAAACTTTAGACTGACTACAGTTTTGCACACCTTATTAACTTAAAAAACTTGACCTTAGAGCAAAGGCTAATCGTACTCCATGATATTGCAAACTATGTAATTTAGCAGCTGGGATTGTCAATCTATTTGTGTCACCACATGTGTTTAAAGTGTTTCCATAATATAATGAAGAACTTAAACTCCAGGGGCTGTGGTGTGCTTGTTGCTTCACCCTCCCTGTCTCTCTGTGCAGGCAGGCAGGGCAGCGCGCTAGGGGGTAGCTGTGGCAGTAATTATACACGACAGCTTTCAACAATAGTGTTGGGCCAACATAGGCTTCTACTCCCCGCTGCATGAGTCCTCGCTGTCTATTCACACTTGCTCAAATTCAAATGCACACTAGTCTATCCGTCTGTTCTCACACACACAGTTGCTCACAAACACACCTCCCATTGCTGCGCGGCCGCCACTAGCTGTTACAGTTAGCGTCTAACGGGGCCCCTCTCAGCACTGATTTGAGTAATTCACTTATGGCCTTTTGTGATCCCGGGGCACTTTGTTGGCCCCCACAGGACAACAAAGTCCAACTCCACTCAAGCGAGTTCAGTGTCTGTGGCACGAGAGGCCAGCCAGGGACAAAGCCAGTGTCATGCCTTTGATTCAAGCAACTAATGAGTTAGCTGTGCGGATCCTAAACGCATAAAGTGGCGTCTTCATTCAAGGTGCTCGACACATACAAGGGATTATAGCATGGATGGGCTGTCGCACTAGTTAACAGCTATTGTGTGGCAGATTACAGCCGAGGGGGCAAACACACATGCGAGAGGGTGGGAGAGTGAGCCGACATGCAACTAATGTGCAGTTTTCAAAGAATCACGGGGCGGTTAATGACTCTATACGTTATCCGCAACAAAGGGAACGATAGAGCAAAAAAAAATCAGAAATACAAGCAGCTAGTACAAGGGGGATTTTTTTATGACAGCTTGTGAAGATAAAGCAATTCAAATTTTTTCACTTTTTTTTAAAAATTGTATTAAAAATCTGAATTTGATTTATAAAAGAATATATATTTTGAAAGAGAAAAAGTAGACAAAGTTAGCGATCACATTTGAGTCCCAAAGAATTGTTTGTAGCTTGAACAATAATAGTAAAACACAGACAAGTATTTATATTGCTGTACTGTAGTGTAAAAAACTATTTCTGCCCCATTCACAACAAATGAACTGCAGTTTTCTACCTGCCAAAATAAAGGAAAGGAATGATAAGACCTTGAGCACTGGCATTAGGTTAGTCATAACAGTTCCACTGGAGATGTATTAAGCGGGGCCATACATCTACCTTTGTATATAGAAGTGGTAGCACGGCATTACAGACATTGCATGTGGGGGAAAAGAGGAAGGAGAGAAGCCTGAGCACTGGCATTTAGCCTGATCACGCACTCTTCACCAAGCACATGGGTATGAGAGGTGATTCTCTCTCACAGAGGTCAGTGTGAAACAAACAGAAGGGCAAGAACCCCACGGGGAGGAAGAGGGGGAACGGGGGGAGGAGGAGGGGGAGGAAGGAGAGACAGAGATGTCAGTCATGGTCAAAGAAAAGAGAAGAAAGATAAAGGCAAGTAGACAGGATAATTCATTAAAGAAAGTGGACTTAAACGGCATGACAGGGTGAATCTGTAACCCCATTTGAAGATGGTTATCGCACATAAAGGGCCAATCTTCTCTGCTTCAACAGCGCGCGCACACACACACACACACACAAACACACAAAGACTGGGATGTTGTGATCAAAACACATCACTGCATCTTTTAAGGGTTTAATAATGTGCTTTGATAAAAACTGGTGTGAGTCAGGATTACAAACTGTGTCAAATGATCTGATGTATTGTTAGAGGAAATCCTGAGAAAGTGACCCGCTGGCAATGAAGCAATTTTTTCTCAAACACGGCAGCTATATTGCAACTATAGCCAGAATCTTTCACAGCATCACCTTTACATTACTCGTAATGTAAAAGTCTTGTAATGTGACAGTTCGGGGTGAACTGGAGATGTTGTGCCACAGACACCAGAGCAGTGCTAGCCAGTCTACTTGTAACTGTCTTCAGGCTTGTTGTGAAATATGACATATAACTGATATGATGGGCTGAGGTTTCTGCATGCCTTTGGGCTTTAATGCATTGCGTGCGGGAGAATGCAAATGTGCAACCGTTTGGTGCTTCTAAAGGCATTAAGAAATCAGCGTACAAACATTGATCGCTTGCCATTTTGATGCTTGTAACCCAATAAGTGATTGGACAGTGACTGGTGGACGGATTCCAAGACATTCCCATAGTGCCCGTAACAGTGATTGGGTCAAACAACAGGAGCGGATGAAAAGGTCAAAGGGGTTTGGGCCCCATCGGTGCTGTGCAGTCGAGTACTTAGTGTGTAGTCACAACCCCGGGAGCATATGATACTAATGCCGCGAGAAGACCTGAATAGCTTCCTTTCAAAGAACCCAAATGATTTGAATTTAGACGAAATTACTCTTGAAAGCATGAAAATTCTCAGGGGACTTCCGCGTAATTGCAAGAACATGGGGCCAAGTGTGAAACCATACGTTCAACAAAGTGCCTTATCGGGAAGTGGTCATGACAAGTATTCAATTTCTCGTGTGAACTAATACGGATGCTAACTCTGCCCTCTGTCCAAATATGCAATGATCATACATTTTTAAACAGTGGATGCTATGTTTACTGTGATGGACCTGTCAGAGGGGGTTCCCAACAACTGTCTGAAGTTATACAATGACCATACAGACATGATGAGAGCGGTATTGATCATCTCATTTAACTGTCAGCAAGAGTGTGAAGAAGCACCAAACTGTTGCTATAAGGAGCAAGCAAAAGATGACTGAACTGTGAGTTGAGATTATAAACATGCACAGATGCACAGGAAAACACATTAGGAGTCAGAGAAAAGGGGAACAACAGCCACTACTACGTACAGTATCTCACAAAAGTGAGTACACCCCTAACATTTCTTCAAATATTTCATTATATCTTTCCATGCGACAACACTGAATAAATGACACTTTGATACAATGTAAAGTAGTCAGTGTACACTTGTATAACAGTGTAAAGTTACTGTCCCCTCAAAATAACTCGACACACAGCCATTAATGTCTAAAGTGTTGGCAACAAAAGTGAGTACACCCCTAAGAAAAAATTTCCAAATTGCCCAAAGTGTCAATATTTTGTTTTGCCATCATTATTTTCTATCACTGCCTTAACCCTCTTGGGCATGCAGTTCACTAGAGCTTCACAGGTTCAACTGGAACCCTCTTCTACCCATTCATGACGACATCAAGGAGCTGGTGGATATTAGAGTCCTTGCGCTCCTCCATCTCCCGTTTGAGGATGCCCAAAAGAGTCAATAGGGTTTAAGACTGGAGCGGCTTGGCCGTCCAAACCTTTACCCTCGCTTCTTTAGCAAGCCGTGGTCATTCGAGGTGTGTTTGGGGTCGTATCAGTTGCGTACTGCCTGCCCCGTTTATGAAGGGAGGATCATGCTCTGCTTCAGTATGTCACAGTACTGTTAGAATTCAATGAACTGTAGATCCCCGTGCTGGCACACTCATGCACCCCGACCATGACACTCCAACCACCTGCTTGACTCTAGGCAAGACACACTTGTCTTTGTACTCCTCACCTGGTTGCCCCCACACTCTTAACACCATCTGAACCAAATAAATGTATTTTGTCTCATCAGACCACAGGACATGGTTGCAGTAATCCATGTCCGTAGTCTGTTTGTCTTCAGCAAACTTTTTGTGGGGTTTCTTGTGCATCATCTTTAGAATAGGCTTCCTTCTGGGATGACACCTGCAGACCGTATGATGCAGAGTGCGATGGTCTGACACTGACGGTTGACCCCCCACCCCTTCAAGCCCTTCAGCAATGCTGGCAGCACTCATACGTCTATTTTCCAAAGCCAACCTCTGTGTACGACGCTGACCACGTGCACTCAACCTTCGAAACTGGCGCAGGGTGGTATTGCAACATGATAACGACCCCAAACACACCTCCAAGACGACCAGTGGCTTGCTAAAAAGCTGAGGGTAAAGGTTATGGCCTGGCCAAGCATGTCTCCAGACCTAAATCCTATTGAGCATCTTTGGGGCACCTCAAACAGAAGTTGGAGGAGCGCAAGGTCTTTAATACCCACCAGCTCTGTGATGCTGTCATAAATGGGTGGAAGAGGGTTCCAGTTGCAACCTGTGAAGCTCTAGTGAACTACATGCCCAAGAGGGTTAAGGCAGTGATAGAAAATAATGGTGGCCACACAAAATATTTACACTTTGGGCCCGATTTGTAAATTTTTTCTAAGGGGTGTACTCACTTTTGTTGCCAGCGTTTAGACATTAATGGCTGTGTGTCGAGTTATTTTGAGGGGACAGTAAATTTACACTGTTATACAAGCTGTACACTGACTACTTTACATTGTATCAAAGTGTCATTTCTTCAATGTTGTCCCATGGAAAGATATAAAGAAAAATGTGAAGAAATGTGAGGGGTGTACTCACTTTTGTGAGATACTGTATCTCCTCGCAAGATTTAAGAATGTGAACAATTGTTTGATAAAGTCGACGATTCGGCAGAAATATCAAGAGGGAAGACATTTTGTTTTTAAGAACCCGAAACAACTGTGAATTTCCCGCTTGGTGACCTTTTCTATTGCTAAACCTTTTCACTTCGCTTATGGTGCGTGCGGCTTGCTGATTCGTCTTGGCCTCTGCCTTGCTTTCTTGTCTGCCTACGGGTTGCTGAGAATACAGGGAAGGAAGAAGTGTGTGGGGGTCACTGAGAGTTTAGTAAACACAGAGTCCGTCTATAATGTGACCCACTACACATTTTCAGCCCCTGAGCAAAGGTTCCATTCAGAAAAACTAGCTAGTGCACTAAAGCTGAACCTCAGCCTCTGGAAAATCCAATGTCCTGCTCTTGAAGTGACTCAATTTGATACAGATTTGAAACGAAAAAAGGATTAACCCAGATAGTCAGGGAGAGGGGGCTTATGTGCGGGAAAATTATTTTTAAAATTTGTGGATAAGAGAATAAGGATCTGGATTGATTGTTTTGTCCCGTTCCTGCCTTCCGCTTTTTGCACGACGGTGGGTGAGTTACAAAACCCTGTCTCCTGTCTGCTGGCTGACGTCAGAGGTGGCGTACGCCTGCTGTGAGTCTGTGGGCTCTGTGGCCTTTCTCTTCCTCTTTTAATACAGCTCAGCCAGCATTTAGAGGCAGACAACACACACATATTGAAAGTAGCTAGCATGCTTTCTGAAACAGCAACACCGATTTTGTAGAGGAGAGCTGAACACTGATGGATTTCTGTAGAGATGCGGCAATCAGCAAGTCAAGTCATACAAAACTTGGCATAGATGGCTTTACCTGCACTTGAGTCTCTCATCACATTTGAGTTTATGTGTGTGTGTGTGTGTGTGTGTGTGTGTGTGTGTGTGTGTGTGTGTGTGTGTGTGTGTGTGTGTGTGTGTGTGTGTGTGTGTGTGTGTGTGTGTGTGTGTGTGTGTGTGTGTGTGTGTGTGTGTGTGTGTTCTGATGGCCTGACAATGCCCTGACTGGACTGACAGCTATGAGGAAAGGCAGGGCTTTAACACACACTTTGCACCTCGGGTACATTTATACCACACAAGCATATTTGGGCATGAGATTTGTTTTGGTGGTAACTTCAGGGGGTTTTTATGATAGATTTCAAGAGTGGTGTTGATTTTTGGGGCAGATTATTTTCTGGAAGCAAAGCAATACAAATCATGCAAGAGAGTACAGAATAGTGAGCAGGACTATTTTCTGCATTTGGTTGAATAATGTGTACTTGTCCATTTATAAAATAATTGAAACGTGAATGTAACAAGTAAGAATACTGACTGCAGAAACATATCCCATACGTTTCATTTAAAATGAGCCCTTATCTGCCAAATGTATAAAAATATAAAAATCAATCATCAATAAATTAACTTTCCTATTACATGTCCCCGTAATTGGGGCGGTGGCTTAAAAACTTTAATAAATAAAAGTGGAAGAACATGAAAATAATGAAACACAAAAGCATTGTGGTTTGAAGGACAAAAGTGCATTCCTGGGAGCTGATACGGAGGAGGGTGGGGAAGCTGGAATGCTGGAGGAGAGCGAGGATACATTCCACATAGTACGTGATCAGGAGAATGACGGTGAGAGAGAGAGAGAGAAGTAGAGAGCTCCAGGGCAAGATAGGGAATTTGATCGCAGTGCCCCGAGGGTCAAGACCTGAGATGGCCAAAAAAAATAAGCCTCTGTCACACCTCATCAAAGAACCACCGCGCACATCCACATTCAAAATAGCCACCGTGGCAAGTACACAATCATACACACCACACTTATCAGACAAAGTACCCAAAGTTCTTAAGACATTCTACTACTGTAAGAGTAGGGGTTTGGCATGCTCCCCTTCAGAAACACAGGCTACAGGCTACAGGTCTTGCTCAGGAGTACATCAACAGGAATGGGGTTTTGAACCACGCATCCTCTGGTCACAAGTTTGCATACTTTGCATTGGATTACATCAACTGATATCAAGCCCTCAGCAGTGCACTTCACTAGCCTTTTAAATAGGATGACACGCTGAATATAATAGGGAAGAGTGTCTGTCCTTTTATTATGTGGTCTCTCTAGGACTTCTGCCTATAACTCCCACCTGATTCACATCACAAGCACTTTTGACTGCTGTTCGTAATAGAGCCAATTCCTATGAGTGCAGGAAAACAGGATAAAGGCGGAAAAGAAGAGGAAAGACAGTAAAAGTGATTGAAGAGAGTCACATTTCCTTGATCCAAGTTCTGAATTAAAGTAACAACTGCTCATTACTTACTTCACGAGATATCACGATTGCTTTTATGTCACTGAAATACTAAAAATGACAGAAAACATCTCAACAATAATGAAAATTTATTTAAAAGGGAAATATTCCCTTGAAGGGTTGCCTATGATCACCCAATCCCTTCATAAAGTATGGCCATAACCTGATTAAATTTATAGAAACAAAGCAAAGTTCTAGTTTCAAATAATGAGACGAAAACATAGTGGAACACAATCGGGCAGGCTTCATAAAAACACACACAGACACACCGGGGGAGAACTAATGGCAATCGGGGCAGAAGGACAAAGGAGGATGGTTAATCCTTAGGGTAAATATTTAACAAGCTCAGCAGTAACAGTGAGGGCAGAGACCTAACATGGAAGAGAAAATAGTTACAGCCTGCTGACTGTCAACTCACACATATACACACTGGCACATACACATTGACCTACACGCTTGAGGAATGGCCAGAAAATGCGGAAAATTAAAAAATTAAAAACAAGGGACAAAGAGTTACACAGCCTTCAGGCTATGAGTTGATGAATTGGATTTTTGCAATCACTTTTGCAAATAATGGAAGTTGTGAGAGATGTGTGTGGGTATGTGCATTTAAAAGATGTTCTACACAGTTTACAATAAAGGACAATCGATTGATACATACTTTAACCTATAGTTAACCACCTCAAGAAATATGATTTTTCATATCAACATCCTGTATATTCCCATGTCAGGCATCTTTGTTAAAACATTTTTTGTTGTTATGTTTGTACTGCTTGGGAAGCAAATGAAATAGCACATGGGGTCCTCTCAGCTATATATATATCTCACTGTGCCCGTGAACACACCACAACCCATTCTCACAAAATATGATGAATAAGGGAAACAATTTGAAGTGAACTTCTGTTTGATGTCCCATTCTATTTACACATATACAAACGCACACAGCCTAGGGGGTGATATTTGCATACAGTGATGCATAGGTACACTTTGATCACTGTGCTCCACCCTTGTGCAGTCACGCAACAACATAGAACAGGTAGAATCTCAGAGTGCTTCCAAACCACCTGCTGCTCGATTTTTCCTCTCTCTCGTCCTATGTCTTTTAACGTTGCCCAACTGTACTTTGACTGTCTAACATTAAAGTCAGTCAACCTGGGTTTTTAAAAAGAAACAAACAAACAATTCAGTCCAGCCTGTAGTCAAATTCAGTAACCACTGTCTTCATCACAATGATCTGAGCTGAGAGTCTTGACTGAGCAGCAACTACACACAGTCCCCCTAGTGGACACAAATGACAACTGCATCCCTATGAGTGGAGATGTTATTTCTCTAGAAAAAACAGTAAAGCCAATGCAACCGAAACTTAGGGTTGCAGGTTGCGTGGTTTCACATCATGTTTTCAGTGAATGACTCACTGTTTGAGAAAAAATATAGAAGCAATAAACAGAAACGATTATGACTGTTGTTCCAAACCACAGGAAGGATGTGTGGATGTGTATACTTGCTGCTCATCTAAAATTGATCTGGAAAGGCTCTGTCCACACACACTGTGCGTGTTCAAATATCAGTGGAAAAAAGTTGCAACTGCCCCTTGACCAAAAGACAGGCGGAGGCAGATATTGCAGATGTAAACAAAGCTAAAATCCCTCGTGTTCCACTCTGATTAATCCCATTAGTGTAGCATCAAAAGATTGCTAAGCGGGTCACTACTGCCACCGATAACAAGGCTCCCAGCAGAGGTGGAGCAAACGAGATGAAGCTTTGGCATTAACTTAAAATAACTCCTGATAAATGCATTATTGATCTTAATATGACAGTGCCAAAACACACTCACTGTAACATTGGAAGGTCAAAACAGAAAACTATTAACAGTCAGATAGCATGCAAACAACATTGGCACTCACTTTCAACACACCTTTCAGTACTATTTAGCAGTTTCCCACATCTTCTTAATTTTCCTATAGAGACAAACCTCAGCATCACTTTGCATTCAGTCTTCTTAAACTCTGCGTGATCCCTTATCCTGGAAATGCACCTTTCAACAAGTCCGATTAGCAACTGTACTGCAACTGTGCGTGATGGCTAAGCTAAATAAGCATTCGGGGAAACAGTTATACATGTGTGTGTGTGTGTGTGTGTGTGTGTGTGTGTGTGTGTGTGTGTGTGTGTGTGTGTGTGTGTGTGTGTGTGTGTGTGTGTGTGTGTGTGTGTGTCTTAAGATGCTTGACTCAAGCAAAAAAAGGATGCCAGGAGTTGTTGTTTGGTGGCATGCCAAAGCAAGGCAGCGGATGATGAAGATTAAGGGTAGAGGATCAGTGGAGGGGAAGGTGAAAAGGGGACAACTTCATGTGTGGAACAATGAGATAGGCGAAACCTCTGGCCTTATTAAGTCCCAACCTCTCGAAGAAAACAGCTCTGGTAAGGACTTTCTATCAGCCATATTACTAATGCTTCCTTTCCACATGCCCCCACGTTTCCCTCATCCTCCCTACAGCATGTTCCCTCTGACAAGACAGAGGGAAAACGCTTATTCTTTTTCTCTGAATGAAGAAAAACACTACTCCTCCTCTTTAGTGCTGCTGTCACATCCAGCCATGCCAGTAGCTTGTCTGTTGAACAGACAGCGACAGAGGCCACGGGCAAACGGAATACGCTGTGAAGCGGCCCATGAATATTTGAAGTGGATAGTGGAGCAACAGTGAGTCATTCAGTGGCCGGATGGAGTGTGGGAAAAACAAGTGGCTTCAGTGTTGACAGGGATTTAATATAAATATACAAACAGTTCATATCTACATATTTTATGGACATAATCCTCACTAACTCCATAAAAAAGCAATTTTAAAACAGAAATACAACCTCTGCATTTTGTGTTAATGGGGCATGACCACGAAATATAACAGTTTGCATAAAACACAGTACACCTCCTATCATGCAAACGGAAGTGTTTTTATTCTTTGCCCCATGAATTGTCAGGTGGTAACTCTCATCTCATGCAGCCTTAAGGATTCTTACTCATGACGCAAATGAAAAGAAAAGTTTCAAGTTCATGAGTTATTCCAAGAACTAGAGCTTGATGGCATTGTAGATGCTTGAGAGTTATTTTCCCCTGATGCACTACTGATAAATGAGGAAAATAATGCATAAAAGACATAAACTGTAGATAGATGAATGTAATGTTATTGAACTCTATCTTTATCGGCCACTCAGTCATCCACCATTACACACACCAGCCTGAGGGCTTGACTAATATAGTAGATGTAAGAAAAAATGTTCAGCTTCTAAATAGGATATTTTGGAAATGATATAGAATATCTTTAAAAGTACAATTTCCAAAATATTGCAAAACAATAGTTGTTATGTTTCCTTTGGGCTATAACTACTAAAAATACATGTAACTACAACTACAAGTAATATAGAGGAACTATTTTAGTTTAAGGCTTTGCATCAACAACCATTATATCAGTGGGTTGTTTTTGATGTATCAGAGCTGATAAAAAATGTCAACCAGCAGATGTCCGGTTATCAACACGCGCACATGCACACACACAAGCATACACAAAATCCTCCAGCCGTTTGTTACTACAAATTTGATATTTTGAACCCCCCCTTACCTTGGAAGAAACTTTTGACGCGGAGGTATGAAACTGCCAGGCGTAGGACAGACAGCTTGTCCAGCTTGGAGATGACGTCGGGGGGGAACGGCAGCAGGCTGGCCAGCCGGTCCAGCTCTGCATTCAGCCTGTCTCTGTGCCTCTTGGACGGGTTGGTTTTCTCATTGGAGGAAGACGGCTTCCTGATGAGGAGGTGGACAGAGGGGAGAGACATAGATAGGGGGGTTGAGCGGCCATCGGGACATGTGTGTGTGTGTTTGTGTGTGTATGTCTGTGTCCTTGTGTGTTTGTCTGTGTACGGAAAGAAGTTGTGCATTCAGCCTTTCAGTGAAAATAGTTTAGGCTAAATTAACCACAACTTTTTTTTCTCACTGCACACATACACTGACAACCGCCTCAACGGGCAGTTAAGTGACAGCAGCACACGGACAGGGATTAACTTGTTTAACTTCACTGGTTGGAGCCGTGCTACTGTTAATGGCTTGGTTAGTGGAAAGCACATTCATACTTCTTGACACAAGCCCTTATTTTTTTTAAAGCTTACACGGTCAGCTTGCCGACCCCTGACGGTCTTGGTCTAAAAAAAAGTTATTAATTATCAGTCATTTGCACTTTCTTAAATTCTGAACTCCGGCCAAGATCCTGTATTTAATGTTTCATTTAACACAACAACTTCTAAAACTTCTAAAACTAAGTTTCTTTGGAAAAAGTAGACTGACTGACTATTTGATTTATTGATCAATGTAAAACATAATGCGCTAAACTATTTAAAAGAAGCATTGGTATGAATTTATTTTTTCAATAATAGTTTCAGAACATATACTGTTTTCCTCATTATTATGGTACAAACTCACTCTGAATTTAGAGCAGCAACCCAAGTAGAGGCATATGACCAACTCAACCGCTAACAACTAAACTCTATTTCCTTTTGACTCAGTCATCTACAATACACAGTGGTGTGAGTCACAAAGATTTGTGTTTCCTCCAATAACCACTCTCCTCATTCGTCAGCTAGATTTGTTCCTTCACAACAAGACAAACCAAAAGAGTTGTGTCTACATATCAAGTTTCTCTCCGCGCAAAACATCTTTTCGCCCTGACATAAATCATGCACGTTTACATTAAAATAATATATATGTATTGACTAAAGTCCTCATTGGTGGTTCTGATTGTCTAAATGTCTGATATTAGCTGTATTTGGACACATTGTGCTATCCCGCAGTGCTTCAAAGAGCATAATATGTCCCTGAGGCGCTGGGTTATAAGTGAGTTTTATTAAGGTGTAGCACAGCTGAATTTTTACATGATCCGTGTATGTAATAATCAGCTCACATTTCCACAGCTGAGACCTTCTGTTTATCTCCAAAGACACAGAGTACTTTTAAATGAAAGCTTTCGACTTTTTTTACATTCTGGTGAACTCATTTATAATCCTCTGTTCTCTGCAGGTGACTATTGAAACACGCACAAAGGAATACCTGTGAATGTCAGGGATTGATCGGATTATCCAGTCAAACTAAAGTTCACTTCACTTTATCGGTTCTTAAATTTCATGAGAAACCAAACGCACCGAAACAACATTATTTTAACATTCAAAACCGAGAAAGATCAATGGATAACTGTAGGCGCTAAATTTCTGATTACTAAAGTCCCAAAATGTCTAGTGGTACGACTAGCAATCTAGAATTTCAAAGACCATGCTTTCAAACTTCAAACTATTCTATGCTACTTCATATTTACACCACCGCCTATAATTAGGGCTCAAGGGCTAAGCATATCCTACACATACGAACTTATCGAATAAATAACCACTTTATAATATTCAACTCTTAGCTTGATCAAGACGTTCTATATTATCAATATTATGCTTACAACTAAAAAATATTATGATGACTTGTGTTAGACTGATAATTATTATATTATAACATGTCATTCAGCGCCACATTTCTATTATAAAAGTCCATGTTGCTGCGCTCAATAACTTCCTCTGATTCATTTTAATTTGGCTCCTCTTTAATGTACCAAAACATAAGGTTGAGAGAGAGATACGTTTCCCCAGCAGGATTGTAAAACAATATATATATATATATATATATATATATATATATATATAAACAAACTCCTAAGGCTCCTACAAAGTGTGAAAGCATGTGTCAGCAATGCACTGATTTAACAAAGTGAACATATTAAGCAGCAGCGCCTCTTAACTGTTTCTGGACGGGCTTCCTCCTCTTCCTGCCCGCATACATGCAGTCTCCCGGAGGGATCATGATGTTGCGCTCCGTAGAGGTAACAGGTGCGCTACCGGGGGGAGACACAGAGGACGTTAACTTCAATGTGGCTGCAGAGTCAAACTTTACACATGCAGTACAGTAAGTATTAAAACATGCTTAGTCTGGTGGTTGAAAATGATGTCATTTAAAGTAGGCTAATTTATTTGGAGCAAAATATTCAGTAGGCTCTAGTTCTTGCATTTCTAAAACAATAAAAAAACACCTTAATTATATTTTAATAACTTATAATAGTGTAGCTTATAATTCAAAGTAAATACTCAATGAATAAGCAAATCAATAAGATGTATGGAATATCATGTTTTAGATTAAGGCTAGCCTAAGCCTACTAACAGCTGTCAATAGTTACAAAATAAGATAACACACGTGCAACTACAACACATAGAAAGAAATGCCAGATCACTGAAAATAAACGATACAATTATCATGCTATTAAATTTAGCCCACACACCAAAACGTCCAAACAAATAAAAGCACTAACCCGAAGTCCCGGTGTTTATCAGTTAATTCCAGTATAATGATGGCTGTGGAGTGACATTCACTTTAAGTGCAAAAAAAATAGATGCGTCTCCCTGGATGCACCGACTCGGCAATGCCAAATGATAAATCCAAGGGAAATCAAATAAACCGGAGAGGTCCTGTGCGAGCTCCCAGCTGATGTTTTCATCAGCTTTGCACTGCTCAGGGGCAGATGTTGGCTGATGCTTTATACCCAATTGAGTCGCCTTGCCTTCACTTCCTCGCGTTTCAGGTGGCGGATTCCTCTGAATGACATGTCGAGCTCTTCGCACGCAACTCTCTGCCACACAAACACAGCGCGAGCGCACACACAGACACACGCACGCCCGCACACACACACGGCGGTTAGCCTGTGCTGCTTTCGTGTACTGCCTGCTTATGGGAATTGTGAAGCTTCTATTAACATATGCAGTTTGTTTTTTTATATTTTTGGCACTGCTTTTTTATGCTATAGCCTAAAATCCTAGCCAACTAATGAAAAGTAGCCTAAGCCTACATTTCTTTAATTTTGCATTATGGCTTAATTATTCATTTTGGAAAAGCCTTCTTTAACTTTTTTAAGCCATATGTGTCGAAGCATTTTGACTGTACTCTCTAAACAAATTACCTTAGCCCTTTCAATGATAATTTGACAACACTCAGACAATACCATATTTTATTGGCGAGATGCGCTATCCCTATCAATCTGCGCTATCCCAAAATCTATTTGGGATTTTGTCTCATCATTTAAACTCGAAAATAGTTTTTATTTTTTTACTAGGAGTACCTGAAAGCAGCAATAGCCTAAACCGACCCGAGCACGCACTCGCACGCAGCACACACACATTTTGTGAGCATCGAGCGGGGGAGGGATCACACGCGATGGGCAGCGGAGTCACAAATCTCCACATTCACACTGTGGCTTTCCGCGGTCGACGGCATTCACGGACAAGGGTCTTTTTCGAACCGTTACGGTCAAATAGGCTACACATTTTTACAAGGAAACCTGCTCTACTTGCTATTAATACCGCATTGGACGGGACGGGGCTTTTGATGACGAACAATGAATTCAGTGGATGTAGTTTTCGGAATGGGCTCTCTGGGACAGATTTGGCTGCCGCGTCAAGCTCGGTACAGAAGCTAGGTTAATGACGGAAATAAGATGATTATTCCTTCAAAACAAAGGCATTTATGAGTCTTCGATCTATTAGCATGTACTCAAAGTAGAATTGGGGTCCATCTGTAGGTGCTCTGGATTACAATTTCACACCACTTTGCATGCGAAAGGACTAATCAAAGAACACAAGTGAACTGAGTGAGCCTAATCCTTCGATGAGGCTCATATCTAGAAGTTTTATTTTGAAATGTACGACCCGAAGTAGCTTACTGTTACTCGTTGGTTGACTGGTGCGATACCATTAATGTAAAATATTGGAAACAGAATTGAAGTATTTATTGATTAATTAAGCGTTAAGAGACCACCGCTAATAAACTATAGACAAAGGGGATCGTCTTGTAGACTTGATTTGATACGGATTCAGCCGAGATCGTCAGCTCTCGTCCTCCTGATTGCCTACAGTGTGATCACGAATAGGCTAGCAGTTAGGAGCCAAATAGAGAGGAAATGCTTAATTATTTGATCTGTTCAACTAATTTGAGTAATCGACAAAGGCTTTAACACAGTCTACTGTTCATGTAGTGATACAATGTAGCTTGTCATTTAGTGCAATATGTAGTAGGCTAGATATGGTCGAAGTTGAGAAAAAAGCCTGCGTCATGGCATGGAAGGATAATTTCAGCCTGCTCATGATTTTACACTGAAGATCACGTAACCTAAATAAAGCAATTTGGTGTGTCAAATCAGGTGAGCGTAGATTACCCTACATTTTACAGGGTTAAAAAACAGTCTTACCAACATATTCCAATCGAATAATCATCTTTTTTTCACTTTTATAATTTGTTAAGCAATTGGTTGTATCATTTGACTTTTAAAAGTCCTTGTGTTTTAATGTTTGTTTGTAAAACTTTAACGTAATAAAGAATGCCATTGGAATATGTTGTCTCGTCATTTGCAGAACGAACAGTTATGGTATACACAGTATGCAAGCCATGTAGTTTTTATGCCAGTCTAGTACTGTATACTGCACCCTAGTGTACAAATCCATGCACTACAAACAGTCAAGCATGCCCCTTGAGCACACATTGCTTATTGTGTATTTATGTGTGCGAAGTTATGCAAGTGATACGCAGGTGATGTTGTACCGTATGAGATCACAGCACATTACAACTACTGGAAAACACCCTGAATGCTTATAGGGTTTCTAGTTAGGTAGTTTAGGTAATGTGCTTTTTCCAACCCTCTCTCTCTCGCTCTCAAAATTGATGAACATAAATGAACAGAACAAATGCAATACTTTATGGCTGTAATTGCATCTGTATGAAATAGAGCAAATGAAAACACAGAAGGGCTGTAGGTAGGTCCATTAGAAAATGGTCAATTTTCCATAATTACAAGTCAAAGGTGAACGTGCACTTTCATTAAAATCAGTTCAAAGTCCATCATGGTTGATCTGTTGTGACAGGTCTAGCTGGGGATCCGAAGAGGTCCTTATATCCTGTAAGCACTGTTAGTGGTTGCCATGAAAGCTACTGGGAGCTCTGGTATCGATGCAAATACACCAGCAGCACTGTACAACAGATTAGCTCAGGTCAGGTTTAAAGCTCTAGTGCTACTGGGGCAGACCTTCGCACGCAACCCTGTGTTTGTGCGTCAGTGTGTTTGTGTGTGTGTGGCTTAATACACATTTCAGAATAATGACCACCGAGCTGGATAGGGACTTACTGAAAGCCATCTGCCAGGTGCAATAGTGTGGCTTTCATTGATTAAGATGTCTGTGTGAGCATCACAGTGGGATTTCAGGGGACTGGGACATTAATGTGTCTGATTCTAATGGACATCCATAATTGATGGGACGGTCACTATGGGGAGGGACAGCTTAAAACATAATTAAGGGGCGCCCTGCGCCCTTAGCTCAGTTGGTAGGGCGTCCCCCCCATGGGCCTCGGCCAGCAGCAGACCCGGGTTCGATTCCAGCCGGCAGTCGTTCTCTGCATGTCACTCCCCTATCTGCCCCATTTGAACCCTGTCTCTACACTTTCAATAAAAGCATAAAAATGCCAAAAAAAAAAATTAAGGCATTGCATAGCTAACGGTCTTCACCATACACACAAATAGATGGTTGTACATTTGTGAGCTTGTGAGAAAATGATTTCCTTTCAAGTATTTCTAACAACAAGGGTCAACAGAGGTGGATGACTCAGATGACCCCGCCTGGGCTCTGAAAGCAGGATAAGAGTCCCATAGTAGTAGTAGGTTATGGGCTGTTGCAGAGCGGGAATGGTGTTGGGAGGATTTGCGGAGCCGGAGTATAATCCATGACAGCAGAGAGTTATTAATGGACGTGACCAGCTCAAGAGGTCCTGTCAGGTCAGACAGGGCGCATGTTCTGACGGGGGAAATACTGTGCAGGCAGCGTACCAAATGCACACACGGACAGATGCTCTTGTCAAAAAAAAAAAAAAAAAACACTACTGCATTTTAAACTGTTTGAATTCATTTGACAAATGCTGGAACCAACCATCCCACTCTGACCCCAAAGTGTTTAATACCACATTTGGACAGATTGGTCCCCCCCCCGGAAAGTGAGTAAATCTGCTTTGAGCTTATAAGACTATAGGAAAGGGCGAAAAATAGAGAATTCACTGTAAAGGCACAGAGGGAAATATCTTGCAATACACAGAATAATTTGACAGAATAGCACCACTACAAATGCTGGGAAGTTCCCAGGTTTCTGTATGGATATCATGAATGATCTAAGGTTAGACAAATGTGGATGTCTGTGATCCATTCCAAAACACTGAAGGGCATTTTAATACTCTAGCTTAATGAGCTGCTCCGGATATCTCTGATCTTAATATTAAGGCTTCAAAAGGGGGCGTGCAAAATTAAAAGAAACAACATCTATATAAGATTGTGTTTTTGACAAACAGGTAAATAGTTGGTCAGAAAAGCAATAGGCCATGTTTCTTTACGTATTAGTGATGGAATGGAAGGTATACGTATAATAGAGCATCTCATTCCATTCTGGTCTCCAGTAACATAAGACATTTGTCATCAAGTACTATATTGTTTAGTTTGAGTGGGGGCATTGGGTTCTGGGACTCTGTGTGTCTGTGAGTTTTTCAATGGTCATATTATGGTCAGAGTAAACAAGGGTCAGATGGAGGCTGCCTTCCTTCTATGCAACACCTCTGTGTCACTGCAATCTGCTCCATCCTGTGTGTCTGTGTGTGTGCGTGTGTGTGTGTGTGTGTAATACGCAGAAAAAGAGAAGGGGACGGAGAGACGGTGAGAGGGCCTCACTCACGGTTGTGTAACGCCCGGGGATGCTGGGAAATGAGCAAATGAGTCAATTTTGCAAGGATGAATGTTGACAGTGGAATGCTAATGTGAAATCAGGCAGCAGCCGTTTGTTTGGACGGCTTGCACAAACAATACGCCAGGGTATGATAGCTGTGCACGCTGGTTATTGGATGAACACGAGCTTCAATTAACAATTGTTCAACTCGCGCAGCTTGATGGATGTGTAAAAGTGCTGACAGGTTTTCCAGCGAGGAAGAGAAGCAAAGTGAGAGTGAAGGGATCAGCGTAGAGAGGAAAGCGGAAAATATGCGGGCAGTGTGTAAGATTGAAAGCTCCAGAGGGCTCAATTCTGCAAGCTCTGTTCCCCACTAAATCACAGAGACGCATCTCTCCCACACACACACACACACACAGTGCAGTGTACGGCCATTGTCCCTAGGTTATGTACATCTGAAAACCGCACTGGCTTGTACAGCCAGAGGCCAATGGCCACACAGTGAATTACACAGTAAGGCAACCAAGCTTTTAGAAGAAAATTCTCCCAAATGCTGGGAACATCCTCTACAGCTTAGGCAAAATGTGTCACAGCTGCATTTCACCCCAGTCCCAAATATGTCCACTCACACATACACACACACACACACACACACACACACACACACACACACACACACACACACACACACACACACACACACACACACACACACACACACACACACACACACACACACACACACACACACACACACACACACACACACACACACACACACACACACACACACACACACACACACACACACACACACACACACACACACACACACACACACACACACTTTACTTGTTTCTGAGGAAAATAGATCATGGGAGTTGGACCCCTGGACTGGTGTGGAGTGATATACATTATTCGTCTTTTACACTTGCAGCAATACTTTTAAAGACACATGAAAGTGCTTTAAAATGGGAAGTTTTATTGTTGACCTCGGTAAGACTAAGTGCTCCTATTCACATTTAGTACATATGTTACTTGGTTTAGTATTGGGTCAGTCCATCCTCAGTGTGTCTATCAAGGAATACAGCATGCACTGTAATACAGCAGGGAAGGAAAGTGAAAAAAGATTGGAAAACTGGCACTTTGTGAAAATGAATCTCTCTGGGACATCTTAACCTTGGCATTAACTCAGACAGACTCGGGTTCCCTCAGTCAGCTGCTTGTACCACAAACAGGAGGGGCCACTTTAGGCCCACAGGGATCCCAACAGTCAGTTTGAGATATATCTCTTTCCTTAGTCACCATCTTTAATAACTGAATTTTCGACCTCTACCATCTCAGTCCATTGTTCCCTACTACTGCGCGACTACCGTATTGACAGTGACAAACAATATTATTAAATGTTATTCAATCCAATCAAAAGCGTATGCGAGTGAAAGCAACTGTGAGGAAATTGAATGAGTCACTCCATTTGCTGCCCGCATGCCACAGCGATGTTAATATATTCCAAATGTATTTCTCTCTCTCTCTCTCTCTCTCTCTCTCTCTCGCTCTCCTCAGTTTGTTATTGCTCACATATGAGTAGTGTACATCTGAGCACTCAATCTGCCACAGCCCCTGAAGAGCACAGCTTCCCTTACACTGAGTGATGCTTTTCATTAAACCCTACAGGAACCCTGTCGCCTGCATGTTGGGCCAGTTTATATCCAGGTCATCAATAATCATTTCAACAACGCCAATGTGTGTTGTTGCTCTGTGCTCATGTTTGGGAATGGTCTGTGTCTCTGAACTTTTGGTCGAAAGGGGGCCTGGCACTTATCATTTTAAACCAACACACGTTTTTTAGCTGATCTCGCTCACATGGTGACGGTAGCTTCAAAAAACAAAAACACTAGAGCCAGCAAGAGCCACGGTGTTTACTCTAAACATGTTTTTCTTTAAAGTCCCCTTCACGTTTGGTCATGAAACGGCTGTTTTCGCATTTGTCTGCTGAATAAGGGAAAGTTTCTCTGTGCTCACATTAAATCTGACCTGTGTACACATAAACAGGATTTTGTGACATCATCCAAGTCACTCAAAATAAATATTTGCAGGAGTTGGAGTTTCAACAATTTGAACTAATACCAAAATCCTAAGACATAAATAAGTATTCAAAGCAGAGTACATTTATATGTATTTAACATAGCTGGAGGGAATCTTTTAGTTTCAGTAGAAAAACTTATTTCAATCTCCTCACCGAGGCCTTTACACCTCCTTACCTCCTTATGTTACAGTTTTTTTTTCCGACTGTTTAATGGTGGAGCCAGTCAAAACAAACAAACTATTGCTCAATGCACCGCTTTCAAACAAAATTTATACTGTTCATAAAATGCTGCCAAATTATTTTTGCCAACCTCATCTCATCTCAAGCTGGGTTATATATTATATTGTAAAATAGAAAAGTAAAAAAAAAACATAGTTATTTCATCATCATAAGGTTTATTTATTTCATTATTCATCACAACATAGTCTGGAATAAAAATCATCTTTTAACATAGTGGGCCATAAACAAAAGACATAAACACACAGGTGAAAGCAGTCCTATAGACGGAAAGCTTGGCTTATGTCCCTTTCCCTCTCCATTTCCTCAACTCCGCAGTGCAACTTTATAGTCATTACAACTGCTCTAAAGTCTCAATCACAGTTTTACATGATAATACCTGTTTTATTTCATTGCTATTTTCATAATCCCTCCCTTCTTTTCTCCTGACTCACATTCATTCTGATAAAATAAAAATATCTCTCTTGGCTCATGCTCACTGTGTATTTCATCTCCTCTTTGATTTCCTTTCAGAACTCTCTGCGTAACCCATGCACTGCATTAGCATTAGATGTGGCAAGTTGACAACCGTACCTTTATGGAAGAAAAATGTCATTTTCCGACCCATTGTGTGCTTTGTCAAATAGCAGCAGGGCACTGGACTCAGCCAGCCCTTTCACACCTCCTGCTGCTTCAGGATCCACTACAGGAATACTTGAAGGCAGTCTGGTCCTGCTGCGTCCTATAGAGGCAGGTTTTCAGGGCCAGGTTGGTCATTTTGCTGAAGTGTCCTCTTGCAGTAACACCGCTAGTGGTCCGGGACACTGGCGTCCAGAAGACAAATATTATTTGTGCCTTGGCAAGAGGTCACCAGAGTAAACTACTCCTATTCTAAGTACCTTTGGTGTACTTCCTGGTTGGAGCATCAGGGGCTGCTGGGTTACCTTTTGTTAGAGGAACGAACCTGGTGTCTCATCCAACCCGTTGGTGCTGAAGGAGAGTTGGAGAGAGAAAAATAGATAAAAAGGCAGTGAGAAAAATGATGTTGTCTTTGTGTGTACTGGAGTTTGTTGGAGTCAGTTAAAGCTCCCATATTATACACTTTTCGGTTCTATTATACACCATATTATATGGTCTTACTGGTCCCTAATATGTTTTTCTTTAATTGTTTGCTGAAAAAAACTTTCAGATAATTTATTGTACTATGCTGATGTTCAGCTAATCTCACAATGGCCTATTTTTTAAAAATGAGCTGCAGCTCCCCTTGTAAATGTACAATCTTTGAGCTCCCCCCGCCCCCTGTCCGGAAGCGAAGCCAGATGCGCCTCGCCCTCTGTCTGTCAGGGCCGTGGACCAATAAGAAATAGGGGTGTGGGCTGCACAGTGGAAGCTTCTGGCTTTCCAGTTTGTGAGGTCAGAAAAGGGGAGAAGTCTGACTGGAGTATATTGGGTGGGGGAGGGGTGGGGGTTTCAGAAAGGGGGAGAGTGAGAAAAGGAGAGTGTTATTTTTAAAAATATTTTGGCAGTCTCTAGGCACACCGTGGACCCATGGATATGTTAGAACACATTTAAAAAGTGCATTTAGAATAATATGTGACCTTTAAGACCTTTGACACTCACAGCGGGGTTCACCTGGTTGTCTGGGGTTACTGGCGCTGCTACCAAAGGAAGACTGGAAGTTATGGATGGTCTCCTGGAGGATCTGCCTCTCTCGGCCCTGATGACAGCCAACAACGGTTGTTAACATTGAGTTAACATTAACAACATTTAGTTAACAGTTAACTGCTCCAGGCAAAAATGCTTTTCTCAAATATGGTGCCCCTTTCTGGCCACCGTAAGTT
Source organism: Hyperoplus lanceolatus (assembly GCA_026929865.2). Lineage (NCBI taxonomy): Eukaryota > Metazoa > Chordata > Actinopteri > Uranoscopiformes > Ammodytidae > Hyperoplus > Hyperoplus lanceolatus. The sequence goes on along the minus strand of CM049415.1, from coordinate 19,811,186 downwards.
GTTCCTTTAATAAATGTCCATCCTTGTTTAAAGTGATTCTACCTATTTCTGCTATGTGACAATGGTAAACGTTTGTTATGATATAATGTTGGGTTGTACTGTGGAAAACTGGAAGTGGAAAAAAAAAAGTATCACTTAAGCCCAAAGTTTCCTGGAAAGACACCACAGGAAGCAAAGTTTCCTTAGAGAAACATAAACAATGTTTAACCAAATGCACCTTTCCAGCATTCAGCTCTGATATGGCCGCCAAGATCTGTTGTCTGGGTCCGTCTGTTTTAATGCCCAGCTCCTTCAGGTCTCCATCTGTTAGAGTCAGGAATGCCTCCATGTCCACCTACAAGAAGAGAAAAACACAAAACCCTTGATTGAAAACACCGTATGGAACATCTGCAATACATTCAACATGAACAATTTCCTATGTTTAACATTCGATCCAAACTTTTCGGTCCATGCAGTTCAGTGCTGCAGAACTCATGAATCAAGACTTTATATTTCTCATTGACATAAAAGACAGAATACCTCTTGTTCCTCAAATATGGGCTGATATTTCTCCAGGGACAGTTTCTTCAGTATACTGGACAGCTCATCTGAAAAAGACAAAAAGAAAAACAGAAGATTATGCAGGGAAAGTGATCAAATTGATTTAGTTTGTGCGATTTCATGTCTGTGGATTTTTTTTTAATGTCAAGGTTCAGGTTCCAAACATAAGACCACCTTTCGGGCTGTGCATATGGTAGAGCTGGGCTATACGGCTAAAACGTCTCTCGGACAGGACATCAAATAGGAAACCATCAAATAAACTTTCAGGTGTCAACACCAATAAAACAAAAAGCATTAATAAGTATTATGAATGATTGAGCACATCTATGAACAGTGTTTTACCGCTGTCTCCTAAACATGAAGAACTTATCTAAAAGCTTGAATAAATGTAGAATTCACCCTGGTGCCAAGGCATACAGATCATTGATTTCAGTTTATGATGAATAATTTCACATGGCATCACCTTCATCAGTTATGGTTCCACTGCTGGAGCCTCCGCTGCTCTTGGAGCGCGGATGGGAGGAGGCTGAGGACAGAGAGTCCCCGGGCCCAGTGGGAGGCTTGGGCGTGGGGGAAGGAGACGGGGTCAGCGTGGGCGATGTGCTCTTGGAGGTGGAGGAATTCCCTGACTGAGGTCTCTTCTTCAACTCCATCTTCTACAAAAGGAATAATGGCGGACAGAAGCACCAGTTCACCACAGGCTCTTCCTTAACTTTGATTTGTTTTACATGCATATATCAAGTAACGACACAAAGGAAACACATACCCTTCTGGAGTGCATGTCTGAAGCCACCAGGCTGGTGTGGGAGTGGATGTCAGGGAGGCTGATATCAGGCTGCTGTGGTGGGCCGGGTGCTGGGGGCGGCAGTGAGGGTTGGTTCTGTGTCTGGCTGTTGTGTTTCTCTGGAGCTGGGGCCTTCACATCCATCAGACCGGCCGCTCGCTTCCTTTGGGCCGCTATCTGGGAAAGAACGCTGTCTGCACTGCCCCCTGGTGGCACAAAGAGGTAGTAAAGTTATGAAACCTGGTTGCTGATGTTCCAATTGTGTCAGAGTATGTTTAGTATGTGTTTAATGTCAAACCTGAACGATTGTGGTCCCGGTTTATCCCTGCCACTCCATTGGAGCCTCCAGAGGAGTGTGGGGAGTGGTAGTGACCAGAGTTTGATGGAGAGGTGGAGGACGGTCCCTTGGAGATGCTGGGAAACTTAATGGACCTGCTCACCACACGACTGATAGATGTCTGACGTATATAAAGGAGAAAGCAGGAAAAATTAAATTAACAAAGGAATGATGACACACATACAGACAGCAGCACAACAGACAGCAGTTTGGCAGCACAACACAAAGACACTCACAATATCAGAGTTCCCGCTGCTGTTCAGTTTCCTCTGGGGTGGCATGGGCAGACGGGGCGCCTCGCTCTTTCCCTCCCTGAGGAGACGAGAGCGGTCCGAGTTCCACGGTTCAAAGTTGGACGGAGGCAGGAAGGGAGGGATCACAGCTTTGAGCTTGTCGTTGGGCAGTCGAGTCAAGGGCGCACCACTTCTAAGCTAAAGGAAATGGAAAACATAGTATAAAATCAATAACTGTAACTTGTTTTCATTTGCTTCATACAGCACCCTAAACCTGTTACTGGTTATATATTACACAAGCCAAACATGGTAACTTTCTGACATCCTATATCCCCTCCTAACAACATTGCCCAAGCAAGAAGAAATGCACAATGACAACAACATAGTTTGCATCAAATCAAACACTCCTACCATAGTGGTTATAAGAAAGTCCTCTTTCTCTGACGATGTCCTGCAAAGACCTGTAAAAAGAACAAAGCTCACATTTACACTTTCTCTCCACATCTTATAACATACCGCTTCATTACAACATCTTTCTGAATTCAATGACTGACATGCACAACATTCAGACTCAGTGGCTCTCTCTCGAGCTAAGGATTATGTATCCAAGTTATTTTCCACATAGAAGTTCCCCTTCAAGCTAAACATGTGATGTGTTAAAAGACGGCAGTAATTGCGCTCTGAAGATGACAATGAAACTGGATGTGTCTCACCGTTGTCTTTGCTCTTGACGGCCCAGGCGGTGCTGATGTCGCTCCCTCCCAGGACAGGAGTTGGTGCCAGCGCTCCGTTGGACACAGCGGCAGACTTCCTATCCGCCTTCATCGTGGCATCCAATGGGGTTTCAGCATCATCTGGAAACGGAGCCAGTCGATTGGACGAGAGGCCGTGCCTCAGGGTGTGAGTCAACTTCAGCCGACGGAACCGATTTGACATCCGACTCCACCAGGACTAGAAAGGGGAGGAGTCAAACATGTGAGCATCATTTGGTAGCTTTTTATTACTCATCATCCAGTCATTATTATTATTATATCATTATGATTGTATAATATGCTGTTTTAAATAACATTTAAGTAACAGGATTTTTCTTCTCCTTTACCTTAAGGCCTCCCTTGTCATCAGGTGGCACAGGGACGTTGTTTAGGGACTGTCTGCTTTTGGAGCGCGTGATTAAGGCTCTGCCACGGTGCTTGGACTTGTCCTTGTCTACTTGCATACACACCGACGCTAACAAACGCACCAACTCAGTGTCTGAGAAAAATTCAAAGAAGAGAGAGAAACAATATAAGGTTTGACTAAGTGAAAGGACTTAAAAATCATCACAGAGACTACCTAGCGTGGAAGGTGTCCAATGTTTATGTCGATGTGTATTGAAACTATAAATGATTATGATTAAAAGTAAAATGTCCATAAATAGTGAAAAAACTTTACATAGAGCACATTGACACATTTAAACTGCTTGATTGCACATTTTCCCAAATGGTTCAAAGTGCTGATGATGGTGTACCTGGGTCATTCAGCAACATAACCAAATCAAAGGCTGTGTATCCATTCTTAGCTCGAAGGTTGACGTCAGCCCCTTGGCTCAACAGATACTTAACAATGTCTTTATTACTGGAGGGGGGAGGGAGAGGGTAAACAAAAGAAAGAACAGGAAAGCATTGACCATCATTTCAGTATACATAGTTTTTGTAAAATACTACATTATCCAAAGACATTATAACCCAGGATTTCATTAATTTGAGGCCCGAGATAAAACCCCACTAAATCAACAATATTATCATAATAAACCAGGAGCCTCTTCTTACCCATGATAGGTGGCCTGCATTAAAGCGGTCCACCCGTGGACACCATCTTGTTTGTCTATTTCGGCATTCTTCTCCACCATCAGCTGCACTACCTCTAACTGACCGCTCACTGCTGCCATCATGAGAGGCGAAGCTCCCTCCTGATTGGACGAATTCACCTGAGTAGGATCCTCCTCCAAGATCTCTTTGACTAGCTGGGAATTGCCTGAGTCCACATACACACACACACACACATAAATATGCAAATGTACAGACGTAACTGATAAAAACAACGTTATCGCCTGTTTATCTTACAACCAAAACATGATTTACATTTTGTATTCAAAATAACTCACCCAACTTGAGCGCGCTGAACACGTCTGGTCTTCTTCTCTCATCGTCTGTGAAGAACAGAGAGACACTGAGAACAGAATAGAATTCTTACATGCTCTGAAACAACAGTCCAACTTGGCCAGACTCCACATAGCTCAGCATCATCTCTGTGGCTGGGTTAAGTAAACAGATATTAATCACTAGGGCTGCTCAGGAAAACATGCAATATGTGATACCACTGTTGAATATTTTGACGATATCACTTGCAATAAATAAACTAATTCTTCAATACACAGTGTTTCTGCTTTGACTGCACTGCCAACATAGACTCCACACAGTAAAGAGCCTATGCAGACACTGAACACTGCATAATGCTGTGCAGAAGAGCTGTGCTAAAATGACTTGCGAGAAGAGCAATAAAACATCAAAGAGGCTGAGGGCTTCCACCATTGGTTTCACTCTCACATCAGTGTTAATTGCAGCGCAAAGCAGCTGGATTCTAGCTGTGGCAACACACAGAGGTAGGGATGGGTTGTCATTACTGCCAAACACGATTCATTTGCAAAATGACATAAAAAGCATATTCTTCGATAATAATGTTGCCACAGAAGCAGCGATACATGTCAAAGTTGGAGAGAAACACACACAACTGGACTGGATAAAAAAATCATCATGCCAATAAATCAAATATGACATGAAACAGACAGGGGAGCGTTACCGGTCAGTGGTCGGACCGTGGTGATGGAGTCCAGGTAGGCCTTGATGTCTCTCTCTTTAAGCTGCATGGCCAGTTCAAAGGCCGTCTTGGACAGAACGTTGACTCTGTCTGGGTCAGCTCCACGCTCCACCAGCTGCTGAGCCACGGCCACCTTCAAAAACACACACACACACACACACACACACACACACACACACACACACACACACACACACACACACACACACACACACACACACACACACACACACACACACACACACACACACACACACACACACAGCTTCATCTGTCAGCTGCTGAAACTGTGTTTAAAACCAACTTATGTACCAAGATGTAGTTTACCACACCTTCCCACTGAGGGTGGCCACCATCAGTGGCCCCCAGCCAGTGGTCTTCTGGGAGAAGTTGACATCGGAGCCCCACTCTAGCAGCACACGCACCGTGGCCTCGTAGCCGTGCTGAGAGGCCACCATCAGGGCAATGATGTCCATGAACTCTCTGCCAACTCCTGGACAGCCTTCAACACCTACGAAACCAGCTGAACTGTGTAAAAAGAGGGACAGGGCCACACCAGTTTAAGGATTAACAATTGTTGTGACCTATCTCTAAATAGGTTGTTTTATTTAATTGTATTTGGGGCTTTTTTAATGCTTTATTTGTAGTGCAGAGATAAAGAGATGGAATGGGGCCGGGAGGGGAATGACATACACTACACCACGAGCGTGCCAGCCCATTATGTTATTGAAAGTTATATTTGTTGTTATATTTATACACATCTGATAAACAACTCAAACCTGCAGCTGTTGTTGTTGTTGCCGTTGGAGACTGTCTCTGCAGCAACAGCCAGGTGATCATAGTCATCTGCGTAGGCCCCGCTCTCCAGCAGCAGCTTGACTACATGAGTGTGTCCCCCGCGGGCTGCCATAGTCAGCACACTGGCTCCTAGCCTGTTGCGTCCGTTGATCTCTGCCCCATTCTCCAACAGGATGTGGGCAACAGTCAGGTGACCGAACCTGGGTGTAGAATGAGAGACACAAAGAAAGAGATGGAGACTAAAGTATCTATTTTCAATGGATTAAAACAGTTCATCAAGGATGTTATAAAGGAATTAGAATACAGTTGTCTTAGAATGATGACTCAACTTTCCTATGTCTCTAGATAATGACAATTGCAAGAAAATGCCCAGCCAATTTGACATGAGCATAAAAACATGCAAGTTTAACCCCAGAGTGAGGATTTCTCAAAGGTTGTCAAAGTTTCATGAAACTGACAGTCACACTATTCTGATTCAATCAACTCTAACATACCTTTTGTTGAAACCTGAGAAATATAATTTCATTATTGAAAACAACATGGAGTTGCAGCACCAAACTCCATGCAAGACTCTGGCAATTGCTTGGCACATGTTTGCATAGCAGTTATAACATATTACACACTTTTAAACATTGTTTTATTTTAAAGTATATGAACAAACCTTCTCTATACTGTCACCACAATATCCACTGCTAGTAAATGACTGCCGGGGTGTTATGGTAGGAAAGGTTTGTGGTACACTGAGAAAGCCAAGTTATTTTTTCACTGCAATGTAGTGTTTCTATTGGACAGTTTGAAGAGTGGCTGTTGACAATTCTTTCGTTGTATTGTGAAATAATTCAGGAAGGGACACATAAAATAGACAGACTATTGAATGGAATTTGGTGTCGATCTCTTCTTAATACATTAGCCTAGTAACATTGTGCAATATGAGCCCCAGCAGCCCCACCTAGCAGCCTGCATCAGCGGGGTCCAGCCGTAGTTGTTGCGGCTGTCCACCGAGGCCCCCTTTCGTAGCAAGAACCGGACCAGGTTCTCGTGACCGCTGGCCGAGGCAAACTGCAATGCGGTGTTCCCATCCTCGTCCGTGCAGTCCACCGGCACCAGAGACAATATGTCTGCGGTGTTGCACTCGGACCCAGCCTCTGACCGCAGCCTGCTCTGACGCCCGGAGTCTTTAGGGGCTCCGGGCTCCAGGATGCCCCGGGCGGTTTCATAGTCCCCCTCGTCGCAGGCACGGAAAAGCAGCAGCGAATTAGCGGGGACACCGAACATCATCTCCTCATTTAAAGTGTTCTTACTCCGTCTCCATATTCAAAGCGCCAGGTAGTTTCTTCGACGATAACGGTCCAAAACTTTTCCTCTGTCACTTGGCGGCGGCCTGTGTTTGGAAATCATGACGCACAGTGAAATAAAGTTCACTCTTCATGTCACGGACTACTCTTCTTTTTCGCAGACACAAAACCTTGGGAAATGTCCAAAAAAAAACACACAGTTAAAACACTTCATGGATATCCTGATGAGTTTCGACAAACAACTTTCTGGCAACACCGGCCCCGGTTCTTCCCCGGTTCCGTTACTTGGTTAGGAAATCAGACCCGCATCAATAAATACAACAAAAGATATAACTTCCGCTTTCATCTTTCAAAATAAAACGCTTAATTGTTTAGGCCCCTGTTCAGTAGGCCTACTGAGGAAAGCTTAGCCTACTTACTGCTATAGCCTTTATTAAAATCGTTAATAAATATATACCCTCTGATTTTATAGACTAAAGATACAACCAACATCATCTTAAATGTACATTGTTAGGTAATAATGTGAACTTATTCATCATTTATCTGTTGTATAGGTTTGTAAATATTGTATCTCACCTCATTTCACTTAAATAAGGAGGACCACAACTGACTGAATTAAAAATAAATAGAGAAATTGGCTACATGAAAGACTCAATCAATGAAATGATATTAGGCCTACATCAAATGCATATTCAATAAAAAGAAATGTATGTATTTATGATAACAAAGGCCTATTGATATTTATTTTTAAAATGTCTCTCTGTATTTGGTTAATACCACATTCCATTCTATTAAGAAATCAAATCATTTTCAAATGTGTTTATTTATTTATGCTGCTGATTGATACACGAATAAATGCATTTAAAAATTAATAGGTAACTAAACAGAATGGAAAATGATGTAATAAAGTAAATACATTTAGGTATAAATGAAAAGAAAAAACTAAATACAGAGAGACATGTAAATGTATCTTCATCTTGTCATGGAGGCCTATTTATGGTGCATTTGGTGGCATATTAGTTCATGTACTGAGTTATTTATTTATTAAGCCGATTTATGTATTTATTTAATATTATGTCAGTTACGGTCAAAGACTGGTAGCGTTCCGAATCGCATACTCTTTCTTTTTTCTATTCTACATACTACATCCGACGATAAAAAGAATCTAGTTAGGATGCAGTAGGCATACTATTGGGACATACTTTTCTCTCTTATTTCATCATAACATTGCGCCTTGATCTTGCCTCTTGGGTTGCGTTCCGAATCGCATACTCTTTCTTTTTTCTATTCTACATACTACATCTGACGATAAAAAGAATCTAGTTAGGATGCAGTAGGCATACTATTGGGACGTACTTTTCTCTCTTATTTCATCATAACATTGCGCCTTGATCTTGCCTCTTGCTTTTATATCCGTCGCATCCCCGTTTGTTTTCATAACATGGACCTATAGGCTTCGTCGATGTTACGTCACTTCACGTGCGCACTGGATTGTGGGTCAGAATCGCCCAAATAGGATGCACTTTTCAACACTAACGATCTTGGCCGCATGAAGTAGACCATCCGGGTATTCTAACCATCCTAAATCTGGCCACAAGAATCGGGACATCCTAAATCTTTTTTCTACATACTATATAGTAGAAAGTATGCGATTCGGAACGCAACATTGCTTTTATATCCGTCGCATCCCCGTTTGTTTTCATATGGAGGCTTCGTCGATGTTACGTCACTTCACGTGCGCACTGGATTGTGGGTCAGAATCGCCCAAATAGGTTGCACTTTTCAACACTAACAATCTTGGCCGCATGAAGTATGACATCCGGGTACTTCTAACCATCCTAAATCTGGCCACAAGAATCGGGACATCCTAAATCTTTATTTTTTCTACATACTGTGCATAACGCGTCATAATCTGAGGCCACGCCCATCGTGGGGGAAAACAATACACAGCGCTCCATCCACTTTATATTGAATGACACCCGTATTCGGCAAACAAACTTAATAAAAACGTAATACGACATGCCTTTCACAAATACACGTTACTTTCTTTAAAGCCACGACTCTTGTCTGTCTATACGAGCTGTTTTGGTGAAAATTGTATTGAGTAATTTTCAATATCGAGACAAAACTCTTAACTAATGTATGCTGTATGCTAGGCTAATGTTAGCCTTCTGCTGTAGGCTAACCCTCACGGACGGGAAAAAACACCTCAATATTGTAAATTACTCAATTATTTTTCACAAAACAGCTCGTATAGACAGACAAGAGTATTGGCTTTAAGGAAAGTAACGTTTTTTTGTAAAATGATGTTTGAATAAGTTTTAATTAAGTTTGTTTGTAGAAGACGGGTCTCCTTCAATACAAAGTGAATGTAACGGTGTTCAACGGTTTCCCCCACGATGGGTCCGACCGGACAAAAACACCGCAATATTGAAAATTACTCAATTATTTTTCACAAAAACAGCTCGTATAGACAGACAAGAGTCGTGGCTTTCAAGAAAGTAAAGTTTTTTTGTTAAATGGATGTTTGATTAAGGTTTAATTACGTGTGTTTGCAGAAGACAGGTCTCCTTCAATACAAAGTGAATGGAACGCTGTTCAATGTTTTCCCCCACGATGGGCGTGGCCATGGGTGTGGCCTATTTCATGCACTGTGTAGAAAGTATGCGATTTGGAACGCAACCACTGTATAAAAAAAACAGAACGGTCCCAGTCCTCCATATTGAAACCATAGATAGTATAATATAATATATATATATATAATATATTGAAACTGGTGGTGGGAAACTGGTGGTGGGAAACGTTTAGCGTTTGCTGCCCTCCTGTGGTCATAGTCAAACACTGCAACACTACAACATATTCAATATTCAAGTATAGCCACCAGACGTCGCTGTTGGTCATGTGCTAGTCAAATATACGTACAGAAGAAGTGTTAGACACCCGGATGAACAGTACATAACCAGGAAACTGGCCCCTCTTCGTTCTTTCCGTCAAGAGCTGAGCACGTTTGTGTCTGCTGTTCCTGGCTCACCGCTGTTCGCTTGAATTTCTCCCGAATACGTCGGTCAGGAATAATCAAAATGGTATGTATTGATTGAATACTATAGTTACTGTCCTATATGAAGCTTACATTTTAGTTATTTCGTGTTTGGGTGGCATTACTTGCACATCGTAATTGTACGGAGTTCCGTTGGCTCGCGCCCACAGCTTGGGTCGAGTGAAGGAAAGGTCCCGCCACAAGTTCCCCACAATCTGGACTACTTTATGATTTCAGACATATTTTAAATTCGATAGAACAGGAAACCAAACATATCCTATATCTTTATGACACACTTTATAATTCGGCATATTTAAATTGCGGAATTTGCTTGGTTTATTTTATGTATTTTATTATCAAAGCTAGCTTCGGGACAATAAGACTGTTGACCCTAAGTTAGCTGATGTTAGCTCACTTATGCGCCGTTTATACGGCTACTTTGACAGCTGCGTTAAGGAATTGGCGTGGAAAGTTATCCAGCACTAAGACCTGGACACCCTTGTCACGAAAGCACGTTTACTTTCTGAATAAATGGTTCATTTCAGTATTAAGCGCTCCACGTGCTAAATAGCAGATGCTTAGTTCAGGTGCACCACGTAAATGTCGGACAGCTTAGTTCACCAAGAAACCCTTAGAAGGAATTTTTCAATTGTTCTGAAATTTCGAATGTGAAGTTTATTTCTAAAATGGTTATTGTGAATTGCATTTCACTCAATAGAAAAGTGATTTCACGTTAACTAGTTTTCACTAATAATTTCACTTGACTGATTTAGATTTTGTAAACAAAATGACATTTTTATGAAATGCAGTGGGAAATGAAGCCATTATTGTTGCTGAACTCATTGGCACAGTTATCCTTAAATGTGTTTGTCCAACATTAGGCTAAAACCCTGTGACTTAAATGATAACCCTTACTTTTCCCTCTTAATGTTACAAAGTGCATACCTTTACAATAACTTATTTTGTTTCCCCACTCAGGCTTTCAAGGACACTGGTAAGGCACCGGTTGAGACCGAGGTTGCCATCCATCGCATCCGCATCACCCTCACCAGCCGCAATGTCAAATCTCTGGAGAAGGGTTAGTATTCTCTAGAATATTTTGCATTTATTGGAACAGACTTGAGCGATGAGGATAAAATTCCACCCGATGAACCCTGACGAATTATACGCTATTCTGAGCCATGACTTTAAAAATGCCATGAATGTATTGCTGGTTTCTTGTGTTTTTAAAGTCCTTTTTTTATATATAATCCCAGTCTGCGCAGACTTGATCCGTGGGGCTAAGGAGAAGAACCTGAAGGTGAAGGGACCAGTCCGCATGCCAACCAAGGTACAATGCCTCTTGTTTTTTGTACAGTATAAATAAGACATGGATTTGTATTATGCAGTTTGAAGTAAATTGTTCAAGGACATATAATTGAACACATGCTTCCTCTATTTTGTTGTACTTTCCCCTCCATCTTTTATATCTCCCATCATTCACTTACAATTGGACACATCAGATCTAGGTAACATATCAACAAGGTGCTGAAAGCAAAAGTTGTAAAAGAAAAGTCAAAAAAACACTTGTCCTCTTTGCAAAGTGTTCTCAGGCATTTGCCAGAGCATATATAGGGCACATTTAGACAAGTTGAAACATCCATTATGTTAAATAGTGAACTCCGCTCAAGAGTACTGATTGTTTTATTAAAAATTAAAATTGAAACAATTATTGCATTTTTAAGGTAGTTGGAATGCATTTTTACAAATATTGGTGTTAAAGTGTAAGATGACAACACTTTAACAGGACTTGACAGGTTATTCTGGTACCCCCCACGGGTTGTTGTGAATTGGAGCTAAAATCTGATCTGTTGTTTTTTCCCTCCAGACTCTGCGTATCACCACCAGGAAAACTCCCTGTGGTGAGGGATCCAAAACCTGGGATCGCTTCCAGATGAGGATCCACAAGCGCCTGATTGATCTGCACAGCCCATCTGAAATTGTCAAGCAGATCACCTCCATCAGCATCGAACCCGGTGTAGAGGTGGAAGTTACCATCGCAGACGCATAAGTGATGAAACTGTTCAATAAAGAAGTGAATAAGGAAACTGATGTGGTCTTAATGTGTGATGCATTTTGACACTTTAAAATGTACACAACCAAAAGCACAAGTTACCCTAAAGGGCAGTTTGTGGGGCACATTGGTCAAGTTTGTTCCTGCAGGGAGTTAAGGGAACATTTCGTAACTTTAATTGACAGCAGATATCCTTCAAAGTGAGTCCTAGTCTAAACAATTTCACATTATGGTGATAACTTTGGCAACATCTGCACACATCCAATCCCAACTCAATAAAATCACTGCTAATGTAATGCTATTAAGCAGTTTGGTAAACCCATTATGCATCTTGAATATTGTTCTGTTCACAGCAATAGGATCCTTAGAATTGTTTAAGGTGACATCAGAGCAGATTGGATGTGCAAACTTGTAATTAAAATTTCAAACAGGAGTTCATACAAGATATCTCAAATTACAATCCATTAGCTTACATTTTCACTGTCCAGTTTTCTAATAGAAAACTAATTTATAAGATGTTGCCACTATCTGAAGTAAAATGCTGATGTCATAATACTGGGAAAGTCCAGCTTTTAAATTTCCACCGTTTTGATTTTGTAAGTTTCTCCAAACTGAGGAAGGATTTCAATCAAGGTTGACATGACATTACACCAAGACATGTCATGTTTTAATGTTGTATGGTCTGTGGGAAAAAATATTTGTTAGCAAAGAAAGGGGTAGTAGTTACATGTTTGACCAAATAGGTAATTACACTCAATTCACAGGAATCCCAATAGACTTATCTCTTACTTTGTAGGCTGGTAAAATGTTTGAAGCCCCATCCACACCAATCAGAAGAAAAACAACTACAACCATTTGTATTTTCACATTTTGCCCCTGTGGTCTTGGAAACCCAAAAAGGAAGTGGCGTGTCCTTTTCTGTATTAGCCTACTGAGACAGGTCCTTGGTTCAAACTCATATAAAAGGCAATTTTCATAATGAATTTGTTTAAAATGAAAAGCATTTATTTAGTCAATTTAATACTAATATTTCATAGAGAATTAATTAATTTAGTTCACGGTGGAAACAGAAATGCAGCCTGTCATCTTCTCCCAACAACTTACATTTTATTTGAAAGAAAATAGCCATGCAAACTAAAAAAAAAATAACCTGTTCTATTTTAATTGAAATTCTAATAATGCTGCAATGCAATTTTGGACTGAAATTGCAACAATTTCATGGTTATTCAATAGTTTTGGCCACTGCATTTTTAAATGAACAGTTAAAACATATTATATAAGCCTTTTTAAATGAATGTGGTTTTAATAAGCTATGAATCAGGTTAAAATGTGTGTATTTCAATTTTTGTAGGGTTAACCCTAACTTTTTATAAGACAGTCAAACATGTAGAATGTGTGTGTATGCATGGTCTGAGGGAAAAAAACTCAGGATACAAAGAAATTCAGGTACGAAAATATTGATAAATCACCGATTTGTGCGTGAAACGTTACGTGTGGTTTAAGAACAAATCTATGCACACTGTTAGTAAATGAGGGCCATTGTGTCCATTGTTCACTTTTCTCAAGCATTTAAGAAGGAAATGTGCACAAAAACAGTCAAACTAAATATTTCTTACCATTTCTTAGTTTTTTTTGACAATGTGAAAGTATATGTAATGTTGAATGTCTTGTTTTGTTTTATAATTTGTGTGGACCCCAGGAAGAATTAGTTGTTAAAGGGGCAATGTGTAACATTTTAAGTAATTTATTAGCTAAAATCAATATCCTCATTCATAAATATGTCCTCATTGGTGTAAAATCACCTCTGCCAATAATCTGAATTATCCTCCTGAGCGGAGAATTACAAATATTAATGTTACATTTTGTTCATTGAGCGGGCAAGTCGTATGGAGGAATCCATCCTTTTGGAATGTCATCAGGTGCATTGTTTAGAATTTATAATTGTTCTTGTCCTTGAAGGCCACTTTGAATACTGTCATTATTCAAAGGGGTGGAGTTACCCAGGGAGCGTTGCATTCTAGAACTTTCTAGATGATGTCATATTACACAGTGTCCCTTTAATACAGTAATAGCTGGTGGGGATAAAAAAATACCATTAAATAAATAAATGGTATATGACTTACCAGCCTTGAACAGGTGATGTATCTGTCCTCTCAAATGATTCCTGAAACCTGTTTGAATAAAAAAAAAACTGTTATTTAACCTGCACAACTTTCACTCGTTGTTAGCCTATAAAAGCTCTTGTCAGTTTTCCATCAGTGAATCAGTAAAATCAATGTTCAGCTTCACTCACTCCTCCAGGAAGGTTCTCGCTGTAAGCAGCCAGGTCTTCATTTCTCTGACCGACAAATGGTCAGGAATGAGGATACACTGCCTCTGAATCATTTTCTGCAACACAGATTCAATAGAGAACAGTCTGAAGCAGCTCAGATGCTATAAGGGATCATCCCTATGTTCCCCGGGTCCTATATTCCCCGGGTCCTATGTTCCCCGCTTTGTAGTGACCGGGGAACATAGGACCCCTTTTTTTTAAAGGGTCCTATGTTCCCCGGTGGTTTGTAGCTGAGGGGGAAAAAAAGTTACACTGGGACCGTTAAGTACATTTTGTGTATTTTGACCTTTAAAATGCATTAAAATGATGAAAGATCAATATTTTTTCACATTTGTTTTTCCATTTTTTTCATGAAGGGGTTATTATTCAATTTATGTTGTGATTTAATAAATCACAAATAAAAATTAACCCTTTAGATGCCATTTTTGATCATATACCACTAACCGCTTTTTTGAAAAATACACATAAACTCAATATTCAACTTTTTTATCAAACTTTGATTATTATTAGTATCACCGGCTCGCCCATCTGAATGATAGGTGAGAAAATTATATTTGGTGCATTATTACTTTTTGTTTAATGTCAGATTGAATAAAAAAGTTACACTGGGACCGTTAAGTACTTTTTGTGTATTTTGACCTTTAAATTGCATACAATTTATGAAATATCAATTTTTTTTCACAATAATTTTTTCCATATTTTTCATGAAGGGGTTGTTGTTCAATCTATGTCATGATTTAATTAATCACAATTAAAAATTAACCCTTTAGATGCCAGTTTCGATCGTATACCACCAACCGCTTTTTTGAAAAATACACTAAAATTCAATATTTTTTTAACTTTGATTATTATTAGTATCACCGGCTCACCAATCTGAACAATAGGTGAGAAAATTGAATTTGGGGCATTATTACTTTTTGAATAAAGTCAAATTGAATAAAAAAAGTTAGATTTCTACCATTGACTTACATTATAAAAAAACTTTTTGGCAACCCACCTTTAAATTAAAGTGACAATTTTTTATTTCCCATTTTACTGCAGAAAACACAATGCGGTTGGGTAAAATGAAAGAGAATAGTAAAATTTACCCATTTTATCACGTCTTTTATCATCAAAATATGAATTTTTATGATGAAAACCACTCACTAAAACTACAAAATTACAGCTTTTTTTTGTGAGTGTGTCTGTGTGTGAGTGTGTGCATGTGTAAGTGCATGTGTGTGTGTGAAAGTGTGCTTGTGTGTGTGCATGAGAGGAGAGAAAGTACAAGGGGTACAGATTTGCAGCCCTAATATCGTATGACACATGCAAACACACACACCCCCCCCACACACACACACACACATACACGCACACTCTTATTTTGTCATGGACATGCAGACAGCAGTCCATACTATCCATATCAGAACACCTTTGACATTTTTCTTTAGATTTTTTGTCACAGTGGCCAGTAATCCTGAAGTTTGACATAAAATATGAAAATTTAAATTTTTTTCTCGTTTGTGTCATTTGGCATGTTTGTTCCACGGTTTGAGATCATATGAAATGAATAAATCAACTAGAAATGATTTAAAACCTAAAATGTGATGTCTTACCTTCAAAATGAATTGAAAAAATTATATAAATTCAGATTTTATCTTGCCATTGCCAAGGAATCAAAAATACTGGTTTTATGGTTTTTTATGAGTTTACGAAATGGCATCTTTTTACACAAGGATTTCAGTGTCTGTGATTTGAGTTCACACAGACTGACTCCTGGAAAATATTTTTTCACTTCAACCATGCTGACTAAAAGATGTGTTCACTAACTACACATCAAAACCATTGTATTGTATTTTTTTTTTATTGGTTTGCAGCCATGAATTATACAAGGATGCCAATTTGTTGTAAAGGGTCACCATAGAGGTTAGCCTGGTGCTACCAGACCATCGTACTTCATTTCATTTGTACAGAAGGTCTGGCAGTGCTTTAATTGGCAAACGTTAACTCATGGAGGCGGGTGTCTGTTAAAGTTTAAAACTATTGGATCTGCCCAGTGCCACTCTGGATTAGCCAACCAATCGCATAACGTTTGGTCGTCACGTGTGTCATGAGCCGGCTTCTGGCAACTGAAACTGGAGCGCGACTTTGACGTCATCGTTCTCAGCCACTCGCTCTGTTCGCTGATTGGACCGGCTGTCGAATCTCCAGCAAGACTGACTACTGAAGGGAAAATAAAATTTGGCCGGAAGTAGGCGGGCGGGCGGAGCCAGGCTACATAGAGGTTAGTGGGGGGGACTAAAATGGGGCATTTTTTTTATTGACCTTATTTTTACATAAGTTTATCAAGTTTACTACAGAGAAATGGGAAATTACAGTCAAAATATGTTTTCACTTTAATTTTAAGGGGGGGTCAAAAAAATGTCGTTATAATGGAAGTCAATGGTACAAATTGTGCAGTTAATGGTCCCAGTGTAACAAAAACATCTCACACAGTCAATGATATGAATGAAACTCAGAATATCCAAACTTCATTGAAAAACACACCTCCTTACCAAATTTTATGGCAAAGACACAATCAAAGCCAAAATTATCTAAAAAATGCGACCCCAGATACACAAATTTCCACCAACGGGGCATAAGGGTTAAACACATTAGACACAGAAGTTTATCATAATGTCACATCATTGCAATTCTAAAGCACTGACTGTCAAACTACTAAACTCATGAGCCAATCAGTAAACACAGCCCCCAAATACACAAACACATGATTTCTTTATTCTAGACACACCAATCAGGTTCAAGCACTAATGCAGCAGGTACGTTCACCTGCCTGTACAGTAACCAAAATGGAAGGAGTCAGAATAACAGTGAGAGTGAGGGGGTTGAATCCACAGAGGAGATGGGGTCCTCCTCTGTCATGCCAATATTAGCCCTTACAACACACCTCACATACTCACATTTTTAGACTGATTGCAAAACATAGTCACAGCAGGTAAACAAATGCACCAGACGCAATACATTGTCATTTGGGACAATGTGTCATTCCACCGTGCTGCTCTGGTCCAGAACTGGTTTCTACACCATCCACAGGCCACAGTTCACAGTTCTATACCTTCCACCATACTCTCCTTATCCAGTTTTTCTCTGCATGGTGGTGGAAGGATGTGGATGAACTTCACCAGATCCAGCTAGGTGAAGAGATAATGTCTAGTATTTTCTAAACTGTATTTTATATTTCGTTTATCAGATTTTTTAAATGTATATACAGTATTATCTGTAATTTTTAACCTGTACTGGATACAGTATTGTATGTGTGTTGTTGTTTGCTGGGATAACAGTGTTATGCAGACTACTGCACACATGTTTGGTTGTGATTTTCCATGTTGACTGATTTGGGTGTATGGAGAGAAATAAATTATATTTTCCTCAGTCTTCAGCATTGGTCTTGTCAAGTGTTTGGTGAACATATTGTATATTTGCACTTTCTCTGTGTACTTTTTATACATTACTCAAATCACTGAGAAGTAGAATTACTAAAAGTGTTTAAGGTTAGCAACAGCAGTGTTTAACTGGTTCAGACGGAATGAAGT
Organism: Hyperoplus lanceolatus; assembly: GCA_026929865.2. Classification (NCBI taxonomy): domain Eukaryota; kingdom Metazoa; phylum Chordata; class Actinopteri; order Uranoscopiformes; family Ammodytidae; genus Hyperoplus; species Hyperoplus lanceolatus. The sequence continues at coordinate 19,793,349 of CM049415.1, read as the reverse complement.
CATATGAAAAGTATGTGTTTCATATGGTAACAAAATATGGTTTTTATAAAATAGTGTATAGTTTTGAAAAGAGTATTTAATTTTGCAAAGGGTCTGAGGTGTTTTGGTAATTGAGTGTTTGGTGTGCTAATTGTGTCTAATCTTTTGAAAAATCGGGCCCTGTTTTCAAAATCGTGCTTAAGCAATCGAAAAAAATTGATGATTTGTCATGGTTTCAGTAGAATGAAATATATAAAAATAACTGTAACATATTAACACAATTGAAGTGTGCAGAGGGAATTATTTCAACCATTCTAACCGGAGACAATTAAAAATGTTTTTATTCTATCTGAGTAAAGTGTAGACATTTATTGTGATTTTTGTGAGTCTGGCAGGGCTGGAGCGGCTCTGCCCCCAGCTACAAACCACCGGGGAACATAGGACCCTTTTAAAAAAAGGGGTCCTATGTTCCCCGGTCACTACAAAGCGGGGAACATAGGACCCGGGGAATATAGGACCGGGTGAACATAAGTACGCTCCCATAAATAGCCTATCTGAAGCAGTACAGAATGCCTGAGAGAGCCTCACTGCATTATATTCAGATATATTTGTGTAACTGGGAGCCTTTTGTCTTTTCCTTGGCAATAGTTGTCGTTCCATGAATGAAAGACAAATCTTGCCAATATTTGTTTATTAATTTAAAACTAATTTAAAGTCTTACATACTTTAAAATTTTAGTAGGCTACAAAAACAACTTTTTAGTTGGTAGGCTACAGCATAATTGTTCAGCTGGTTGGTCCTTCCTGTTTGGCTTCACACCTGCTTTCATTTAAACCTGATTACAAGCGGCCTCTTGATTTTCAGTGGACTGACACCAGCTAGAACGTATTCTGGTGAAATAAGTTGTTTTTAAGATAAAACATTCATGTGAATTGTCTTCCAAAGAGTCAGGGGTTGTTCAGTCTGCATTTGGGCACGGAACCGATCACTACTTTGTTCAGTGCATGTAGTGGAGTTGCACGTTATTGGTACCTCAAAATGAGTCTAGTTGTTAGTCTGACCCAAGAAGACATGGACCTACAGCCTGTTGACATGGACTTGACTAATGTTGCTCCTGAGAGCCCTTCATCCCAGCAGGTAATTTTTTGTTTTTATCAAGCAAAAATTTGGATTTTATTTCATGTGTGCACCCACAAATCAGATTCAATGTGTCCAGATTTTTTGTAACGCTATTGGCCAAGGATGCCTGATGAGACTTGCAATTAAAATGAGTGAAATAAACCATACAACTCCAATGTTCTGAATTTCAGTTTCTTCTAGTCTGATGGTTATTGTCTGTGTCTGCAGACTGAAGTAGCAGGCGGTGCTGAGCAGCAGGCTATGAGAGTTTACCTCCGAGTCAGGCCCTTCTCTAGAGAGGAACACTCTGACAAAGAGGACCAGGTACAGTATAGCAATGGGTATGAAAGGTGTCAACCTGTGTATGTTGTACATTGAATGCAGAGCATGTGCGTTATATATAACTTTATATTATAGGATCCCCATATAGAAACCCAATCTCAACAGTGAGTGATGTTCATTTTTGCTACACTCTTTCTCACAACTGAGACTGTATTGCTTTCTTTCTGCTCCAGGATTGTGTAGTGATTGAAAACAGTCAGACAGTGACACTGAACGCACCAAAAGGCTCTGCCACCATGAAGAGCAGTGAAAAGGGAATCGGCATGTCCATCCACAAGTTCACCTTCTCAAAGGTCTGCAACATTTGAAGTTGTCATATCGTTTACCTTTACCCAAGGTCCTCACACTAACATTTCTTCCCAGAATTCCAGATGAGCTTTGTGTCATTTTAGACAAGTCATTACATTATTTTTTCAAAGCAACCATCTTTGTCTTTGTAGATTTTTGGACCAGAGATGATGCAGTCTGAGCTGTTTGAGGACACCGTCAAAAGCCAGATGTCTGATTTTCTGGAGGGGAAGAACGCACTGATATTCAGCTATGGTGTAACCAATGCTGGGAAAACCTACACAATCCAAGGTAAAGATGTTCACTACAACATTGAATTGTGTGTTAAGTCAATGTCGGAAGTGCTGTGAAGTTCTTCTGCCCGTCTTAAGTATTTTGTGAAATATTCAAGGAACTCCAAGAGACCCGGGAATACTCCCTCGAGTCCTGGACGCCACCTTTCACTACATTGGAAGCCATATGTATGAGGGCATGGACCTCAAGCCCTACCTCAGGAATGATGCACAATATCTGGATCCTGACCAAGTCAAGCAGGAGAGGAGTGCAAAAGCTGCCATTTTTGCTTCAGTCAAAGAAGTATGTCTATGTTGACATGTTTCCTCAGGCTATGTAAAACAAATATTTCTAAGAATTTTAAATTGCTGGAATGAAACGTGGTGCTCTCTGATGGTAATGCCATAAGGTGAATATTTTGTTGTCCCCTATCTAGGATTGTGATCCTCCCAGAGCCAGTTTTGGTTCGGAGTCTTCGATGTATTCTGCCAGGGCTGGCTCATCCTCCTCATCCTCCTCTTTTTCCTCCGATCAACCCAGTAACCCTCACTAACACACTTGTCTTATTTTGCATTTTAAAAATGGTTTAAGTTGGAAATGATCCGAGTTTGAAATCTCTAGGCTAAGTGATAAGTATGTCTCTAGAGTATCCAATAGAGTTTTAACTGAAGGATCTCGAAAAATGTCATAATGTATGATCAATTCTACCTCAGATGTTTTGTTTCAATCTTTGGCCTGTCGTCTCCTTTTTTAAGTATTTGCAAGCAACCCAACAGAATCAGGCAGCAGCCAGTTTGCCTTATGGGTGGCGTTCTTTGAAATCTACAACGAGTATGTGTATGATCTGCTTCAACCTTCCCTGTGCCCCAAGTCCAAGAAACGGGCTGCTCTTCGAGTATGTGACGACGGTGGTGGAAGCGCATATGTTAAAGGTGTGGGCACACATTTATTTAAGTCTGTAGAAACACACCTGTAAAATACTTTTATGGTGCTCAAATCCTTAAAATCGACCAAAAAACCTGTGTTGTGATAACTTCTTTCAGATCTCAGGTGGATCAATATCCAGACCCCGGGTGAAGCCTTCAAACTACTGCAGTTTGGAAACAAAAACAGAAGTGCTGCAGCCACCAAGATGAACCAGTCCTCTAGCAGAAGGCACATATTCATTCCATCATTTTCATCATGTCTTTACATGTCATTCTGTTATCAAAACTCATACCAGCTTTCATTACAGCCACAGCATATTTACCATAAAGTTACTGAAGATCGATGGCAGCACAGTTGAAAGGATCTCAGAGTAAGTGTTACGAATATTCAAACAATTTTTTTGTGTTCTTTAATAGTTTTCTGTGTGGCTACTGTTGTCAAGTAGTTGGGCAGTGGGAGGAATTTAAAGGTGCTGTAAGCGGAATGGTTCTTTTAGCTAACTTCCTGTCGGTTACTGCAGTTAGCAGTCCCCTCGCTCGTCCCTACGTCACCACATTAATGCACTGCGGTCTTCAAGCAGAGTTATCTAACATCATTTCAGATCCATAAGTGTGATAAAACACTATTTTGAAAACCATCAAAACAGACATTGGGAAGGATTTTTACCTGCTCCGCCATTGTAGGCGCATAAACATTCACCCATCTGTTACTCTGGCGTGTACCAGCAGTGAGACCACGAGTGAGACGGGTGTCGGCTTGTAGCGTTCTCTCTTGTGATTGGATAAAAATTTCGGGATCCTCCAATAAGTTTATTTGCCGATTACATGCAGAGTAGCTGACTGAGAGACCGGCTTAATGAAACGTGCACATTATGTAAGTGATCACTGTATGATTAAAGAGCGATTTAACATTTATATTAACACAAATAAACCGCTTACTTCACCTTTTAAGTATCATCCACATCATATACACCTACATCATTCACTTTAGTAATGTTTATGTGGTGACATTGTAAACTCGTATAGCCTACATATTGTAAGTTAATAGGGGAGATGTGGAAAGTAAAAAACAGCTCAAGGGTGCCAATATGGAACATAATTCAATCATAATATTTAAAAGGAGCTCTGGCATGGGAATTAACTGTTATGCATTGATTTTTATTTTTATTTTTTTTTAAATATGTTTTTTTTGCATTTTTATGCTTTATTGATAGTGTAGAGACAGTTGAAATGGGGCAGAGAGGGGAGTGACATGCAGAGAACGACCGCGGGCTGGAATCGAACCCGGGTCCGCTGCTGGCTGAGGCCCATGGGGGTGGGGAGGAAGCCCTATTGATTTGTTTTTTTTCTTCCAGGTTTTCTCTGTGTGACTTGGCTGGCTCAGAAAGATGCAACAAAACAAAGACATTCGGCGAGAGGCTGAAGGAGGCCGGCAACATTAACAACTCCCTACTCATCCTGGGGAAATGTCTCACTGCCCTTCGCAACAACCAGACTGACCGGTACGGTTTGTTAGAAATGTGTTAGATGTTTGTCACCAGCTGCAAGCAATGGCAAGGAGATGCTTTATTCTGCCAACATGTTGATGGTTCTCACATGGGGATATGTTTGATTAAAGTGATAGCTCTTTAGTTGGAATAAACATTTTATGGTGGCAGCAACCCTTAATGATTTTAATGTTTTTTGAATATCTAAAACCCTCTTCTTCTGTGGTGTCCATCAGAGTGAAGAGCAGCTACATTCCTTTCAGAGAGAGCAAGCTCACAAAGCTCTTCCAGACCTTTTTCCTCGGCAAGGGAAGCACGTCGATGATCGTTAACATTAACCAGTGTGCGTCCACCTACGACGAGACCCTGCACGTTATGAAATTCTCTGCTGTCGCCAAACAGGTTGTTCTGAGTGCATGATGCTGTGACGGGATGGGGCGTAATGTCCCGGTTCAAATATAGGCTGCGTTCCAATACCCATACTTTCTGCTATGTAGTAAGGTAGAAAAAGAGACTAGGATGTCCCAATTCTTGTGGTCAGATTTAGTATGTTTAAAAATACCCTGATGTCTTCTACATCCTTCCGAGATTTTTAGTGTTGAAAACTGCATTAAATTTTGGCGAATCTGACCCACAATCCAGTGCGCACCCGGAAGTGACGTCACACGGACGGAGCCTCCGTATCGAAACAACCGGGGATGCAACGGATATAAAAGCAAGAGGCGAGATCAAGGCGCAATGTTATGATGAAATAAGTAAAAGTATGTCCCTATTGTATGCCTACTGCATGCTAACTAGATTCTTTTTGTGGTCAGATGTAGTATGTAGAATAGAAAAAAGAGGGTATGCGATTTGGAATGCAGTGTTACTTTCCAATCTCCTCTTATCTTAACCCTACTCCTTCTATAGGTGGTGCAGGTGATCCCAGATAAGCCCCTGAGATCCCATGCTCCCTGTCTGGTGGGCCGTGACGGTAAACCTCTGGTCAGGAACTGCATGATAAACAGCCAGGACCTGGAGAGCTACCTGTCTGAGGACGAGCTGCTAGACGAGGAAGACGAGGCTGACATGTCTATGCTGCCACAGAACGTACAACCACCACTCCATGTCACCATCACACATTATATTGTAGACGTTTTACTAGAGCCGGCGTACGTACGTCATTCTCCAGTTGTTATTTGCGATTGACTTTAATGCCGTGTGAATTGTGGGCAAACGGATTGACCTCCATGAAATATATAGAGGGTAAATGTATATCTCCTGACATTTCTTGTTGGGTCACCATAAGGTTGACATTTGCGGTTTTTCAGTGACACATCTCAATCTATGAGATGGCGATCATGTCCACTCTGGATGAATTGTAATAACTTTGAGGATCCCTTTCCTTCATTTAGCACCATCAACAAAAGTCAATGGTTTAAATTAGTCTAACACTTCCATCATTCCTCTGCATCAGCTTTACTTTGTTTATTGTTTATTACCAAACATTAGCATGCTAAACTTAGTATGGTAATAATAAAAATTATGAAAGCAAATGAGCATGGCTATAGAAACCTACATTATTATGGGTATATTGTACTACTCAACTACTGTACATACTTGGGGAATATTTAACCTTTACCAGATGCAATGTAATAAAAGTGTTTTTCTTTAACTCTCCTAGGAGCTTGTGAATATGATTGAGAGCCTGCGAACAAAACTCCTGGCTGAGCGAAGAAAAAACCTGGTTCAGGAAATGGAGATCCGCAAGGAAATGGGAGACGCCATGTTACAACAGCTCATGGAGAGTGAAGAACACCGCAGGTAGGTCAGTTTTAATGTTCTATCATGCGAGGGAAAGGCTAGCGGTGCCTACTGTTTGAATCTTTTTCTTTTCTAAATGTTTAGCCGAGAGCTTGAGGAGCTGAAGGAGAGCTACCAGGAAAGGCTGGAGAACACTTTTGACATGTACAAGGACGCCATCAAAGACCACGCCTACCAGTGTGCCATGAAAGATCTGGAAGATGACTATGTGCCTTTTGATGAGTTTGTTGCTGAGGAGGAGAAAGTGGAGGTATGTCTTGTGAGCAGCTGTTATCTGGTCAGTTTCAATGGGTCATGCTTAAGGTGTTGACCTCGCTAACTGCTGTCAAACCCAGGTTTGGGTTCATTACAACAGTAATGCAATCATATACATTTCATACCCTTAACTTTATTTAGAGGTAAGATTTTGAATTGGCTTTATTATAGCCTGGTATTGTCTTGTGTTATGCTACCCAAGGCAAGCTGACAGAGACTTCAGTTTTGGGGCTCATAATTTAAATATTTTACTTTCCGACTGTGAAGGTGCTCAAACGTAAAGTGTTAGAGCTGGAGACCTTAATGGCTAATAATGGAGGAGGAACGTGTGGACCAACAGAGGACCAGTCGTGCCAAACCCCGTCTAAAGCCACAGAACCAGCAGGTTAGTGTGGCGTGTATTCAAACGGCTTACCATCTTCCCGTCTCAGGAAATGCCCACTTGGACAAAAATAGACAACTTTGTTTGAAATCCAAGTTGTTAATTCCCTCGCACTGTACTATGTTGTTTTAGCTTATTTCCTTTTTTGTGTATCTTCTACTAATTTCTATTTAGTTTGTATTGCGATGACGTTTGTTGTCCCGTCTTTCTTGTTTCCATTTATTTATTTTTATTCCAACGACAGATGAGCGAGGCAAGTGGCTTCACCAAGAAAAATATGCCATACAGAGGACATGTGAGGATAAACAACAGGTAACGAGCACAAGATGTAAATTATACATCGCCATTAAATGTGGGCTGGGTCTGGTTAAAACTCATACAAAATGCCTCTCTTTCTGACTGTGAAGGCTGTCAAACCTGAATTGACCGAGCTGGAGACTTTAATGGCCAATAATGGAGGAGGAACACGCGTAGCTCCAACGGTGAACAAGTCATGCCAGACAACACCATCTAAATTAACAGAAGCAACTGGTTAGTGTGACGTTTATTCATTGTCATTGACAGCTTACCATCTTCCTGTTAATGCCAAAATGCCCCCTTGCATGAAAATAGACAAGTTTATTTTAAATCCAACTTGTCAATCCTATGTTTGTCTTGTTTCATTGAGCACCAAAGCAAGTTTAAAAAAAAAATCTGTTATTAGTTCAATTAACGTAATTTTATTCCAATGACAGATGAGCAATACAAGCGGCTTCTCAAAGAGAAATGTGCCATAGAGCGGATGTGTGACGATAAACAAGAGGTAACAAGGACAAAATGTCAATTATCTATCTCGATTAGATGCGTCTTGGTCTGGTTATGTAATCAGTTTTACATTTAATGTTTGGTTCAGTTGATTCTGTCCCTAGAGAAAAGGCTGAAGGAGCTCAGTCAAACACTTAAGAACGTCAGAGATGGTTACTTGGAGAAATCAGCTGATCTGGATGGTCTGCAGTGGAAGCATGACGAGCAGGTTAGGTGATTTTTAAGTATGGGGGGGCTAAGATCTAAAATAGAAAATACTCATCAGTCCTTTTTAAAAGATGGAATTTTAGTTGTTTGACTGTCAAACGTGACTTCAGCAAGAAGGAAATTATTGTTGTTTGTGCTTCTTTTATTAATTATTTTTCCATAAAAGACACAATGTATGGAGGACATCCTACAGCAGAACGTTAAGAAGGACGGGGAAATCGCCTCACTTAAAGCTGAACTTGCCAAGCTTGCCCAGAAGTCCCCTGTCCAGGCCAAATCAAAGCGAGGCCTTTTCGCCAACCTCAGGGAGGCGGTGACTTCTCCGCACAAGGGTACACCTAGCCGGACAAGCAGGAGAACAGTAAAGACTGTACCCAAGTGAAAAACCCTGGACAAAAGAGGGAACAGACTTATTTTTTTTTTAAACTTACCCAACAGTTTTAAAGGCACCTTGTGACAGAATTGGCAAAATATCATTATTATTTATTTTATTTTAAGGTGGAGTGTTTCTTAAAATGCTGTTTTTTAAAAACGTTTTTAATAAAATTAAAATCTCAAACTTCTATACATGAAGTCTCTTCTCTTCATTGGCAATCTCAAACCCTTGTAAACATTTGTTATATGCAAACATGTTTTTTTTTTCTTGTAGCATACTTAATACCCCCCATAGAAGCCTTGTTATACATGCATTCATACACCACTTTAGAAACGTCATGCCAATGTATTCATCTTTGGCATGTGCTGACCCTAATCAACCTGGTCACATAAGGATGTCCATTATCTAGAGCCTGAGGCAGAGTAAATACAAAAGAATGATAGGACAAGGAAACCATGTGCAAGTTTTCAATTCCATTAAGTGCATCACTATATCATTTGATTACTGGTCTATATCTTCACTTTCAATCAGTAAAATCCCTTCATTCTTAATCAATCCAACATGAAATAAGAACATTTTCACCATTTTAAAGTGGCATATCCCCCTTTTTACAGTTGAGTGAATCAGGTTTGTCCAGTGTGGTGTGCTTGAGGTAATGGAGCACAGCCTCCTCTCAGTTGGGGAAAGGGCCGTTGTGTTAGAGACAGCCAGCTGCCCATCTCTCTCTGTTCTCAGTGATGGTTAAGGGGATTAACCGTTCGTCTTAGCCTGCGTCAGTCCAAGGGGGTCAATCGCTGGATTAGCACCTTGCTTAACAGGTGCACCTTAGTTAACATCAGTTTATTAGACTTTATTTTTCCTCATCACTTTGAATTTCTGACATCTGGCTATTTCAAATGGGACATTTTACAGCCTCCAAAGCATGTTTAGTACCTTTAGTTGCAATTTAGTCATTAGACTGGAATATTGCAAAGCTGCGTGGAGACTGAGGGGCCAAAATATTGCCTGCTGTGGCAGAGTCTGAGACTCTGGACAAGTCGTCCTCATGCCACTTGTAAATAACAAAGTGGGCGATGATTGCACAGTTGGCATAGACCAGGCTTTGGTTGATGGAAAGGCGCAGGTGGATTCTTTAATAAAGGTAAGCTACTCCAGGTTTTTATTCATGCTGTGTTTTTTTAGGACACACAGCATGCTGTGTGGTGTAATTAATACATGGATCACATTAGTTTCAGTGTTTTTTTTAATAATTGTATAATGGGCAAAGCTGCCATCTGATACAATTGTGAATTATGTTAGGAAAGTTCAATGTAAGTATTTCTGTTGGTCTTCATATGAAATTATCGGACTTGTAGAAGGATTTTTGAAATGGTAGCATAATATTGTGTGAGAATGTGTTTAAAAATATAAAGTGACAAAATATTTTGGGTCAGTTATAACATCATCTTGACTTTTTCTTGTTAACCTGTGTTAGTATCGAAGACTAAGCATACAGACATCTCACCATCTTTCTCCCCCTTTGGCTAAAAGAGCACTTTAAATCAAAAGAATGTCTCGGTCCACTGAATCTTCATGACCCTTCTAGTATCTGGGTTAGGCAAAACCATGGCCATGCCTGGAATTACTTCTTGGTTAGTGGCATGTATTTAGTTGTTTGAACTAAAAACAAATGTTTGCTGCTTTTAATATATACTATTATTATTAAATTAATTTGTATTCATTTCTCTAAGACATTTGACGTGTCTGGACAACACATGAGAAACCTAGTACTAAATAGAAGATAATGCAAATGATTTCTATTTGGCACGCCACTGTTTGCATAAGAAAGTGTGTGTTGTGATAACACAAGCAAATGTACTGTATAGGCTGTGAACAACAGTTATATCAAAGGTCTGAATCATGTTTAAATACTTGTATATAAATATATATATATATGGAACACTTTAAATCACAATTCATACACACTGCACACACATTAATATAATATAGCGCACTCTGCTTATCTATCCACGCTCTTATAGCACAAGGTTGTGTTGGCTTATCTAGAAATAGGTCTATGCTATGTGTCATGAGATTATTAATAATATTTTTCAATAACCCACACTCGCTAATGCTCCAGTGCAAGCTATTCCTATTGATGAAACAAAATGTTTATATGATTTAGATCAGGAAACATATTCATTAACATACAGTTGCAATCAAATGTATTCAACCCCTATTGCAAATCATATTTATCCTCAAAATGTACAAACCCTCAGCTGTTTGCAAACAACTTTGCAAACAATTCAAATAATTCAACATAACTAATATCACAAGTGGTTTCTCCAAATCCAACACAAAATGCCACTCTTAATGACTATTGCAGTCTCAAAATGATTCAACCCCCCTGATAGAATCCCATATAAGAGCACATTTTCAAATCTGGTGTTGTCTCAATCACTCCAGGGTTTCATTAGTTGCACGAAAAAGATAGTATAGACACCAAATGTACCTTGAAATATAGTTGGATGCATTTTTCGCAAGTTCAAAGGACAGTGGCTAGACTACCTGGACGTGGCAGAAAAAAGAAGCAGCTTTTTAAAGGCTGCCACCAGATCCCTGAAGAGGCGGTGGTCAAAAACCCACAGAAGACCTGCAGCAAGACTTGGTGGCAGCAGATACTGAGGTTTCAGGTTGCACAGTGAGGCGCATACTAAACGCTGAAGGTCTCCATGCCCGAACACCAAGACGTACACCACTACTGACTAAAAAGCACAAGAAAAGTCGGCTTCAATATTCTCAAAACCAGATAAATAAGCCCCAGAGGCGTTGGGATCGTGTTCTGTGGAGTGATGAAACAAAACTCAAGCTTTTCGGGTCCGGAAAGCTGAAGCTTGGACTTTGTTGGACCTACCAACAGGACAATGGTCCCAAGCATACCTCAACGTTGGCAAAGGCTTAGTTTCAGAAGTAGTACAGGCAGATTCTAGAGTTTCCATCACAGTTGCCTGACTTGACTCCCATTGAAAATCTGTGGTAGGATTTGAAGAAGGCTGTTGCAGCACGTAAACCAAATAATTCACGTGAACTGGAGGCCATTGCCAATGAGGAACAGGATAAGATTCCTCAGGGACGATGCCAGAAGCTAGCGACTGGCTCTGCATCACGTTTGCAGCAGGTAATGAAAGGAAAAGGGTGCTCTACTCACACTTTTCATGAAGAGGTTGAATCATTTTGAAACTGCAGAAGTAATTAAAAGTGGTATTTTGTGTAGGATTTGGAGAAATCCACTTAAGATATTTAGTTATGTTAAAGCGGCTACGAGTAACATTTAAATATCTTTTAAACAGCCTCATGTTTCCTCTCATAATCATAAATTACCTTTAACAGCAAACGAGACCATCAGTGCAAAGAAAGACGTTTTTATATAGTTTTTATTACTGCATTTGATCTGGTCGTACACCCAGTCCGATTTTCGGTTCACGCGTGCATGCTCTATGGTCACATATCCGTATTGGTCGCGGATTTCAGTGTGGCGCAGGAACGTGAATTGAGAAGCCTATCCCTCCAGGTGAGGGAAGGGGAGCGGGAGCCTTGTTTGAGACAGTTATTTGTCGTCATAATGACTGATAACGGGGCTGAACCATCAAAGAAAGAAAAGAAAATGCAATGAAGAAAAGCTAAAAGGGAGAGTGATAGTCGGGCGGGAGGGCGTTGCCAAGCAACGTATACACAATTTCACGCAGCGAAACTAGACTGCAGTGTTTACTCCTAAATGAATGAGCGGTAGCCTACTAAAACAAAGTTTACTTTGCCTCACCAGCATCATCAGATGACCATTATTCATCTGAAATAGTCATTATTTACAACAACACATTACCTCATCGTGATCCATACTAACTAACTGCCATCTCTCGTTCATTCGCTTTGTGTGAGGACACGGGGACTCGTTCAGCTCTGTGAGAGGTGACAATGCATCAACTCATTGCAATCAGGTGTGTTTAGCACTTACTGGCATTAGTTGATGCTGTGTCACCCATAGACTCACGGAGCCAAAAAGAGTCCGGTGCCCTCACACTTTCAACACACGGACACGCCACGCACCATATTGCTTCCTGATTATTTGACTCTTGCACTCCCTGGACGAGCTACAAAACAGCTTCACGACAGCTGGCGTCGTAATAATACTACCGCTTTTGTTCAAAGGTGTCGCCAACGTGCCGACTTACTCGTAGTAGCTTTAAGCTATTTGAATTGTTCTTGTTTGATTTGTTTATTGCAAACAGCTTAAAGTTTGAACATTTAGCCAATAACCCTAACTTGCCATGGGGGGGTTGAATAATTTGGATTGCAGCTATATTGATTGGCACAAATAAATACTGTCTTTATCTCACACAGGTGGTGGCATGTTACCGGCACTTGGCCTCATGTGTCGGTGGGTGCACAGACAGCCTGCAGCTGCGGGATGAGTTGCGTCAGACGCGGGAAAAGGCCCAAAAGTTGTCCGTGGGCATCTGTCAGCATCTGACCAAACATCTCCGAGACAAGAGCCTGCCGAAGGAGCAGCGCAAGGAGATGGAGCTCCTGTGGGTGGCCTTCTCCTCCAGCCTAGAGCTCCTCCATGTTGATATGTGCAAAGTTTTCAACATGGGAGTCATCTTCTCTCTGTCCAACAGTAATGCACTGGTGAAAAATGGCCTAGAAGGTAAAATGATAGCCCTGTGCCTCTATTGTTTATGTCATATGTGTGCATTTAACCTGGGCATCCAATATGAAGACTTAAACATCAAATATTAAAGCTGAAATCTGCTAAATAATTCCAATTCTCCACCAGTAGCAAAAAGGACATTCATGTGAGATGTAAAAAAATATATATATTTTCCCCAGTACGAACATGGAAATCTGTTGTTCTTCTGTCAAACACAAATGAATAAGGTTGACAAAATGAAGTTAAAAAACTCTTCTCTTTGACGATTCAACATGAAGCTGTCCAGCTGTAATTAAATAGTAGGAGTAAAGAGGAGCACTTCATTAGACATTTGTGGAAGTTGAAGTGAGGACTGCAGCATGCTCAGACCGTACACTATATGGCTCAGAAACTACCATTGTGGAGATGCTGCCCCACGTCTGCACTCCCTCTGCTCTCTAGCTTTGAAAGAATTACAATAATTTTGCCCAAGGGGGAGCACGACATCACTTCTTTTGTTGTGCACATCTCAAGTGGCTTTCCTAAGAACCACTCATGCAATGCATTCGTGACACTGTTCAGGAAACCCATCAGGGAATTAAGGAGAGCTACTTTAGAAATATATATATATATATATTTTATATATACTATAAAATTCCTATTATTATATCTACCAGCCGGTTGGATCACCAGGTGAAGTTTGTTGTCTTCAGAGATTTAGGGGCCGGCAGGATAGTTCAATAATATCAAGATATAAACAATATTTTTTTTTGTAAGCTCCTAATATAAACCACTTAAACTTGTGATTGATTTCATATGAATGTGTAAATAGTCTGATATGCAAAACATGATCTCACTTAATGATTATGCTATGAACTGTATTGCATGATACAAAGAGGTGTTTTATGATATTCTTTCTACCATCATAGATAAGAGAAACTCCTGATAGTATAGTGCGATGCAGTTTAACTGTATTTAATGCAGGGCAGTTGAAAAAGACTGCATTTTAGCTCAGTGTACAGCTTATAAACATTTTATTTTTTTTGACATCCAAACCAGTTAAAGCTATAGTGCGTACATTTTACATACGTATGAATGTTGGTTAGATTCAAGCCTTAGCCCAACAAGTTGACACAAAATTGATTAAGCCTAACAGCTCCACAAAAGTCCCTCTGTACTTCTCTGTATGGCAGCGTTTGCAAACTGTTGTCACCACCGACACTGGGCACAGGAGCTCATAAGCTCATAACTGTGCAAATTCTGCAACTTCTTTTCTGCTGCCTGTCTTGGCCAGGGGCCGTATTCACAAAACATTTTATCTTAGCGCTAAGAGTACTCCTAAGGAGCACTAAAAGTTCTTAGTAAGGAGTAATTTCTTAAAACCTATTCACAAAGCTGCTAAGACCAACTTTTACTAAGGAATGGGAGGGACTCCTAAACTAAGACTAGAGGGTGTGGTTGACCCTGTTGCTATGGATGACGTCATGTTCATACCTTCTATGCCCACAGTGATTGGCTGAGAGGGAATGAGTCCCTAAGAGTGAATTTATGATAGAAACACTGTGGGAGATATCCATATTGTGTCGCTGTATTAAAGTAAATAGTTTTTATATAGCCTACAATTAATGACAAGTGACACTTATTTAACATGAAACCAAGATACTGCAGGGTTTCTCACACATTCGTTCACAATTAACCTACAATAGCGCCATATAGGCCTATTCATTTTAAATTTTACAATGATTTGAATCGGAAAAAATATCCTCGTTGAATAGCTGCAAGCCATGCACTCTCACTGTATTTTTCTCAACTGCGGACTATGCAGCAATAGTCAGACAGCGACAAACCAGGAAATTCACAATTCAGAAACAACAGCCGGCGAAATCGTAAAGTACATGCTGAAGGAAAAAGGCGAGACGCGCAACTATACAGTAGCGGATCTGTGGAACGGAGGAGATGCTGCGAAGCGCCACATATAGGCCTACTCTAGTAGGAAATTAAACCCAAACGTGACACCAACAGTAACTTTCAGTGCATCGTAAACCCAAAGCAACTGCAGAAAAAGGAACTTAATAAATAATGTTTTATATAAATATAATAAATACAAATGTGTCTATACTTTCTAAATATAACTTTACGATCATTATACCCTTACAGCTATTAAAGGTACCTTTCATAAAGCTCACTAGCATTAAATCTCTCCAAAACACCATCAAATGGTTGTCTGTGATTTACTCTTAGTGACTTAGGAGTCCTCTCGAGCACTCCTAGCTTTTCATAGATTTAGGAGCAAGTTTTAACACTAAAATGCTTTGTGAATTACACTTATCTTAAAAAGTTAGGAGTCCTAAAACTAGGAGTGAAACGCCCCTTATTTTTGAGAGTTACTCCTAAATCAGCACGTTAGGACCTACTCTTAGCCTTAAAATGTTTTGTGAATACGGCCCCTGGACTCCCTGTGAGAAGAGTTACTGTAACTCAATGGGACCTTAATAAGAATCCCAAACGGCAAAGATTTGTTTGATTCTAGAAAAAAACGTGGATGAAGCAGAAGGTATAAACTCCATGCGAGATCACCGAAGGCTTATGTAACGTAGATGCACCGATACTGTTGTTGTAATTACTCAGAATTCATCAGGTGTGGAGGGGGGCGACAGAAGTTACTCACTATAGCTTTAAGTCATGTTTGACAGGATGCAAAGTGAAATAATTTTACAGACAAAAATGTTCCTTTTGGTTATTGCAGGAGGAGGCAGTGAGGTGGCAGCCCGGGCCCTCAGTCTGCCGGAGCTGAACCGAGCCCAGAGCCCGGCCCTCCCAGATGGGCTAGAGAGACAGGAGCACAGCACCATGGAGCAGGACATCAGACAGATAGACCACATGATGGAAGACATGGAGCTGAAGGTGAACGTGTTGCGCTGGATGGTGGAGCCCCAGGGCCCACAGTATGCAGACCCCCTCAGCAGCACAGACAGCTCCTCCCTGGCTATGCTCTCTGTGGAAGAGGAGCCGCCCGCACACCGGCCTCTTTGCCAGCGCAGTCAAATCATTGTGCTCTTAATGCTGTCTGCTGCTGTTCTGGTGTCAGTCACCTTATCTGTCTGCATTGTGTTTTTATAATGAGCTAAACCATAAAACAGCTCAACTTCCCTAAAACTTCAACACTTCTTGGTAATACTATGTAAAAACTACTGCAAGTACAGTTGTTTTCTCTTTACACACTCCACATTCAGAAAAGGTTGCATCTTGTAATCCCAGTTAACTTACCAACTAGTGCATACGCTCATTTCTCCATATATACATTGAAATAAATTTGAATGCAAACCAGTTTGCCCTTTATAGCTGTAAATCCAACGCTGCCATCTACTTTGAAATACCTTTGTTCAACAAAGTCAAAATAGAAATACATGTTTGCCAGTGAAAACTTATTTAATAGAATTATTGCAACTATTGCTCTTACTAAATCAATTGTACAAAGATGGAGCTTATATTTGCCCTTTGTTCTGTACAGTACCTTCTCCTGATTAGTTTGTGAAACATGAAAGAACATTTTCTGATGGGGAAAACAAAAAAAAATGTCAGACATTTCTCACTTTTAATTCCTTGCTCCCAATTAAAGGACATAGGCGCTGATGCTTTGTAGTTGATATACTGGAATGAGCAGAATATTAATTCCACTTAATGAATTTCTTTTTTATTCTGTTACTATAGGCTACTAGCCTGGTCCAACCAGACCATCATACTTCATTTCATTTGTACAGAAGGGAAAATGAAATTTGAGCGAAAGAAGGTAGGCGGGTGGAGCCAGGCTAATAGGCAACTGTACAACCTATAATTTAGAGAGCTGACAATGTATAGTTGTGCATCATAAAAGTATCAACTTTGACATGACAATGTGTTTCCATTATTTTTTATTAATTAGCATGCACAGCACGAAATGATTGTATGCAAAGCAACAGGAAATGTACAGAATTTATATCGCAATAAAATACTATCCTGTTTATTTTATTTTATTTATTTTTACCTTCAAACAGTTATATAGTATAGATATAAAGCATATGGTGTGAAATTATATGTGTCAAACCTTATTATGACTTAAAAGCAACCAATGCTTGGGGTAATGAGAGGGTTAAAAGCATTCGGAGCAGCTGGTCTTTGTGGCTATAAATACCATAAATACACATTCCTCCATAACTCGATCTGCACGTTGACAATTAACCTTAAGATTCTCACTCTTATCACTTAACACTCACCTGATCCCATAACACACTCTGAAGGACATCCTGCCATCTCCTGTGGGAGTTTGTCACTTTCTTTATTTCAACTTTATTTCAATATATGAACCTTAAAGCGGCTACGAGTAACATTTAAATATCTTTTAAACAGCCTCATGTTTCCTCTGATAATCATAAATTACCTGTAACAGCAAACGAGACCATCAGTGCAAAGAAAGACGTTTTTAAATAGTTTTTATTACTGCATTTGGTCTGGTCGCACACCCAGTCCGATTTTCGGTTCGCTCGTGCAAGCTCTATGGTCACATATCCGTATTGGTCGCAGACTTCAGTGTGGCGCTGCAACGCCATTTGAGAAGCCTATCCCTCCAGGTGAGGGAAGGGGAGCGGGAGCCTTGTTTGATACAGTTATTTGTCGTCATAATGACTGATAACGGGGCTGAACCATCAAAGGAAAAAAAAGAAAATGCAATGAAGAAAAGCTAAAAGGGAGAGTGATATAGGCGACGGGGGGTGGGGGGGACGAGGGCGTTGCCAAGCAACGTGTAAACAATTTCACGAGAGCGAAACTAGACTGCAGTGTTTACTCCTAAATGAATGAGCGGTTGGTACTAACATAAAGTTTGCTTTGCTTCACCATCATCAGATAACCATTATCTGAAATAGTGATTATTTACAACAACATAAACACATTACCTCATCGTGATCCATACTAACTGCCGTCTATCGTTCATTCGCTTTCTGTGAGGAGTCGGACACGTAGCCTAATCTTTCAGCTCCGTGGGAGAGAGTAGTTAGGTGACACTGCTGTATCAACTCATTGCAATCAGGTGCGTGTGGCAGTCAGACCCGTCGCCAGACCTCAGTCTTAAGGGGGGCATATGAAATGCATAGGGGGGCACAATTATTATTAGCCTACAGTACACTGTATATTTTTAAAGGTGCAGTGTGTAATATGACATCATCAAGAAAGTTCTACAAAGTTCTAGAATGCAACGCTCCCTGGGTAACCACACCCCTTTAGAATAATAACAGAAGCTACAGTGGCCTTCAAGGACAAGAACAAATCTAAATTTTAAACAATGCACCTGATGACATTCCAACTATGACACTTCCAAAATGGCGGCACTAGGCCTTGGTCCAAGATATGCAGAAATATGGACATATATGAGACACTTTCTAAGGGAAAAATTATAATTCAAAAAAAAATGTTCAGCTATTATGCACTAAATTAAACGTACTTATGGATATTATAATTACTTTCTACAAAATCTGCTAGGAAATAAAACCCACAATTCTCCACACTGCAGGTTTAATAGCCTAGTCCAATACTCGCGCAGCACGTAATCATCACGTTAAACTAACCAACAGCGGTAGCCTAGGCCTATAGCCTATAACATCAGTCCTCATAATTTAAAGGAATACATTACATAGAAGCAATATTATGAATATCCATAAAACACTTGACTATTCAACATATTAGATGTAGCCTAACACCAGACGCATATCTCAAACATTGCATTTTAAAGCAGTCAACAGAGGGATATGCATTGCCATTATACACACTCACACACACTCACACACACACACACACACACACACGGTAGCCTACTTTGAGTGGAGGCAGGGCTGTGCTCTCTCCAGTCCCTTCTATCAGTACAGCGGGAGGCGGCGTTTCTCCGAGCTCAACCTCCTCATCAACATATCTTTCGGCCTCCGGGTTCAAAGCAGCCAGTGCGCCAGTGAGCTCGCTACTGCGCTCTCCAAAACGCGCATCCATCTCTCCTTGCACAGCATCAATAACACTGTAAAATACTCTCTTGAACTCAGTCTTTTCGTCTATGTCACTTTGTGACGGACCAACTGTTTCCTCAACTGCAAATCCGCGGAGGTTCTTGTAAATTGTGCGTCTTCTCGGCCGGTTTCCGGCAGAGCCTCGCCCTCGATGGCCGTGGCTGGAGGAGCGCTGAGTTCCCACAGTGCAAAACTGTGGCTTCACGCAATCAGAAGTGTCACCGCGCTGAACAAGTCCATAATTTCGGCTTGTAGTAGTCTGTTGTGCGACACCAGTTTGACGATCCGATTTGGCAGAGGTGACTGTTGGTTGGCTTTTCAACCATTACCGAATATCGATTATGATGAACTAGAAATGAAATAGTAAGCCGGCGAAAACTCATCCAGCTTCACTTTCAAAAATGCGCGGTAACATGTTGAGCGGCTACATCGAAGTAGTTACGTAGCCTTACTTTCTTTTCAGTAAGGCCGTGATAGGCTGTTGCAGTGTAGATAGACTCACATCAATCAAACAAAATCACACCATTGTTTATTTATATTTTAAATGTTTTGATGATAAAGAATGCAACATTAGTATTTATCAACACAAAATTAGCTACTATGATAGTATAAAATAAAAATTAAAGTATTTTTTTTGGAGAGATCTGTGCTCCAAGTGGGGGGGCACAAGCATTTCTGGGGGCGGGCCCGGCCCCCTATGGCCCGCCCATAGCGACGGGTATGGTGGCAGTGACTGGCATTAGTTCATGCAGTGTCAAAACCACTCTCACGGAGCCGAAAAGAGTCCTCACACTTTCAACACACGGACATGCACTATATTGCTCCCTTCTCAGTTCACACTCACGCGCCTGGCACGAGCTACAAAACAGCTTTGCGACAGCGGGCGTCGTAAAAATACTACCGCTTTTGTCCAAAGGAGACGCCAACGTGCCATGTTACTCGTAGTGGCTTTAAGGATCATTATAGCCTACATCAACAATTACGTTTTGCAATCATACAGTTTGTACGATGCTTCCAAAATAAACAAAACTTGGCACCATATAGGTAAGGCCAAACCCTCAATTTATTTTTGTTCAGCTAAAATATAAATAATAAGGAATGCTTAAATGTAGAAGAATGCAGACTGCGGTAAAGATTGACTTTTATTTAATTTATTAAAGTAAGTTCCCGATGATCACATGATGACAAACCAGTTTTCTTTCTCCATTTGATCTGAAGGGATATATTTATTATGTTTTTATCACAAAACAGTACAAACTTGACGCTTAAATTGATTTTTACATAATGACAGATTGTAATGATGTGGAATGACTTAACTCATCATTAACAAACTGATTAATGTGAGAAGACAAAATAAAATCAGTTGTGATGTTGGGGATAAACAATCTGAAAGAAAGGAAGAGAGTCTTAAAGACCTACTTCACCGATGGGAATATGAAGGTGTATTGAATTCTGAGATCCTATTTAGGATAAATGTGCAAAAAAAATGAAATTGGTTAATTCTAGCCTGAGAAAAGGCAGAAAGAGTGTTTTATGGTCTCACTGTCTAACCCTACATTTTCCTTTCTGTGACATCACAGTAAGGGCTAGGATTAACCGGACAGCTGGGCCAAGGGAAGACTGAGGGAAGACAGAGGGAAGAAAAACCTCATTCATTATATTATAATAGTGATTTTATAATGATAGAACGCCTGAACCGTTCCATATGGGTGAAGTATTCCTTTAAGTTACTGTTTTTTCATAATATTACTATTACTATGCGCAAATAGCCTACCTCTGTATTTTGTTACTTCCCGACCTAATTAAAAGTGCTACCAGGAACTATCAGTTTGTGTTAATTCTAGTGCCCCCTTTTGTGTTTTTACTACGTCAGATGAAGTTCCCGGGTGAGCGTTCCATGACAAGAGGCATTAAGAAAAACTATATAAGAGAGCATTCTTTTTACTGATGGTCTTGCTATTAAATGTAATGTATGATCATCAGAGGAAAAAAAATATTGAAAAGTTCCTTGTAGCACCTTTAATGCGTTCAATAATATAATTATAATAATTCAAATGAAATAACCACTGTTATTTGGCAGTTTGGGTTTGGTAGCCTATCTCCAGCCAATGTGATTTCTGCTACCATCCTAACCATGATCCTGTTAAGTAGGATAGTCCTACTACGCTAGCATTTGGGGCAAATGCGAGCTTTATTTTGAAGTGTTTAACCGGACGTTCGGATGTTTCAATCTCTCTCAATGTGTCTAACTTTATGGCGGGGCGGTGCTATTAACTACTAGGATAAAGGTTGCCATGCACCAAGCCATCATCAATAGAGGCAGTAGTAGGCTGTAGGCTACGCTCAGGATCTTACCAGACGGAAGTATAGCCTTGCTGCCCGGCGGAACACAAGCTTTGACAATGGTGGCCAAACAGTGTCACTCGCGACTCAAACTTTTTGGTGTGGTAAACCATCGTGAAAAGCGTTACGAGCCTTCTTTCAGTCACGACAGAGTTTCCCCAACCATGTCGAGTTTGACAGCTACTACCAACACATCCCCGTGTGTTCAGTCTACTATAGTCACCCCACCTTCAAACAAATTTGACAAGCCGCTGTGGAGAAGGAGGCGAGCTACTGGACCGGGGATGATGCATCTCCCTGCAGCGACGCTGATGTCCACCAGAGGTAAAGGTTCTAAGTTGTTATGGTCTCTTAAGGTTAAATGGCAATTAATACAACACATAGCTGCATGAAAAAGACAAATAACAACAACTAATTTAAACCCACGTTATTTTAGCGTGTCTTTGAATGCTCAAATTAAAATAAGTATAACTAAATTGTTTCCTATGTGGACAGCTCGTGCCTTTTAGAATCATGTTTCATGATAGGCTTCTTATCCGTAACATAAACGAACAAGACCTCTGACAGGTCACCTTTACTAAATCGTTACTACTGTCTATGGATCGTGAACTTTTGCTGTATCTCTATTTGAATGTCAAAATAAAAGTCCTCTCCAGTCGGCTAACAACAGAAGCGTTAAGCCTCATGACTCATATAAAAGGGTCTTAACTGCACCTCGCCCTCATGTTAGGGCTTACTAAAGGCTGACATAGATTTATCAATGGGGAGCTGTTGAATACATGGTTGCTGTTACCCATTAATCTCACCAACTGCTGCTAACATCTGCATTTCCAAGTCTTTGTAACTAGTTCACTGTAGAGCTGCAACGATAAATCGACGAATCGATTATTAATCGATTATTAAAATAATCGCCAACTATTTTGATAATCGATTAATCGTTTTGAGTAATATTTTAATAAAAAATGTCCAAATTCTCTGATTTCAACTTCTCAAATGTGAATATTTTCTGGTTTCTTTCATCCTATTATGACAGTAAACTGAAATATCTGTGTGTGTTGGACATAATACATTTGAGTACGTCAACATGGGCTTTGGAAAATTGATTAACATTTTTCACCATTTTCTGACATTTTACGTACCAAAACACTAATCGATTAATAATCGATTAATCGAGAAAATAATCGACAGATTAATCAATTATCAAAATAATCGTTAGTTGCAGCCCTAGTTCACTGAGACATATTTCTAAAGCCAGACCCTGATGTTAAATCCACAGTGTTTTCAATAGAAACCTTTGCCCACATCCCATACTGTATTTACACAATAGGGCACATGGTCATTCCTTGAGGCATGTCAGTCACCAGCGAGCATAGCGTTATTGTTGCGTTCTTCAATATGAATGTTTCATAAATTTGACTTCCTTGGGTTGACTGGGTTTTTGTTTCCGATTGTCCTTACTCAAGCATTTAAATTGATTCTTATTGTGATAGCAAGGTAACACATTATAAATAATTTTGGGATTTTGTTATTTTCATTATGATAAATATAAAGCAATGTGCTATTAACATGTAACATGTAGAAGTGATCATGATGATATGTTGCTTGATAATAGAAAAGAACATTTGAAATGTTAAGTAAATGTGGAAAGCATACATTCATGCAATATGTACGGTTCAAAAGAGTGAATCCTTTGCAATATGTTAAATACCTTTTAAAATCTACTGGTGCTGAATTAGGGTTTGTGAAGCAGGGTGTATATTGCAAAAAAGAAAATACAATTCCAGATAAAGCTTCATTTCTTGGATAAAAATTCACTCCTGTCCTCTTCTCATTGGTTTCAGAGCTGAGCACTTCCAGCAGAACCTTCCAGTACGATCCACCATCGGGCGTATCGAGGTCTGAAAACAGGAAGCTGTTCTTCGACACACATGCGGTGGTGCGACTCTTTGAGGACAATGGTTTGTCTTCTTTCAGTATATCAAAAATGTTCCCAACATTACCAGGCTGTTGATTTGACTCCTGCAATACATATTTTGTCCATGAGCAGGCTTCACCACTCAGCAGGCCGAGGTGATGGTTAAAGTGCTGGTGAGGATGACCAACTCTACCATGGATGTGATCTATAACGACATGGTGACCAAAGTGCAGCAGGTAAGACTGTGTGTGTGTGTGTGTGTGTGTGTGTGTGTGTGTGTGTGTGTGTGTTGTATGACAGCCCCTGTGTGATTCTACATACTCCAAGGTTGCCCTTATAGTTGCGTAAAGTTCCCTGAACCAAGATCACTGGGTTCATCCTTCCACAGCACCTTTATTGACCCAAACACATGGAAAACTTTGAATCTTTTATTGTGATGTCAATAGCAAAACATTACGTCTCTCGCCATATTTCATATCTGTTAAAAGGGGTTATTATCATCTTTGTTTCTTGGGGCTATTTGTGTCTAGATGTGTAATTTGCTTTGCATTAATCAAGGTTGCTGTTTTAAACCTTTTGTGCTGTTGTGTGATTTGTGGCAGGAGATCATGTTGCAGCACGTGATGTCTCAAATAGTCTCTGTCAAGAAAGACATGATCATCCTGGAGAAGAGTGAGTTCTCTACTCTACTGGCAGAGAATGAGGTAAATATGTTGATCAGCAGGTAATAGGAACACAGTGATTGTTGCATTGCATTGCATCTATGCCCTCGGTATGGACTGCAAATATTTAAGTCAATGTTGATGGTACACTATGTTACTTTGGGTGTGTCAGAGAAATTACATTCTTTCTAAGGTATATTCTCATAACTGAATAAACAAACTTTCCTCAGAGGAAAATTGGATCCCCGGAACACTGTTTGAAAGTAATGAAGCTACCTTAAAAATGACTGTTTCCCTGTTGTTGTTTTGTACAGCAGCGGGGCCCACAGTTTTGTTTACCAACATTCTGCCTCAATATAATTTAGTTTTGATATATGATGATATAATAATTATTCAATACTAAGAATAACGTGTAGAGAAAATATGGTTTGTAAACTAACTGCAGGCTCTGCAAATGTAAAACAAATCCCCCTCCCTTGAAACTGCATTGTGCACCTATAACTTGAAGTATTGATCAAATGGTCATATTAATCGCCTAAAAAAGGTAAAATAATAAAACAGATTTAGATAAATAGAAATTGGTCTAGCCATGTGTTCCAGCCACGTTATGTACACACGTGAAAGACTGTATGACATACCTGCTTTATTTGTGTCACGTTTTCTTAAAGGAGGACCATGTAATGAACAGTGTGTTAATGTAAGAATGTTTAGTTTTAGTTTATTCACACACGTCATCATCTTATCGTTGAGAAAATGTCATAATATACCTAATGGCAACGCAGGATGCGTGAAATGGAGAACCCCTTTTAATTGTGTGTATTTTATTATTTTTTATTTATTCATATGACTTTGGATTTTTACTATTTTTAACATTTCTTTCAGAAACTGAAGATCCAGTTATTGGAGTTCAGGGTCCATCTGTCTGTAAGTGGTTATCATTACAATGTACACAATGTTCAATCTATGTCCCATGTTTTGCAGTAGAAATGTTCATTCAGAAGTAGGGGAGAACGGGGTAAGTAGGCACACTTTTTACTCTAGTGAGAATTGCTCATCACCAAAACATCTGTCAATAGCCATTCCTACATTAAATTGAAGCTTAAGGTGTTGGCTTGAAATGTGTGTCTCTCTTTTTTTCCAACTTATTGTAATGAAGAAGTAATTTACCATCAAAGACACTCTGACACATTGTGACAACCAACCCCATCAAGGGGCCGGTTGTCACACACTATGGGGTTGTTTGTCACAATGTTATCTTAATGGGAAAAATCTTGAAAAGAAGGCAATGAGGCAGAACCAAATTTGAAAGTTTAATTGCATTGTCAAGTTGACAAATAGGCCTACATAACTTACTGTAGCCTTGGCAGCTGGTCTAGTTTGGGATGCACTGGGTTGTTTTGATTTTGTTGCCCTTTTTTCTTTTGCTTGCTAGCTGCCTTTTCCTGCTCTATTCTTTCCTTCTCTGGGGTGTCAGTGAGGATACAGCTTGACAATTTATTTCGTTATTGGGTTCCTTTTCTGGCTGCAGCCTTGAGATAACATGTGACAACCAACCCCCCAAAAAATTTGACGACCAACCCCAACCTGAATTTCTTGCTAGCATCAAGGCCAACAACCATCTGACAACTAATTAGCTTGCTAACAACAATCTAAACTATAGCTTACCCTTCACACTTTCTGAGGGTAACAAGTGTTTTGTTATAAACCCATTGTGTAAAAGCCTAGAAGAAAAATACTGAGAAGCAAAATATTTTGAATTTGACATGAAAAACGCAAAACATCCTCTCACCTGAAATGCAGCTGTCTTCCTCCAAGGAAGTCTATGTATGTGACCTCTGATCCCAATTCTGGACCTTTTTTATATCAACATTTCAGAGCTAGCGCGCTCTGGTGGCGAGATATAACGAATGTGACATCCAACCCATGTGACAAATTACCCCGTTCTCCCCTACTCCTTTTTTATCAACCAGCAGTAGTTTTGTTGTGACTGTCCTTTGTGTATCTCCATTGCCACCTTGCAGGATGACATGAACAAAGTGCGCTCAGAGACTATGTTGGACATGAATTTGGAGAAAAGCCGGATGAAAGAAATGGTAAGACTTTGAGAAAATAAAATTAAGGGATAAATTAGTGTTTGTAGAACCGTCAACTCAAATTTGGCTAAATCGCCAAGATTTTTATTAAAATGTCACATAAGACTGATAAAGGATGATGTTTTGAAATACTATCTTTCATGGTATGACCCCCCACTTAGGCTATCTGTATCTCATTGAATTGAATACACTGTTAGTGCAGCTATCGGCCACTAATGTATTAGGATCAGTATGTAAGTATGGAGTGTTTACGTAGAAAGTTGTGGGGAATACTACATAAAACATGAACCCTTCTTATATCTCTCTCTAAATTAGAACATTATCATTTTCAGAAAGCAGATCATGACAGAAAGCTTATGGAAACACGAACTGGCATAATGGAAATGGTTTGTATATGTGTTTTTTTTCTTCTTAATTTATCATATCCGATTACTAGTTGAAGTTCAACGACTTAATGTACTCGTAGGCCTTTGGTGAGGCTTATCTTTAATACCTGTGTGTCTAATTGCATATTTTTTTTGCAGAGTGCAGAGCAAGATCGTCACCTAACTCAGACCGACATGAAAATAGACACCGAAGTGGCCGGTTTGAAAACCATGTTAGAGGCTCATAAACTGGACACCATAAAATACCTTGCAGGTAGGACACGGCACATGTGCATTGTTGTTTAGTAGAATCAGCAATCAAAGCTAGGAGAATTTGGACTCTCAAATGATCTGTTTCTGGTGGATAACTTGTTCAGGGTCTTTATTGTAATGGGGAAGAAATTGTCTTTAAATTGGCTAAGTACCAGTAACCTCCATAAGAGTCACAAAGGTTGTATATACAAAGTGGTTGACTTCATACTTATTCAACACAGCAGTTTTATTAGTAAAGCTGTACATTATTTTCCTATATTTACAATGAAACAGATTTTAAAGGAAACATTATTTGTTTAAAATGTAGTCAATAAATTAGATTGCTTATTTGAAATTGGGAGGAATTCCATTTGTATCTGTTCAGAAGTAAATATTAGAATGTAGGCTCTCTTGTCTCATTGAAGCAAGCATACTAAGGTTTGACCTCTGTTTTTCTTTTCTCTTCCAGGTTCAGTGTTCACCTGTCTCACTGTGGTCTTAGGTTTCTATCGTATTTGGATGTAAGCAGGATAACATTATGATTTTTCATATAACCCCTCGTAACACTTGAACTGTCAATGTAAGAACAATCAGATCCCAAATCTTTTGCACATCTGAAAGTGTTCATTTATCAGTGCAATATTATATTTTCTCTCTGAATTTAAAGCGTGACTGGCGTACGTTTTGAGATGATGACATTTTGATTCCTCAAGGCTAGGGGAAAATCGTTTTTGGAGCCGCCCATTGTTATTTATTGGTTGCCAGAACATAGTTGTAGAATGTACTTCATCCAATTTTATTCAGATGGGAATATGTTGTCCCTTTTAGAAACACTATAATGAATGGAGAAAAATATATCTGTTGTGCAGACAATTAAAAACTGACCTCTTAACTTAATGCTTCTCGGAAACGAAGTTGAACTTTTTAAACATGAACTGTTATTATTTTGTGTATATATTTTATATATTGAAGTGAAGATCAGACGAATGAGGGGCATATGAGACTCCCCACAGACATTTAACATTGTTATGGGTTTTTAGAAATCTTTTCACAGGATCCCTAAATTTATGTAATTTGAATCTAATTGGATTGTCAATAAATATCAAAGTTATGATAACAAATGAAGTGTGTGTTTGTGTATTTTGCTGGTTTTGTGTCGGAGTTAATTTGCTGCAAAAAAAGAAAAGGAAAGGTGCGTCATTCTGTAAAGGTTACCCTGGCTTTTATTTTGAAAAACCATGGAACCGGAATGGCTTGCCACAGCGCAGCGGAACTGGTGTTTACCTGCTGTGTACTCCATGGTGTACTCGCCACTGTCGGCACGTGTGTAGATCACAGAAGAGTGTATCCTACACCAACTACCCACATGACATCAAATTGTAAGTTAAAATGCATTTAGCAATTAAATTACAAGCGTCAGGGTATGTAAATGAACGTTTATAATAACAGTTTTCATACATAAAGCCAACTCAATTAGCGGCTAAGCTAGTAGCTAAACCAAAATACAATATTAGTAGGTTACTGTAGGAATAGTTAACTGTACAATATGTCTCGTAAACATTTAAAAAATGAAAAGTTATATTTGTATTGGCTCTGTCTCTGTTGCTTTGTCACAAGTTGACGTTGACATACCTTGTTGTATATTTGCAGGCACTGCGGAGTGTTTCCTTCAAAATAATGTCTGATGCGTTCAGTAGCAGTTCGGAAACGGTGCTTCAGCGTGCGGTAGACGTTTCGGTGCAGACAAATACCCCTCTGGAAAAACTTGAAGAGTTGTATCAGATTAAGAAGACTTGCGACTTCATCAGCGAGCGTAAATTTGAAAAGGTCGGATATAATTTCTTACATTCTATCATGCGAACATTTCAGTCCATTGGTAGCTATATAAAAGCGTGGAAGCGGGAAGTTCTAAATTCTTGTTTATGACAGCTTTTCATCAGCTGTTTGCTTGTGAGGAACGCCAGAATGAGACGTATATGAAATGGTTCATGTTCACAGGTCGCTCTGCAGTTCCCTGATGAGCTTCTGGTGGATTCAGTTGCAGTAGCAGGGGAGATTGAGAGGACCAGTAATGCCAAGACGTTCATTTTGGGAGATACATCCTATGGCAGGTAACATACTGGGTTTAAAGGTGGGGTAAGCGATTTTGGAGAAAGTTTCAAAATCAAGTGAATATCTCCTCACAATCTCCCTCCTCCCTGTAGTGTGTGTGTGTGTGTGTGTGTGTGTGTGTGTGTGTGCACGCGCTGAAAAAAAACATTACACACAGTATTTAAACAGGGGTCACCAAGACAGTGCCCGCGGGCTCCAGGTAGCCCGTATGAGGCGCCCGCAGGCCTGTTCTAAAAATAGCATAATAATCTGTTTCCCACCTTTTTTAAGTCATTGTTGATCATTATTGTGAGAAATCATTAACATGATCAGTGTCTTCACATAGATTAATATCATTAATAATAATATATAACTAAAGGCAAACTGAGCAGATGTGTTATTTCAGAAGAGTGTATCAAACTGGGTGCCCTTCGTATGACTCAGTACCCATGAAGTAGCCCTCAGGTTCTAAAAGGTTGGTGACCCCTAACTTAAAGGGAGGAGATATTCACTTATTTTGACACAAAGTGATTTGTCAACACACATTCTCCAATATCGCTTACACCCTCCATTTAAATGAAATTGCAACATTAATTAAATTACTGTGATCATTTCTAAACTTTGATCCATATAATTCTAATCTAGAAACAGTTTATGCAACACGGATTTACCAAACAATTTTCGTATCTGCACGTGTGACGTTATGTTTCAGTACACTGTTGAACTTGGAAAAAAAACAGGCCATTTAAGTTACAGGATGTAGGTGAAAAGCTCTATGTGATTTGGCTACTCCATTTGTTTAACAAAGGCGTGATCTTGATATTGTTGTCTTTATTTTATTTTGTCAAATTCTATTGAGCAGCTGCTGTGTAGATGAGGTGGCAGCAGAGCACGTTGGAGCTGACTGCATGGTGCACTATGGCAGTGCTTGCCTCAGCCCATCCACCAGATTGCCCCTGCTGTATGTCTTTGAGAGGAGGCCGCTGGTTTGTGAGAAGTGTGCTGATGCCTTCAGGGAACTCCACCCTGACACACAGAGCCATATCGTCTTCCTCTATGATGTCAACTATGTCCATGCAATAAGTAAGCATTTCTAAAAAAAAGCTCTTTATGGTGTGGTATCTGTTGTAGGAAGGAGGATTACACCAATGCCTATGTGTTATTTTGACTAGATAGTCTTGTCTATTCAGCTACCTTTTAAGATAAGTGGTATTCTTTATGATATCAGAACAGTTTTCACAGGTGTTTGGTTGGACAAATGAACTATTTCCGCTTCCTCAGTCAAATAATATCAATTTCCCACATTCTCAGTTTAGGGAAAATGCATTAGTATCTTGTCTATTCTGACAAGTCTCTTTTTATCCATCTATCAAATGTACATACTGTGTGTGCGCTGAAAAACAAATCTGGTGGTAATAATAAACAGCCTAGGCTCTGTAAACGGACATGTGCACAGTGCTACTGTGGGCCCCCTTTGTTTACATACTCTTTGCTTTCATACCAGTTTACAGAGATTGTGACCAAATTCTGTCAACAAGCATGCTACAGAAAGGCTGACTCCACCTTTTAATAATGGTTCAATAATTGTCCCCACTCAGTGACTAAATACAACAAATATTCTATTTTTTCAGATGATGTCCTGTCACTCCTTTCGTCTGAGTATCCAAACCTGGTCGTCTCTGAACTGGTCGTGGACGGGGAGCAGTGTTACAGTGACGGCTGGATTAGAAGACGAGATAAGGACACATGTCTGTCAGAGCCAGACCACAAGCAGGTTATCTGTCAATTTGGAAGGCAGTTCTCCTTGAAAAGTGCTCTGAGTGTAACGGATTACAGCATGTTCTACGTAGGCCAAGAGGGAGCCACTCTGAGAAACTTCATGATGACTTGGAACCGCTGCTCGTTTAGTTCTTATGACCCCACGACACTGAAGGGCAGGACTGAGTCAGTGAGTGTCAACCGTGCCCTGATGAAGCGATACTACGCCATAGAAAGGGCCAAAGACGCCGGCGTGGTGGGCATCATGGTGGGCACGCTGGGGGTGGCCGACTACCTCACCGTCATCCAACAGCTGAAGGACACCATCGGCAGAGCTGGAAAAAAGTGCTACATGTTTGCCATGGGGAAGCTGAACGTTCCCAAACTGGCAAACTTCCTCGAAATTGACATTTTTGTGTTAATCGCATGTCCCGAGAACTCACTGCTGGACTCAAGTGAGTTCTATAAACCCGTAGTAACGCCCTTTGAGATGGAGGTGGCCTGCAACAAGAACAGGGAGTGGTCAGAGGAATACGTGACGGACTTTCGTCATCTCCTGCCAGGTTAGACCGGGATTTATTCACATTCATTTTATACTTTAAGTTTGCCTTCAATACATTCAGATTTTTATATAGGCTTTTTTCAAAAATAAAGATGGCTGGGTTATGTTTGGCCATACAGATTTTCCCCCTTCTAATATGTGCATTGACGGCTATTGTTAATTATCATTCCATTTATACAAGCTGTAAAGTGCATTATTCCATCTTAAATTCTTAAGCCAAATTCATAATGCTAAAAGGATTTGTACCAACTTGGTACGACATTTGCAGATATTATGGATCGTTTCCAAAAAACAAACAAACTGAAATCTAAAATTCATCCTTCTCGCTCCATCTCTCTATTTTTTGAACAGTCCCTGCTATGATTACAACTGTTTCTTTATTGACCAAACATTTTGAACCTATTCTATTTCTATCACCAGTAGTCCAATTAAAGTGTATTGCTTCATATATTTTCTTTCTCCCAAACTTGCACCAGGTGGGCCCAGCCACGTGCCTTTGTCCGATCAGCTGGAGGAGGGAGATGAGACGGACGTGTCTTTAATCACTGGAGCTCTGAGAAGCCACAACCTGATGATCAGTGAGCCTGCAGAGTCCTCCTATGGCTCTTCTGTGGTCCTCAGGAACCAGAACATGACTGTGGCCAACTCAGCTGGTATGAGGCAGTTCAACATTCTTCTCTACATAAGACCTTTTTTTTTGTTTCCATGCATTTGTTTTATTAGAATTCAGCATTTGTACACTTATTGATGCACCTTGTTCATGTGAGCATTTCTTAAAACCACATAAACCCCACTACACATTTGTGCTTTCTCTTTTCAGCATCTTTCCTGGCAGAGCGAAGCTGGCGTGGCTTGGAGCAGAAATTGGGAGAGACGCCTGTAGTGAAGGCAGTAAAGGGCAGGAAAGGCATAGCCATCGCCTATGAAGAGGAAGGAACATCTTCATAATAATAAACTAGTAATCCACAAGGTCTACCCAACAGATAGTTTAATAATGTTGGTCCACAGTTATGAGTATTCAATGTATATTGCTTGTAATTACTGGAAGATGTAAGTAATAATTAAACGTTTCCATAACATTTGTATAGGATATCGTTTTATTTCTTACTCACAGAAGGTAACTTGCCACACTCGTTTATATTAATGAGAGAACATTTAGAATAAAGAGTTCCCATGATCACTTGTAACCTCTGCAACTTAACTGTATAACTGGTTTTAATATCTTTTCTGTTTACATGTATTTATTTCAATTACTGGCCACCGGAACCTCTTCTACAAAGGCTGCAGGAAATATACCAGTATTCCCATTACATTGCCCCTCCAGCCAGTCCTGGTTAACTAAACAAGGAAAGAAGAAGAAATTAAGAATTTTGATCACATTTCTTGTTCAAATTATTGTATTTTCAGAAAAATAATAATATGAATTGCAAAAAGAATATTCTCACCTTTAGAGAGCAATGTGATTGTGTCACCCTGATTAAAATTGAGATCCTCTGGATTTTGAGAGGCATAGGAATGGAGTGCCACAAAGCAAATTTCATCCTGTTGCTTTCCATCAGTTTGCTAAAATCACAAAAGACATACTCTTGGTTAGCTTTGCTTTATGGTTCATGGTATAACTATAACTTAGTACTCCATGTTGGGATACGGCTAAATTATGTTCCATTTTTCACCCACATGGTTCATTAGGGTCCCCTGTAAGAAATTAATATATATGTTTAATATCATAGATATTTTTCCAGCAACTACCTTAACTTTCAATTTGCAGATTGCACATTGAACTTAATGGAGGGTATATTTTCTGCTTTGCAGGAACACTTCAGAATCAGGTTCAGTTGCCTCCAAATTCTGTCTAACATCTTTGCAATCATGTCTGTCTGTCGTGGTGTACTTCAGTTTTGTTTAGTGAGGCTCACATGCGCAGCAACAGATAACACTTACTAACCTCTTTGGTGTCACACCACAAGGTGATGTGCCCGGCACTGACACAACCCCACACACTTTCCATTTCTGTGTTGGCGTTGATTACACTTTGTCCAGTGGCCTCGGAGGTTAAACTTTATAGAACAAACAGATGACATTTTATTCTTATTCAGTAATGCAATATACAAATGAAATGGGACAATTATTATTTTATTACCTCAAGGTGATTGAAGCAGAGGGGAGATTCAGTTTCCTGCTAATTTTCTCAATAAGCATTGCATAGGGAGACCCAGGTGGTAATGAGACAGCAAAGTTGAATGTGAAGCGGACTTTGACAATGCACAAATCCTCGGTACACTGAGCATCCTGGCATTAAGGAAAAGAGACATGGTTGGAGTTAAACAATTACAGTAATCCAAATAAATGATTTTATCCTTTTAAATTCATGGGCAGGACTGGACAAATCAAGGACTCTGAATACCTGTTGTGTGACTTCAATGCTGTCGTCTCTACGATTGAGACCTTTAATACAGACAGTGGGTTACATTATTTGTTATGACAGATGGATAGAGTCGGTCAAAAATACAATAGCATTTAGCACCTATCTGAGAATAGTATATAATTATCTTACTTTGCTTAAACTGTAAGATTAGTCTACCTTGTTTCCTTTCAGGTCTGGTCGGTGGTTCTCGAGTTGGAGGCACAGATTGTCCCTGTCCATGTTGATAACATCAAGATAATGCAATTTCAATCATAGAAATTAAAAGAATGCAGGATTGCAACGTACTACAAAAGTTTTAATAAAAATTGCATTTCATCACATGCAATTTCAGAAACATGCAGAACATATTAAGAGAATAAGAAATAAAAGTTAAACCTACTGACCTCATTCTGTTTAGAGGCCCGGGAGATCTCCAGACGTTCCAGGTAATTGTAAGGTACAAGCCCCCTCTATATTTGGCATGATCAAAATTAATATTCTCAAATGACAGTAACATAATATGAATTATGGTTTCTAAGCATATTCCATTAAAAAAACCACAGGTGTCTGTACTTTCAGAGAAGTGGCATATGCGTGATAAGGGTGATCTTACTCTTTCATTGAAGATCACAGAGGCCCAGTTGTCCGCAGCCTTCTGTAAAACAAAGACGATATTACCCGGCACCACAGCCAACTCATCGCTGGTCTCAGGAACAAACTCAAACAGGACAGTGTGGGGTTCTCCTTCCAAAGCCCTGTACAGACAAGAGACAT
Source organism: Hyperoplus lanceolatus (assembly GCA_026929865.2). NCBI lineage: Eukaryota > Metazoa > Chordata > Actinopteri > Uranoscopiformes > Ammodytidae > Hyperoplus > Hyperoplus lanceolatus. Next base: position 19,759,194 of record CM049415.1, on the reverse strand, counting down.
GCAGATGAGGGAGTATGCACACTATAGTCTTCATTATTACTTTGTTATACTACATTTCTATCCTGCTGTTCTATTGCTTACGTTTACAAAGAGATTCAACAGTTTCCTCCAATGAAAGCACAATATTTCATAGGTTTGCGTAATGCTTGTTATTTGCCTATTTTTTAACATAAAGGGCATATTTTTCCATTTTACACATCATCATAAATCTTAAAAACTAAACCAAGCAGTTAGGTCATTTGCAATCAATAAAACTGCTAACTAAGTATACTGTTTATTAAGAAGGCATCCACTTCCACTTTGAAGTAATTGTTCTACCTTAGAACCTCAGGTTCTTTTGGAGAAGTTGGACCATCTTTGACCTGTTAACAAAAACACAAAGCATTCTATCATCAGTAGTGCTGGAAGTGCTCCCAATCGTTGTTGTTGCTGACATAGTGCAGGACAGCATCTAAATTATATATATAAAAAAAAATCTGATGTGGGATAGAAAATTCAACTATTGCCCATACATGATGCAGCTTGTGATACCTCAACGTTTCTTTGCATCATGGTCATCATAATACAGGTGAATTGTGGATAATTAAGTGCCTCTTAAGTTTTTTAAATCTTGTTTGGTGTAATGTCAGTAAATAATGGAAATATAGCATGATTTCATTGTCATCAGATAGTGTGGCTTTTTTTGTAATTTTCTCTTTCAAGATAAGGTCACCTGCGGCTGTAATGGGGCAAATCCAGAGAAGGCATCCTGAGGAACGACAGAGGCAACAACCTGGGGATAACAGAATAAATGTAAGTTACGTATGTGAAATGATCATAGTGTCTCACATCTATTCATCTATCAAAAAAGTGCTGTGTCAAGATATAATCACAGATGAACTGATAAACATTTCACTGTTTCAGATTAGCTGTTCTGTTAATAATGCAGGGGGATGTCCTCAAATAAAGTAGTACCTTTGCTTTGCCCAGGTAGTCCTTCTTCTCCAGCTCAGCGACATAGTGCTTATTTGGTCTGAATAGCTCTTTGGATGGGAACTCAACTGGCTTGAAAAGTTTCTGTTTCTGTTGGGTGAAATGGCAAAGCAAGGAGATACATTTGTCAATCATTTTGAAATGAAAATAAAAAAATAAAAACCGGAATATACTGCTTATACTGTTGCAGAACGGCCTATCACTTTGAGCTAAACAACACAAATAGAAATCTCCATGCCTTATCCTTGACCCTTTACTAATTAAACTAACATTTATGTGTATTTATTTGCAAATGCATTGGCTGATCTAAAGCTTTGATTAATAATCAGTCACTGACTAGTCAATGGGAAGTAATGTTTCATTAAGAGGCCTTGTGTATCTGAGTTGTTGGTGACTATACATGTTAACTGACCAGGGTACATTGCAGGGCTCTGTCGATGATGTTGAGCTTGGCCTCTGTCTTGTAGTCGAGGGCCTTCACAAGGTTTTCCTGGGCTTTTTCCCAGTTACCCAGCTGAGCCTCGGACAGGGCCATATTGTGCAGAACCTGTGGCAGGAAACATTACATATTGTGCTGGAAGCTTGTCACTGTTTTAATCCCTCTAGCCACCACACCCTGTTATTAGGGTGGAGTGAGGTTTAACATCAATTTAGTTCTAAAGGCAGATTAGAAAAGAGTGTTGAAAAAGAATGCACTCTTTATCTCTAAACCGACAGTATAGAGGAATAATCTTTAGTAATGAAATAGTTTAGAAAATGACGTAATAAGGAGGACGTTACTTACTTCACATGCAAATAGTTTGTATCTGAGACCAAGTGCTTTGTAATCTATCAGCTGGTTGCCTCTGAGTGTTTTGAAGGCCTTCTGGAAATCAGCTAAACTCTCCTCGTACCTTTAAAAAGAATGAAGTGAAAAAAAGAAAGAAGGAAGAAGAAAGAAGAAATATTCCAGTTAATTACATTTGCGAGCAATAATTAATTGTAGATGAGAGGTTTATCAGGAATGAGACTTAATGATGGTCAGAGTATACTTTTGTATTGTATACAACAATGTGAAACCACAATGTTGAAAATGGTTATTGAACAGGGACATTTTACTGAGATGACTAGTGTGTCTTGCCTCTTTGTTTTGTAGAAGGCGATTCCCCTTTGAAAGAAGGCCACAGCCAGATGCTCATCCTTGCGTATGCTGCAATCAAACGCCTAACAAACAGAAAAAACACTGTAACTTCCTCTAGAAGCAAAAAAAAAAGAGAAACAAAAAACTCTACTTCTTCTTTCTCAGTGACTTGCACTTTCCGACTGTAACATATCACAACATTTCATTAAGCTTTATCAGCCGCTGTACATAAACACAATATTTAAATATCCATCCCATGATATTTCTGTTGAATGTTATGGGGGTTTTACCAACAAAGGTCAGACATACCTTTTCTGCAGCTTCCAGGTCTTGATTAAGAAGATGGAGACAGCCAATGTCAAAACTAATTTTGGAGTTTGGTTCTTGGATGGAGAGGAAAATCCTGAGCGCCTCTGGCAAATCCTGTCTGTCTACATATGTTATAGCCTCGTCCCACTGGCGCAGAGTGTCCAGAAAAGACATAGTCGCGGGTAAGGAGCACACTCAAATGCAGGGCAAAGTGAGGAAGTTCCTCTGATTTGTACCAGGCGGCACAGGAAGTGTGACGACAGTGATAGTGTTGTGGTTACACTAATGTCCGCACCATCATAAGGTTTTAAGGCCCAATGATTCATTGCCCCCACCATGAAATCCCTTGGCATCTATAATGCAATAAATGATAATGGAGTGATGAAATAATCTATATGAAATAGTCAAGCCTATTTCATCATGATTTACAAGCCTTACATGTGGAGCAATATGTGGAGTATTATTGAATAGACTCTCTTTATTGTTAGCACATGTATGAGGGAGTAACACATTATAAATTTGCATGTAAATTGATAAATACAGTGGTATACGTGGATGTGAAACTAAAAATGAATTGACTCGTTATTACAGTTTCCCCTTCACCTGATCATTTATCACTGTTATTTCACTTCACATGATTTAGGCCTATAAGTCTATTTTCCACTTCACACATGATTTGGTCACACCCATTTTTAGCAATTCATTTGACACTTTCACTTTTTTATTATTTACTATGCTTTCACCCCTGGTGTTACCGTCCTTAAAATGATAGCCTGAGTGACTTTTTTGTTTTGTGTATGAAACATGTTGAATGGAAATGATGAAAACTATAGCTCTAAAAACTCAACACAACTCTTTATCTAAATCTTATTTAAAGTCATCAGATCACTTGATAATTTATCAATTGTTTTTTCATTGCGCATCTAGGCTACTTTTACCACTTTATCAATTCAAATGCCATTGTTCGGGTCCATTTTTGTGACCCAACTTTTGTTACTTACAGTTTTACATAGGCTACATTAGCGCCACGCTGAACAGTGCAAAACTTCAATTTTCCCTAAATACTTAAAAAAAATACATTGCTTGTGAGTTGCCAGTTGAACCTTTAGCAAAAACCATGCACTCTTTCACACAATACATTTTTCCTCATGTTTTTGTGTTGCACACCCGTATGAACTATCTTGTGAACCCCAGAGTAAACAAAGCTCTTATTTTAAAAGAAGAAAAGACGTGTTTCCGCTACTCATCTGGTTAACTCTGGATGAGTTGCCCTGATGCAGCCGTCGCTAGCTAAACAAACATGGCTCTGTTAATAGATTATCACCCAACGGACCTTCACGATACGTAGACAAAAGAAAGGGGAAATATGCGACAATTAATAAGAAACGTGCCAAAACATAAAGCTGTGGACGGAGAGCTGATATGTTATTAAGTTGGTTAGCGTAGTGTAGCCTTTTGTGACCGTGTTTACACATTGCTAGCACTCCAGTGGGCTAATGTACGCTAGCATAATGGACCTTGGAACAATGTTGTACAACAATTTAAAAGATGTCACATGGAGCACGACGTCCTTACCATTAGATCAACTTGTCAGCTCTTATAGGTTGCCTCAAATTGCCAAGCTGGACAACGGTTTGTAACTTTCTGTCACTACTAGGTTTAGTTTTCTATTGCTAGCTGCTAATGGCTAGTTAGCAGCTAAGGTAAACTAACTACCGGTTGGAAGACAAACTTCTGCAGTTGTTTTTGTCATCGTACATTTTCATGCAATATTGTCTTGCTAACATTAAAAGCGTTGGCTAATTTCTAACGTAGAAAGTTGCGACGCTGTCGTAAAGCCCTTGCATCTTTTGTTCACATCTCACCAAATAACATTAATCAAGTTTGTCAGTGTCATTTTATAGATTTCATGTTATGTCTCTGCTGTCAAACTGTTGCCGTATTGTATGCTAAAGGCAGTACGTCAAAGTAAAAACGATTGATATACTATTAGCATTAGTAGTTGATGGGACATCACTTAAATGCATCAGAATGTAAATTGCCCAACCGTGTTGGACATATCATAACTTATAGCAATTTTTTCTATTAAACTATACTTTTTCCAAGTTTCATGACACAACTATTGTTGATGTTTTATATCAGTTGGATTTTGATTGTGCAGCAAGTACATCAGAGGTTACTTGTAAATGTTGTAGATGAGTACATTTAATCATTTGTCTTTTGCACCTTGCAGTATTATAATATCTACTGGACTGTAAGGTATAATCTGTGATCGCCTCATTGTTTTCATTGCTGCAGGTCAGTCGGTCGAAGGGCTCAGAGACCATGACTACCTCTTGATTCATTCCTGCCGTCAGTGGACGACTATCACTGCTCACAGTTTGGAGGAGGGACACTATGTCATTGGGCCCAAAATAGAGATTCCAGTGCACTATGAAGGTGAGCTACATCTGATTCTGCACGGATGCTGCATGCTCATTCATTTGCTTTTGCGGGAAAAGTACAACCCAGGCATGTACATTATCCAATAATATGTATTTTCCAACTTTCAGGTCAGTTTAAATTACTGGAGCAGGATAGAGATGTCAAGGAGCCTGTGCAGTACTTCAACAGTGTGGAGGAGGTGGCCAAAGCTTTCCCTGAAAGGGTATACGTCATGGAAGAAATCACCTTCAATGTTAAGGTATGCATTTAACCTGTGGAATGAATTATTGTGAATAGTTGTGAGATCTGTAGTGTAAGTTAAAATGAATATATGTTTTGGACTACAAATGCTATGTTATTTACTTCTCTGACAAAGGTGTTTTTATAAATCAAGATTTCTAGTTAAACCTAGAATCATCCTGTTAAGACGGCATTATTTATTTAAGTGGATTTGGTTCATTTTCTGAACGTTAAGAAATGCAAAGCCATTACTTTTAAGAACATTTACCAAGGAAAAGTAAACCAGTGACTGATTTTCAATGAAAGCAATTATTAACCTGCTGAATTAATGTTTACTCACTAGGTTTTCACATGTGCTGTGCTTTCACAGATGGCTTCAGGGGAATGCAATGAAGACACTGAGGTTTACAACATCACACTAAGCACCGGCGATGAACTGACACTAATGGGCCAGGCCGAGATCCTGTACGCCAAGACCTCTAGAGAGAAATCCAGATTCAACACCATCTTTAAGAAGATCGGGAAGCTGAACTCCATCAGTAAGATTGGTCGCGGCAAGATGCCTTGCTTGATCTGCATGAACCACCGCACCAACGAGAGCATCAGCCTGCCCTTCCAGTGCAAAGGCCGCTTCAGCACCTGCAGTCCACTGGAGCTCCAGATGCAGGACGGCGAGCACAACATCAGGAACATCGTGGAGAAGACCCGTCTCCCGGTCAACGTCACGGTGCCCAGCGGTCCGCCCCGCAACCAGCACGACCTCCACCTCATCCGCGAGGGCCATCGCTACAAACTGGTCAACATTCAGACCAAGACGGTGGTCGTGTGCTGCGTCCTGCGGAGCAACAAAATAATCCCCGTCCATTTCCCCTTCCACATGGCCATGCCTAGGTTTATCATCCCCGAGGAGCTGCTGCAAGGAGAGTTGTGGCTGGAGACCATGGTGCATCGATGGTTCTCCTTCTGCGGGGAGCAGTTTGACATAGACGACTATTCTCGCGCCGTCCGGGACGTGCGGACGGACTGGAACGACGACGGTAAGAGCCCCAAGAAAAGCAGTGGTGGGAATGGGAACGGCAGTTGCAGTGGAAGCAGCGGAGGCAGTGGCAGTTCCAACGGCTGCTCCAACCACATGCAGATTCCCAGCTCTTTGACTTACGCCCGGGACGAACTCACGCAGTCCTTCCACCGTCTGTCCGTGTGCGTCTACGGGAGCAACCTGCACGGTAACAGCGAGGTCAATCTGCAGGGCTGCATGACACTATGTGGAGATTGGGCTCTGCTGCCCTCCGATTGCCTCCCCTCAGACTCGGTAGAAAGTGAGCACTTTTTCCCTGACATGATGGATAGCACAAACCAACAGCCGTCCCTCAACAAGTCCGATGTTCCCTACGAGGAGCTGTGGTTGGATCACTTGAGGGGTCAGGTCCCAAAACCTTCTATAAGTGAGGGAATTCGAGGCGTCACCAGTAGCTGTGGCTCAACAGCAGCCCTGTCATACCCTGTCACTTGTCCAGTTGTTGCATCGACCAGTCCAGATACATCTCTTACTCCACCTCCGGTCCCACCCAAGTCTGAAGCTGTGAGTATAATCTACTATAGGGGTCGACCGATATGGTTTTTTCAGGGCCGATACCGATTATCGGTAGTCAAGGGGGCCGATAACCGATATTTGGAGCCGATATTAATTTGCAGAAAAATGGAAAATATTGCCGTCAAAATTTTGAATAATACAAACTCCAACACTTAACTTCATTTAAATGCCTTTAAGAATATGTTTAATAAACGCAAAACATAAAACACAGATTTGCAACATAACACAATTTAAACAAATAAATGGCTCCCTAAAATGTTCCTGAACTCGTTGTGATTTACTAGGCGGTTACACGTGTACCTGTACACACCCCTAACTGGGATATTTATTACAATTTCGGGAGAGTCTGCTGCCTTAACTTACCTCGAAACCATGGGGAGAGGAAGCGAAGCAGGGTAGGAGGAGACGCACTACCCAGTTATTTACTTTAATCTCTGATTTTATTCTCAATTACTCTGCCAAACTCTACCTGTACAACCACCCACAGAAGTTAGCCACAGTACTTTTCCCTCCCAATAAACACCCACACAAACACACACACACATCCACTATTTCAATATGCCATGAGCTACTACTAGTCTATTTCTGTATTTTTTATTTTTTTCCTATTTCTTTATCGTATATATATAATAATATATATTTATATATTACAAAAAAAAAAAAAAAAATGGCCGATGCCGATATGCGTCAAAATGCTGAATATCGGCGCCGATAATTGGTCGATCTGTACTTTGTAACCCTAAAAGATTTCAGTCTTGGTAACAGCAACAAGTGTCTCCTTTGTCAGAAATAGAACACGGACTAACTACTGTGTCAGTATTAAGAGAAAGGTCTTTTTCGTTTTAAAAGGTCACATTCTGCTCATTTTCAGGTTTAAAATTGTAATTTGTCTTTCTTCTAAAACTGTCTTCAGTGTTTCCCACTAATGTATCATTCCGTGGCGGGCCGCCACACTTTCATTTTGCCCCGCCACACTTTAATTTTTTTTTTTTTGATATATGTATATTTTACTATTTAAAAAAATATACATGTATACATTTCATTTGCAATGCGCGAGTTTCACTTGGAAACAATAGCATTTCCGCATAAAAATCTTTAACGTGTGATTCGCGCTGTGATCTCAAGAAACAATATTTCCTTCAATCATGGACGTATTATCAAAGCGCCGCTTGAGGGATCGAGGCTTCAATCTCCCCGAGTCACCAAAATGCTTAGGAAAGGCATAGGAAAGGAGCCTCGATTCATCCTTTAACCCTCCTTTAGCATAGGTTACTCCTGGCTTACCACTTCCGCCAGCGTCTATTCGCTTGCGGCGGCAAGCTACGCAGCCCTGACGCAGCCCCCTCCTTTTCCGGTTGCTGGCTTTACCATATTGTGATCCCCCTCAAATTCGGAAACAATTCGCTCACAGTCAACCCGTGTGCTTATGTGCAGTGCTCTCTCTCTCACACACACACACAGGGTGTGAGAAGTCACATTACTGTAGACAGAAATAAAGTGTGGCAATACTTAATAATATTGGCGGCGGTGGTCCGGGACACAGCCTAGCCTAGCTGTCCAACTTCATTGTACAACTACCCCCGGGCAGAAATACCCTCATAAACTCTGGAAAATGAAGCGTGGGGGTTTGAATTGAGCACCGGACCTTATAACCAGCTAGATTAAAATCCGCCGTTCCCTTTCTTTGGTGAATTAGGGACTAAGCAGCGGTGTTTTAGCGACGGGGAAAGATTCCAACGGCTTCCACTATCACCTAGCAACTCTTACGGCTACTTGCTGCAGTTGGTGTAGCGCTCACAACGTCAAAACCCTGTTCTGCCTGTAAACAGACGGACTACGGCTCTGACTACAGCGATAGGAGGTGGTGACATAAGTTCTCGAATGCTAAAAATTCTACTCGACCGCCGTAGCCTTGCCTCTCAACCACCGATGATAATGTTACCAGAGATAACACTACGTGGATAGTTAACTCCGGTTAAGTTATCCCGTGAGCTCCTCGGGGGCTAAAATGTATGGTGTCTTGACATGCTGGTTAGAAAGCAACACACTATGTATATTCCTTTTGTCTTTAATAGTTTTTGTGTGGCGTTTGCGGGTTTAGCCATTTCTCTGACAGTCTCTGGACGTGAAGACGTTCCATCAAAATAAGTCCCCCCCGGCACTATTTTGCAGGACACCGCTGCTGCTTCCCGGGCTTAGCCCCGCCCTAGATGATTGTGATTGGTTTAAACAAATACAAACAGGCTAGCCCAGTTTCCCCCGGTTTCCCCACCCGAATAGACGGCTCTAAACAGAGTGCTTCCAGACCATACTACTTGCTGTAGTTTGGTCTGGCTTTGCGAGACTACTCCTGGCTAACCTATGCTAAAGGAAAGGAGATAGTGGTATCCCATAATCCTTTACGGCGGCAAGATTTAAAGCAACAGGCCACCGCCGGAGTTTACCGACTCTACACGAATACGAACGAGAGGTAAAACAGAAGAGAGGAGAGGAGAAGAGAAGAGAGGAAGATTTAACTCGGCTAAAACAAAATCCCCCCCCCCCCCCCCCACACACACAGGCTAAAGATAATAAAGAACTCATAAAAGACCAACATCATAATAGTTATTTTCGTAGCACATAATTTACACCATAAGAAAATAAAATACCAACTTCACATTTAATGAAGTTACTGGGGGCAGTTCATTTCAACATCAACACAAGTGTAGCCTCTTTTTATTCCACATGTGAATTGGGATATATGGGAGTGATTCTCACTCTGTTGGCGACAACCTGATTAAAATCAATATGAAAAGAACGCATGGATCAGACGAGCGCTTGTTGTAGTCCATTTTTGGAGAATAGTGAAGTTTCACGCTAGTGACTCACGTCAGCAATACTCGCCGTCGCGCAATGACGTCGGTTAGGAAAAGTGGAGTCGAATTCATTTGAAACAGCACTGTCCTTTCCTATGTTCGATAGGAAGCACCTTTCATCTCTCCTTAACCCCGATAACGTTTAGGGGTTAAGGTATAGGAAAGGAGGCTTATAGGTTAGGAGATTGGACTTTTCGGATAGGCCCCTGTATTGTTATTTTTCGTCACTACCTCCCCGAGTCGGGAGTGGGTAATTTGCGCGCCTGCTGCCTTTCCAGCAGAGCACCCTCTGCTGGAAAGAATATTGTGAGCTATCCTTCGTGATTGTAGTCACAGTTATTTGAGTACTAGTAATTCAACAATCTAATAAAACAAAAGGGCGCTTGTGTTCACTCTTTTGAACCACAGGTAACCACCACCTTTGCTTCATTTTTTTTGATGGCTCAAATGTGTATCATAGAAAATTATTTATTCATTAACCATTGATAAGTGTGTTAAACTCCATCTTAATCACCATTTATATAGGAATAGTGTTCCTCAAAGTACACCAGATTGATGCATTTAACATTTAAAAGATACAAAATTTTCTTCCGGGGGAGCATACCCCCGGACCCTCCTAGGGGGGTCGGGGTCCCCCCCCACACACTTTCAGAAAATTCTGTGGGAAACACTGGTCTTCATGGTGTAGTGTCCAAAAAACCCTTTATATTTCTCACAGTCCAATTGCTGAATCTCCTCGTCTCAGTCTCTGTCTTGAAACAGTCCGTTTTGGCACCTTTCTCATTAAGCCAAGCCTTCCGAAAAGCCCAGACTGCTCCGATTGACCCTGAAACCTGCCAGTTAGATTCAGGTCAGGGGTATCTGGGGATGTGTTCATAACAGTTGAGGTAGTGCTAGTTAGGTTGGTAAAAAGGGGGCGCGGCTTCTCCCCTTGACGTCACAGAGGGTTGTTTTTGTCTCATACTCTTGCCACTCCAAGAATGTATATTAATGTTGAAAAACCATGAAACAGTGCATTTTGCATAATAGGTGTCCTTTAGGAATAAGTCATAATAGAAGGTCAACCGCGATTTTGATTTCCTGATATTCACAGCGAGAACAGTTTTCCACAAATAAGCAGGGCACAGAACACAGGGTTTTTCCTGCATAGAGAAAGGTTTGGCGCGCGCCAAAGCGGATTTATCCAGCGCCAAAGGAAAATCAGGACCGCCAAAATGATGAAGATTGAGAATAAATATAGCTATTTAAGTCATCCTTCTTGAGGGGCTAGGCAATAACTTGCATTTCATTTTCGATTAGGCTACTATTACGGCTTCCCTCAATCATGAAAACAAAATAATCGTTATTAAACTATAATTGTTCCGCACGCCGGGGCATCCAGGCTTGTAAATGTAGCGAACCCTTCTGCTATGCGCTCCGCTCGGCCCCTCCCTCACCTGACAGTTATATTAGGCTCGTTCGACCTAACTTTCAGCTCGTCTGGAAAGTAGACGAGAGTAGCCGAGTGCAGTCGGGGGAGTGACGAAAATGCCTTACTGAAGCCGGACAGCTCCGAGTCGGAAGTAGCGTCCTTGTTGCGGATGCAGTTCGTTTTCTAGTTTTATTTTGAAGGCCTATTAGAAACATATTCGCAGGAGAGTCACACATGCTACAACCGATTAGAAGCAGAACACAACACAAAGACGAGTAAACACTTTAAAAGCGAGGGGCATTTTCAAAACAAGAAACGAGATATAAGCTAATATCCCCATTCCCCACACATCTTTATCTTTCTTGTTACTTTACTAGAACACCTACTTTTAAGTGATAAAGAATAATTTACAAGAATAATTTACAAATCCAAATAAAGGAGGTTTAGTAGCCTATTTCTCCCTTCACATAACGAATATGATCGGCCTAAATAAAGAAGGTCTAAGAAAAGATCCCTTATTATTATTGTAGAGATGGATATGATGAACTGTATTATGATGTGTAACAAACAAACTACTTGTTGTAGTTTTGGTCTGGCTTTGCGACACTACATGTAAAATACAATTCCCAGACCATTTAGATCACTTGAAATAAGCCTATGATTTAATCTTAATGGTATAAAAATCACTTCACCAAGATCTTATGTGACTCAAGTTTGTGTTCACTTTTAAATATATCTATACAGGAGAGTTACACATCCAAATTATTTCTATGTCAAGGGTTCAGAGGTTTAACTCTGATTAAGTACATTTCTGCTTAAATGCATATTGTGGCGGCCTAATGATTAAACATAAATTAAAATCAAAAAGAATGGATCGTAATTTAATTTTGAGCGGTGATGTCAGACTTTTGCCTAACCAATTGGGGAAACGCATCAAAGGCACGAGGTTTAAACTCCCAATTAGCGCTCAGCTCCGCCTGTCAGCAAGACGTTTCCCATCAGACATTTCGCTCCCGCAGCCCGTGGGGAGCAACTGCAGCGACTTGCTCCAGTGTCTGTGTCCGTCTTGATACCGCGGGACTTCAAAGTCTCAAGCAGCCGAGCCGCAGCCAGCCACGGGTGCAAGTGGGACAAAAAGTCTAACCATAATGCAGTGCGCTCAGCAAGACGAGCGTCATAATTGCGCAGGTCTTAGCAAGACGGCGACAGGTCGAACGAGCCTATTGGCTGGTCCAGAGAGCACGAGGGAGATGTTACGCATTGCCGGGTGTTTTGAAAAACTTCTAGATGACGAGAATAAAGGTAAAACTAATTGTGTTGACTGAAAACACTTCAGACTCACAACAAACTAAAATAATGTGCAAGATATGTCACGCGCGGACACGCCAGTAATGTGACATACGCGACCGAGAGACAGAGAGAAAAAAAAGTCATATACAACCTGATCTGCACCTCTTAACATCCCGACCAATTTGTTTATTCACTATAAGTCGAATCATAGTGGTCTATGACCAAGCAATCACTGAATAAAAAACACAGGAGGTTTAAAGCTCCTTGACTCCTGCCACCATAACTGTCAACACTACAATGCATCTGCCATCCATCCACCCTGCTCCTTGACATAAATAAATCATGCCCTTACATTTAATGCTATCAAAAGACGTGCCCTATCAACACCATTTACAACTGGTTATTTTTATTTTGACATATTTATTTTATTCAATTATTAAAAATATGTTTCACTTATTTAGCCTATTCTCCCTGTTTTCAGTTCAATTAGGCCTCTGTTTAAAGTCCAAAGTCATGGTGTTATTAGAAAAAAACCTTGTTAAAAGTAAAATAAATGCAAATCAATTATTAACTGTCTTTAATAATCGTGATAACACAATGTGATTACTCAAAATAATCATGATTATGATTTTTTTCATAATCAAGCAGCCCTACCTTCTTGCAATTTCCATGGTTTAGATCAATTAGAAACAATTACAGTATTAAATAGGTAGGCCTAGTCATTATTAGTATTTTGACTTCATATCTACAGGTTGTTTATTGTGATTTCATAAGTGTCAGTGAGCTCCATGGTAACACAATGATTGACAGGCTGACTGAAATGCTCTTTATCTGGACAGAAACTGCCCTCTCCCAACCCCACACCCTCTTAAAATACACAAACCGTTTGCCTTTACTGTTGCACATAGTCGCGACCCCAAAAAAATTGGTCGCGTACTGACCCCCCAAAGGCCCATTCTGAGCCAGGAAAAACCCTGGAACAGTTGGGTAACCTTGGAGTTTGGAGTTGAGCAGCCTGTCGCCTGGTTCTCTTCATTCAACAACCCCACAGTAGCGGTTCCCTCTCGTCAGTTTTTAAGTCTGTTAATTTCCTTTTTCTAGGTGAAGGAAGAATGCCGTCTTTTAAACGCACCACCAATCCCTCCACGGAGTCTGAAACAGATGCCAACAGTGCCCATCCTGTCTAAGCCACGGCAGCAGGAGACTCGCTCTCCAAGTCCAACCCTCTCCTACTATTCTTCTGGTCTACACAACATGTAAGTGGGAACCATTTGTGAAGTTTTACATTTTAAAGGCCAATTTTCATGACTGGCATGTCATGGATCTAGAAAACTGTGATGTCATTGTATTTGTTTCTGTAGCTGTACAGTCTTTTACATTTATTTGCAGATAAAAAAGTTAAGCATTAGCCTTCAAGAGTTTCTTCTTGTCCCGCATTATTTTCTTTAAGGTTCGGTAACAGCTTTAACTTAAAACATAGCTGTTCAAAATGTTAAATATTTATATCATATAATGTGTTATGATACATTAAGGTGTACTCTTACTCCAGAAATTAACCTTTCTCTTCTTCCATCAGTAGTGGAGCAAATGAGCAAGAGGCGGCCGAGCCCCAAGAGCAAAGCCGTGTGTGCAACCCCTGTAACTGGGTGAAATCCCACAGCACCGAGGCAAAGGCCTCGTCACCCTGCAGTAGCCAGCCTCCGGATCGCAGGTCCTCCAGGTTGTCTTGGCCAAATAACTTCAGCGGAGGAGAGTCGCGTAGCATGGAGGAATTCCTGCCGGCGGGCGGGCGAAGTTACTACAGTTACCCCAGGAAGAGCACCGCCAAAACCTGCACCTCCAGCCTCATGGACTTTGATGGTCGAGAGCACGCACACAGCAGTAAGGACTGCAGCTTGCAGGACGCCACTCTCAATCAGTTCTGCACCAAGTCTTCAAGCTACAACTCAGAAATGTACAGAGACAAGCCGATAGAAGAGTCTAACACTAAGCAGAGCCTCTCTTGCCCCATCCTGCCACCAAGAACACCAAAATCTAATGCCATAAAGACGAGCATTGATTTACTGTCAGGAGCAAGCTGTGGCAGTAAGCAGGAACCTTCAAATAGCCCTAATACTCAACAGGAGCAGGATACTACAGATATATACACCATCTCTAACTCATTAACTCCTAACTGTCCTTCCTTTTCTGCCACTGCCCTGTGGCAGCCCCCGTCCAGCCTGGCTGGTCTTTCTATCGAAGAGGTGTCTAAATCTCTAAGGTTTATAGGCCTGCCGAATGACATAGTTTCTCTTTTTGTGTCCGAGAAGATTGATGGGAATTTATTCCTGCAGCTCACTGAGGAGATTCTGTCTGAGGACTTTAAGCTAAGCAAACTGCAAGTGAAAAAACTCATGCAGTTCATAAATGGCTGGAGGCCTAAGATATAACAAGCAGTATATATGACACTAAATCCTGTTCTAAAGCAGAGCAAGTCATGCCTTCAATATATATGCTATGCACACCAAGCCACAAAGAGTTTCTTTTTGTAAACATATGAATTAATGTCCTTGTTACTATATAACAGGGAAGATAGTTGGGTAACATTTCCCAGCCAACTAAAAGTCTGTGACTGCTTTTTACTAACTGAATGGAATCATTTGACACTTTCATGATGACATTTTCATGTCAGCTACTTACCGTAGTTCTTTTTCACCCAAAGTCTACTTGTGCTCATGTCATTACCCGAATCCTATTTGTAAGCCAAAAACAATCTTAACAAGAACACTAGTGTGATAGGAATGACGACAATGTATGAGTCTGGTCTTTCAAAAGGTGAATATCACAACATTCTGCTATATTCAGGATGTTTGAGAGAGCACAAAAACCAGAGGATGGATTACAGTGTATGTTCCTTATTTACCACATGTAGATAACATGGTGGATATTGGAATTTTGGCTGAATTTGGTTAGCAAAAGAAACGTGGTATTTTATTTTAATAATACAGCCGAATTATTATATAGCCATGCAGTTACATGTGATGTACGTCTGTTTAAGCCTTGTACATAATTCATTCCTGCACTGCTTTCTACAAGGTCAAATATGTGATGTAGAAAGTAGAATGAAGTCAAGAACCTACTGCTAACGCATTTAGATATACTTGTGTTCTTTTAAAAATCTGGTGCTTTAAGCTCTTTACCGAAAAGCTCGTCTGCATCGGTGAACATTCACTTCTCTTCCAAATGGTAAGAATTACTCAATGATGTAAACCTTATATCTGAGCATGTGGTATCATACTGATGTAGAAAATTAATTGGAAAAATTAGACAGGAGTGTTATCTGTCTGTATATCCATCTGATACGTGCATGAATTTAAACCAAGTGGTCTTTGCCAATCACCCGAAATCGCATATGCATTCATGTTGTGATATTCTACTTTATGGAAGGATGCTAGCAAGAGCCAAATCAAATGATTATCCCAGTCTCTTGTGTGAAACAAAATGCCTTATTTGTCATTTTGCAGGGTCTTATTTCTACGTGAGCCTTTTTAATTTAAAGTTGAATTTAACTCTATTACTACTTGCTTTAACCTGAAACATGTAACTCGAGATTTAGATCATTTATAACTGAAAAATAATAACTGAGGCCTAACGAAATTATGTTCCACTCTAAAACTAACATGGAAATAACCAACAGAGGTAGTGGACCACAGCATTCTACACAAACACAAATGCAACATGCACTTTGGTAGCCTAATTAATTGCAGATGAGGTCATTAAAAATAAATGTATAAGTGTCTATGCAGATAGTGAATATACTACGTGCTTTTTCACAAGCCAAATGGTACTTTTCCCTTCTCATTGTATTATAAGTGTCCTCTAATGCAAGAAACAAGTAAAAAAAGCTTTCTGCGCCTTAATCCAGAGTACTTCAACTATTTAATATTTCATTTTGGCACAACATTTTCTTTTGCTGTTTTGAGATTATGCTCTTAGCAGAAACATCAGGGAATGATATTAAGCCTGTTATTTCCATAGAACCTGAGAGGTGTCTTAGCTAAAAATTAAAATGATCTGCTAAAATGAAATATTGGTTTGTATTGGTACCAATTTTTTTTGTTGTTGTATCGCGTTGATTTATTTATGCAGCTATTTAACTCTTTTTAACCTGATGCAAATATATGCAGAATAGCTATTGTCAGACTGTATGGCTGACATATGAAGGTGCCTCAACAACAACAGCCTTGCTACAACCCAGGTGAAATCTGTTGGCCAACAGCTATTGTTTATCCCCCCATGACAATTTTGCAATGGGATGTTACATATGTTACCTGAAATTTTTATTTTTTATGTAAATGTATTGTAATTTTTTTTTAAAGAAGAAAGCGAATACTAATGTTGAAATTATTTTTATTGAGAAAAAGCTTATGTTCAAACTTTGGTTTATAAAATACATGCGTTAAAATAACATCTAAAACAAATGTCTCAGTCACACTACATGGACAGTGACCAAAATAATGTTAATAAGCCCCTTTTTAGGTAATTTCCGGATTTCCTTTTCCATTATGTGGGAAATGGCATTTGTTCCTAAGAACAATTGTGACTTAGTGGTTAATGTCCTATATGCAATAGCCATGGCACTGCAAGGAGACAGAGGGAGGGAACAATTTAGCAATGGAGTAGTATGTGTGTTGCAGTTGCCACAGTGTTCATTATGGGGAAATTAAAAATCAAGCTAACAATTGTTTTCCAAGAAAGTGATTTTACCTGAATAATTTATAGTTATAAACTGTGAACACACTGCAACAAGTGACCCAGTCCCTTTTAATACACCATCAGCAAACAGGAAATTGTAAATTGTATTCCATCTTGATTATGCCTATCCATTGTGGACTGAAGCCTACATGAATTGTTGCATTTTGTTGTGTGTAAAAAGGAGAGAAATAAATGTGACACTGGGTTTTATAGCATTTCTAGTATTGGTCAGCATTACTGCAATCTTAAGTTATGGACGGTCATCTTTCCACTCAACTGTAGTTTTACTATGTTTTGATTGTATAATCTATTAAAAATGGATTAACTTGTTTGTGTGTTTTTTCTTTTATGCTACTTTTAATATGAAATTGCGGATTAGTCCAATATTGCACATTTTGTAAGAGTGTCATACATAATACTGGGTGATGAACGTGACACTGAAGCAACATAGAATGGGTGTTGACCCAACTATGGAAATAGCTTAGTTGAAACCCTATTAGGTTTAGTTATATGGTCTGGTTGATCTGGAAACTCTTTATGGATTAGTTGAGCTCCAAATGGTCCTGAAGATATACAAAAAGCTGTCATAAAATTGCATTACGT
The DNA here is from genome assembly GCA_026929865.2 of Hyperoplus lanceolatus. Classification (NCBI taxonomy): domain Eukaryota; kingdom Metazoa; phylum Chordata; class Actinopteri; order Uranoscopiformes; family Ammodytidae; genus Hyperoplus; species Hyperoplus lanceolatus. Next base: position 19,741,642 of record CM049415.1, on the reverse strand, counting down.
CCACAGCAAAGCTTTTCAAGCTTTCTGAAGTATTTCATGAACCTGAACCTTTCATGAAGTGCTTCATCAGTTCTGCTTTTGTCTGTTTCCTGCCTTGCATCAAGAAGGTTAACCACTGTTCAAAAAGCTACACGGTTCCCACTGGAGGTCCTTTAAATATGACCTGAACGTCTTTTTTAATCGTTCATAGTTTAAAGTATCAAAACATTAATCATTTATCGTAATGGTAGATTTGACATTTAAAGAAGGGCCAACATTATAGTATCCATACCCATAGTGTCTGATTAAAAACAAGAATATTTCTATTTTAGAATTCCCAAACTACATCCTTTGGCCAGACATTCGTTTTCTTGATTTTTAGTTTAGTATGTGCTAATATGCTGATCCTGCCAGAAGACAATACATGAAAATTATGATTCACTTTTCACACTATTTTCCAGTTAATAATAACAATTTTTACCAATTTGTTTTTAAGGACTATTTAGAAATACTTCACACATCAAAATAATCAGACCCATGGTTCCCAGCCCACCCAAACCCTGCCCAGAACATTTGGGTCCATGGCCTGGTCAAGCAGACAGTCCACCTGCTTCTCCACAGACAAGCCTGCAGCTGGAAGTTTAGCACGGATGTTGTGTTCGGCCGTCCCCAAGGCCACAGACTGCATCCCAGGGAAGGCAGCGTCCTTCTCAAATCCCAGCTTCAGCTCCTCACTGAAAAATAAACCAACATCGAATCATACACAAGTCAAATTCAGGATTCATGTCTTTTTGAAGACCAGCTCCAGTATTTTGGATTAAAAACACGTGAAAGCTGACATTTCTTTTTGAAAACCAAAAATTTATATTATCAATAGGGTCCTAAAAATGAGCTCATTAGCTCACTATTATGGCTTTCTACGGTTGTGTTGTATAGTCATTTATACAGTTGAGGCAATATATTTACACCATAATGAATGTCAACAATACAAGCTTATACAGTATCTAATTTTTGAAATAAAAATCCTACATGTGGTCTAACGTTACTGAAATCCTATTGATTGGTCTGCCATATAATGATTTGGTGATATTACCTGGTTATAGCAGCAGGATTTGCTCCTTCTAGTTTCCGCCTGGCAAAGTTCACCTTCTGTAAGGGATACCAGTTGATTTCTTTGGTGTTCACGTCCTCCTTCCACGTGCCTCCTTTTTTCAGTTGTTTCAGCTCAAAGTTCTGTGTAATAGCAAAGGGAAACGTCATTTGTAGTACAACTACTAGTAGTACTACTGTTTATTGTAAAGCAACCAGCTAACTAAACATTTAAAGAAATGTTTTATACAAATAGCAACAAATTCAAAAGCACTGAACATAAAACAATAAAAAGATTATGACAAACAACTATTATCAGTGCCTAAGCACATGATGCCTGCCTTGGTGAAAATTTCCTACAGCTTATACTAAAAAAACTCAACTCTGGTCACGTCTTTACAGACATCTCCAGAGATTTTGTCAAAAACCCACGCCTTTTTTATGTACAGTTCAGAAATTATATGTTTAGTGTGGTGCTAGCAGCAGGAGTGATGGTCACCTTCCAGTCCAGCGAGGGCTCCTTCACAAACACATCCATGGTGTTGAGCAGCAGGTCTGGCTCGGCCCTGTAGGC